>CM057348.1:158354952-159573702 GCA_030015575.1 Agapanthus africanus
AGTACCGTCAGGGCAAATTTGCGCTATCTGACAAATGGAAGGTGAATCCTCCGCAGCCCCACACCTCTAAGGGGACGAATACGCCGGGGGCAACATGCTCTGTTATAGAAGAAACTCCCTGGGAGGTTGTATTATCAGCTAAAACGAGGAGAATGCTAAATGATCTTCAGACCTGTCCAGCGGTCAAGTGGAAGAGCCCCTTGGAACCGCAGGTTATTGTAGGGATGTTGAAGCCACGACCGATTCCGAAGACCGATGGTGGCAGTTCAAGCGCTCATAGTCAGCCGTCAAAATCTTCGAAAAAGAAGAAGAAGAAATCTAAGAAGCCCGTTAAGCCTGGTGAAAAGCGCACGGACTTACAAAAGCAAATCGATGCGCTGGATGAGTACAACCAAAAAGCGCGGACTCCCATTACGCTCCAAGATTTCCTTGATCACGTCTTCCAAAAAGAAGATGAGGGAGAAAGTTCATCAGACGAATCCGAGGGGTATGTGGCGAGCTGTCATATGATCTCTCATTCAGTCACGAATGATGAAGAGACCTCTGGCACTGAGACGCTGGGGGCAAATGCCGAATCAAGAACCCCAGGGTTACCAGTTGAAATGATTAGCGCGTTTCTTAATGAAACACGGTTGAAAAGCAAGGCTGATCGAGAACGCGAGACGGCTATATTCGAAAGGGCCAAGCTTCAGCGACTTGAGGAAGGAGCCGAAATGATCCCGCTGGAGCAAAATGCCTTCAACGCTGACAAAAGCCAATTCAAGATAAAAAAGAAGTTTGCTAAGGCCATATCGATGGGCATGAAGCCACCACCCTCTGAAGAAAAAGTTACTGGCGTGGTAGGAATGCACCCCTCTTATTGCTTATATCATCAGAAGGTCTCGCATTCCACCCAAGATTGCAAAGCTTTCAATGGATGGTGGCAAGGATACGTCGCCAATCGACAACGCTTTAAACAGGAAAAGTGTAAAATTCGTAGGGAGCAAAGAAACACGACCAAAAAGCTTGAAAGAACTGCCGGCAATTGTCACATGGTTAACACTACCGGGTCACAAGTGCCTACATTCGGGAGCGACTCTGATGAGGAGCTGGAGCTCGGCCCCCTCTTCGAAGAATCCACTTCGGGAAAAGAAAAAGAACTGAAGGCCTGCGAGAATATACAGCTGCGCAATCGAACATTACCCGAAAAGAACCTCGGACCCTTGAATAAGAAAAACAAAGGGAAAGAGAAGGTCTCTGAAGACATCGCTCTGGATGACCAAGTTGCGGAAGAGTTAACCGCCAAGAATCCCCCAAAAAGGAATAAAGTAGATTACAATGTCTTGGCGCATCTGAGAAAGCTACCCTCACAACTCAGCATTCTCGATGCCCTATTGCTATCGAAAGAAGCGAGGGATTCTTTGATTAAGGCCCTACAAGATCCGGACCAGTTCCAAGCCTTCTTAGCCGAACAAAAGATGAAGGATGAATTGGAAGAGGTGCACACAGCCGACGTTGCTTTTGGTGATGAAGACCTTCTCCTCAGGACGTGTGAACACAATCGCCCCCTTTATGTCTCGGGATACTGCCATGACATAAAGATAGGAAAAATCTTGGTCGATAACGGATCGTCTGTCAATTTACTCAATGTGCGAGTGTTAAAGGAGATTTGCATGAGTGTCCAACACCTCGCCCGGGACAAAATCACCATCTCCGGTTTCGACTCTCAATCCTCAAAGACTCTTGGATCTGTGATATTGACGCTACGCTTCGGGGTGCTCGTCACAGACATCAAATTCCATGTTATAGACGTCAAGACGTGCTACAATGCTCTGCTCGGCCGACCATGGCTACACGAATACAATATCATCCCTTCTACACAGCATCAGTGCATGAAGTATTCTAGGGACGGCCTCGAGTACACAGTGGCAGGAGAGTTGAATCCGTTTTCCGTGAACGAAGTTCGCAAATATGAAGATGCCAAATACTTCTTACCGAGTTTCGAAGACACGGAAAGGTGTCACAAACCGGAGAACAAAACTAACGCAACCATCCCTATCTTCGGCAGTGACACCGAGGAGGAGGAGGATATAATTTATTCAGGTCCGTCCCGGTCCACCAGGCCAGGACCATCTGGTCCTTCATTGATCTTCGGTAGTGACTCAGAGGATGAAGTTCATGCTGTATTCCCTGCTCGGCCTTCGATACGGGCTTCTGCCGAGGAAGAGCGAAGTCTACAGATAACCTTGGTGCCGCTCGAGCATTACAAAGAACTGGATGCACTCGACACCAACAGCATAGAAGAATTGCAGACATTCTATATCCCTCCTGGACGAAAAGGCGAGAAAGCAATCCTATTCTACCGTTCTGAAGAAAACAAGGTGGAAAACGAAATTTGGCACGGCGCGGATCCCACGCTCGACAGGCTCCAGCCTATCCGTCTTCCCAGGTATTATACCGAAGGTTTGAAGAAGCTGCTGAAACGCCAAGGGATGTCCTTCACACAGACCGTCAGAAAGGCCAAATTCTATGACAAGGTCTGGAACGTTCCCGGAACTCAATGCAAACTGCCTAACGGGAGAACGGAAACGAAAGGGCTCGGGTATATTCGCTCAAAGAAACGTGAGCTAATAAACAGCTGTTATGTCATGTATGACTTTGATGAAGAAGCAGACGCTCACTGGGAAGAAACTAATCCGGAATCAGTGAAAATTCCCTATGCAAGACCTCCTAACCCATCGTCTGAAGGCCAAATGAGCAAACCTACAAGGGATGCCAGTCGAGAATCCCGAGATGATCATGATCGTGAAATGGCAATCTATGAGAAGGCCAAGACACGGCGCCTCCTTCAGCGGGCGATGAAAGACGAAAACGCCGCCCCTTGTCAACCTACTATTAAGAAAGTTCGACTCGAAGGCGGAAATAAGTCGAAAGGCAAGAGAAGCGCTCGACAACCGCAAAGCAAAGCTAAGAAGCCACGCATCCGAGAGTCAAGCGTTATTGACCAAGCCATCATGAAGAAAATGGGTCGAGCATACTCATTTCCTCAGAACAAAACAAGGAAAATACTTGAGCTTGCTCTGAAACATCAAATGCTTACTCTGCCAGAGTCTAAACATCCTGAGCAGGCGGGCGAAGTCTCCAACCCAAAATATTGCTTTTACCATCGAGTAATAGGGCATCCACTCGAAGATTGCTTCACCTTTAAGAATTGGGCGGAGGATCAATATCAGCTTGGCAAGTTCGCATTGTCTGACAGTTGGAAGGTAGCGCCGCCGCAAAAGCACGAACCCAAAAACACAAGAACAAGACCAACCTCGCATTGGGATCAGCAGGAAACTCGCACTTGCCATGTGATAACAATATTAAAAGAAGGGTCCGAGGATATGAACAACCTCCCTTGGTGCTTTGAAAGCGGCAGCGACGAGGTGATCTCAGAATTTCCCCCAGCTCCGAAAGAACTGGAGGACGGAATCCATACCACCGCAGACAATCTTAAGAAAATTGAGTTGGGGACAGTAGATGATCCGCGACCGACATTCGTCAGCGAGCTGCTGTCTGAAGAGAGGGTGGCTGCGTTAAAAGACGTCCTTGTGCAGCATAAAGATTGCTTCGCATGGAACTATTCCGAGATGCCGGGATTAGATCCAGAAGTTGCTGTACATAGACTAGCAATATCCCCAGACGTCAAGCCAATCAAACAGGCGCCGAGAAGAATGCGACTCAAGCTTGAGATGAGCATAAACACCGAAGTCAAAAAGTTAATCGACTCTGGCTTCATTCAGGAAGTTCAGTACCCTGAATGGATTGCCAACATCGTCCCAGTGATGAAGAAAAATGGGACAGTGCGCATATGCGTAGACTTTCGGGATCTTAATAAAGCCTGCCCAAAAGATGATTTCCCAGTGCCAGTTACTGAACTTATGATAGACAATACATCCACTCATGAGGTTTTCTCCTTCATGGACGGCTCGTCGGGGTATAACCAGATAAAAATGCATCCCGAAGACCAGAAGCACACAGCCTTCAGGACTCCTCTTGGTATATTTTGTTATAAAGTGATGCCCTTTGGTTTGAAGAACGCCGGTGCTACTTATCAGAGGGCCATGACAAAGATCTTCGACGACCTCATACATGAAATCGTTGAATGCTATATCGACGATCTTGTAGTTAAAAGCAAATCATACGAAGAACATCTCGAGCACTTAAAGATCGTGTTTCAACGCCTTCGGCAATACAACTTGAAGATGAATCCTCTTAAATGTGCGTTCGGGGTTTCCTCGGGCAAATTCCTGGGATTCGTTGTTCGGCATCGAGGTATTGAAATAGATCCTTCAAAGATTAAAGCGATCATAGAAATGCCTCCGCCGAGAACTCTCAAGCAACTTCGGTCTCTCCAAGGGAAACTCGCATACATACGGCGATTTATAGCCAACCTTTCAGGAAAGTGCCGTCCCTATAGTCACCTGATGAAGAAAGGAACCCCATTCGTTTGGGATCAAAAATGTCAAGGCGCACTGGATGAGATCAAGCAATACTTGCAGAACCCACCCGTGCTGGCTGCCCCGGTTAAAGGGAAGCCTCTCATTCTTTATACAACCGCCCTCGAAGGTTCCTTAGGCGCATTATGGGCACAAGAGAACGACCAAGGGAAAGAAAGAGCACTCTACTACCTAAGTCGAGTTCTGCTGGGGGCAGAAAGCAATTACTCTCCCATTGAGAAACACTGCCTGGCGTTGATCTTCGCGCTAACAAAGCTTAGGCACTATGCGTTAGCGCACGAGGTCTGTCTGATTTCAAAAGTGGACCCTCTCAAATATTTAATGTCAAAAGCCATATTGACAGGGCGTCTCGCTAAATGGGCCCTACTCTTGATGGAATTTTCGATAACATATCAACCTCTCAGGGCAGTAAAAGGCCAGGCCATCGCCGACTTCCTTGCTGAGCATCCCATACCTGCCGATTCTCCTTTAAACTGCGATTTGCCAGACAGACATGCGTTTGACACAATCGACAGTGGTGATACCCGTTGGGAACTTTATTTCGACGGAGCATCTTCCATGAAAAAGCACAAACAAAGTACGCCAATGATCAAATCGGGGGTGGGACTCATCTTCGTGACTCCACAAGGAGGGATAATGCGCTTCGCCTTCTCCTTGACAGAACCGAGAACGAATAATGAAGCTGAATATGAGGCTCTGATAGCAGGCCTCGAGATCGCCATCGATATGGGAATTGAGAACCTCCTCATATACGGGGACTCCCAATTGGTCGTCAGTCAAGTGAACGGCGATTACCAAACATGTAAACCGGAATTAATAAAATACGGTGAAAAAGTGCAGCAACTGCTAACCCAAATTCCCTCCTACACGTTGGAAAGCATACCGCGTGCGGAAAACAGCAAAGCAGACGCACTAGCCAAACTTGCTAAAGAACTGGCTGACGAGAACTTCGACGACGTTAAAATCATAGTACAAAGCCGTCGAGTGCTCGCCCCAACAGAAATATCTCCAAAATCGTCTGAAGAAAAAGAAGCGGAAGAGGAGACAACCCTGCAAACAAAAGACAGGGAAAATACCGAGGACTGGAGAGAAGTCTTCATAGATTACTTCAAGTTCCACCGAATACCTGAAGAAGCGTCCACAAGACATCAGCTCACGAAACGGGCTCTGTCTTTCGCCTTCGTCAATGATACTTTGTATAAAAGGTCATTCGACTCTCTGTGGCTAAGATGCTTAGGACCTGACGAGGCGAGAAGGGTCGTCCAAGAGGTTCACGACGGACTCTGTGGTTCCCACCAAGCAGGCCCTAAAATGAAATTAAAGATAAAGCGGATGGGCTACTACTGGCCTACGATGATGCAGGATTGCCTGGAATACGCCGGACAATGTCACTCGTGCCAAATTCATGGGGACTTTATCCATCAGCATCCTAATCCACTGCACCCAACAGTGGCTAGTTGGCCGTTCGAAATGTGGGGAACTGACATAGTCGGTCCCATCGAACCAGCATCGTCAAAAGGACATCGTTTCATCTTGGCGACGACTGATTACTTCTCCAAATGGGCGGAGGCGGTACCGTTGAGGGAAGTGAAGACGGAGAACATTCTCCATTTCTTCAAAACGCACGTCATATACCGGTTCGGAACCCCGAGAAGGATCATCTCTGACAATGGGCCAGCCTACCGAAGTCATAAGATTAGCCGTTTCGCACAGCAGCACAATATAGACTGGAGATATTCATCAGTTTATAATCCGCGAGCTAACGGTCTAGCTGAGGCCTTCAACAAGACCTTGACGAAGATCATAAAGAAAACAGTATCCCGAAATAAAAAAGACTGGCACGAGAGGCTGCAAGAAGCTCTTTGGGCGTATCGAACTACGTTCAAGACAGCCACAAAAACAACGCCATACGCGTTGGTATTTGGGACGGAAGCAATACTCCCCCTTGAGATAGAGTTACCCTCTCTACGAGTAGCAGTCCACCACGAGCTGACGAACGTAGAAAATGCTCACCTTCGGCTTGAGGAGCTTGACGCCCTTGAAGGAACACGGCTCATAGCGCAACAAAATCTAGAGGCTTATAAAGCAAAGATGACGCGCTCATACGAAAGATTGACCCGACCGAGAACGTTCCATCAAGGCGAACTAGTGCTAGTGGTCAAAAGGCCTATGATCCCCAATCGCGCCAAGCGGGGAAAGTTTGAGCCAAACTATGAAGGACCCTACATCATCGATAAGGTCTACCAGGGCGGGGCCTATCTACTCATGGACATGCACGGTGAAAGACCCTTCAGACCAATAAACGGTCGCTTCTTAAAGAAATACTACGCTTAATGGGCCACAGCCTAGGTCAATAGCAGATGACGACGACTATGTCCGCTCGCTGTCTTCCTAAGCCCAAGCTTTATAAGCAGTAGTCAGCCCTCTCCACATTGGACCGAAATGTCCTTAAACTAATAGCGGACCGAGATGTCCTTAAACTAATAACAGACCGAAACGTCTTTAAACTACTACCACATCATCTTTAGGCTGACGAGATAAAAAAAAGAAAAAAAAAAAAAAAAAAAAAAAAAAAAAAAGCGGTAAGTCCATAAGCAAAATGGGCACGGATGAAAACCCGAAAGGGCTCCGTGAGTAAAAACAACAGGACTACCGGCGAGTGTTTGTGAAAACCTGAAAGGGCGCAACCTCGTTGAAGACACTTATAGGGTCCTCACGACCTTATAAGGAGAAACCACCCGCGTGAGATCCTTACGACTCACAAGGGAGCAACACACTTAGGAATCCCCACGACTCCTAAGGAGAAAATACACTTGCGAGATCCTCACGACTCGTAAGGAGAACTCTCTTATGGGACCCTCACGGCTCATAAGATTTGAAAGTCTTAAGTCACAGAGACCTAAACCTGTGCTTAAGCAAACCCCCACAAACTTCCAATGCTGCCCTACAAGCGGCTCATATTGACCCTTGTATACAATCCACGGGCACGAATAAATATTTCCCTAACAAAGTCCCATCCGTGACTAGGGATATGCTTGTACAGCAAACAACACTTGTAAGTCCTCTCGACTTACAAGGAGAAAATCCTTTTGTAAGATCCTTACGACTTACAGGGGAACATACACTTAGGAATCCTCACGATCCCTAAGGAGAAGACACACCTACAAGATCCTCACGACTTGTAGGGAGAAATACCTTTGTGAGACCCTTACGGCCCATGAAGTCAAAAGCCTTAGCCGACAGGACCCTTAACCCTGTTTACTAAGCCACCTTTGTTCAACATCGACGGAGGCAGATGATGATTCGCTCCTGGCAATATCCCAGTTGTAGCGATGCTGATGCCTAAACCGGTATCAAATTCCAAGTCCTTTCATGGCAAATGATGATTCGCTCCTGGCAATATTCCAGTCGCAGCGATGCTGATGCCAAGATTGGTATCGGATCCCAAATCCCCTACTCGCGAGAAAGAAAAAAATCAGCGAGCCAAAAAAAAAAATGCATACGAAATAGCCGAAATGATAGGGCAACTTGCAATAAAAAGCAGCAAGTAAAATGTATGCATGCAAAATAGCCGAAATGATTGGGCAACTCGCAATAAAAAGCAGCGAGTAAAAATAAAAAAAAATAGCCGAAATGATTGGGCACCGCGAAAAATTGCCGAAATGTTTGGGCAATCGCGACCTTCGCGATATAAAAGCTGAAATGATAGAGCATCGCGGAAATAAAATAAAATAAAAGAAGAAATGATAAAACTTTGGCCCTACAGTCGAGGTCACATCGATCCCTGTATACAATCCAAGGGCGTAAACAAAGAAGGAACCATACTTCCCCAGCGGATTCCGTCAAACGAAGAAGCCAAACCTCAAAGGTTCATTTCAACCGAAGAAGCCAATGACTTCGACAAAAACTTCTCAACTCACGGATACAAACACTCCTTGACGAGAGCCTTCTGATCCGCGTCGACTCACAGAGCCACCAGCGCCTCCGTGGGAACCATCGACTCGTTTCAAACCCCAAGGACACAAATAATCCTTGGCGCTTGGGAAACAAATAATCCCTCGCAAAACTTCTCAACTCACGGATACAAACACTCCTTGACGAGAGCCTTCTGAGCCGCGTTGACTCGCAGAGCCACCAGCGCCTCCGTGGGAACCATCGACTCGTTTCAAACCCCAAGGACACAAATAATCCTTGGCGCTTGGGAAACAAATAATCCCTCGCAAAACTTCTCAACTCACGGATACAAACACTCCTTGACGAGAGCCTTCTGAGCCGCGTCGACTCGCAGAGCCACCAGCGCCTCCGTGGGAACCATCGACTCGTTTCAAACCCCAAGGACACAAATAATCCTTGGCGCTTGGGAAACAAATAATCCCTCGCAAAACTTCTCAACTCACGGATACAAACACTCCTTGACGAGAGCCTTCTGATCCGCGTCGACTCGCAGAGCCACCAGCGCCTCCGTGGGAACCATCGACTCGTTTCAAACCCCAAGGACACAAATAATCCTTGGCGCTTGGGAAACAAATAATCCCTCGCAAAACTTCTCAACTCACGGATACAAACACTCCTTGACGAGAGCCTTCTGATCCGCGTCGACTCGCAGAGCCACCAGCGCCTTCGTGGGAACCATCGACTCGTTTCAAATCCCAAGGACACAAATAATCCTTGGCGCTTGGGAAACAAATAATCCCTCGCAAAACTTCTCAACTCACGGATACAAACACTCCTTGACGAGAGCCTTCTGATCCGCGTCGACTCGCAGAGCCACCAGCGCCTCCGTGGGAACCATCGACTCGTTTCAAACCCCAAGGACACAAATAATCCTTGGCGCTTGGGAAACAAATAATCCCTCGCAAAACTTCTCAACTCACGGATACAAACACTCCTTGACGAGAGCCTTCTGATCCGCGTCGACTCGCAGAGCCACCAGCGCCTTCGTGGGAACCATCGACTCGTTTCAAATCCCAAGGACACAAATAATCCTTGGCGCTTGGGAAACAAATAATCCCTCGCAAAACTTCTCAACTCACGGATACAAACACTCCGTGATGAGAGCTTCTTTGACTCACATCTCAGGCAGTAAGGATTCAAAAACTTGCTTCCTGAACAATGGGACCCTGCAAGTCAATCCTAAATGGTCTCTTGCATACTATTCACGGGTCTCACTCTCTGAAGTCGATTGTCGACAAAGAGGGAAACAACCGCTTACGGGTCCTCTCGACTCGTAAGAGGGAAAACTCTCTTATAGGATCCTTACGACTTATAAGAGAAAACACACTTAGGAATCCTCACGATTCCCAAGGAGAAAATACACCTACGAGATCCTCACGACTCGTAGGGAGAAAAGTCTTTATGAGACCCTCACGGCTCGTAAAGTTGAAAAGCCTTAGGTGGCAGATCCTACCCCTGTCTCCTAAGCCATCACTGCCCTACAAAGAAGTCAAGATGGGCCGACCATCTATGGGCCACACTTGCCAAAGCTACATGCCACTGAAATGGAGAACTTACTCATAAGCGTATGAACTACTCCACGCCAGAGTGAGACAAAAAAAAAAGAAATAGAAGGATGCGGCTCATGGAGTTAAGGGTTGGAACTATATCCCTTAAGAGTTGAGATTTGAGTCAATGATAAATGACGACGCTTGTGTCCGCTCGTTATCTTCTCAGATCAAGATTCTGAAAGTGATACATCAACCCAAAACTGGTCATACGCCATGCATAACTCTGTATAACTCTGCACTACTTCACCCACGTACATACTTACGTGGGCAAAGTAGTGGGGGGCATTTGTTCCCGCCAAAAATTTCTGCGCAAAAGAGTCCAAGGTATCAAATGGCAGCGATACGCTTAAGGAAATACGAACCAGTATCTTCCGGGCTGTTTTTTGACAAACTCCCGAAGGAGAAACGGATAAATTCTGATTGTATTGAAAGCGTCTCGAAAAACCCTTCGATTTGATATATTATGGGCCTCATAATTCATCCGGGATCAAAAGTTATGAGCAAATGTCTATGCACATGTGATTTAAGGAAGAAGATGCGAACCAGTATTTTCCGAGCTGTATTTTGACAAACTCCGGAACGAAAAACAGCTAAATTCTGATGATATTGAAAGCATCTCGAAAAGACCTTCGATTTGATATATTATGGGCCTCATAATTCATCCGAGATCAAAAGTTATGAGCAAATGTGTTATACACGTGTAATCTAAAGTAATGCTCTACTACATGGGGAATGCATTTTTTAGTCCCACATCGGGAAAAGGAGAGGTGGCTTCTCTACCACTCCAATATAAATAAGAGGGGATACCTCTTAGAAAGGTAGAGTTAAATCCTTAAAGGATTCAATACTCAAAGGAGCTTAGTTCTCCAAAGGAGCTTAGTTCTCTAAGATAGGAGCATGCTCCTCCATAATGCGCATATGCGCAAGCGCCATGTGCGCTACGTGCAACGCACGTGTGCCCGCCATGCGGCACTACGTGCAACGCATGTGCGCACCACATGAGAATATTTAATAATATTAAAAGGAGCTTGTTCTCCATATATAGAAGCTTTGCTTCTCCTCATAATGCGCATGTGCGCCACGTGCAACGCACGTATGCCCGCCATGCGGCACCACGTGCAACGCACGTGCGCACAACAGATAGTGCCTTGCACTTGCTATGAACCTCTGGTTCTCAGATAAATAAATAAATAAAAATAGTGCCTTGCACTTGCTATGAACCTCTGGTTCTCAGATAAATAAATAAATAAAAATAGTGCTTTGCACTTGCTATGAACCTCTGGTTCTCAGATAAATAAATAAATAAAAATAGTGCTTTGCACTTGCTATGAACCTCTGGTTCTCAGATAAATAAATAAATAAAAATAGTGCCTTGCACTTGCTATGAACCTCTGGTTCTCTGAGACAGAAAGAAAGAAAAGATTTTCTTTTCTCTTCTTTGATCTAAATTTAGATCATTAAAAAGTGCCCTGCACTCATTTTCTTGAATCCAAAAGATTCTTGGTGCTTTGCACTATTTGAAGGGCCAGGCCCAAATCAAAATGACCTGACAGGCCAAAATAAATTGCAAGGCAATAAATGGGCAGAGCCCAAATAAATTGATGCTTTGCATCCTTTATATAAGGGCAGAGCCCAAATAAAATTAATACCTTGCATCATTCCTAAAAGGGTAGAGCCCAAAACAAATTGATACTCTGCATCCTTTCTGGGCAAGGCCCAAATAAAAATAAAAAAAAAGAAATGCAATGCAAAAGCAAATAAAACGTTGAACATTTCAACTGGACTTAGCCCAATTTTGGCCATAAGTCCTTAAATTAAATTGACTGAGCAAAATTGCTCTTCTAAATCAATTTACATCCGGTTCGAGGGTACATCTCGGAACTCCTTTGACATCCGTCGTTGTAATTCCTCAACGGCGTCAAAGAGGTGACGGGTCCCAACGACCACACATCGATATGGACTGCGGGGTCCTTAAACTCGTGGACCGAGATGTCCCTAAACTAATATTGGACCGAGACGTCCTTAAACTAATATTGGACCGAAACGTCCTTAAACTAATATTGGACCGAAATGTCCATAAACTAACATCGGACCGAAACGTCCCTAAACTAATATCGGACCGAAACGTCCCTAAACTAATATCGAACCACCATGTCCCTAAACTGGCGATGGACCACCACGTCCTTAAACTGGAATATGGACCACTACGTCCTTAAACTGGCGACGGACCGAAACGTCCCTAAACTAATAATGGACCACCACGTCCCTAAAACTGGCAATGGACCGTCACGTCCTTAAACTGGCACAATAGAGCCCAAATGCTCTCTTATCGGATCTAAACGGTCCCGTCTAAGTTGATCTTAGCCCCAGCTACGGCTAATGTGTCCTTAGATCTTTAAATAAACAATAAAACCCCAAATCAACTTTGGTTCAAGGGTACATCTCTGAACTCCTCAGACGCCTGTCGTTGTAATCCCTCAACGACGTCAGAGAGGTGACGAGTCCTGATGGCCAGATAATTAAATCAAACACTACGTTAAGTTGATCTTAGTCTAAAACAGGACTAATGTATCCTTAACAAATGTTTAAGTTGATCTTAGCCGCAACGCGACTAATGCATCCTTAAACTAAAAAACACCAAACCCAAATCTAAGCAAACACGGATTTGGACTAATCCACGTCCTACGGGCGACGACATCACTAAGTCTCCGTATACAATCCACAGGCAGCCACAAACAAAACAAACACACACGACACGAAGTGAAATTCTGGAGAAGGAGAAAGTTGTTACCGCAAAGCGGTAGCGTAATTAACTGCAGGGGCTTGCGCCTGCAGGGAAGAGCGTCCCCACAATCAAAAACCCCTCAAGCGAGGGGGAATCTGACAAAGTCTGCTACATCGGCCGCATCCGTCTAAACCTTCGATACACGGTGCCATAAATCAACTTGGCATCTTCGAAGAGGTGGACGGACTAAAACCAAATAGCATCTGCCCCGAACCTCAGGCACATGACGTCCTAACGTCGCAGGCCACCGTTCGGAGGGGAACACCATCTCTAATTGGGAGCGATTCCTTCGTTCCGATACACCGTTGTGCTGTGGTGTATAAGGAGGAGTAAGCTGAGAGAGAATCCCATTCTCTTTTAGATAATCCAGGAATTCACTGCTTAAGTATTCACCTCCTCGATCAGATCGAAGAATCTTAATACTTTTTCCCGTTTGGTTCTCTACCTCGTGCTTATATTCTTTGAATTTCTCAAAAGCTTCAGACTTGTGTTTCAACAGGAACACATGCCCGTATCTAGAGAGATCGTCAGTGAATGTAATGAAGTAGGAAGAACCATTTCTGGCGTGTGTAGACATAGGACCGCATACATCACTATGCACCAGTCCCAAGAGTTCTGTAACTCTTTCTCCGTGTCCCGTAAACGGAGTTTTGGTCATTTTTCCTTTGAGACATGAATGACAAGTGTCATAAGATGATAATTCGAATGAATTCAAATATCCATTCTTATGCAACTTAGCTAGTCGTGTCTCATTGATATGGCCAAGTCTACAGTGCCACAAGAAGGATTCGTTCATTTCTGAGCTTTTCCTCTTGTGTGTGTTTTGTATATTGAGGACTGTATTTTGATTGAGAATGAGTATGCCATTATGTAGCGAGCCTGATGCAATCATCTTTTGATCTAGGAGTATGTTCATAACATTATCCTTTACTACAAAATTATATCCTTCTTTACTTAATAAAGAAACTGATATAATGTTGCACATCATGTTCGGTATATAATAGCACTCATTCAGGACTAGTGTATCACCATTTGGTAATACCAAGTGATATATGCCAACTGCTTTGGCTGCAACATTTGCCCCATTCCCTACTTGAACGGAATGATCACCCTTTCCCAGTTCTCTACCTTTCCGTAGCCCATGTAACTGCTTACATATGTGGGATCCTGATCCGGTATCTAATACCCAGGACGTAGGGTGAACTGAGAAACAGTTCTCAATAACAAACACACCCGAAGAAGGTGCATCATCATGCACGTTCTCCGTTTGGGCGGCGTGAGAATCTAGATATTCTCCTGTTTCCTGTTCAGTCTTATAACATTTATAAGATAGAACGGGTCCAACGTTCCCCTGCACAGTATAACATGCGGGTTCGGTCAATACATCCATATTATTATCTTGATTAAGGCATGAAATGGTCGCTACCTGGAGAGAGAGAGAAGAAAACACTTTAGCGTATGCTCGTGCAAGATCAGATTGGTTATTATCTTATCTAATCAGGATGGCTCCCACTGGTTTTTATCAAATCTTCCTTCAAACCCTAAAAGGAAAGACTAGCCGGGATTAATTACACCCTACAACTTCGTCGATCTTTCAGCCAGGCCAGTGTCGGTACTTTGAGGGAGGTTCCCCGTGCTTTCGCACGGACCTAATTAAAGTAAACCTCGTTTTCCGAGAGGCGTAACCCCGTTGAAACCTTTCTAGACACCTACTTGATCGGCTAATTGTAGTGTGCAAAACTCTCCCAGGAGTAACTCTTACTCGCAGTGGGTATCGGGATCCAACTATCTCATAGAAGGTATGCAATCTCATTGCAAATTTCAACACTTGAAATTCCCGATAATGCTTTTGCCCCTAGCGATCTATGACCTTGACTAAGTCAACAAACCATAAATCGCAAGTCAAGTTCAACCCGTACATTTCCCGATTGAATTAAACCCACCCGTACGACCCTTGACTGAGTCAACAAGGCCGTGCGAATGCTCTAATCCAATCACATCTCATGTTGTTACAGATAAACATAATTTAGCTACCATACACTATGCCTTGACTAAGTCAACAAACATAGCACGAATACTAAATAATATCTATCTGAAATGACGGAGGGCTACGCGGGTTCTTTCAGAAAAAACCATGAGCGTAATGAACTTGATATCGTTGTAGAATCAAATGAAGTTTTGAAATGGAGTGATTTTGAGGCTTTTCTAGTTTTGCTAAAGGGGTCACTCCCGGTGAAGGGATCGTCGGCCCTTTCCTCGTCGAATGAGGTGCGGGATATATCATATATATCACTGTGCAAAGCAGAAACTATAGAAGCAATCTAAAGTCAAACCGAGTGTGTAGCATCTGCCAGTTATTGCTAAAGGAGTCACTCCCGGTGAAGGGATCTCGGTCCTTTCCTCATCGAATAAGGTGCAGGGTATATCATATATACCGCTATGCAAAGCAAGAACTGTAGCTACCTGTTTTGTTTAAAATTTGATTCTGCAACATCTTAGGTTTCTTTTCTTTCATTAATCACATTAATGAAGTCCCATCATTTAAGCCACCTAAACATCACAGATAAATACGACGTACACTTATGCCATCCGCATTCGCCTGGATGTCCCCTCGTGCACCGTTAGGTTAGGTAACTAACGACAGAGCAGGGCAGGGCTAGTGCGGGTGCAAAACATAAGTAACGTCTATATAATATATCATATATACTATATACTGTATCTATCACAGAACATCACATGATCACATCACAGATATCGCAGCAGAAGAAACATATGAAACATTGGATATACTAGGACGTCCGTGTTTTCAATACGAGCCAGTATAAAACACGGATTCCACGGTCGTGATGAATAGCCAATCCCACACCCCTAGACCCCTACGAGAGCGGCAAGCAACCCTGCCAATTCTAGGGTTAGGAGACCCGGACTCGACTCCTCGAGTTGGTCTCCCACTAGACCCCAGAACCCGGTTACTTGTGCTCCCCTCCTTGGGTCCATCCTAATGCGGAAAAGTAAATAATATACAAAAGGTGACAACTTCCGCAACCTGGAAGTGCCCCAAATAAAAGAATATTACATACAAGTTTTTACATGAATGAAAATGAAAAACACTCATCTCACATAAAAAACCCCGGCTATTCAAACACGACGATCCAATATAACATATCCAGCAACACATAACATCACATGTCATCAACGTAAGTAAATATGCGCATCCCAATTGTCGTTGACATATAGCAACGAAACTGGCGATATCACATATTACACTTACGGTCACAGAAAAGAAAGTGTAAAACTACAACAGTTGGAATCCGTAATTTCTTTAGACATCACATGCCTAATCAAATGAAATACTTAGACATCACATGCCTAACAGTTATAAACCCCGCATTTTAGTCTCATTATCGAAAACTCTTTTCAATATCAAATGAAACTAAACCGCTAGATTTATAACATTCATTCAGTTATCTCATAACTGTTTGTGAATTCCAATTATTGTATCCCATTCCGGATAAATAGAAAATATTAAACTTTCCGATCGAACATTCGAACACCCAAGTTTTCCCGAAACCGATCAACACATGAAATAAGTTCAAAGACATTCACTTCATGCCTCAGTACCAACGGTCCAGCCGTAGAAGGGTCAAGCCAACGCCTCACATGTGGCACGCCGTACTGCCCCAAACCCGAAGGTTCAAAGGGCAGTTCAAGACGGTCACATAATTGAGTTAAGGTTTGTTGTCTTCTAGAGGGACCATCGTGTTACTTGCACTACTCAGAACGTCCTTAAACCACAGAAAGATCCAACACTTGGAAATTTTCCGGCAGGGGAAAAGTTGGGTATTTATATCCGGTCGAACTTTTTAACATATTCAAAAAATTATCCGGAAAACACATAGACAAAGCTTGATAATCCGATCGAAACACCGATTTCCAATGCAACCTCAGAACACTCAACTCTTGAGTCAATTTAAAAATTCCCAGAAAACTCAGCACTGTGAAATAGGAATTACTGTGCAAAGGAGGAGGGCTGACGTCATCATCAGGCCGCGGAACCGCCGCAGAAGCCATGCTTCTGCCGCGGTTCCGCCGCACTTTGGAGGTATCATTTTGAAAATTTTGCACCGTAATTCTTAGAACTTCCTACTGAATTTTTTAAGCATTTTTAATCTGGAAAAAACCCAGTTTTTAGAAAAAGTCCAGAGAGCGTTTTGGGAATTAGGGTTTCGGTTCGTTCGGATTTCAAACGTCGTCTACACTTCGCCTAAGGCTCTAGCTAAGCTCTGATACCACTGAAGGGTTCCTAGGCACACTATAGAGGTCTCACAAGGCATCAACCATGCCAATTTCAAGTTTTATGGGTGCCGAGAAACCCTAATACGGATCGTCGACTAGAATTCTAGGCGAAAAACGAAACTAGTTAACATCTTAACTAAAGGAGAGAGGCTACAACCTTTGTAGATCCGTTTCTCCACTTCCTTAGCTCCATGTAGGCATCCTTTCACTGTCCATCTCGAATCCCGAACTCAATCGTCGGCTTCATCGGAGAAATGGGCGGGCTAGGTCGTCGGCTTCGTGCCGAAGATGATCTACGTCGAGGCATCACAAGTTCAAGCTCCAACTTCACCAAGTTGTGAAACTTGTGAAGAAAACACCCTATACTACTTGGCAAGAGGTAGAAGGTGAAGAAATAGGAGGTGGGTTTACTTTAGAATTGGATTTCTCACTCTTTTTCTCAAGGTGCCATTAAAGAAGGCAAGGTTTTCTTCATGAAGATGAAGAAGAAGAAGATAGAATATTATGATATCATTTTCAAATGAAAAAGAAAATCAATACTTATCATAATGAGAACCATGGTTAGGTGTAGAGAATTGACTAAGGTTAGAAGAAAGGTTAGGGTTAAGCATGAAGACAAAGTGGTCACTTTGGTCAAAGCTTCATGAAGCTTCAACAAGTTTCAAGAATGAAAGCAACCCTTTTGTTTTTCTTTTGCCATTTCTTTTTAATCCAAATTAAAAAGAAAAAGGAATGAATAAATAAAAACCCTAACCAATTTTTTAACCAAGGTTTAATTCTTTACACTTAACCAAATGAGCAAGTATCATCAAACATGATACAAACATGTGCACAAAAGTATATCACATATACAACTTGCACATCAAGTGAGAAAATCCATTTAAAGTGAACCGATACTAGTTAATGCAAAGTAATATATCAAATATATAATTATACATTAAATCATTAAATCAACAGTTGATTTAACGATCCGGTCATATCGCATATAACCAACTAGGATCCTATGTATCGGCATATCGAATCAATCCTTGATTCGATATCTAGGTTATATCGAATATAACCAATCGATACATCTATCGTGAGAATGGAATACGGTATCACATACACGCATTATTCTCGGTCCTGCACATATCTCATATGCGCTCCTATTTCGTTTCGCTTGAGCCAGGAAACCTCTGTGTAGGACTCTAAAGACTCGTCAATACGCCGGCAGCAGATGATGATCATATCAAACACCCACAAGCCGCAAGCGGTCTGCTAAACGTAACGGCCACCCGGGTATTGAGCGATCAGAAGATCGACGAGCAAGCCCGCTCACACTCCAGTGAATCCAACCAGTAACACTTACCGTACAGTCCGGTCTCGTCGTCTGATATGTCGCATATCTCGCCTAGGGGTGGTAAACGTCAGACCCCAATAACCGATAAGTCATGCCGATGTGAGGCTCATAACGGGTCGAGAAACTACTGGTAACACTTACCAGCAAATCTTTGATCAGCCCTGGCCAGGGACTTCCCTGTTACGGCCAATCGAGCACAGCGCAACATCAACCCCCAATACCGGGAGAGACGAAACCCCTCCTATCGCTTATTGCCTCCATGTGACTCGGGACTGTACCCAAAGACCACCGTTTTGCACGCCCTCATGGACGTGGTAAGGTGGAGATCAAAGCACAGTGGGAATCACACAAGACTCTATGACGATCTCGGGTCTACAGACTAACCTGTACAAGTGTCACCTGAGAACTGCCATCTGACGTGAGGTATAATACCATCTGGGAGTTCTCGGCGAGTCCGTCCAGTATACCCAGTCTCCACTGAGCACCCGTATACCATCTCTGATGTCAAACACCAATAGATATGGGATCATCCATTGCCCATCTCATGGGTCGAGAAGCGTATACGCTAGTCTACTCTGGTATATCGATGCCCCGTCTCGATACACCCACGACTAGGGACCTTGAAGGATGTACTTATGGACTACCATGTCCCTACTAGTATGATCTGCATCATAGTCCAGGTAGTCAAGTACCCATCCTAAGGGCTTTATCAACATGTAACTATAAGACAGTTTAAAGAGACTAGTAAACATGTTAAGATAAAGAGCAACCAGATAGCATACTATCATATCGAGCAAGAAAGTCATCTCTATATATGTCCAAGTATCCAATATAATATACATCATCTGTACAATACTGGCCTCTAGGGCATACATACAACTAACAGATTGAAACCCTATTCAATAGGTATGCAGCTTCTCAAGTGCATAACTCCCAAAAGGAAATAGGAAACTCAGTAGTACTCATCATAGAGCACACCATATCACATAAGGTGCTATTGCTCCGCCCCGATATACCATCGTGCTATGGTGTATACGGAGGAGTAATGCTGAGAGAGAATCTCATGCTCCTTTAGAATAGTCCAGGAATTCCGTGCTCAAGTATTCTCTTCCTTGATCTCATCAAAGGACATAATACTTATACCCATATTTTGGTTCTCTACTTCTAACTTATATTCTGTGATTATCTCAAAAGTTTCGGACTTGTGTTTCAACAGGAACATATATCTGAATCTTGAGAGATCATCAGTGAATGTAATGGAGTACAAAGAACCGGTCTTGGCATATGTAGACAGGGGACCTTCATACATCAGCATGTATTAATCCCAAAAGTTCACCAACTCTTTCTCTGTTTCCAATAAACAGAGCTGTGGTCATTTTATCTTTGTGACATGACCAGCAAGTTTCATAAGATGTAAATTCAAACTAATTTAAATATGCATCAAAATGTAACTTCAGCTAGTCGTGTCGCATTGATATGACCTAGTCTACAATGCCTCAAGAAGAATTCGTTCATTTATGAACTCTTCCTCTCGTGTGTGTTCTGTATGCTAAGAACTGCAGTTTGATTTAGAACGTCAATGCTTTTAGATAACGTGCTTGAACCGATCAACTCTTGATATAGGAAATGTTCAAAACATTATCCAACAATACAAAATTATATCATTTCTTTACTTATAAAGAGACTGATATGATGTTGTATATCAGGTTCGGTATCTAATAACATTCGTTCAGAATCAATGTATTCTGGTAATACAGGGTGACAGTGACCAACAGACTTGGCTGCAACACTTGCACCGTTTTCTGTCTCATGAAACTTATCACCCGTCCTCAGTTCTCTACCTTTCTGTAGCCCATGTAACAGATTACATATGCGGGATCCTGATCCGGTATCTCATACCCAGGACGTAAAGGATACTGAGATTCAGTTCTATGTAATGAACACACCCGAAGATGATGCATCGGCATGCACTTTCTTCGTTTGAACGACACGGGAAATCTGGTATTCCCCAATTTCCTGCTCTGTCTTATAACAATTATAAGTTGGAGCGGGACCAACGTTCCCCAGCTCAGTATAACAAGCGGGTTCGGTCAATATATCCGTACTATTATCTTGATTAAGGCGTGATATGGTTGCTACCTGGAGAGAGAGAGAAGAAAACACTCAGCGTATGCTCTTGCAAGATCAGATTGGTTATTATTTTGTCTAATCAGGATAGCTCCCACTGTTTTTATCAAATCTTTCTTCAAACCTTAAAAGGAAAGACTAGCCGGGATTAGTTACACCCTACAATTTTGTCAATCTTTCAGCCAGGCCAGTGTCGGTACTTTGAGGGAGGTTCCCCGTGCTTTCGCACGGACCTAATTAAAGTAAACCTTGTTTTCCCAGAGACGTAACCCCGTTAACACCTTTCTAGACACCTACTTGATCGACCAATTGTAATGTGTAAAACTCTCCCAGGAGTAACTCTTACTCGCAGCGGGTATCGGGATCCAACTATCTCATAGAAGGTATGCAATCTCATTGCAAATTTCAACACTTGAAATTCCCGATAATATTTTGCCCTTAACCTCCTATGACCTTGACAAAGGCCAACAAACCATAGGATGCTAGTCAAGTTCAACCCGTCATTTCTTGATTGAATTAAACCCACCCGCATGACCCTTGACAAGGTCAACAAGGCCGTACGACTACCCTAATCCAATCTGCATCATATACATAAGCAGATAAATACTGGTCATCTACCGCACACTGCGCCTTAACAAGGTCAACAAACGCAGCACGAATACTAAGCAGGACTTATCTGAAATGACGGAAGGCTACGACAGGTTTTTCTGAAAACTTATTGCGTAATGAACTTGATATCGTTGTAGAATCAAATGATTTTAAAATGGAGCGTTTTTAAGGCTTTTCTAGTTTTGCTAAAGGGGACACTCCCGGTGAAGGGATCGTCGGCCCTTTCCTCATCGAATAAGGTGCAGGATATTTCACAAATATCACTATGCAAAGCAAGAACTATAGAAGCAATCAAAAGACAAACCGAGGGTTGTAGTATCTGCCAGTTATTGCTAAAGGGGTCACTCCCGTTGAAGGAATCTCGGCCTTTTCCTTATCGAATAAGGTGCAGGATGTTCTACAAGGAACACCTCGATGCAAAGCAAGAACTGTAGCTACCTGTTTTTGAAAATTCGATTCCACAACATCTTTTAGGTTTCTTTTTCTTTCGTTAATCATATTAATGAAGTCCCATCATTTAAGCACCTAAACATCACAGATAAATACGACGGACACTTATGCCATCCGCATTCGCCTCGATGTCCCCTCGTGCACCGTTAGGTTAGGTAACTAACGGCAGAGCGGGACAGGGCTAGCGCGGGTGTAAAACATAAGTAATGTCTATATAATATATCATATATACTATATATAGTATTTATCACAACACATCAAATGATCACATCACAGATATCGCAGCAGAAGAAATATATGAAATAATGGATATACTAGGACGTCCGTGTTTTATTTTGAGCCTGTATAAAACACGGATTCCACGTTCGCGATGAATAGCCAAACCCACACCCCAAGACCCCTACGAGAGCGGCAAGCAACCCTTCCAATTATAGAGTTAGGAGACCCGGACTCGACTCCTCGAGTTGGTCTCCCACTGGACTCCAGAACCCGGTTACTTGTGCTCTCCTCCTTGGGTCTATCCTAGTGCGGAAAAGTAAATAATATACAAATGGTGACATCAACCTCATCCCGGAAGTGCCCCAATAAAAGAATATTACATACATTTAATTTTACATGAATGAAAATGAAAAACACTCATCTCACATAAAAAAAACCCGGCTATTCAAACACGACGATCCAATATAACATATCCAGCAACACATAACATCACATGTCATCAACGTAAGTAAATATGCCCATCCCAATTGTCGTTGACATATAGCAACGAAACCGGCGATATCACATATTACACTTACGGTCGCAGAAAAGAAAGTTTAAAACTACAACAGTTGGAATCCGCAACCTGCTTAGACATCGCATGCCTAATCAAATGAATTTCTTAGACATCGCATGCCTAACAATTATAAACCTCGCATTTTAGTCTCATTATCGAAAACTCTTTTCAATATCAAGTCGGGCAATTGAACAAGATTCCCGACAACCTGATCGAATGCTCGTCGCAAACTTTAGTAGACGGCCGCACCCCTGATGCCGTCGACGAAGTGCACTAAGGCGGAACACCGCTGCCGCGAGCACCCGAACGGATGCTTTTTTGCGACGGGGTTCTCCTACAGTCACTTGGTCGGGGCTATAGGGCATGGCTGTCTATTAAGTTTACCCGGCGAGTATCCGCGTACGCTACGTGATTGCGACGGACTTTTGATCACATCAAAATTCCGTGGCAACCGATCATCTGAGACTAAACTGCTATGTTTATAACATTCAAATTAGTTATCTCATAACTTGATGTGGATTCCAATTATTGTATCACATTCCAGATAAATAGACAATGTTAAACTTTCCGATCGAATAATCAAACACCCAAGTTTTCCCAAAATAAATCTCAACACTTGAGAGGAGTTTAAAATACATCCATCACATGCCACAGTACCAACGGTCCAGCCGTAGAAGGGTCAAGCCAACGCCTCACATGTGGCACGCCGTACTGCCCCAAACCCTAAGGTTCAAAAGGCAGTTCAAGACGGTCACATAATCGAGTTAAGGTTTGTTGTCTTCTAGAGGGTCCATCGCATTACTTGCACGACTTAGAACGTTCTCAAACAACGGAAAAATCCAACACTTGGAAATTTTCCGGCAGGGGAAAAAGTGAGTTATTGATATCCGGTCGAAGTTTTTAACACGTTCTAAAATTACCCGGAAACAGACATAGACGAAGTTAAACTTTCCGATCGAATCAACGAGTCCCCAATACAACCCAGAAAACTCAACTCTTGAGTATAAATTAAAAATACTCAGAAACAACAGAAAATATAATAGGGACATTACTGTGTAAAAAGTAAAGTATGACGTCATCTTCTGGCCGCGGAACCGCCGCGGGAGCCATGCTCGTGCCGCGGTTCCGCGGCGCTCTGGGCGCCAACTTTTGTCGTTTTGCACAATATTCCTTATAATTGCCTGCTTAATTTTTTAAGCATTTTTAATTTGGAAAAAATCCACAATTTAAAAAAATGTACAGAGAAGGGTTTTATCGGGGTTTTCCGGGTTCGTTCGTACTTCTAACTTCGTCTACACTTGGCCTAAAGCTCTAGCTTGGCTCTGATACCACTGTAGGGTTGCTAGGCACACTAACAAGGCTTTACAAGGCATCAACCATGCCCGATTAAAATTTTAGCCGTGCCGAACAACTCTAATACGGATCTTTAAACTAGAGTTTAGGCGAAAACTAGCAAGTTAACAACTTTAACACTAAGTGAAAGAGATTACAACCTTTGTAGATTCGGTCCTTCACTTCAATAGCTCCGTGTAGATGTCCCCTTCGCTGCGATCGTGAACTTCGGACTCTAGAGAAGATCCACAAGAAGAACGAACGTACTTGCTTCGTTGACTTCGAGGCCGAAGATGATCTACGTCGGGAAGACACTAACTCAAGCTATTCCTTCACTAGGTCATGAACTTTGTGAAGAGAACACACTCTACAACATGGAAAGTGGTAGAGGATGAAGAAGTAGGAAGTGGGCTCACTTTAGAATTGATTTTCTCACTCTTTTTCTCATGGCACCATTGGAGCTAGTAAGCTTTTGGATGGAGCTTGATGAAAAAGAAGAAGAAGAAAGAATAATCCATCCAAATGAAAACTTATCCTCAAATAATGTAACCATGGGTGAGTTAAGCTATCATGCTTAACTCATGTAGAGAATTAACCAAAGCATTAGGTTAAAGGTTAGGTTAAAGAATATCAAAAGAAATGACAAAAGAGTGGACTTTATCAAAGCTTCTCCAAGCTTCTTCAAGCTTGATTACTTTGACTAAGTTAAACCCTTTTGTTAAATCTTAAGATAAAACAATAACCCTAATCTTTACCCTAATCTTGGTATGAGTCTTATACATCCAACTTGTGTGTATCATCAATCATGATACAAACATGTACACTTGCATATATCACATATAAACAATGTGCATAAACTAGTGAGAAAATAAATCATAAGTGAGCTAATACTAGTTAATGCAATGTAATATATCAAATATATAATTATGCATTAAATTATTAAATCTACTCTTGATTTAATAACCCGGCTATAACCGACTAATATTATGTGTAACAACTTATCGAATCAACACTTGATCCGATAACCCGGCTATATCGCATACAACCGATCAATATCACAAATTGCAAGAATAGAATACGGTATCTCATATCGTATTAATCTCGGTCCCGCACATATCTCATATGCGCTCCTACTCCGTTTCGCTTGAGCCAGGAAACCCCTGTGTAGGACTCTAAAGACTCGTCAATACGCCGGCAGTAGGTGATGATCATATCAAACACCCACAAGCCGCAAGCGGTGTGCTAAACGTAACGGCCACCCGGGTATTGAGAGATCAAAAGATCAACAAGCAAGCCCGCTAGTACTCCTGCGAATACAATCAGTAACACTCCCGTACAGTCCGGTCTCGTCGTCTGATATGTCACATATCTCGTCTAGGGGTAGTAAACGTCAGACCCCAGTAGCTCGATAAGTCGTGTCGATATGAGGTCTATAACAGTTCGAGAAACTACTGGTAACACTTACCAGTAAATCTCAGCAACCCTGGCCAGGGTTTTCCGGTTATAGCCAATCGAACACAGCACAACATCAACTCCCTCTACCGGGAGAGACGAATCCCCTCCTATCGCTCATTGCCTCCATGTGATTCGGGACTGTACCCAAACACCACCGTTTTGCATGCCCTCTTGGACGTGGTAAGGTGGAAATCAAAGCACAGTGGGAATCACAGAAGACTCTATGACGATCTCGGGTCTACAGACTAACCTGTACCAGTGTCACCAGAGAACTGCTATCTGACATAAGGTATAATACCATCTGGGAGTTCTCGGCGAGTCCGTCCAGTGTACCCAGTCTCCACTGAGCACCCGTACACCATCCTTGATGTCAAACACCGATGGATATGGGATCATCCATCGCCCATCATATGGGTCAAGATGCGTATACGCTAGTCTACTCTGGTGCATCGATGCCCTGTCTCGATACATCCTCGACTAGGAACAGTTATAGGATGTACTCGTCGACTACCGTGGCCCCACTAGCATGATCTCATCATAGTCCCAGTAGTCGAGTACATATCCTAAGGGCTTTATCAACATGTATTAGAGACAATCAGAGTACATGTTAAGATAAAGTACAACCAGATAGCATACTATCATGTTGAGCAAGAAAGTCCTCCCTATATACGTCTCAGCATCCACTACAATATACATCGTATGTACAGTAATGGCCTCTAGGGCATACATATAACTAACATTTAGGAGTTTAACTCCAAACCTATACATAATCCCTGTTAGGAGTTCAACTCCAAAGACCCTTGGGAGTTTAACTCCCAGCCTACGGGCTAAGCCCTTTTTCCGCTGGTGTTTCCAGCGGTCACGTGCCGCGCATTTGACCCGTGAGCGCCTAGCGGTCGCGTGCAGGGCACGTGACCCGTGGGCGCTCAGCGCCCACGTGAGCCTCATGTGACCCGCGGACGCCCAGCGCTCAGCGGTCATGTGCCGCACACATGACTCGCGGGAGCCGGGCGCCAGGCGCGTGACCCATGGGCGCCGGGCGCCCACGCGCCAGGCACGTGACTCGTGGGCACCGGGCACCAGGAGTCCACGTGCAATGCACGCGACTTTAAGATGCTCCTCACCCCTCATTTTTCATGCACTCCACACAAAAAACACGCCTCCCATTGGAAAAAAATTTCTAACGGGACGCTGCCCTGCACCCCGTAAGGGGGCTACTAGCTCCCTTGACCCCAACCCGCTATCCGGATAGCAGGACCCCCTAAACTCTGCGAGGTCCCCGATATGTCCAAAACCGTTTCAAAACACAACACACGCACATGGCACATTGAGTTCACATGATCAGTTTGACCTGTCAATCAGAGGTTTTCTCGCTCCAAAGGCAAGGGGTAATTAACGACAGCTTAGTCCGCGGCTGCCGGAGATTCGGATACCCATAATCAATAAACCCCCACCTACCATAGGCAGGGGGAATCTGTAGTACGCCTGACAAGCATATGCGTATTCCTATCTCAATGGGGTGACGAGAAACACCCTACAATCAAAAACAAAACCGAGTGAGTTATAGCATTTGCTAGTTTCGCTAAAGAGCTCACTCCTGGTGAAGGGATCTCGACTCTTTCCTCATCGAATGAGGTGCTGGATATTTATCAACGAATACCACTATGCAAAGCAAAAATAGAGCTACCCTTTTTTGAAAAATTTGATTCTACAACATCTTTAGGTTTCTTTCTTTTCATTAATCTCATTAATGAGGTCCTATCATTTAATGTTTCCTAAACATTACAGAAAAATGAAACGAAAATAGAACGTACGCTTATGCCATCCGCATTCTCCACGGGGCCCTGTCATACACCGTTAGGTTACTTAACTACCAGCAGAGCGGGGGCAGGACTAGCGCGGGTGCAAAACATAAGCAAAGTTTATTATATATCATATATAAAATATAACATTCGTCTCACGCAGTTATATGATCGCATCACAGAACCAAGCAGCAGAAGAAACATATGAAATATTGGATATGCTAGGATTTCTGTGTTTTAAATTTAGCCAATAATATAAAACACGGATTCCACAGTTGTGATGAATAGCCAAACCCACATCCCTAGACCCCTATGAGAGCGGCAAGTAACTTTGCCAATTCTAGAGTTACGAGACCCGGTCTCAACTCCTTGAGATGGTCTCCCACTGGACTCTAGAACCCGGTTACTTGTGCTCTCCTCATTGGGTCAATCCTAATGCGAAAAAGTAAATAATATACATTAGTGGTGACATCATCCTCAACCCAGATGTGCCCCAATAAAAGAATATTACATATAAATTTTACACGAATGAAAATTGAAAAACTCTCATCTCACATAAAACCCCGGCTATTCAATCACGACGATCCAATAAAACATATCAGCGACACATAATATCACATATCATCAACGTAAGTAAATACGCGTATCCCAAATTGCGTTGACATATAGCAACGAGATTTGGGATACCCCACGTATTACACTTACGTTCGCAGAAAAGAAATGTAAAACTGCAATAATTAGAATCCGCATATTCTTAGACATCATAAACCCGGAATATCACATATTCCGAATTTCATGCCTAACTCTATAAACCCCGTATTTTAGTCTCATATCAAAAACTTTTTTCAATAATTTAGTCGGGTAATTCAGCAAGATTCTCGACTACATGATCGAATAAGCGTCGGAAACTATAGTAGATGGCCGCACCCCCGATGCCGCCGACCAAGTGCACTTAGGCGGAACACCGTGGCCCCGAGCATCCGAGTGGGTGCTATTGGCAACGGGGTTCTCCTTCAGTCACTTGGTTTGGGACAATGGGGCGAGGCTATCTAGTAAAGTTATTTAGCGAGTATTCGCGTACAATACGCAATCGGGATGGAGTTTCGATCCGAATCGAAACTTTGTGGCAATCGATCTACCGAGACTAAAACGCTAGATTTATAAACACTAACTAGTTTTCATAAAACTAATTAAATGTGGATTCCAACTAATGCATCCATATCAAACTTAAACCCGAAACAATATTAAAAACACGACTATGAAACACTCTGTATTAGCCCCCAATTGAACTGTTAACATCACATGCAAACTGGGGTAATCAAACAATACCTGAAACCCCAAAATCAATAGATAAGAACACCGTACAAAATCCAAACCCTAACTTAATGCAAAAATCGGCCAGGCCGGTTTTTTAACAATTTTCGCCAGACAATTTTTATCATTTAGGGTTCATTTTCGTAGGGTGTTCTAATTACATCAAATGTAAGCTTCTGCATTTGTTTAAAAAAAATTCTGAGATCATTTTAAAATCGACAGAAACTTGCGATCTTGGGTTTCGGTTTTGGAGCTGTTTCATTTTCGTAACTTTATTAACATCGTCTAATCTTCTCGTTTAGGCTCTGATACCATAAAAGTCTATCCTAGCACCACCATGAGATTCTAATGATATCAAGCATGCCAAATTCAAATTTTTATAGGTGCTAAGCTAGACTAAATAAGATCTTAACTAGATTATTAGGGTTTTAGTTTGATAACAAGAAAATCTAAAGAGAAGGAAAAGATGTTATAGATCGAGTCCTTCTCTTCTTTAGCTCCGTGTAGTAGTCCACGCGACTCCACTAGGCTCCACTTCAAGTTGGATCGAGCTTGCTCCGTTGACTTTCGTGCCGAAGTTGATTCACCCGAAGCTCACTACTCAAGCTATCTCTTTACTAAACTATTTGGTGAAGGGAGCACACTACACTTGAGTGCTAGTCAAGTGTAGGATGAAGAAGTAGGAGATTTGTAAGCTCACAAATGATCTCTCAAACTCAATGATTCACATCACATGTGAGGGTTTTGAGTCTGGAGATGAGGTGGGAATTTTTGGAGAGCTAGAGAGAGCAAGAGCTCACCTCAAGAGAGCAAACAAAAATATCACAAGTGAAGAATGAAGTGGGTGTATATGGCAACCCCTTGACCCTCACTTATTCAGCATGGATAAATTGCAATATAAAATTGCAACCATACTTGAATAGTGAGTCAAGATGAATTAACTAATAGTAAAACCCATTCCTCACCCATGCCTCACAAAGTCTCCCTATTTCCCACCTCATATTCTATTTTCCAAAAATAGAAAATACATGCCATGCTTCATAATATATATATATATATATATATATATATATATAGATATAGATATATTAATAAATCAATTAGTGAGCTAATGATATTAGTTAATACATAATTATATCAAATATAATTTATATCAAATTATTAAATCAAGACTTGATTTAATAATCCGGTTATATCACATATGACCGACTAATATCATTTATCTGTTTATCACATTATCAAATCAACACTTGATTCGATAATTTGGTTATATCACATATAACCTAACTGATAACAGATAACTACCAGATTGCAATACGGTATCACGTACTCGTATTTAATCAGGCCCACGCACATATCAAGATATGTGCCCTACTTCATTTCGCTTGAACCAGGAAACTTCTGTGTGGGACTCTAAAGACTCGTCAATACGCCAGCAGTAGGTGATAATCAAATCAGTCACCTACAAGCCGTCAGCGGTACTAGCTGGACGTAACGGCTACCCGGGTATTGAGCGATATGAAGATCAACAAGCAGCTCGTCCATACTCTCCATGAAGCCTACCAGAAACACTACCGTACAGTCCGGTTTCTTCATCTGATATGTCGCATATCATGTCTAGGGGTGGTAGACGTCAGACCCCGGTAATGTGATAAGTCATGCCGATATCTGGCCTATAACGGTTCGAGAAAATACTGATAACTCTTATCAGTAAATCTCAGCAGCAGCCCTGGCCAGGGACTTCCAGTTATAACCAATCAAGCATAGCGCAATATCAACCCCCAATACCGGAAGAGACGAAAACCCTCCTATCGCTCATTGCCTCCATGTGACTCGGGACTGTACCCAAAATCCACCTATTTGCGCATCTCCTTTGAGCGTGGTAGGGAGGAAATCAAAGCACAGTGGGAGCCACACAAGACTCTATGACGATCTCGGGTCTACAGACTAACCTGTACCAGTGTCACCAGAGGACTGCTATCTGACGATAGGTATACTACCAACTAGAAGTCCTCGGCGAGTCCTGTTCGGTGTGCCCATTCTCCAATGAGCACCTGTGTACAATCTTTGATGTTTGATTGATGTGGGATTTACGCGCGCTTGCGCTTTCGAAAGACGAATCAAAGAATATTAACCGCAATCAAGAACGTCGTCGCTTGGTAGCTAGCCGGTGAGTACGGGTCGGTCCACAGGGATTTTGTGTATTTTCTTTTCGTTCTAACGAGTTAATTCCAATTGTGGTGGATTGGATTATCAATAAAAACTGAAATGAGTTGATTAGGATTAAAATCTTGCTAGGGTTAGGTTTAGCTTAGGTTTGGAAAGTCAATATTCCTCACCGCTTTCTCTGCCCTAATTAAGATCTATTTAAGTGTTAAGGTAATATTTAACAAAGGGGATTAGTACCATCAGAAAGAAACTATGTTTCTTCCTCTAGGTCCTTGTCCTTCCTTTCTTAACTCTTACCCTAACCTCCATGGAAAACATACACAGCCGGTCTTTTTAAACTACGGTATCACCGCTAGCTCGTGGGATAGGGTGCCGTAGTGAGCGGTGTGTGTATGTATGCATGGAGTCCTATATAAAAAATATGACGGGCAAGAAAGGGGTGAGAGATTTCCATCTCTCAAATCTTTCCCATTCCTAACCCTAACAAGTGAGGAACTACTCACTCATTAGGGAATTGATAAAAGATTTCATTTTTATGATTTTAATTTAACAACTACGGAAGATAAATAAAAGTTATAACTAGGGCAGATAAATAAAATTAACTAGGGCAGAAAGGAAAATTAACTAGGGCAAGGTAAAAAAGACTTACTTTTTATTTGATGCACTCTTCAAACATTACAAGAATAAATTCTGAATTTGATAAATAAAATGAGGCATAGGAAGAGGCATACCTCAAAAAGAGGTTTAGGGTTTCTATTTATAGATCATAGAAACCCTAGGGTTACATTCGATTCACATTTGCATTTACAAATATACCCTAAGAAGACTAGTCAACGCACCGCCACGCCGTCACAAAAATACACCGACACGTGCTCCATATGGCCACGGATCCGCGGCCAGAAGGCATGTTTGGCCGCGGTTCCGCGGCCATATTGTGGGATCATGGGCTGAATCTTTCTGGGCTTCTTCTGGTTAAATTTGGCTTCTTGTCTCTTTACTTGGTTTCTCAGATTGTCTTCTAGTTTTCTTCCAGATTTCCACAGTGCATAATGTCGTGGACTTTTACCGTTTGCTTCGTATTGAAGTCTTCAATCTTGCGCTGCCTTTGTGCTTTGTGAAATTGTCCATTGATCTTCATTTATTCTTCAAATTGTAGGCATGATCAATATTTTTCCATTTGTTGGTCGTAGTCTCACTTTTGTATCATCTTTTCATCATTTTCACTGTTTTTTTTCCGAGAACCTGTAACCTGCAACTATGTAGCAGACATAGATTAAAAGCACCTGTTTATTTGTAAAATGAATAAGAATGGGGAATATAATAATGCAAAAGTACGATATGAACAAATACCCCCAAACTTATCTTTTGCTCGTCCTCGAGCAAAACTAGTTTATTCTCGAAAAAGCCTAACCTCACTTTCGCAGGGAAACGCGATTGCACTGAGCTCGTGCAACAAGCCATTAAACCTCTAGGTGTTCCTAGTAGGAGGAGTGTTGTCTCCTGAGGGTTTTCAGCGGATACTACCCACAAAATCCTATCAATTTGGCCTATTGACTTTTATCCTCCAATTCGGTTTTCTAACAAGAAATTCTATTATCTTCAACTCAGAAATTATCAACCCGTATTTTTCACGCTTCCTTATTATTTAACTTAAGATTATATATGTTTTGTAGATTTACTTAGTTTTTAGCATCTTTTGAGTTTTCCTTCTAGGGTTTCATCTCAATTTAGGAGTTTTTATCATCTCTACTAAAGATATAAGTCCTATTTTTCATTCCTATCTCTCAATTAAACCCCAATCATATACCCCTACATGTGTGTAATATCACCCCTACACTTGGAAATTCAATTCAAGCTATCATACTCTTGTCCATTGTCCAAAGCACTTTTAATTGGTGAATTTTTAGATGAAATTGCTCACACATTCTTCATGCGACCGTTAATACTTCTTGAGATACCAACGACCAATTACAAAATGTGTTTGCACATTAAGGCGTAATTCCTAGTCTTATAACACCTAAGGCTTTTAGCAGTGACTTCCAAACCAGTTGGTCTAAGGCACTAGGTGATAAAGCGCCCTCGCTAAATATTTTTTTTTAGTTATGCAGCCTTAAATTACAAAAACCAGTGTTCATTTTTTTATCTTTTTATTCACACTTGTAATTTTTATTTTATTTTCCTTCATACTAAGGACTTTAGACAAGAGAATTTCAAGGTCTTTTCTACTATTCCAAGTTTCAAGGTTCGTGTTTGTGCAATTTGTAGGGTATATATTTTCAGAATTTAGACTTAAGCTTAGGAATTATTTTTCAGACTTATACTTTAATAAAAATATCAATACTTTTCCCTTATTTTAACTTAGCCCAAGGAGTGAACTCGAAATTTTCCTATTTCTAAGTAAACTACAAAGACATATACTTTCTACCGTTAAATTTTAAGAAATGTTATTTTTAGGGTTTTTAATTTACTAAGTCTAGGATCTAGTTGTTCCTAGCTAGTTAACCTTTTTGTCAAACTCAAGTTAATTATGGCCAAAATTGAATGTTTTAATTTTTATAATTTTTAAAATTTTTCAATTTTTATGGGTTTTAAAATAAGTATGCAAATGCAAAAATATACATATGAATGCGAAGGAAGAAACCTTACCGAGCACACCCCCAGACTTAAACTTGACAGTGTCCTCACTGTCAGGCTACACCAAGAGGGTCAAAATTGTCGGCACTCCCCTGTTTATTTTTTTATATTTTTTATTGTTAACAGAAAAACAAAACAAATATATATACAAAAAGGTCCCCCCCAAACTTAAGTGAGACAGTGTTTCCACTGTTTAAACGTTAAAGTTGAGAGTTAGGGAGGAGAAAAACACGATGTCAAGCTATACAAGGCCTTATACAGGCCAAAGGTTAGCACTAACCATTCAAAAATTTTATCGTTATAATGGTGTGGTTGGTGAGAGAATGGAGTGTAGAGCAAAGAAATGAGAAGCACTCGAGACCGTATGGGAAGAAAGGTGGAATATGGTCTCGGTATATTAGGAGAAGAATGGCAGAAGAGAGAAAGACGTGTAGTACGAACTTGAGGGTGTAAATCGAGTGAATAAATTAGCGCAAATTGTGATAACCGATGTGTTAAAAGCGATTGTACTAATCTATCAACCCGTCGAGAAATGGGATCAAATCCCTTAAGATTCGCGAGAAAACATGGGTATGTTGAACTTGGTAAACCAGACATTGAAAATGGAAGCGTGACGGATTCTTGCGCGGTCGAAACGATGGAAAGGACGAAGGGGAGTGATTTAGGAAGGGTCTCATTCTCACCTAAGTAAGCATATGTAAGGTGAGACGGCAACAGTTTGAGTTCGAGTTTCAAAGGTGAAACAATTGAAGGTGAAATTGGTGAAACTGTCTCGAACTCGAAGAATTCCATCAATGGTTCGAAATGACTGTAAGCAACCGAGTCTGATGGTTCAACTAACTCATCTGAAAATTCAAAGGACTCAAACTCGGGCGGTGAGTCTTCAAAATCGTCCGAAAAAGTGAAACACTCGTAATCGTTATCGGTTGTGAGAACCGTGTCAGATTCAAGGAGGAACGCACTAGTGGCGTCAAAACTGCTATGATCGAACAGAAATTTTTCAAGCTCACAGTCCTCCTGTGTGATCTCTTGCACGGTCGGAACGATGGAAAGGATGAAGGGGGTGATTTAGGAAGTATAACAGTTAAAGGTTCAGGAGGATGAATTAGAAAATCCGACTCATCAAACAAAACTGGTTCATCCTCAATACCATCCTCAATACTCTCCTCAATACTATCCTCATAATTCTCCTCAAAAGTATAACGGTTAAAGGTTCAGGAGGATGAATTAGAATTAAGGGTCTTCACTGAGCACCCGTATAATATCTCTGATGTCAAACACCAATGGATATGGGATCATCCATCGCCACCTCATGGGTCCAGAAGCGTATACGCTAGTCTACTCTGGTTTATCGATGCCCTGTCTCGATACACCCATGACTAGGAACATTAAAGGATGAACTTATGGACTACCATGGCCCCACTAGTATGATCTGCATCATAATCCTGATAGTCAAGTACACATCCTAAGGGCTTTACCAACATGCAACCATGAGACAGTATCAAGAGACAAGTATACATGTTAAGATAAAGAGCAACCAGATAGCATACTATCATGTCGATAAAGAACGTCCTCTCTATATATGTCCAAGCATCCACTATAATATACATCATATGTACAATAATGGCATCTAGAGCATACATACAACTAACAATCTCCCACTTGCACTAGGGCCAGCTGCTGTAGTATCGCATACCCAACATCCCGAAGAGTCTCTCGAACTGTATCTGGGGAATGGCCTTCGTGAGTGGATCCGCTGTGTTGTTCTTCGTGTCAACTCTCCTGACCTAGATCTCCCGGCGATCAACTATTTCCCGGATCAGGTGATACCGCCTCAGAGTATGCCTGGATCGCTGATGGGACCTGGGTTCCTTGGCCAAAGCCACCGCTCCATTGTTATCATAATACAAAGGTATTTGATACTCAATGGATGGAACCACTCCAAGTTCAGTTATGAACTTCTTCATCCAGACAGCCTCTTTGGCAGCATCATTGGCAGCGATGTATTCAGCCTCCATCGTCGAGTCTGCCACGGTTTCCTGCTTGGAACTCTTCCATCATACCATCCCTCCATTGAGGGTAAAGACAAATCCCGAGTGTGACTTAGAGTCGTCCTTATCACTTTGGAAGCTCGAATCGGTAAAGGACTCCACTTGGAGTTCTCCGTTACCATACACCAAGAGCATCTCTTTAGTCCTTCTCAAGTACTTGAGAATGCTCTTCACAGCTGTCCAGTGACTCTCTCCTGGATCTGCTTGATACCTACTTACTACACTTAGTGAGTATGCTATATTGGGTCTGGCTCATAGCATTGCGTACATGATAGAGCCTACTGCCTAAGCATAGGGTATCCCTTGCATGCGAGCTCTCTCCAAATCAGTCTTGAGAGACATCTTTTTGGAAAGAGTGAGACCTGAGATCGTGGGTAAAAACCCACGCTTGGATTCTTCCATACTAAACTGCTTTAGTATGATGTCAATGTACCTGGATTGGGACAATCCCAGTATCCGTTTAGATCTATCTCTATAGATCTTAATCCCTAAGATGTAGGAGGCATCACCTAGATCTTTCATTGAGAATCTTTGTGATAAGAAGAGCTTGACCGATTGCAGCATAGGAATGTCATTTCCTATCAAGAGTATGTCATCCACGTACAATACGAGGAAGACAACCTTACTCTCTGCCACCTTTTTGTATATACAAGGTTCATTTGACGAAATCAAACTCTTTGACAACGACATCAAAACAGATGTTCCAGCTCCGCGATACCTGCTTTAACCCGTAAATGGATTTAAGCAGCTTGCACACCTTTCCGCTGCTCCCACTGTCTACGAAGCCCTCTGGCTGAGTCATATACACGCACTCATCTAAATCACTATTTAGAAAGACGGTCTTAACATCCATTTGCCAGATTTCGTAGTCATGGTATGAAGCAATGGCAAGCAGGATCCGGATGGACTTAAGCATAGCTACTGGAGAAAAGGTTTCGTCATAATCCACATCTGGTCATTGACGAAAACCCTTTGCAACAAGTCTAGTTTTGAAAGTCTCAACTTTTCCATCTACACCAAGTTTCTTCTTAAAGATCCATTTGCTCCCAATGGGTTTTACCCTTTCAGGAGCAATTTCCAAAGTTCATACTTTGTTAGTGTACATGGATTCCATCTTAGATCGCATTGCATCCAGCCACCTCACAGAGTCTCCACTCGTGATGGCCTGCTCGAAGCTAGTTGGGTCATCATCCTCCATGATGCAATCCTCGCTCCCACCGTCTACGAGAAAACCGTAGTATCTCTAAGGTGGATGAGGAACCCTACTAGATCGGCGGAGAGGCTGAGGTTCGTTGGGAGCTATCGAATCCTCTGGTTCTACTAAATCATCAGTTGCAGTTTGTGCTGCTGGAACTTCTTCCAGCTCTACCTCGTTGCCACTAATTTCCTTTGCAAGAAATTCCTTTTCTAAAATGGTGGCATATCGAGAAACAAACACATTTTGTTCCTCGCCATGGTAGAAAAGACATCCATGTGAATGTTTGGGATATCCCACAAACTTGCATAGAACTGACCGTGTCTCGAGTTTGTCCGGATTTTGCCTTTTGACATAGGCCAGACAACCCCATATCTTAACTCGTTTAAGACATGGTCTCTTCCCACTCCATATCTCATATGGTGTGGTAGGTACAGATTTAGATGGAACTTGATTCAATAGGTATTCTGCTGAAAGTCCAGGAACTCCGTGCTCAAGTATTCACCTCCTCGATCAGATCGTAGGATTTTAATACTTTTACCCGTTTGGTTCTCGACTTCGGATTTATATTCCTTGAATTTCTCAAAAGCTTCAGACTTGTGTTTCATCAGGAACACATGTCCGTATCTTGAGAGATCGTCAGTGAATGTAATGAAGTATGAAGAACCATTCCTGGCATGTGTAGACATAGGACCATATACATCACTATGTATCAGTCCTAAGAGCTCAGTAGCTCTTTCTCCGTGTCCTGTAAACGGAGTTTTGGTCATTTTGACTTTGAGACATGACTGGCAAGTGTCATGAGATGAAAATTCGAACGGATTCAAATATCCATCTTTATGTAACTTAACCAGTCGTGCCGCATTGATATGACCTAGTCTACAATACCACAAGAAGGATTCGTTCATTTCTGAACTCTTCCTCTTGCGTGTATTTTGTATGTTAAGAACTGTGGTTTGATTTAGAACGTATATGCCATTAATTAACGGGCTTGATCCAATCAACTTTTGATTCAGGAAGATGTTCATAACATTATCCTGTACTGCAAAATTATATCCTTCTTTACTTAATAAAGAAACTGATATAATATTGCATATCAAGGTCGATATGTAATAGCATTCGTTCAGAATCAATGTATTACCATTTGGTAATACAAGGTGATATTCACCAACTGCTTTGGCTGCAACATTTGCACCATTCCCTACTCTTACGGAATGATCACTCATTCCCAGTTCTCTCTACCTTTCCATAGCCCACGTAACATATTACATATGTGGGATCCCGCTCCGGTATCTAATACCCAGGACGTAGCGTGAACTGAGAAACAGTTCTCAATAACTAACACACCCGAAGAAGATGCATCAACATGCTTATTCTTTGTTTGGGCAGCGTGGGAATCTGGATATTCCCCTATTTCCTACTCGGACTTATAACAATTATAAGTTGGAGCGAGACCAACTTTCCCCTGCTCAGTATAACAAGCGGGTTCGGTTAATACATCCATATTATTATCTTGATTAAGGCCTGACATGGTCGCTACCTGGAGAAAGAGAGAAGAAAACACTTTAGCGTATGCTCTTGCAAGATCAGATTGGTTATTATTTTATCTAATTAGGATGGCTCCCACTGTTTTTATCAAATCTTCTTTCAAACCCTAAAAGGAAAGATTAGCCGGGATTAATTACACCCTACAATTTTACCAATCTTTCAGCCAGGCCAGTGCCGGTACTTTGAAGGAGGTTCCCCGTGCTTTCGCACGGACCTAATTAAAGTAAACCTCATTTTCCCAGGGGCGTAACCCCGTTAGCACATTTCTAGACACCTACTTGATTGACTAATTGTAATGTGTAAAACTCTCTCAGGAGTAACAATTACTCGCAATGGGTATCGGGATCCAACTATCTCATAGAAAGTATGCAATCTCATTGCAAATTTCAACACTTGAAATTCCCGATAATATTTTACCCCTAACCCCCTATGACCTTGACAAAGGCCAACAAACCATAAGACGCTAGTCAAGTTCAACCCGTCATTTCCTAATTGAATTAAACCCACCAGCACGACCCTTGACAAAGGCCAACAAGGTCGTACGACTACCCTAATCCAATCGCATCACATGCTTAAGCAGATAAGCACCATTCAGCCACTGCATACTACGCCTTGACAAAGGCCAACAAACGCAGCACGAATACTAAGTAGTACTTATCTGAAATGACGGAAGGCTACGAAAGGGTTTTCAGAAAACCTTTTGCGTAATGAACTCGATATCGTTGTAGAATCGTGTATTTTTTTTTAAAAGGAGTGTTTTTTAGGCTTTTACTAGTTTTGCTAAAGAGGTCACTCCCGGTGAAAAGATCTCGGCTCTTTCCTTATCGAATAAGGTGCATGATATTTCATAAATACCGCTATGCAAAGCAAAAACTATAGAAGCAACCAAAAACAAAACCGAGTGAGTTGTAGCATGTGCTAGTTTTGCTGAAGAGGTTACTCCCGGTGAAGAGATCTCGGCTCTTTCCTTATCGAATAAGGTGCTGGATATTCTACAAGGAATACCGCTATGCAAAGCAAAAACAAGAGCTACCCTTTTTGAAAATTTGATTCGACAACATCTTTTTAGGTTTCATTTCTTTCATTAATCACATTAATGAAGTCCCATCATTTATGCTTCCTAAGCATCACAGAAGAAACGAAAATACAACGTGCACTTATGCCGTCCACATTCGCCACAGTGTCTCGTTATGCACCGTTAGGTTACTTAACTAACGGTATACCGGGACGGGACTAGCGCGGGTGCAAAACATAAGTAACGTCTATTATATATCTCATATATAATATATAGCCATTCGTCTCAGAATCCACAGTGATCACATCACAGAATATCAGCAGCAGAAGAGAACATATGAAATATTGGATATATTAGGAGGTCTGTATTTTATTTTGAGCCTGTATAAAACACGGATTCCACGGTCGCGATGAATAGCCAAACCCATATCCCTAGACCCCTATGAGAGCGGCAAGAAACCCTACCAATTCTAGAGTTAAGAGACCCGGACTCGACTCCTCGAGTTAGTCTCCCACTGGACTCTAAAACCCGGTTACTCGTGCTCCCCTCTTTGGGTCTATCCTAATGCGGAAAAGTAAATAATATACAACAATGGTGACATCATCCTCAACCCGGAAGTACCCCAATAAAAGAATATCACATACAATGAATTTTACATGAATGAAAATAAAAACTCTCATCTCACATAAAACCCGGCTATTCAAAAGGCAACGATCCAATATAACATATCACAGCAACACATAACATCACATGTCATCAACGTAAGTAAATATGCGCATCCCAATTGTCGTTGACATATATCAACGAAACCGGCGATACACCACATATTACACTTACGGTCGTAGAAAAGAAATGTCAAACTACAACATTTTGAATCCATAATAACCTTAGACATCATAAACCCAAAATATCACATATTTTGGATTTCATGCCTAACTCTACGAATTCCACATATTGTATCTCATTACAGAAAGCTAGACGACGTTAAACAATTCGATCGAATCAACGAATTCCCAAGATTCCCAAAGAGCTCAACACTTAAGCACTATTAAAAATTCCCAGAAGCATGCTCCAGTACCAATGGACCAACCGTTGAAGTGCCGTCCCTTACCTCCTTAGTGGCGCCGTGGAACCGCCGCAAAAACCATGTTTTGGCCGCGGTTCCGCGGTCACTAAACCGAGTTAGGGACTTTTTCTTCAAGAGTGTCCATATAATTACCTGCATGATTTTCTGAATATTTTTAATATGAAATATTTTAACTTCTGAAAAAATTTCCACAAGGTGGGAAAATTCGGTTATTCGGAGTTCGTTCGGACTTTTAATTTCGCCTACGCAACGCCTAATGCTCTAGCTAGGCTCTGATACCACTGTAAGGTTCTTAGGCACTAGAACAAGGTTCTACAAGGCATCAAATATGCCGAATTAAAAATTTTCAAGTGCCAAATAACCTAAGCAAGGATCTTTACTAGAGAATTAGGGTTATAAATGACAAATAAACATATTTACTGTAGGGTGTTTTTCATCACCCCATTGAGATGGGAATACGCGCGCGCTTGTCAGGCGTACTACAGATTCCCCCTGCCTAGGGCAGACCGGGGTTTATTGATTGTGGGGATCCGAATCTCCGGCAGCCGTGGACTAAACTGCCGTTAATTACCCCACGCCTTTGGAGCGAGAGAACCTCCGATTGACGGGTTAAACTGGCCATGCGAACTCAATGTGCAGTATACGTGTGTTTTGTTTTTGAGGGGGCTTGGATATATTAGGAGCCACGGAGAGTTTTTACGGGGGTCCCGCTACCCGGATAGCGGGCTGGGGGTCAAGGGGGCCAGCAGCCCCCTTGCGGGGTGCGGGGCAGCGCCCCGGCCCAAAATTTTTTGAGAGGGACAGTGTTCTAGAGTATGTGTGTGTGTGTATGTGTATATGTATACACACACACACACACACACACATGAGGGAAAAGGGGCATCCAAAGGATGCGTGGAGGAAAGCGCTCGGGCGCTAGCGCCATACGTGCCAGGCGCTCGGGCGCTGGCGGGAGCGAGCGCAAGAGCGCTAGGGCGCTAGCGCCACACATGCCAGGAACGTGGGCGCTAGGGTGCTACCGCAAGAGCGCTAGCGCTTTGAGCGCTAGCGCCCCACGTGTCGGACACGTGGGCGCTCGGGCGCTAGCGCTTTGGGCGTTAGCGCAAGAGCGCTAGCGCCCCACGTGTCTAGCGCTTTGAGCGCTAGCGCCCCACGTGTCGGACACGTGGGCGCTCGGGCGCTAGCGCTTTGGGCGTTAGCGCAAGAGCGCTAGCGCCCCACGTGTCGGACACATGGGCGCTAGCGCAAGACCGCAAGAGCGCTAGCGCTTTAAGTGCTAGCGCCCCACGTGTCGGGCACGTGGGCGCTCGGGCGCTAGCGCTTTGAGCGCTAGGGAGACAAAAGGGACTCGGTCCCTGCAATGGGAATTGTACTCCCAGAAAGGAACACTTATTATATATATATATATATGAGGAGTTAAACTCCTAGGATAATTTGAAGCTGATAAAGGGGGCTTCTCCCCTTGAGCCCTGAATCTTCCCCAAAGTGGGGTTTCTGGAGATGGGTCTCCTTCTTCTTCCTCTGTTGACCGGATCTTGAAGATCAAGAGATGTGAGATTTTAAAAATCTCTTCTTTTTGAGATCTGATGGGAGATCTGAGCTCCCCTTTGTGGGTTTTATGGTGAAAAACTATTTAGTTTTGGAAAAGTAAGAGTAAAACTCTTGATTTAATTCAAAACAAAGAAGAAGGTTTAGAACCTTCAGAAAGGGGAAAGATTCACAAACCCTAGATTTTGAGGGGGAAAAAAGTCTCTCCTTTATTCATCATCATGTTGCCTTATATAGGCTTACATATTTACATATAGCCTCTTAGGCTTTACAAAATGGCATTTTGCCCATCCCATGGCTCATGTGCCATTTCTTTTTGCACATAAGTCATGGGCTTACAAAACATTGGCTTTATGCCCATTTTGCATACATTCAAGCACAAAAATTACATCAAAATTATTTGTTACATGATTTTTATTTTGGCATGGGGAGGGCCGGCCGCTTCATGTTCGGACTAGACCTGGGCATGGGCCCACTTGATCTGGGCTTGGGCCCACTTGGCTTGGGGTTAACTTTGACTTTGACTTTGACTTGGTCAACCGGGGTGCAATTTTCGACCCCAACAAAGTGCCCCCCATCAATAAATGCACACCATATATTTGGGTCGTGTGTATGAAATTGATGGATCTTCTTTCGTGTGGAGACGACTTGCTTTGGTTCCCCCTTTTTGGGATGCATTGCCCTTTTTACGACATGGACGGTCGACGCTTGACGCGTCTCTGGGTCGGAGTGTCCGTGGTAGACGTTTCCCTGGCCTGGAGTGATCTGGTTCCTGCTTTGTAGGAAGCCTGCACTTCCCTTTTTGCGACATGGACGGTCGACGCTCTGATCCGGAGCGATTTGGTTCCCGCTTTGTAGGAAGCCTGCACTGCCCTTTTTACGACATGGATGGTCGACCCTCTGATCCGGAGCGATTTGGTTCCCGATTTGTGGGAAGCCTGCACTGCCCTTTTTACGACACAGACGATCGACGCTCTGATCCGGAGCGACTTGGTTCCCGTGGCGAGAAGTCTGCACTGCCTTTTTTGCGACATGGACAGTCGACGCTTGACGCGTCTCCGAGACGGAGTGTCCGTGGTAGACGTTTCCCTAGCCCGGAGTGATCCGGTTCCTGCTTTGTAGGAAACCTGCACTACCCTTTTTGCGATATGGACGGTCGACGCTCTGATTCGGAGCGATTTGGTTCCCGCTTTGTAGGAAGCCTGCACTGCCCTTTTTACGACATGGGCGGTCGACGCTCTGATCTGGCGCAATTTGGTTCCCGATTTGTGGGAAGCCTGCACTGCCCTTTTTGCGACATGGACGGTCGGCTCTCTGATCCGGAGCGATTTGGTTCCCGATTTGTGGGAAACCTGCACTGCCCTTTTTGCGACATGGACGGTCGACGCTCTGATTCGGAGCGATTTGGTTCCCGATTTGTGGGAAGCCTGCACTGACCTTTTTGCAACATGGACGGTCGACGCTCTGATTCAGAGCGATTTGGTTCCCGATTTGTGGGAAGCCTGCACTGCCCTTTTTGCAACATGAACGGTCGATGCTCTGATTCGGAGCGATTTGGTTCCCGATTTGTGGGAAGCCTGCACTGCCCTTTTCGCGATATGGATGGTCGATACTGCCCTTTTAGCAACTTGGACAGTCGATGCTGGATTTGACTTGCTCCGCTTCTTGCGGTGTCAGGGATGAAGTTGACTTGTTTCTGAGGTGGAGCATAACTCCGGCAGCGAAGGTAGATATCCCGAGGCGAAGCATCATTTTGACACGGGGTGCATTCTGAGACGAAGCACGATTCTGACACAGAGCTTGCTGGTTGACTTGATTCCAAAGCAGAGCATAATTCCGATAAGGAGGTCGTTGGTTGATTCCGAGCCGAAGCATAATTCCGACAGGGAAGGCAGGTACACCGAGACGAAGCATCAGTTCGACACGGGGTGCATTCTGAGACGAAGCATGATTCCGACACAGAGCTTGCTGGTCGACTTGATTCCAAGACGGAGCATAACTCCGGCAGGGAAGGTAGATATCCCAAGGCAAAGCATGATTTCGAAACGGGGTAAATTCTGGGACGGAGCATGATTCCACCGCAGAGGTTGTTGGTTTGATATGATTTGGGTTGACATCAGCATCGCCATACTGGAATATGGTACCATAAGCGAATCATCATTTGCCATGAGTGGATTTGAGGATTTCGGTTTTGGTTTGGCATCTGCATTGCTGTACTGGAATAATGCCAGGAGCAACTCATCATTTGCCCCGGGAGGACTTGGGAACTGTTTTTTTTTGTTTGGCATCAGTATCGCTACACTGGAATATAGTACCAGGAGCGAATCATCATTTGCATTTGCTTATTAGGAAACGATGGCTTAGGAGACAGGTTTTAGGTCCCTATCATCTAAGACTTTTCAATTTTGTGAGCCGTAAGGGTCTCACAAAGCATTTTCTCCCTACGGGTCGTAAGGATCCCGTAAGTGTATTTTCTCCTTAGGAGTCGTGGGGACTCCCAAGTGTATTGCTTCTTTGTGAGTCGTAAGGATCTCACGCGGGAATTTTCTCCTCACAAAGTCGAGAGGACTTTGCGAGTGCATTTCATCTCTTTTTCACGAGTTTGCGCCCTTTCAGGTTTTCACAAACTCGTCGGCAGTCCTACTGTTTTTACTCATGGAGCCCTTTCGGGTTTTCATCCGTGCCCATTTTGCTTGTGGACATACCTTCTTTTTTTATTCTCTCTTTTTTTTTGAATCTTCCCCGCCGGTGGGACTTTGAATGTGGTCTCGCCGGTAGGACTTGGGAGAGATTGGAATCATTTTACGCCCGTGGATTGTATACGGTTTTGCAGGATGTATAATCCAGACCGTAGGGCCGGAAAAATTTCAGGATTTTGTTGGCGTCTGCATCGCTGCACTGGAATATGGTACCATGAGCGACTCATCATTCGCCGTTGGGGTATGGGATTTGGAATTTGGTTAGCGTCTGCATCGCTGCACTGGAATATGGTACTAGGAGCGACTCATCATTCACCATTGGGGTATAGGATTTGGAATTTGGTTGGCGTCTGCATCGCTGCACTGGAATATGGTACCAGGAGCAACTCATCATTCGCCACTTGGGGATTAGGGAGCGATGGCTTAGGAGACAGGTTTAGATCCCTATCACCTAAGGCTTTTCAATTTTATGGGCCGTGAGGGTCCCATAAAAGCATTTTCTCCCTACGAGTCGTAAGAATCTCGTAGGTGCATTTTCTCCTTAGGAGTCGTGAGGACTCCCAAGTGTGTTTTTCGTTTGTGAGTCATAAGAATCCCAGGAAGGTTTGTTCTCCTCATGTATCGTGAGGATACATGAGTGGGTCTTCCCAATGGAGCATAATTCCGAGGGCGAAGACCAGCCGCTAGACTGGTGATTGCGATGGGGCATGGGTATGCTGAGAATTATTTGAGCCCGTGGATTGTATACGGCAGTCAATTTGGGGGCTAACCATAGGGCCGGAAAATTTTTGGGAAACTGGTTTTTCGTCACCCCATTGAGATGGGAATACGCGCGCACTTGTCAGGCGTACTACAGATTCCCCCTGCCTAGGGTAGGCCGGGGTTTATTGATTATGGGGATCCGAATCTCCGGCAGCCGCGGACTAAACTGCCGTTAATTATTCCTCGTCTTTGGAGCAAGGGAACCTCCGATTGACGGGTTAAACTGGTCATGCGAACTCAATGTGCAGTGTACGTGTGTTTTGTTTTGGAGGGGGCTTGGATATATCAGGAGCCACGCAGAGTTTTTACGAGGGACAGTGTTCTAGAGAGTGTGTGTGTGTGTGTGTACATGAGGGAAAAGGGGCATCCAAAGGATGCGTGGGGGAAAGCGCTCGGGCGCTAGCGCCTTTGGGCGCTCGGACGCTAGCGCTTTGGGCACTAGCGCCATACGTGCCAGGAACGTGGGTGCTAGGGCGCTAGCGTAAGAGCGCTAGCGCCCTACGTGTCGGACACGTGGGCGCTAGCCCAAGAGCGCTAGAGCGCTAGTGCTTTGAGCGCTAGCGCCCCACTTGTCGGACACGTGGGCGCCAGCGCTTTGGGCGCCAGCGCTTTAAGCGCTAGCGCCCCACGTGTCGGGCAAGTAGACGCTCGGGCGCTAGTGCTCTGAGTGCAAGGGCGCTAGCGCTTTGAGCGCTAGGGAGACAAAAGGGACTTGGTCCCTGCAATGGGAGTTATACTCCCAGAAAGGAACACTTATTATTTTGTGTGTGTGTGTGTGTGTATGTGTGTGTGTATATGAGTCGTTAAACTCCTAGGATAATTTGAAGCTGATAAAGGGGGCTTCTCCCCTTGAGCCCTGGATCTTCCTCAAAGTGGGGTTTCTGGAGATGGGTCTCCTTCTTCTTCCTCTGTTGACCGGATCTTGAAGATCAAGAGATGTGAGATTTTAAAAATCTCTTCTTTTTGAGATCTGATGGGAGATCTGAGCTCCCCTTTATTGGTTTTATGGTGAAAAACTATTTAGTTTTGGAAAAGTAAAAGTAAAACTCTTGATTTAATTCAAAAGAAAGAAGAAGGTTTAGAACCTTCAGAAAGGGGAAAGAGTCACAAACCCTAGATTTTGAGGGGAAAAAAGTCTCTCCTTTATTCATCATCATGTTGCCTTATATAGGCTTACATATTTACATATAGCCTCTTGGGCTTTACAATATGGCATTTTGCCCATCCCATGGCTCATGTGCCATTTTTTTTTGCACATAAGTCATGGGCTTACAAAACATTGGCTTTATGCCCATTTTGCATACATTCAAGCACAAAAATTACATCAAAATTATTTGTTACATGATTTTTATTTTGGCATGGGGAGGGTCGGCCGCTTCATGTTCGGACTCGACCTGGACATGGGCCCACTTGATCTGGGCTTGGGTCCACTTGGTTTGGGGTTGACTTTGACTTTGACTTGGTCAACCGGGGTGCAATTTTCGACCCCAACATTTACTTCTAAGTGAACTAGGAATACAACCTTTGTAGCCCGGTCCTTCACTTTAATAGCTCCTTGTAGTAGTCCCTTTGGTCCAAGTAGTGATCTACCGGACTCTAGCATGGCTTCTCAAGGTGAAAGAAACGAACTTTTTTGAAGTCTTCGAGGCCGAAGATGATCTACGTCGAGGAGACACTAACTCAAGCAACTACTTCACTAATGAGATATTAGTGAAGCTAACACCCTATACTAAAGTGCTAATCTAGTAGAGGATGATGAGGTAGGATTTTTGCTCACTTTAGAATTAATTTTCTCACTTTTATTTCTCACTTGAACAAAACCTAGAGAGCTCTTGACCTTTGAAGAAGAAGATGAAGAGAGATAATGTTGTGAGAGTGAATGGCAACCATTGGTGAGTTTGTATCATATATCTAACTCATGTAGAGACATAACCATGGCTAAGTTATAATGGTTAGGTTAATAAATATCTTTAGTAAGACAAAATTAATGGACCAAGTCAATGCACCCACAAGCTTCTACAAGCTTCATGCATGTGACTAATTATCCACTAATTTGGATTTACTTTAAATATTTAAACCCTCCATTATAATTATTATGGTGTAAGTCTCATACACCCATGTAGTGTGTATTATCAACCATGACACAAAAATAAAACACAATTAATATATATCACATATATATTTGTGCACATGTGAGAAAAATAAATGCTTAAGTGAGCTAATATTAGTTAATGTAAACTAGTATATCAAATATACAATTGTACACTAAATTATCAAATCAACACTTGATTTAATAATCCGGCTATATTAAATATAACCGACTAATATTAAATATACCAACTTATCGAATTAACACTTGATTCGATAACCCGGCTATATCACATATAACCGACCGATACAAATATCGCGAGAATAAAATACAGTATCACACACTCGTATTAATCTCGGTCCCGCACATATCACATATGTGCTCCTACTTCGTTTTGCCTGAGCCAGTAAAACCTCTGTGTAGGACTCTAAAGACTCGTCAATACACCGACAGTAGGTGATGATCATATCAAGCACCCACAAACCGTCAGCGGTACTAGCTGGACGTAACGGCTACCCGGGTATTGAGCGATCAGAAGATCAACAAACAAGCCTGCTCTAGCTCCTGTAAAGCCTGTCAGTAACACTACCATACAGTCCAGTCTCTTCGTCTGAGATGTCACATATCCAGTCTAGGACCCCAATAACTCGATAAGTCATGCCGATACGAGGCTCATAATGGGTTGAGAAACTACTGATAACACCTACCAGTAAATCTCTAAATCATCCCAGGCCAGGGACTTCCAGTTATAGCTAATCGAGCACAGCACGACATCTACCCCCAATATCGGGAGAGACGAAATCCCCTCCTATCGCTCATTGCCTCCATATGACTCGGGACTGTATCCAAAAACTATCGTTTTGCACGTCCTCTTGAATGTGGTAAGGTGGAAATCAAAGCACAGTGGGAATCACACAAGACTCTATGACGATCTCGGGTCTACAGACTAACCTGTATCAGTGTCACCAGAGAACTGCTATCTGACGTCAGGTATAATACCATCTAGGAGTTCTCGGCGAGTCCGTCCAGTGTACCCAGTCTCCACTGAGCACCCGTATAACATCTCTGATTTCAAACACCAATGGATATGGGATCATCCATCGCCCACCTCATGGGTCCAGAAGCGTATACGCTAGTCTACTCTGGTATATCGATGCCCTGTCTCGATACACCCAGGACTAGGAATATTAAAGGATGAACTTATGGACTACCATAGCCCCACTAGTATGATCTGCATCATAATCCTGGTAGTCAAGTACACATCCTAAGGGTTTTACCAATATGCAACTATGAGACAGTATCAAGAGACACGTATACATGTTAAGATAAAGAGCAACCAGATAGCATACTATCATTTCGAGCAAGAAAGTCCTCTCTATATATGTCCAAGCATCCACTATAATATACATCATATATACAATAATAGCCTCTAAGGCATACATATAATTAACATTATCAACATGTATTGACGATACGTAATAGCAAGTAAAACATATAGACGTGATGATAAAGACAAACTAAATATCATATTATCATGTTGAACAAGAATGTTCTATCAATATAGGTCCTATACAATTACAATAATTGCCCACTTGAACTTAAAGACAATTATTGCAGTATCACATACCCAACTTCTCTAATAGCAGTATCATGAACTCTATCCGAGAAACAGACTCAGTGAGTGGATCCACTACAATGTCTCTAATTTTCTCTCTCTTTATCTTAATCTCGCGGAGATCAACCATCTCCTGAATCAAGTGATACATGCCTTAGAATTTATCTGGATATCTGATGGGACCAAGTTTATAAATGAACTTATTTATTCAAACAACTTCTTAGGCCACATCATCCGCTGAGTAATACTCAGCATCCAGCGACATATCTGCCTTAGTATCCTGCTTGGAACCTTTCCAATACACTACTCCTCAAAAAGGATGTTCCCGCCCAAAATTCGGGCGCCCACACTTAGAGCGCAAGTTCCACAAAAGCACCACCTACAATGTACGTGGAGCAAGCGCCAATTGTATGTGCATAGCGCCACAAGTGCAATGCACTAGTGCAAGCGCAGGCACAAAAGCGCCACATGCAACACACATGGCGCAAGCGTCAATCGGATGTGTGCAGCGCAATTCGTGCAATGCACGGGCACAAGTGAATGCGGCAAGGCACGTGCAATGCACGTAGCGCAACGCACTTCATTAATGAGCGCCGGCTCAAGCACAGGCGTAAAAGTACGTGCAATGTACGTGGCGTAAGCACACCTTATGAAGCGAATGCTTCATAGTACAGCCAAGGCTCTATTTGGAAAGAAAATCTATCTTGGGATCTTTCTAAATAGAAAGATTCTAGGATCAAAAGATCCAACAGTGCTTAAGCACTCTAAATTGATAAAAGATCGATTTAAATATTTTAAATCTCTCAGTTAAAATTTTACCCTAACTACTCCCTATAGGGTGTTTTTCATCACCCCATTGAGATGGGAATACATGTGCGCTTGTCAGGCGCATTACATATTCCTTCCCTGCCTAGGATAGGCTGGGGTTTATTGATTGTGTGGATCCGAATCTCCGGCAGCCGTGGACTAAGCTGCCGTTAATTACCCCTCGCCTTTGGAGCGAGGGAACCTTTGATTAACGGGTTAAACTGGTCATGCGAACTCAATATGCAGTGTTGTGTTTGAAGGGGTTTTGGATATATCGGGGGCCCCGCAGAGTTTTCACGGGGGTCCCGCTATGTGCGTGCGTATGTGTGTGTATATATATACAGTATATATATATATAAAGAAAAATGAAAAGGGCATCCAAAGGATGCGTGGGCCAGCGCCCCACGTGCCAGGCACGCGGGCGCTGTGCGCCAGAGCGCCACGTTCCTGGAACGTGGGCGCTGTGCGCCAGAGCGCAAGCGCCCTACGTGCCTGGCACGCGGGCGCTAGGCGTCGGCAGCAAAAGGGACTTTGTCCCTGCACTGGGAGCTGTGCTCCCGATTTGACTTATAGAGTTGAACTCCTAAGATATTTTTGGAGCTGATAAAGGGGCTTCTCCCTTGAGCCCTGGTTCTTCCCCAAAATGGGATTTTTGGATATGGGTCTCCTTCCTCCTCTTCTGTCGGCTGGATCTTGAAGAACAAGAAGTATGAGATTTTAAAAATCTCTTATTTTTGAGATCTGATAGGAGATCTGAGCTCCCCTTTGTGGGTTTTGTGGTGAAAAGCTATTTAGTTTTGGAAAAGGAAGAGTAAAACCCTTGATTCAATTGAAAAATGGGAAGAAGGTTTAGAACCTTGTGGAAGGAGAATGAGGCACAAAGAACCCTAGTTTTTGGGGAGAATGAAAAGTATCCTTTTTATTCATCATCATGTTGCCTTATATAGGCTTACACATTTATATATAGCCCCTTAGGCTTTACAAAATGGCATTTTGCCCATCCCATGTCTCATGTGCTATTTCTTTTTGCACATAAGCCATGAGCTTTACAAAAATTTGGCTTTATGCCCATTTTGCTTACATTCATGCATAAAAAATTACATAAAATTATTTATTACATGATTTTTATTTTGGCATGGAGGAGGACCGGCCGCTTCATGTTCGGACTCGACCTGGGTATGGGCCCACTTGGCTTGGGGTTGACCTTGACTTTGACTTGGTCAACCGGGGTGCAATTTTCGACGCCAACACTCTCCTCCTATAAATAGGAGCCCAAGAACATAGGGAAGAGAGCCTCTCATACAGAGAAGGCAGCCTCCAAACCATCTCCAAAAAAATTTCTTTGAAACCCTAGCGAATAGGTAGAGAAAAACTTCTCTCCTTCTCGAAGCCAAGGCTTCACAAGAACTTATGTTCTTTGCATGAAATCAAAATATCTCTAAGTTGATCTCCTCTTTACGAAAGCCAAGGATTTTATGAGGGATGTTGATCTCGAGATCAACAAATATGCAAAAACTTGGATTCTATCCCTTATAAACGGGGCGTGATTTAGGGCACATCCTTCCATACCTTCGATGGATGGTGCTGTGATCCCTCTGCATTTTCGGAGAGATGGTTAGGTCCCTACGATCAACGATTCCCCATCCTCTTCCTCCTTCCTCTTCTCTTTGAAGCCTAGGGTTCACGAGAACTCAGGTTTTTTACATGAGATCAAAATATCTCTAAATTTATCTTATTTCTGTGAAAGCCAGGTCTCTCATGAGAGAGATAGATCCCAAGATCAAAAATTCAAAACCGCTCCTTCAAAATCATATAAAAAAACATGTCTTGAAAATTTCTAAAGAGAACAAACAGCAGAAGTATATCCTTTACAAAATTGAAAGCATAAAGCTTCTGAAAGTACAAATTTCATTGATGGGGCACATCATATACAAGTGCGCAAGCGCCCAGAGCGTTTTCTGCAAAAGCGCAAGTTTGCTACGAGCAATGCACGTGAGCCAGCGCCAAAGGCATTCTCTTCAAAAGCGCAAGTGCGCCAGCGCTAACAATTGAATCAAGTGTGCCATGTGCAAAGCACGGACGCTAACGCATGTTACACCCCAGAGCCAAGGGAGCTTTTCTGCCAAAGCGCAAGTGTGCCACGTGCAATGCACATGCGCCAGCACTAATGGTGCTCTCTTCAAGATCGTACCCATGCGCAAGCGCCAGCGCCAGCGCCAATGACCGAACCAAGCGCGCCATGTGCAAAACACGGACGCCAGCACCAAGTGCATATGAGCGTCAAGACAGAACTTGAAACTTAGCAAAATTAGCTAAGTGTTGAAGCCTAAACTTCCCCAATGATCTTATGATCAACAAAGAACAATGTTCTCAATATTTGACCAAGTTATCTAGATAGACCCAGTTCTCAAATGAGACTAAGTGCCCTAAGTGAAGCTTATGCTTCCTTAATGATCCTAGGATCAACAGAGGATAAAATTCTCAAGCTATCTGGGTAGACCTAGTTCTTAAATGAGACTAAGTGTCCCTAGATGAAGCACATGTTCTTCCCAATGGGGAGTTAAGTCAAAAGACTTTACTGGAACTCAAGTTTCCAATCCCAAAACTTATGCTTTCGAAATGAAGACTTATGGACCTCACAATGTGACAATTGAATATAAGTTCAACCATGTTGGCAAATTAAGATACCAATGTGGGCATAACCAAGCAATACTTGACCAAAACACAAGTTGGATAACCAAGACACCAACATACAGAGAATAAAGTTCCTGATATGAACCAGAGTTTAATAAATGGACTACTTCCCATATAGCTTAAGCTCACCAGCACCAATGCTTTGTTAAAAAAATAAACTTGTGTCCGATAAGACATACTTCTCTGATGAATTAAATTTGGGTCAATGGTAGATGACGCTGCCGGTGTCCTCTCGCTAACTTCTCAGATTTAGATTCTGAAAGATGATCAATATTCTGTCAACATGACTGAGCATGTGCTCATTAGCAAGCAATGCTTTGCTAAAAAACCAACATGGACAAAAGTCCCGACAACAATGTTGTCAACAACTGTCCTATTAAACAAGTCTACACTCATCAACAACGCTTTGTTGTGAATCGGTTCCCATATATCAAATGGAACAATGTTTCTACAAATCCCAATCATGAAGCAATACTTCCCCAAAAACAAAGATCGAAGATCCAATAGTACTAAAACACCCATGGTTGGCAAACCAAGCAACCAACATGAGGGTTCCCTCCAGAGTTTAAGCTCACTTCCAAAGAAAGCAATGCTTCACCCCTTCGATAATATAATTATCGATTCGATAATATAATTTTTGAATCAAATCCGGTCCAATTCCAACCAAAGTGAGCAAAGCTCAAACATTCACACTGAGCAATGCTCAACCATTCAGCTCTTGAATTCTCAATTTGGGTCAACGGTAGGTAACAATATTTTTCCTCTCCTTATCTTCTTAAGTTAAGAACTCAAGAATTCCTTTTCATATCTTCCCAAAAGGATTAAGTCAAACGCTTTCCTAATTGACAAGCTAAATGTTGTCAACCCTTTATGCCCTACATGGATAATCCACAGGCGTAAAATAAAAGTGTAAGGCTCTCACCCTCTATTTAACAAAGAGTAATACTCTTCTGTTATTTATATTTCAAACACCCATTTTGTCAATAACGTTGACTTGACATCTGATCAACGATCACTTCCATTTGATTGACGATCAATGATCTCTACCATCCAAAACATCCGTCTTGTTCAACAACGTTGACCTGACTTCCGACCGATGATCTCCTCCAAACAAATTCATCCATGTTGGCTAACCAAGATACCAACATGAATCCCAAGAGCAATGTTCTCATCATATCATAAACTCCTTGTTGGTAAACCAAGAGACCAACATGAAATCATATCTTAAACTTAAGTTCATCTCAAATTGAGCAATGCTTCATCAAGTTAAAATTAAGCAATGCTTAGTCTACTACGCAAAGCGCATATTTTCAATCCACGTTGGCAAACCAAGCTACCAACATGGGGCCCCCTCAAGTGGAGCAACGCTCCCCTACAATCAAAACCTATTCTCTCTCAATGGAGCAATCCTTTCACCAACAAAACATCCGCAAGTCTCTCATAAGTTATGATTTGGGTCAACGGTAGATGACGCTGGTATCCTATCGCTATCTTCCCAGATCAAAACTTCAAAAGACAAGCAATTCTTTGTCAACGTGATCAAGACCCCGCTCATCAACAAGCAACGCTTCGTGGTGAGTAAATTCCCGTGGAACAATATTCCCACAAAACAAAATCATGAAGCAATGTTTCTCCCAAAAACCAACAAAAACGAAAGCAATGCTTTACGTGTCCTACGGTTTGAATTATACAGCCGTATACAATCCACGGGCGCAAAAAATATAAAGTTGTTGGTCATATCAATAGTCAAACACATGAACATATGAAGAAACAATCTGGAGTGTAGAAAGTTGTTATCGTTCTAGATAACGTAATTAACTATAGGGGCTTACGCCTGCAAGAAAAATGCATTCCCATAATCAATAAACCTCACCCTGAGAGGGAATATGAAAGTTAGCTATATCGGTCGCATCTATTCAAACTTTCGATATATGGCGCTATAATCCCTTACTGTCTTCGGAGAGGTGAATGGATCTACCAAATACATCCGCCCCCAGATTCAGGCAAGACGTTCTAACATAGTCGTTTACGTTTTTTCAACAGTAAACAAAGGGTAAACTTATACCCATGACATACCCTCTTTCAACTACGTCACTTTGGAAGCTGGAATAGGTAACCGCCTCCATTTGGAGGTTGTTATTACCTTACACCAAGAACATCATTTTAGTGCTTCATAAGTACCTGAGAATGTTCTTCACTGCTATCCTTTGTTTCTCTAGAATTAGATTGATATCTGTTTATTACGATAAGTAGATAAACCGCATCTGGTCTGGTATATAACATCACATGATTGACCCGAATGCCAAAGCATGTGGAATGGAATTCATGCGAGTCTATCTCCTCATCAGTCTAGAAGACATCTTTTCAGAGAGAGTGTCTCCATTATATGCGAATACACTGCGGCGCAAGGAATCGTCCATTCTAAACCACTTTAGAATGGTGTCATGGTACCTAGATTGGGACAATCCCAAAATCCTCCTAGATCTATCTCTATAGATTTAGTACCCAGAATGATTGATATATTACCGAAATCCTATATGGAGAAACAAATGTGACAACCATAGTTTGACCGCATCGTAACATAAGAATATCACTTCCTATCAGGAGGATGTTATCCACATATAATATGAGGAATATGACAATACTCCTTACATCCTTCTTACAAATACCAGGATCATCTATAATATTGATGAGGTAGACATTTTGACTGTCACATCAAAATAAATGATCCGTCTCCGTGATCCCTGCTTTATTCCATAAATAGATTTAAGCAACTTGCTCACCTTTCCGCTGCTCCCACTGACTACACAAGCCATCTGGCAGAGTCATATACACGCTCACTTCTAAATCTCCATTTAAAAAGGTGTAATTAACTTCCACCTACCAGATCTCATTGTCCGGAAGTACAGAAATGGCAAGTGTTATCCGAATAGACTTCAACTTAGACACCGGAGAAAAAGTTTCATCACAATTCACACCGGGTATTTGACGATAACCTTTTGCTTCAAGTCCAACCTTATTAGGTTACTACATTTCCAACCGCATTGATCTTCTTTTGGAAGATCTACTTGCTCCTAATGGGTTTTACCCCTTCATGAGCATCTAACAAGGTTTATATTTTGTTACAGTGCGTAGAGTCCAACTCAGATATCTTGGCATCCAGCCATCAGTCGGAAGTTACTACTCTCTATGACCTGTTGATAATTAATAAGGTATCATCACATGATGCAAGCCTTCTTGTCACCGTCTACGAGAAAACCATAGTATCTCTCATGTGGCTGAGATCACCTACTAAATCTGCCGAGTTGCTAAGGTTTGTTGAGTACAATCGAATCCTCGGATTCTTCTAAATTTTCAATTACAGTTTGTGGTTCTGGAATCTCTTCCAGTTTTACCATACTCCCACTAATTTCTTTTGCAAGAAATACCTTTTCTAAAAAAGATGGTATTTCAAGAACAAAACAACTTTTGATCCTGAAAATGGTAGGAGTTAAACCCTTGTTAATACCTGGGATAACCCACAAACTGCTCATTACTGAAACGTATCTTGAGTTTGTCCGTATTCTGTTTTCAACATATGCCGGGCAACACCATATCTTAACAAGCTTAAGACATGGTCTCCATTCTATATCACGTATAGAATCTAAGACACAGATTTAGACGGAACCCTATTCAATTAGTACGTAGCTGTTTCCAGTGCATACCCCCAAATGAAAAGAACAAATTAGTACTTCCGACGTTTGGTCTTCTACTTCATTCTTATACTGTATGAACTTCTCAATAGCTTCGGACCTTGCATTTTAACAAGAACGCAAGTCCAAAACTAGAGTACTCATAGGTAAATGAAATGAAGTATGAATATCCACCCCTTGTCCGTATAGACATCGAACCAAATACATCACTATGTATAAGTCCTAAGAGTTCACTCTTACTCCGTATGTTGTAAGTTGTGAACTGTATTTTGGTTAAAAATATCTATATCATTATCCTATACACCCTACCCAATCAACATTTGATGTAGATAAATGCTCATAACATAATTTTTAAAATCCGAACATCCTTTTTTATCAAATAAAGCGACGGATATTCATTTTTAAAAGTAAAGTTGGTGCACAATAACAGTTATTCGAAACCAAATGTTTGCCGCTAGGCAAAACCAGATGATTTTCCTCAATAGCAACATTTGCTCCAAATTCCAACTTTAAGAATCAAATCACAATTTCCCAATAATCTACTCCTTCTCAATATCTGTAACACCCTACAGATATGAGGTCCCGATCCGGTATCACATACCCAAGAAGTAGAGTTAATTGAGAAACGGTTTTCAATAATAAACACATCAAAAGGTGAAGCATTATATGCTTCAAGAGGATGGTCAGGTATTCCCGGTAATGCCTCTTCCACTGCCCAAGCTCATGACAGTAATTGCAATTTTCTTTCTCTTCAACTGCAATCCCTTTTAATATCCCTTCCACTTACCTTCCGTACATCATCCAAACGCTGTTGGTTTTCTTCTTTCCCTTCCTTTCAGCTTTAGCCTTGAGATTGGAAGAAGACTATCCAATAAGCATAATTGGTGTATTCTCTTTATTTAAGGAGCTCTCGATCTTGAGATAAAATGGAGGGAAGAGACAAATGAATTATAGCAATATACAATTCACTTTCTCTAGAACCAGTGGACATTCTCGACTGAAACAATTTCTCTGAGTTCATATGTAACTATACAAGATGGCCTTCCAAGCAATATGGAACTCTGTACCGGATACAAAAGGTTCTGGAATAAGCAAAGGAGAAATAGGAGGAGCAAGGACATATGCGACTTTATCATGAATTAGGGCAATCATGACATTCAAAACCAATGATTGTAAAAAGGTCTGGTTAACTTAGTTTTACGAGTTTTAGTTTAAGGCCAGTCATGATCGCTGCCAGAGAGAGAAAAGAAACAATCAACGTGCGCTATTGCAAGATTATATTGGTTTATTAATTTATCTAATCTAGATAGCTCCCACTGTTTCGTCGAATTCTCCTTCAAAGCTTAAAAGGAGAACTAGTCAGGACCATGTATGCCCTACAAGTTCGCTAACTGGTCGGCCAGGCAAGTGTAAGTACTTCGAGGGAGACCCCCCGTGCTCTCGTATAGACTCAATTGAATAACCCCGTTCCCTTAGAGGCATAACCTCGTAAATATCTTTCTATACACCTAATAGGTTAGCTAATTTGTGAAATGAAAATCTTCGGGGAGTAACTGTTACTCACGGTAGTAATCGGGATCCAAAATATCACATAAAATGGTATGCAATCATATTGCAAGTTTCAACAATTGAAACTTATGACCTTGATAGAGGTTAAGAAACCATAAGTCACTAGTTAAGTTCAGCCCGTCATTTCGTGATTAATTTTCGATCCACCCGCACAACCTTTGACAGAGGTCAACACGGTGGTATGACTGTCCTAACCAATCACATCGTTTGCAGCAGAAAATCATCACTTGGCTACCATACACTACGTCTTGACAGAGGTTTTGAAAACGGGTAGTTTTTGAAAATCGGATCCTACAACAACAAATTAGGTTTATTTTCATTGCATTATCATATTAATACAGTCCCGTCATCTAGATAATAACAATTATTATCTAGAATCTTATCATGCCAGAAATACATAATATGAAAATAAAATAGAGTATTTTATATGACATTTGCATTCGTCAAGGGGCATCGGGTCTTCACTGTAAGGTTACTTAACTTAAGCAGGGTGGACGCAGGGCTAGAACGAATGTAAAACATATAGAAACACTTATGTATATATCATACATATAAAAATACATCACAGGCAAGTAATCACATTACAGGCATGTAGTAAACATCGCGGAATAATGGAATGTCGGATATCAAAGAAATCCCACATTTCGTCTGAACCGCAAACGAAACGCGACATTCCACGGTCGCGTGAATAGCCCATACATAACCAAACGAATACCATTGCGAGCGCGGCGAGCCACCCACCAATCCTAGAACGAGACGATCCAGCCTCAACTTCTTGAGAGGGCCACCTACCGCATTTTAGGATCCAACGGCTCGAGCACTTCTCCGTGGGGCAAACCACTAAATATAATATACATACAACGGCAACGACGGTCTCAACCCGACCGCGTCCCGAATAAAAGAATATACACATCAAATAATACATGAATTGAAATACAACACATTCACACGTAAGGCTATTCATTCGCGACAATCCGATCCAAACCAAATACACCAACACAAGTTCGACTAATGCGCAATCACATCTAATTGATCACACATCAATTAGGTGATGTTTACCATATCTAATATGAAAGCAAACAAATTAAATTAAAATTTTAATTTAACTAGTTTACATTGCCGATAATCCAATAAACATAAACATTTCCAAAGAAAAAAACTGAAGACGTACTCGTCGATAATATACACGACATACACCCGGCCAAAAGCCCCAACCCTCGAAAGAAAAGAAAAAACTGGACGATAGGCCCCTAGCCCAACAAGGGCAAAGGCTTGGGGCTGACCCGAGACCCCATTTGGGGATTATCTGGCCAGAGACTCCCACATGGGATCAATGGGAATTAGTAGCTAAGGTGGAGTGGGGGGAGGAATACAAAGAGCAACAACAAGAAGTTGCATGATGCAAATTCTTCAAAAAAAATCGCACAACTGTTCATACCAGAATACTGCATTTTATACCGCCCATTCTTATGCTCGTGTGTTTATAGGTAGGTGCTTTTAATCAGTGTTTGCTACATAATTGCAGAATACAGGTTCTCGGCTCTGAACAGTGAATATCATGGAAAAGTACGACAAATTCCGGATTACTGCCAACAACAGATAAAACACGGGTCTCCGCTCTCTATCAGTGTGTTGCCACATACCAGTTTAAGGGACAAGATGGCAAATCGATTGTCATGTCATGCACAAAGCTCTATGTCAACACAAGATCCAAGAAATCTACGCGGAGCTCGAGAAAATCATGGCAAAAGATCCACATCACATCACCTTTTTGTTCTACTAAAATTCTGGAATAATTGTTAAGAGTTTATGAGAAAAGTCATATACCACACAGCAGACAAAATGGAACCAGGGAAAACGACAAAAGCACATGACCTAATTCCCCTATACGGCCGCGTTTCCGCGGCCTAAGCAGGCTTAGACCGCGGAACCGCGGCCATTTGGTCTCCTTGCTGGGTCAACTTTTGGGGGCTGTTTGGTAATCTTGTTTATGGGCAGATTGTTGCCCTAGGTTTCCCATTCCCCTCCTATAAATACTCCAGAACTGAGCTAAGCCAAGGGTCCAATTTCATGTTCATTCTTTGTTCCTCTTTTTGTTAGGATTTAGTCTTTTTCTTCTTCTTCTTCATTCTTCCTCCATGGAAATGTAGTGAGAGCATTGAGTGGATGTGAATAAAGATGAGGGTTTTTGTATCATTCTCTTTTGTTTAACTTCCCCTTGATATTTTTGCTTCCTCTTGATCTTTCAACCTCTTCATTGAGCTTGAAAGGTTAAGGGTTAGTTATTGATCTCAAGGGTCGTATTTTCTTATGGAATTAGCGCTTCATTTCACATGCGTTCTCTACCCTTCTCTTGATCTTGCAACCTCTTGATTGAGCTTGCAAGTTTAAGGGTTGGCTATTGATCCCATGCTCGTCTTGAGTTCTAGTTTCTAATTCTTTTTATTGCTTATTTATTACTTGCTTTTCATTACCTTGCTTTACTTACTTGCAATTTTATTCATGCACTTATTTACTTGTAATCTTTTCTTTTCTTTGTTCTTTTTGTTCTCTCTTTTTTGTTCATTTTGTGAATGGTTGTAATAATTATCGTTGTTAAGAATAAATACGGTATTGTAAGTTAACATTTCTTTGCTCATTTCCTTTTCCCGTTATTTTCCATTGAACTCCGCCCAAACGTTACGCAAACGCTCCGTTAGGCACCCTACCCTAACAAGGTAACGGTGATTCCTAACCGCGACCGGTTGCGTTCGGTTTGGCCGGAGGCGAAAGCAAGAGACAAGAACGGAAGGACAAGGGTAAATAAGCCGGATTCCATGAATACCGTGCTTAAATCCCCTAATCCACGTTGTTGCCGATTGCTCTAGCTTCAATTGGTCAAGACTCGGTTCAAAGGTTTTGAGTACGGATTTCTTTAGCTTACAATTTCGTATCTTTTTCTTAACAACTTTATACTTGCAAATAATACACATAGGTTAGATTGAACAAACTCATACTCATTCTTTATTGACTCGTCTAAAACTCGAACGGACATACAACCATCTCCCTGTGGATCGACCCGTGCTCAACCGGCTAGCTGCATAGCGACACCGTCCTGATCGCGGTTATACTTTAGAACTTTGAACATTCGACACGCCAAAAGCGTGCGATCAACAACGCAAGTTCATGTTTAGTGGATCATCAACGACAATAAGCAAACATTAGTAAATAAAATGGCTATGATACCATATTGGCGATTAGTGCTAGGGTCACAACACTTGCGGACCGCGGCGGAATAACAAACTAAAATTTTCATAAACATAGCACCAATTGCACATCGAAGATCATACATTTACTAGCAATCGCAAAGAAACAAAGAATCAAGAGAAGGGAAAGGGGACTACAACCTTTGTAGCGTGTCCACTCTCTAGCAGAAGACCCAAGCAACGCTCTGTCGACATCCGGATGAAGCTTGGTGGCCGACTGCCTCGCCGAAGATGATCCACCGTAAAAAAGCCCACCCAAACTCCAAATCCCTCCAAGAACATTTCTATGGTGGATTAACTAGCTCAAGTATCTTGCTAGGAAGTTGAGGTAGTGGTGATGCGGAGAAAAACTCTCTTTCTCAATTTTCTTTTCTTTTCATCCATCTTCTAAAATTCAAGAGAAGAGAAGAAGAGGATGAAGAAGAAAAAGACAAGAATGGCTAGCCTTATTCTTTTTCCTTTTCTCTTTAGATAATTATATGTAGAGATTAGCCGCTCCCTTCTCATTCCCTCTCTTCCCTCTTAAGTGTCACCGAAAAAGAGAGAGTGGGCCCCACCCTCACATGGTCTCATTCTTGTCATCTAGTGACCAAAAATAATACATATGAATGTATTATTTATGTATACAAAAGAAAGAGAGTGAGGCTATATGTATCAAATACATATTCATATATATCATGTGTGTGTGTGTGACTAATGAGAGTGTGTATATATATCAAATACATACACATATTATGTATCATATACATAATAATATATAACTATAAAAAGAGAATTGTTAGCATGCTAGTGCTCGCACCGCAACACTTATGGCCAAGGCGGAATGCATAACGAAAAAATTCAAGCCAGCACAAGAAAACATAAACCAAGAATTCATCCAAACACTAAAACTAGCAACAACAAGAGATCATAAAGAAAACTAGAGAGGGTTTTAGCTTGCCACAACCTTTGTAGCGTGTCCGTCCAATTGCAGAAGACCCTTTCTAGGCTCCTGATCCTCTAAGAACAAGCTTGTTCGCCAATCGACTTGCAGAAAATAATCCACACGAGGGAACTCCAACTCAAGCTCTAGCACCACCTTGAGAGTGATCTTGGTGAAGCAACTAGTCTCTTGATCTTGCTAGGATTCTAAGACTAGATGATGTAGTGAATGTCTTTCAATTTGTCTCTTTCTTTTTCTTCTTCTTTCTTTCTAGTGGAGAGGAAAATGAGGAGAGAGGGAGAAGGAGCTTCACAATGAATTAAGCCATAAGGAAAAGAGAGATGGCTACACAAATAAAAGCCTTCTCTTTTCTCCTCCACATGTCATGATAATTTGGGTGGGTACACCCCATCCCCCCACCTGCCATCACATGGCTAATAAAAGAGAATAAGAATTAATATATATTACAAACATATATATATTGTCATTTAAATCAAAATACAAATGTAAAGAGAGAGAAATAGAAAAACCATAATACTAGATTATATATATCACATATATATAAATATTATTAAGTCAACAATTGATTTAATAATCCGGATAAAAAGAACCCGGCTTCTATCATCAAACGTCCGATTAAAGTTCGTGTATCCAATACACGTATTTAATCGGACGCTTGCACGTATCAGCATACGGCCTGTACATCATTTCGTTTGAGTCGGGAAACCCTCTGTGTGGGACTCTAAAAACTCGACATTACGCCGGCAGTAGGTTAGGATCATATCCGATTGATCTGAAATACTTTCAGATCAATCCTCCACCGGGTTAACCTACAAGCACGTCAGCAGTACTAGCTGTATGTAACGGCTATCCGAGTATTGAGCAAAAGTAAGGTCAACAAGCAAGATCATCCGTACCCTGTAGAGCTTATCAATAACAGTCACCCAATTAGTCATGCTGATGTCAAGTTCTTAACCAATCGAGAAACTACTGATAACACTTATCGGTAAATCACATCTGCCCTGCCCAGGGACTTATGGGTATAGCCAATCGTTCACAGTACGACATCAACTCCCCATACCGGGAGAGACAAACCCCTTCCGATCGCTCACTGCCTCCATGTGGCTCGGGACTTTACCCAACTAAAACCTGTTTGCACAGCTCTTTTAGCCGTGGTAGGGTAGTAATCAAAGCACAGTGGGAACCACACAAAACATTATGACGATCTCAGATCTACAGACTACCCTGTACTCATGTCACTAGAGAACTTCTATCTGACGATGGGTATAATACCATCTAGGAGTTCTCGGTGAGCCCGTCCAGTGTAACTCATACTCCAATGAGCACATGTCTACAATCCTTTGTGTCAAACAACAATAGCTAGGGGATCAGTTATCACCCTCCAACCAGGTCAAGAAACGTACACACTAGTCTAAACTGAAATACCGATGCCTAGTCTCTATACTCCTACGACTAAAGACATTTAAGGATGTGCTTATGGATTACCCAGGGCCCACTAATATGATCCCTATCATTAATCATGGTAGTCAAGTAAAAATCCTACGGGCTTTGTCATTATATATTAGCGACACGTAATAACAAGTAAAATACATACACATTGATGTTAAAGACAAATCAGATAACATACTATCATCTTGAGTAAAATTGTTCTATCCGTATAGGTCCTTCAATTACAGTAATTGCAATCTTGCAAGTACAATAATTTCCTTGAGAGCACTATATCCAACAAAAATATATGTATCATATACATATATACATTATGTACCACATACATAATTAGAGAATGTGGGTGTTCGCCGCCGAAAACCGGGAAGACAAACGTCTTGTCTGAATTTGAGGGCAGATGCTATTTTGTTTTATCTGTCCACCTCTCCGAAAATACCAAGTTGATTTATGGCACCGTATATCGGAGATTTAGACAGATGCGGCCGTTGTAGCAGACTTCATCAGATTCCCCCTCGTTTACGAGGGGTTTTTGATTGTGGGGACGCTCTTCCCTGCAGGCGCAAGCTCCTGCAGTTAATTATGCTACCACATAGCGGTAACCACTTTCTCCTTCTTCAGATGGTCACTTCGTGTCGTGTTTTTTTTTCCTTGCCCGTGGACTGTATACGGAGACTAATTTATGTTGTCGCCCGTAAGGCGTGGATTAGTCCAAATTCGTATTTTCTTAGATTTAGGTTTGGGTTGGTTTAAGAATCGTTAATCTTGCTTTAGATTAAGATCAACTTAAATGCTTGTTAAGGATACGTTAGTCTAATTTTAGACTAAGATCTACTTAATAAGACTTTGGGATCATTTAGATCCAACGAAAGAGTATTTGGACTCTATCGTTTTAGTTTAGGGATATTGCGGTCCATTGGGTTTAAGGACATCATAGTCCATGGAGTTTAAGGACCTCATAGTCCGTAAGGTTTAGAGACATCGTAGTCTGTATGGTTTAAAGACATCATAGTTTGTAAGGTTTTGGTTTATCCGTTTGGGGATGCACCAAAAGTTATTGGTTATTGGGACCCTCCATCTCTTTGAAGACGTTGAAGAATTACAACGACATGTATCAGAGATATGAAGAGATGTACCCTTGAACCAATGTTGGTTGGGAGATCTATAGTCAGGTTTGGGACTAAGACCAATTAAAGAGATTGTGAGCACATGGGCTCGGTTGATCTGAATTAGGGGACTTGTGGCCAACTTGGGCTCAGTCCACCCAGTTTTGAATAAAATGTTGAACACTTGTTTAGGCTCAGTCCACTCATTCTGAATAAAATGTTGAGCAATCGTTTAGGCTCGGCCCTTTTCTGTTCAACAATGTTGAGCATTGATTTGGGTTCTGACATCCCTTTTCCTTTTTGTCTTTTATTGAGTGTTGAACACTTTTTACGGCGCAGAGCGCTTTATGTTTCCTCAGCGCCCACGTGAGGAGCACGTAGAGCACCCGGCGCTGAGCGCTAGACCGGGAGCGCTACGGCGCTTATTATAAAAGGGCGCCTACGTGAAGAGCACGTGGAGCGTTTGGCGCTGAGCGCTAGACTTGGAGCGCTAAAGCGCTTATTATAAAAGGATGCCCACGTGAGGAGCACGTGGAGCGCTTGGCGCTGAGCGCCAGACTTGGAGCGCTAAAGCGCCTATTATAAAAGGGTGCCTGTTAGTTGTATGTATGCCCTAGAGGCCAATATTGTACAGATGATATATATTATATTGGATGCTTGGACATATATGGAGATGACTTTCTTGCTCGATATGATAGTATGCTATCTGGTTGCTCTTTATCTTAACATGTATACTAGTCTCTTTATACTGTCTTATAGTTACATGTTGGTAAAGCCCTTAGGATGTGTACTTGACTACCTGGACTATGATGAGGATCATACTAGTGGGGACATGGTAGTCCATAAGTACATCCTTTAAGGTCCCTAGTCGTGGGTGTATCGAGACGGGGCATCGATATACCAGTGTAGACTAGCGTATACGCTTCAAGACCCATGAGATGGGCGATGGATGATCCCATATCCATTGGTATTTGACATCAGAGATGGTATACGGGTGCTCAGTGGAGACTGGGTACACTGGATGGACCCGCCGAGAACTCCCAGATGGTATTATACCTCACGTCAGATGGCAGTTCTCAGGTGACACTTGTGCAGGTTAGTCTGTAGACCCGAGATCGTCATGGATTCTTATATGATTCCCACTGTGCTTTGATTTCCACCTTACCACGTCCATGAGGGCGTGCAAAACGGTGGTTTTTGGGTACAGTCCCGAGTCACATGGAAGCAATGAGCGATAGGAGGGGTTTCTTCTCTCCCGGTATTGGAGTTGATGTTGCACTGTGTTCGATTGGCCGTAACAGGGAAGTCCCTGACCAGGGCTGATTAGAGATTTACTGGTAAGTGTTACCAGTAGTTTCTCGACCAGTTATAAGCCTCACATCGGCATGACTTATCAGTTATTAGGGTCTGACGTTTACCACCCCTAGACTTGATATGCGATATATCAGACGAAGAGACCGGACTGTACGGGAAGTGTTGCCGATTGGCTCGACGGGAGTTGTAGCAGGTTCGCTTGTTTTCTTCTGATCGCTCAATACCCGGGTGGCCGTTACGTTTAGCTGACCGCTTGCGGCTTGGGGGTGCTTGATATGATCGTCACCCACTGCCGGCATATTGACGAGTCTTAGAGTCCCACAATGGAGTTTCCTAGTCCAGGCGAAACGTTGTGGTGCGCGTATGCGATATGCGCATGGACCCGGTTAAAATGCACGTATGAGATACCGTATATTAATCGGGCGGCTTGCTTTTGGTTGGGTCGTATGTGATATGACCGGATTGATAAATCAAGTGTTGATTTATCATTTAACCATTATTTTCTCACTAGAAATCCTTTCTTGTAATTTTTGATGTATGCATGCTGTATGCATTCTTTTATGTTTCATGCACATATGGATGTGCATGCACACATACATACATACATCATTCTTCATGGTTGCATATACATAGAAGATGGTGGCAATATAAGACTCACACCATGGTTTTATATATATGAATTATTATTGCATTTGATTTAAAACAAAAAGGAAAAAGGAATGGATAATTCATGGTTTCTTTCTACACTCTTCTTTAACCTAACCATGCTCACCCACCATTTAACCATGGATTAACTTTCCTTTTGGGTTTTAATTCAAGTTCAATAATATATTTATTGTTTAACCATGGTTTGAAATGAGAGGTAAAAAATATATATAGATATATTTTCTATTTTCTTATGTGAGTTTATCTTTTTACTCTTGTTAAAAGAAAGCCATCATCTTCTTCCTCCTTCACCATTTGCTCTCTAGACTTTTGTAGTGAGCAATATACTCATCAAGTTAGGTTTTTGAAGTGAGAAAAGCCACCACAACATCATTCTACACAAGTTTAGCCCACTTGTTTAGAGTGTTATCTTCATTTCTTCTCTTGAAAAGTGAAGTTGCAAGCTTAGACTAGGAGCTTCGGGTGGATCGTCGTGGACACTAAGAGACTTCAAGCGGACCCTCCTCCAACCCTCAAGTGGCCAAGGAGTCTAGCGTAGGGAGTTACAAAGGTTGTACTCTCAAAACCCTAGCATTTCTTTCATGTGATGATGTGTTGTTTATGAAACCCTAATTTTTCTAGGAACGATCTGATGTTTGTTAACTTAGCACCCTAAAAATTCCATCTTTGGTACATGTGATGCTTCCAATCCCTTCATGAGGTGCTAGGTAAACCCATCATTGGTATCAGAGCCGACCTAGAACATTAGGCGACACTTTAACAAAGTTAAAACTCCGAACGAACCCGACAACGTCGAAATCAACCTCTCTCTAGACAATTTTTAAAATCTGGGATTTTTGTGAATTAAAAATATCTAAAAAAACAGCAAGATTTTCTAAGAATTATAGTGCAAGACGATGACCTGATTCGTACAAATGGCCGCGGTTCCGCGGCAAATCCCTGCTTGTGCCGCGGAACCGCGGCGGTATGGTGTCCTTTGGCTTCTCTGTTTGCACAGTAATTCTTGATTCTGTGATTGATATTTTCTGGGTATTTTTAATTTGACTCAAGTGTTGAGTATTCAGGGGTTCATTTTATAATCGTTGATTCGATCGGAGAATTTAATTTTGTTTTGTTATTCCGGATAATTTAGTAAGTATTAAAATGTTCGAACGGATGTCACTAACTCAATTTTTCCCGGTACGAAAAATATTCAAGTGTTGAATTTTTCTCGGGTTTAAATCTTTCGAAAAAACGTGCATGTGATGTGACGGACCCTCTAGAAGACAACAAACCTTAACTCGATTATGTGACCGTCTTGAACTGCCTTTTGAACCATAGGGTTTGGGGCAGTACGGCGTGCCACATGTGAGGCGTTGGCTTGACCCTTCTACGGCTGGACCGTTGCTACTGTGACGTATTCTGGAATTTTTGAACTCCGCTCAAGTGTTGAGCTATTTAGGAAATCTTGGGTGTTTGATAATATGTTCGGAAAGTTTAATACTGTCTATTTATCTGGAATGTGATACAATATGTGGAATTCACACAGGTTAGGCATGAAATGCGAAATAAGTGATATTTCGGATTTACGATGTCTAAAGAGTTTGTGGATTCCAAATGTTGTAGTTTTACACTTTCTTTTCTGTGACCGTAAGTGTAGTATGTAGTGGTATTGCCGATTTTCGTTGCTATACGTCAACGACGATCGGTGTATGCATACTTACTTACGTTGATGACATGTGATGTTATGTGTTGCTGAGATATGATGTGCAGGATTGTCGCGATTGAATAGCTGGGGGGTTTTATGTGAGATGAGAGTTTTATATTTTCATTCATGTAAATTCAAATGTAATGTAATATTCTTTTATTTGGGGCACTTCCGGGTTGAGGTTGATGCCACCAGTGTTGTATATTATTTACTTTTCCGCATTAGGATGGACCCAAGGAGGGGAGCACAGGTGACCGGGTTCTGGGGTTCAGTGGGAGGCCATCTCGAGGAGTAGAGACCGGGTCTCCTAAACTCCAGAATTGGTAGGGTCGCTTGCCGCTCTCGTAGGGGTCCAGGGTGTGGGCTTGGCTATTCATCGCGACTGTGGAATCCGTATTTTCTATTATTGGCTAAGTACTAAATACGGACGTCCTACTATATCCCACATTATATCTATGTTTCTGATGCGATATCTGTGATGTGATCATTTGATATGTTGTGATGGATACAGTATATAGTATATATGATATATTATATAAACGTTACGTATGTTTTACACCCGCACTAGCCCTGCCCTGCTCTGTCGTTAGTTACCTAACCTAACGGTGCACGAGGGGACATCAAGGCGATTGCGGATGGCATAAGTGTACGTCGTATTTATCTGTGATGTTTAGGTGACTTAAATGACGGGACTTCATTAATGTGATTAATGAAAGAAAAGAAACCTAAAAGATGTTGTAGAATCAAATTTTAAATAAAAAAAGGGGTAGCTACAGTTTTGCTTTGCATAGCGGTATATATGATATACCCTGCACCTTATTCGATGGGGAAAGAGCCGAGATCCCTTCACCGGGAGTGACCTCTTTAGCAAAACTGGCAGATGCTACAACACTCGGTTTGACTTTTGACTGCTTTTGGAGTTTTGCTTTGCATAGTGATATATATGATATGTCATGCACCTTATTCGATGAGGAAAGAGCCGAGATCCCTTCACCGGGAGTGACCTCTTTAGCAAAACTAATAAAAGCCTCAAAATCACTCCATTTCAAAATTCACTCGATTCTACAACGATATCAAGTTCATTACGCTCATGGTTTTTCTGAAAAAAACCTGCGTAGCCCTCAGTCATTTCAGATAAGTACTACTTAGTATTTATGCTGCGGTAGTTTGGCCTCCGTCAAGGCGTAGTGTATGGTAGCTAACTAGTGCTTATCTGCTAGCATATGATGCGATTGGATTAGGGTATTCGTAGGCGTAGTTTGGCCTCCGTCAAGGGTCGTACGGGTGGGTTTAATTCAATCAAGAAATGACGGGTTGAACTTGACTAGCGCCCTATGGTTAGTTTGGCCTCCGTCAAGGTCATGGGACGCTAAGGGCAAAAGCATTATCGGGAATTTCAAGTGTTGAAATTTGCAATGAGATTGCATACCTTCTATGAGATAGTTGGATCTCGATACCCACTGCGAGTAATTGTTACTCCCGGGAGAGTTTTACACAGGACAATTAGCCGATCAAGTAGGTGTCTAGAAAGGTGTCAACGGGGTTACGCCTCTGGGAAAACGAAGTTTACTTTACTTAGGTCCGTGCGAAAGCAATTGAGAACCTCCCCCAAAGTACCGACACTGGCCTGGCTGAAAGATCGGCGAAGTTGCAGGGTGTAATTAATCCCGGCTAGTCTTTCCTTTTAGGGTTTGAAGGAAGATTTGATAAAAACAGTGGGAGCCATCCTGATTAGATAAAATAATAACCAATCTGATCTTGCAAGAGCATACACTAAAGTGTTTTCTTCTCTCTCTCTCCAGGTAGCGACCATGTCATGCCTTAATCAAGATAATAATATGGATGTATTGACCGAACCCGCATGTTATACTGTGCAGGGGAACGTTGAACCCGTTCTATCTTATAAGTGTTATAAGACTGAACAGGAAACATGAGAATATCTGGATTCTCACGCCGCCCAAACGGAGAACATGCATGTTGATGCACCTTCTTCGGGTGTGTTTGTCATTGAGAACTGTTTTTCAGTTCACCCTACGTCCTGGGTATTAGATACCGGATTAGGATCCCACATATGTAAACAGTTACATGGGCTACGGAAAGGTAGAGAACTGGGAAAATGTGATCATTCCGTTCAAGTAGGGAATGGTGCAAGTATTGCAGCCAAAACAGTTGGCGAATATCACCTAGTATTACCAAGTGGTGATACAATGATTCTAAATGAGTGCTATTATATACCGAACATGATGTGCAACATTATATCAGTTTCTTTATTAAGTAAAGAAGGATATAATTTTATAGTAAAGGATAATGTTATGAACATATTCCTAGATCAAAAGTTGATTGCATCAGGCTCGTTACATAATGGCATATTCATTCTAAATCAAAATACAGTCCTCAATATACAAAACACAAACAAGAGGAAAAGTTCAGAAATGAACGAATCCTTCTTGTGGCATTGTAGACTTGGTCATATCAATGCGACACGACTGGCTAAGTTACATAAAGATGGATATTTGAATTCGTTCGAATTATCATCTTATGATACTTGCCATTCATGTCTCAAAGGCAAGATGACCAAAACTCCGTTTACGGGACACGGAGAAAGAGTTACGGAACTCTTGGGACTGGTGCATAGCGATGTATGCGGTCCCATGTCTACACATGCCAGGGATGGTTCTTCCTACTTCATTACATTCACTGACGATCTCTCAAGATTCGGATATGTGTTCCTAATGAAACACAAGTATGAAGCTTTTGAGAAATTCAGAGAATATAAAAACGAAGTAGAGAACCAAACGGGCAAAAGTATTAAGATCCTTCGATCTGATCGAGGAGGAGAATACTTAAGCAATGAATTCAGAGATTATCTAAAAGAGAATGGGATTCTCTCTCAGCTTACTCCTCCTTATACACCACAGCACAACGGTGTATCGGAGCGGAGAAATCGCACCCTATTAGATATGGTGCGCTCTATGATGAGTACAGCTGAGTTACCTATTTCCTTCTGGGGATATGCACTGGAGACAGCTGCATACCTATTGAATAGAGTTCCAACCAAATCAGTGCCTACCACTCTATATGGGATATGGAATGGTAAGAGACCATGTCTTAATTTTATTCAGATATGGGGTTGTCCGGCCTATGTTAAAACACAAAATCCGGACAAGCTCGAGGCAAGGTCTGTTCTATGTAAGTTTGTTGGATATCCCAAACATTCGCAAGGGTATATCTTCTACCACTCCGAGGAACAAAAAGTGTTTGTTTCTCGACATGCCACTTTCTTAGAAAAAGGTTTTCTTATGAAACAGACTAGTGGCATTGAGGTAGAACTAAAAGAAGTTCCAGCAGAACAAACTACAACAGATAATTTGGTAGAACCAGAGGATTCGGTAGTACCCGACGAACCCCAGCCTCTCCGCCGATCTAGCAGGGTTTCTTATCCACCTGAGAGATACTACGGTTTTCTCATTGATGGTGGAAGCGAGGATTGCATCATGGTTGATGATGACCCAACTGGCTTCGAGCAGGCCATCACGAGTGGGGACTCAGTGAAATGGATGGATGCAATGCGGTCCGAGATGGAATCCATGTACACCAACAAAGTATGGACTTTGGAAGATGCTTCTGAAGGGGTAAAACCTATTGGGAGCAAGTGGATCTTCAAGAAAAAACTTGGTGTAGATGGGAAAGTAGAGAATTTCAAAGCTAGACTTGTTGCAAAGGGTTTTCGTCAAAGACCAGGTGTGGACTATGACGAGACCTTTTCTCCAGTGGCTATGATTAAATCCATCCGGATCATGCTTGCCATCGCTGCATATCATGACTACGAAATCTGGCAAATGGATGTTAAGACCGCCTTTCTAAACGGTGATTTAGAAGAGTGCGTGTACATGACTCAGCCAGAGGGCTTCGTAGATAGTGGGAGCAGCGGGAAGGTGTGCAAGCTGCTTAAATCCATTTATGGATTAAAGCAAGCATCGCGGAGTTGGAACATCTGCTTTGACGTCGTTATCAAAAAGTTTGATTTCGTCAAAAACGTAGATGAACCTTGTATCTACAAGAAGGTGGCAGAGAGTAAGGTTGTCTTCCTCGTATTGTACGTAGACGACATACTCTTGATAGGAAATGACATTCCTATGCTGCAATCGGTCAAGCTCTTCTTATCACAAAGATTCTCAATGAAAGATCTTGGTGATGCCTCCTGCATATTGGGAATTAGGATCTATAGAGATAGATCCAAACGGATATTGGGATTGTCCCAATCCAGGTACATTAACACCATACTAAAGAGGTTTAGTATGGAAGAATCCAAGCGTGGGAACTTACCCACAATCTCTGGAGTCACTCTCTCCAAAGAGATGTCTCCCAAGACTGATTTGGAGAGAGCTCGCATGCAAGGGATACCCTATGCTTCGGCTGTAGGCTCTATCATGTACGCGATGCTATGTACCAGACCCGATATAGCATACTCACTAAGTATAGTGAGCAGGTATCAAGCTGATCCTGGAGAGAGTCACTGGACAGCTGTGAAGAGCATTCTCAAGTACTTACGAAGGACTAAAGAGATGCTTTTGGTGTATGGTAACGGAGAACTCCAAGTGGAGTCCTTAACCGATTCGAGCTTCAAGAGTGATAAGGACGACTCTAAGTCGCAGTCGGGATTTGTCTTTACCCTTTACGGAGGGGCGGTTAGCTGGAAGAGTTCCAAGCAGGAAACTATGACAGACTCGACGATGGAGGCTAAATACATCGCTGCCAACGATACTGCCAAAGAGGCTGTCTGGATCAAGAAGTTCATTACTGAACTTGGAGTGGTTCCATCCATTGAGCATCCAATACCTTTGTATTGCGATAACTATGGAGCGGTGGCTTTGGCCAAGGAACCCAGGTCCCATCAGCGATCCAGGCATATTCTGAGGCGGTATCACCTGATCCGGAAGATAGTTGATCGCCGGGAGATCGAGGTCAGGAGGGTTGACACGAAGAATAACACAGCGGATCCACTCACGAAGGCCATTCCCCAGATACAGTTTGAGAGACTCTTCGGGATGCTCGGTATGCGATACTACAGCAGCTGGCCCTAGTGCAAGTGGGAGATTGTTAGTTGTATGTTTGCCCTAGAGGCCAGTATTGTACAGATGATATATATTATATTGGATGCTTGGACATATATGGAGATGAATTTCTTGCTCGATATGATAGTATGCTATCTGGTTGCTCTTTATCTTAACATGTATACTAGTCTCTTTATACTGTCTTATAGTTACATGTTGGTAAAGCCCTTAGGATGTGTACTTGACTACCTGGACTATGATGAGGATCATACTAGTGGGGACATGGTAGTCCATAAGTACATCCTTTAAGGTCCTTAGTCATGGGTGTATCGAGACGGGGCATCGATATACCAGTGTAGACTAGCGTATACGCTTCTCGACCCATGAGATGGGCGATGGATGATCCCATATCCATTGGTGTTTGACATCAGAGATGATATACGGGTGCTCAGTGGAGACTGGATACACTGGACGGACTCGCTGAGAACTCCCAGATGGTATTATACCTCACATCAGATGGCAGTTCTTAGGTGACACTTGTGCAGGTTAGTCTGTAAACCCGAGATCGTCATGGAGTCTTGTGTGATTCCCACTGTGCTTTGATTTCCACCTTACTACGTCCATGAGGGCGTGCAAAACGGTGGTTTTTGCGTACAGTCCCGAGTCACATGGAGGCAATGAGTGATAGGAGGGGTTTCGTCTCTCCCGGTATTGGGGGTTGATGTTGCACTGTGTTCGATTGGCCGTAACAGGGAAGTCCCTGGCCAAGGCTGATTAGAGATTTACTGGTAAGTGTTACCAGTAGTTTCTCGACCCGTTATGAGCCTCACATCGGCACGACTTATCAGTTATTGGGGTCTGACGTTTACCACCCCTAGACTTGATATGCGACATATCAGACGAAGAGACCGGACTGTACATGAAGTGTTGCCGATTGGCTCGACGGGAGTTGTAGCAGGTTCGCTTGTTTTCTTCTGATCGCTCAATACCCGGGTGGCCGTTACGTTTAGCTGACCGCTTGCGGCTTGGTGGTGCTTGATATGATCGTCACCCACTGCCGGCGTATTGACGAGTCTTAGAGTCCCACAATGGAGTTTCCTAGTCCATGCGAAATGTTGTGGTGCGCGTATGCGATATGCGCATGGACCCGGTTAAAATGCAGTATGAGATACCGTATATTAATCGGGCGGCTTGCTTTTGGTTGGGTCGCATGTGATATGACCGGATTGATAAATCAAGTGTTGATTTATCATTTAACCATTATTTTCTCACTAGAAATCCTTTCTTGTAATTTTTGATGTATGCATGCATGTATGCATTCTTTTATGTTTCATGCACATATGGATGTGCATGCACACATACATACATACATCATTCTTCATGGTTGCATATACATAGAAGATGGTGGCAATATAAGACTCACACCATGGTTTTATATATATGAATTATTATTGCATTTGATTTAAAACAAAAAGGAAAAAGGAATGGATAATTCATGGTTTCTTTCTACACTCTTCTTTAACCTAACCATGCTCACCCACCATTTAACCATGGATTAACTTTCCTTTTGGGTTTTAACTCAAGTTCAATAATATATTTATTGTTTAACCATGGTTTGAAATGAGAGGTAAAAAATATATATAGATATATTTTCTATTTTCTTATGTGAGTTTATCTTTTTACTCTTGTTAAAAGAAAGCCATCATCTTCTTCCTCCTTCACCATTTGCTCTCTAGACTTTTGTAGTGAGCAATATACTCATCAAGTTAGGTTTTTGAAGTGAGAAAAGCCACCACAACATCATTCTACACAAGTTTAGCTCACTTGTTTAGAGTGTTATCTTCATTTCTTCTCTTGAAGAGTGAAGTTGCAAGCTTGGACTAGGTGCTTCGGGTGGATCGTCGTGGACACTAGGAGACTTCAAGCGAACCCTCCTCCAACCCTCAAGTGGCCAAGGAGTCTAGCGTAGGGAGCTACAAAGATTGTACTCTCAAAACCCTAGCATTTCTTTCATGTGATGATGTGTTGTTTATGAAACCCTAATTTTTCTAGGAACGATCCGATGTTTGTTAACTTAGCACCCTAAAAATTCCATCTTTGGTACATGTGATGCTTCCAATCCCTTCATGAGGTGCTAGGTAAACCCAACAGTGCCCACGTGAGAAGCACATTGAGCGCTTGGCGCTGAGCGCCAGACTTGGAGCGCTAAGGCGCTTCTTTTAAATTGGAGCGCTAAGGCGCTTCTTTTAAATTAGAGCGCTAAGGCACTTCTTTGGCAGCTCTGATCAGCTCTGTACTCTGAGAATTAAATTCTCGATTTATAAGAGATTTTGTCTCATGGGTCTAAGAACTGGGCTCTTCTTTTTAAGAGGAGATACCGTGATCTCTTTGTTTTTGTGAGAGACTTTGTCTTATAGATTTATGATCTAGAAAAGAACTATATTCTTATGATGTGAGAGTTAAACTCTCAAATATGGAGAAGATGTTATGATCTCTCTTCTTTTTCCTCACCTTGAAGAATGTTCTTCTTCTTAGAGTTTGCTCTTCTATTTTTCTTTTCTGAGAATTTGAAGTTTATGGGGGGTTCTTCCGTGCAAGACTTGAAGTCTTGGGTCCTTTATATAGGGGGGCTGATTTATTGAATCGGTTAAGGAAATCTCTCATTGAGAGATTTCTAATTGATTTGGGGGTGTTTCCCACCTTTGGATCTTTGATCCAAGGGCTTCTGTTTTACAGAAGACATCTTTCTTGTTATTAACAAGATTGGGAAATTATTTTCCCATACAGAAATTATTATGTATCTTGGTAATTTTTAATCACTATTGGATTTTTGATCCAACGGTGCTCTGATTTACAGGGCACAATCTTTCCTGTTTGGAAAGATTTAAGGAGTGTTTCCTAAATCAAAATTTAATTCTGGTAATTTGATGATTTATCATTTTCGTTGGATTTTTGATTCAATGGTGGAGAACATTTAGTTCTAGCGCTGGCACTCCCGTGCTTTGCACGTGAGACACTGTCTCAGAGTCTTTGACTCTTAGCGCAGGCGCTCTTGGCGCGAGCGCTCTCGTGCTTTGCACGTGAGCGCTGCCTCAGAGTCTTTGACTCTTAGCGCTGACGCTCTTGGCGATAGCGCTCTCGTGCTTTGCACGTGAGTGCTGCCTCTTTACTGAAGGTGTCTTTTTGCCTTCTTTCTCTTCTTTTCCTGAGTCAAACTTCTCTTTCCCAATACATTCTCTTAACAAAGCTTGGAAACAGTTCCATCATGCACAAAATTTTCTGTACCTCGACTTAAATGTCTCTCTTTATAATTTGAAGCAATGCTTCTCTTTGTTGGAGATAGTGCCCTAAAAGTCAATTATTGGATCGCAGGTACGTGATTGCAATGATTGAGGCAGGACCTATACCGATATGACAGTCTTGCTCGAGATGATAGTATGCTATCTGGTTTGTCTTTATCATCGTATACATGCTTTAGTTCGCTATTGCATGTTGATAGAGCCCATAGGACTCTTGCTTGACTGCCAGCAGTATGATGGCGATCATATACGTGGGAGCTGGAGTCTATAAGCACATCCTTAAAAGTGTCCCTAGTCGTGGGAGTTTCGAGACAGGGCATCGATGCTCCAGAGTAGACTAATGTATACAGTCGAGACCCCGACGAGGGGCGATGGCCGGTCTCACAAGCCATTGGTGTCAGTAGGATCACCTAAGATGTATACAGGTGCTCATTAGGTTATGAGTACACCGGACAGGACTCGCCGGGAACCTGCTAGTTGGTATTATACATATCGTCAGATAGCAGTTCCCTGGTGACATGTGTACAGGTTAGTTCATCGACATGAGATCGTCATTTGTCTCGTGTGAGTTCCCACTGTGCTTAGATTACTACCCTACCACGCTCAAAGGAGTTGTGCAAACAGGTTTTAGTTGGGTACAGTCCCGAGCCACATTGGAGGCAAGTGAGCGGATCGGCAGGGGATTCGTCTCTCCCGATATTGGGGGCGAGATCGCGCTGTGTCTAGGAAAGCCATTACACAAAGCCCTCGGCCGAGGCAGGAGATTTACTGGTAGGTACTCCAATAGTATCTCAGGGTGTTCTGGGCTACTCTCTGACACGACTTATACTGCTATTGGGGGCCTGACGTTACCAGCCCCTAGGCAGATATGCGATACTCATAGACGAACGGACCGGACTGTATGTATATTGTCACTGTTAGGCTCAGAAGGGTTTATGGATGAGTTCGCTCGTCAGCTTCCCTTCCAATCAATACATAGGCAACGGTTACGTACAGCTTGTACCTCTAACGTGCTAGTGGTTATACCCAGTGCCATTGTGTTGATGAGTCATTAGAGTCCCCCACAGACACTTTCCCAAGTTCGGGCGAAACGTTGTAGAGGCCGTATGGTTTTATGGCAGGGTTCGGAAAATGCACGTGCGTTTTCGCACGTGTCATTTTTCGGACAGATAATACTGGTCGGCTTTGGTTTAAGCCAAATCCGAGTATTATACTGTGTAGATATAATATCTTTGTCTCAGTTGCATTTGTATTCGGTCGTAATACAAATGCGGGTATGTTTATACTGTTACGGGGTTATCCTGAAATTCGTTTCAGGATCACTTTTGGAAGTTGCCAGTTTCCAGTTTTCTATCAGCCGTATTTAACAGTCGGTTAAATGTGGATTTATCTTTTCTTGATGAGGTGAGTCAGTGTTCTAGAAGGTTCTAGAGAGGGTGACAAGGCTTGATGAGTCATTAGTTCATTTATTAGTGCATTTAATGACAAGGTGACTAGGTTAATTGTGATTGGTTTGCATTTAATGATTTCTAGTGATTCATGCTTTGAAGTTATGTGATGATAAGTTCAAAGCTTATTGTCACCCCTCTCTTGCTCCTACACGCACCTCCCTCCTCTCCTTTATATGGCCGGCCCCTCTTGTGGGAATTGATTCATTCATTTTTTGCAAAAGATTATGATAGTTTAGTGTATGGAAATTTCATATAGTTCGATTTCCATTTACCTGATTCCAAATGGCAACTTCTTTTAACCATTCGTCCATAACCTTGGACGTAACGAGACAAAGTGTTCTACTCATTCTCTACAACATCTTGGTCGTCTCTTTTAGCAAACTTGACGACCGAGTTGCCTCGGTTCAGAGGCGGGAGCCCGTTTAAAGATCCGTCGACGTGGTGCCACCTGGACGACGAGACTGGAGTTTCAGGAGATCGGAGCAGCCGCAACAAAGCGTGGGATGATAGTTGAAGACCGAAGGACTCGGATCATTCGGTATAACTCTTCTACCCACTTTGTAGTTTGTTAGTTTAGCTTTAATGGCAGATCCGGGTTACGGTACACGATAGCACCAGTTGTAAAAAGCTTTTGTTCCGCATTTGGCGTCTGTTAGACGGCCGGGGTGCTACCGTGGACTTACAGTGGTATCAGAGCCTCACCATTAAGCTATACTAACTTGTGCTAACGCGTTTAAAATATCGATCGAACGGAATTTCCGAAATCACAATTTTCAAGTGCTTAAGTTTCTGTCGATTTTAAACAGGGTCTAAAAATAATTTTACACATCCCAGAAATTTAAGCAGGGTTTTATAAGCATACGGATGAAAATTGGGCACGTGATCTCACAAGAGCACCGCGGATCCGCGGTCAAACCTAGGGTTTGACCGCGGAACCGCGGCGCTTTAGTGGGAACATTGCATCAATTTTTCACAGAGAGCTTCTTTTTGAAAAATGTGGTTTTTGGTATATGTCTTTTGGGCCCAAATTTTGTTACTGTACAGCAGATGTACATGGGGCCCACTTCGGGAAATTTAGTCGATCGAAATTTTAAATTTGTTAGTATGCAGTATTTACATTATATCTCCGGGAATGTCATTTGATCGGTAAACCGCGTCTTTTTGCTATAGTTCTTTTAGACGGGTTTGCGAACGTGACATTCGCGTTGATGTTCTGTGTTGTACTGTGATGTTGCGGATTTGTCGTGGTGGATAGCCGGGTTCTAGAGGGCAATGGGTCCGTATCTCATGGCTTTGAGAGGCAGGGAGACCTCACTCTAGAATTGGCAGACTATTCGCCGCACTCGTAGGGGGTACAGGTTGACCCAAGGAGGGGTGCTCAATTTACCGGATTCCGTGAAGTGCCGGGTGTTCCATTCACTATGCTGTGGGGACTACCTCGCTTCAGGTTTTGACGGGTAACTTGCCGCACCCGTAAGGGTCTAGGTTTCATTGCACAGGCTATCCACACGACCAGGGGAACGTCGGGTTTCAGTAGCGGCTCTGTGAAATCCGGGGATCCCAGATTATCTGTATTGTTCTGTGATGCTTATTACTTTTCTGTAATGTTGCATATTATCACGCTTGGAGCGATTATTGTATATTGGTATATATACTATTAGATGTTGTATATGTTTTACATCCGCGCTAGTCCCGCCCCCGCTCTGTCGTTAGTTAAGTAACCTAACGGGTGATGACGGGACCCAGTGGTGAATGCGGATGGCATATACGTACATTTTATTTTCGTTCTTTTCTGGTGTGATTGATTGATGGGACTGCATTGATTCTTATCGATGCAAGGATAAAACAAACCTATATTTGATGTTATTGGAACAAATTTTAAAAAGTGTTATTACAAAGATGTTTCCTTTTGTTTTGCATAGCGGTATTCAGTTGGAATATCCTGCACCTCATTCGACGAGGCAAGGGCCGAGATCCCTTCACCGGGAGTGACCCCTTGGGCAGAAGTTTACGTCAAGTAATAACTTCAATATAGTCGATTACAAGTTGTTTTGCATCGCGGTATTCAGTTAGAATATCCTGCACCTCATTCCACGAGGAAAGAGCCGAGATCCTTTCACCAGGAGTGACCTCTTTAGCAAAGGTTTTTCGTCACTATATTTTTATAAAAGGCTATCAGGTTCCTTCAACGAGATCAAGTTCATTACGTTAAAGGTTTTTGGCCAAAAACCAGCCGTAGCCCTCCGTCGTATCTTATGGATGGTCGGTAGTATTCAAGCTATGTTTGTTGGCTTTCGTCAAGGCATAGTGCTTGGTAGCTGCTGGGGTATTCATTTGTAGCATAGATAAATGTGTTGGTTTTGGACAGTCGTATTACCTTGTTGGCTTTCGTTAAGGGTATGTACGGGTGGGTTCAAATTAACCTGGACTATGACGGGCAGAACTTGACATGTGACTTATGATTTGTTGGCTTTTGTCAAGGTCATAAGAGCATGGGACAAAAATCACATCGGGAGTTTCAAACATACAGGAAACTTGCCAGGTATGCGCATACCTTCTGGAGTGTGATAACTTGAGTGGCTTCCATCAAGTTATCATGCGATGATACTTGGATCCCGATTCTCACTGATGAGTTGGTTTACTCTTCGGGTGATCCCGACTAATTCTTCTTTCAGGTTTGGAGGAGAATTTGAGATAACAGTGGGAGGTTTCCTGATTAGATAAAGTGATAACCATTCTGATCTAGGTTAGAGTGCACGAAGAGTATTTCTTTTCTCTCTCTCTCTTTGGCAGCGACCATTGACCGACCCTAGACTATGACTCAGTGACCAAGTTGACCGAACCTTCTTAAAATACTGGCTTTTGGATTGTCTATAGTTGCATAAGTCATTGCCGCTCCTTCTTTTACCCTTTGTATTTCTCAGAACACCCCATATTATTACGGATATCCACTTCCATTGGATAGAACCATCGTATGGTTATATACGAACTCGGAGAGACTTCTTCGAGGATGGATCCAGGTTCAGGAGAAATAGAATTGGTTTATTCAGTTGTCTTTTATTATCACCTTCTCTCAGGTTGCGAGGGCTCCTTAGTCTAGGAGAGTACACCTATTACGCTTATTGGATAGTCTTATTCCAAACCATAGGCAGGTGCCGAAAGGTAGGGAATGAAGATAACCAATTAGCCTAAGTAGGGTGTACAGAAGGTAATAACTAAAGACAAAATAAAGGGATTAGAAAGAGAGCAAAGTAAATTGCGACTGTTATCATTCACGACCAAAACACGTACTTCATCGCCACTCCAATTTCACCTTTGCTTTTTCCCCAGTTCGGGAGAAATAGAATAATGTATTATTCAGTTGTCTTTTATCATCACCTTCTCTCAAGTTGCGAGTACTCCTAGGATTAGGAGGGTACACCTATTATGCTTACTGGATAGTCTTCTTCCAAACCATAGGCTGGTGCCGAACGGTAGGGAAGGAAGAAAACCACTTAGCCTAACGATGGTGTACAGAAGGAAATGAATAAAGATATTTAAAGGAATTTGGAGAGATGGCAAAGAAATATACGGTTATAGTCATGAATTGGATTATGGAAGAGGCATTACTAGGAATACCAGGATACCCCTACGAAACATTTTCATGTTTCAGTGCATTGTTAAAGGAAAACTGATTTCCCAATCAGATACTTACTCCAGGGTATGTATTTACCAGATTTCATTCTCATATCTGTATGGTTTTTACAGATGATGAGTGGGAGTAAGTTATTGGGAATTAGGTGATCATCCTCATTATATCGGAATTCGTTATAATTGGTGATATTTGAGGAAATCACCTGGGTACAGTTTTCAACCTACGATGCACAGGTTTTGAGTTATTCAACTCAGCGGACTTATACAGAGTACTGTATGTTGTCCAGTGTCCGTCAGGACAAAGGGGTAGGTCCTTGTACTATGTTCTGTTTACTTATGACTTCTCTAGTTTTTAGACAAGTGTTTCGTAGAAATACAATGTCTAAGTTTTGAGAAGTTGTGGGTATAAGAATAAAGTAGAGAACCAGGTATCACAAGTATCGGGATTCTTCAAAGAGATGGAAGATGTAGATTCTTATGATTGGTATTCAGATGATAGTAATGGTTTTGAGAAACTTGTTTCTCTTTCAGGTTACTCATAATTGGATGGATTCCTAAGTTGAGTAATGCTGAGTAACCACTTTCCATTAAGTTGATATGCACTGGAGACAGCTGCATGATTTGAATCTGGTTCCAATTAAATTAGTGCCTCTATTTCTATATTGTATATAGAATGGTTCATATCTTAACGATGTTAAGATACGGGGACTTGTCCAGCTTATGCTTAAAGCCAGACACTGGATAGATCAAGGCACGTTTCTGTAATGGTAGTTTGTGGGTTGACTTTTCTACCATCTGGAAGATCAATAGTGATATTGTTCTTGACTCGCCACAGTTTTAGTAAAATGGATTTTTTCAGAAAACAGTAGTGGGAGTATGGTAGAACTGGAAGTGATTCCAGAACCGCAAACGATTACGGAAAATTTAATAGGACCTATATATTCAATCAGGTTTGACATTCCAATAGCCACTCCGCAGATATGGTGGGTAACCTCAGACACCCGAGAGGTACTCCGGTAGCTTCAAGGACGGTGACAGGGAGGTTCTTGTTTACCCAGACTTGACATTACTGTTGTTCCAGACTATGACACCCGGCAAGAGGATAAGTATAACGTCGTTCTAAAGCTAGCTTTAGAAGTGCACATATATATTATTCTGCCAGAGGGTTGTCGTAGTCAGTGGGAGCAGCGGAAGTATAGTGGGCAAGAAGCTTATGTCTATTTATAGGCTTGAGCAAAGATAGCGGAGATAAGATCATCTATTTTTGATGTGACAGTCATGGGTTTGACTTCATCAGAATAGGGGATGGATCTGTTAAGAAGGTAGTATGGTGTGATGTCCTGGTATTTGGATGACATACACAGAGTAGGAAGTAAAATTCCTATACTACGATCGGTTGTACTGTGGTCGTCACACAGTTGTTTCTCCACAAGGATATGGATATAATATCAGACATTCTGGTTTCTAGATCTATGGTTTTAGATCAAGATTTGGATAGTTTCCCAATGTGGGTACTTTGACAGTATTCTAATAGTATTTTGGAATAGATGACTCTTGGCATGGTGGTGTACCTGCTGGTGATGGAGTCACACTCTCTAAAGGTGTCTTAGAGACTAAAGGAGAGAGGGATGTGCATGATTGGCAGATCACTTGCTTAGGCAATTGAGTCAATCATGAGATGTCAAGTACCACACCAAATGTTGTTTTTGCACTAGATGCGATAAGTTTATATTAATCCAATCCTGGAGAAATATAAGGAAGCAGTTTTAGAACATAAGTGCATGTTATACGGATTTGATGACGGCAGCCTCCTTCGGGAGACGGTTATCATTCCAGGCTTCAAAGGTGACATGAATGAAAGAGTGATTGTCAGAGTTATAGTTTTCCCTCTGACGAGGGACAGTATTATGGACAGGTGGTCCAAGAGGATACTGTGGGAGGCATGGTGCTGGATACTGATTAGGTTCAGTGATCGATACAGTCTAAGAAGTTTGGATTTGGAGTTCATTTATGAACTAGGTCCCATCAGATATTCAGACATATTCTAAGACAGGTATTACTCGATTCGGGAGATGGCTTTCTCCACGAACTTGAGATTTAGAGAGATATAAAAAGAAACTTCAGGGCGGATCCACTCACTGAGGCTATTTCTCGAACACAAGAGTTTTACAAAATAGCTTTATGAAACTGATTAGTAGAGAAGTTGGATGTTCGGTATCACACGGGCTATGAGTATGCGACATCACAATAATTAGCCTTAAGTGCAAGTGGGAGATTGTTGGAGATAGTGCCCTCAAAGTCAATTATTGGATCGCAGGTACGTGATTGCAATGATTGAGGCAGGACCTATACCGATATGACAGTCTTGCTCAAGATGATAGTATGCTATCTGGCTTGTCTTTATCATCGTATACATGCTTTAGTTCGCTATTGCATGTTGATAGAGCCCATAGGATTCTTGCTTGACTGCCAGCAGTATGATGGCGATCATATACATGGGATCTGGAGTCTATAAGCACATCCTTAAAAGTGTCCCTAGTCGTGGGAGTTTCGAGACAGGGCATCGATACTCCAGAGTAGACTAGTGTATACAGTCGAGACCCCGACGAGGGGCGATGGCCGGTCTCACAAGCCATTGGTGTCAGTAGGATCACCTAAGATGTATACAGGTGCTCATTAGGTTATGAGTACACCGGACAGGACTCGCCGGGAACCTACTAGTTGGTATTATACATATCGTCAGATAGCAGTTCCCTGGTGACATGTGTACAGGTTAGTTCATCGACCTGAGATCGTCATTTGTCTCGTGTGAGTTCCCACTGTGCTTAGATTACTACCCTACCACGCTCAAAGGAGTTGTGCAAACAGGTTTTAGTTGGGTACAGTCCCGAGCCACATTGGAGGCAAGTGAGCGGATCGGCAGGGGATTCGTCTCTCCCGATATTGGGGGCGAGATCGCGCCGTGTCTAGGAAAGCCATTACACAAAGCCCTCGGCCGAGGCAGGAGATTTACTGGTAGGTACTCCAGTAGTATCGCAGCGTGTTCTGGGCTACTCTCTGACACGACTTATACTGCTATTGGGGGCCTGACGTTACCAGCCCCTAGGCAGATATGCGATACTCATAGACGAACGGACCGGACTGTATGTATATTGTCACTGTTAGGCTCAGTAGGGTTTATGGATGAGTTCGTTCGTCAGCTTCCCTTCCAATCAATACATAGGCAATCGTTACGTACAGCTTGTATCTCTGACGTGCTAGTGGTTATACCCAGTGTCATTGTGTTGATGAGTCATTAGAGTCCCCCACAGACACTTTCCCATGTTCGGGCAAAACGTTGTAGAGGCCGTATGGTTTTATGGCAGGGTTCGGAAAATGCACGTGCGATTTCGCACGTGTCATTTTTCGGGCAGATAATACTGGTCGGCTTTGGTTTAAGCCGAATCCGAGTATTATACTGTGTAGATATAATATCTTTGTCTCAGTTGCATTTGTATTCGGTCGTAATACAAATACGGGTATGTTTATACTGTTACGGGGTTATCCTGAAATTCGTTTCAGGATCACTTTTGGAAGTTGCCAGTTTCCAGTTTTCTATCAGCCGTATTTAACAGTCGGTTAAATGCGGATTTATCTTTTCTTGATGAGGTGAGTCAGTGTTCTAGAAGGTTCTAGAGAGGGTGACAAGGCTTGATGAGTCATTAGTTCATTTATTAGTGCAATTAATGACAAGGTGACTAGGTTAATTGTGATTGGTTTGCATTTAATGATTTCTAGTGATTCATGCTTTGAAGTTATGTGATGATAAGTTCAAAGTTTATTGTCACCCCTCTCTTGCTCCTACACTCACCTCCCTCCTCTCTTTTATATGGCCTGCCCCTCTTGTGGGAATTGATTCATTCATTTTTTGCAAAAGATTATGATAGTTTAGTGTATGGAAATTTCATATAGTTCGATTTCCATTTACCCGATTCCAAATGGCAACTTCTTTTAACCGTTCGTCCATAGCCTTGGACGTAACGAGACAAAGTGTTCTACTCATTCTCTACAATATCTTGGTCGTCTCTTTTAGCAAACTTGACGACCGAGTTGCCTCGGTTCAGAGGCGGGAGCCCGTTTAAAGATCCGTCGACGTGGTGCCACCTGGATGACGAGACTGGAGTTTCAGGAGATCGGAGCAGCCGCAACAAAGCGTGGGATGATGGTTGAAGACCGAAGGACTCGGATCATTCGGTATAACTCTTCTACCCACTTTGTAGTTTGTTAGTTTAGCTTTAATGGCCGATCTGGGTTACGGTACGCGATAGCGCCAGTTGTAAAAAGTTTTTGTTCCGCATTTGGCGTCTGTTAGACGGCCGGGGCGCTACCGTGGACTTACACTCTTCTCTCTCACTTTCAGAGAATTATTTTAACAGAGAGAGCTATGGCTTGTCATCGTCCACATGCTCGCCGGCAACCATGGGAGGTGCCTATTGAGGAAATCGTTCCTCGTTTTGCTGCACGCTTGGTGAACCCTGCTCTTACGGATGACCAATGCGATACTGTGCTGTACGAGCTTTTCACTCGTAGAGGATCTCCTCTCCCCATCGGCTCCATTTGGCTTCGGATGGTCTTCTTGTCCATGCTCGATGACATCCCTCCTCATCCAGCGGAGTTGACTCCGGCAATGCTCGACGCCGCAGAAGACAAGATCGAGTGCTTTCACGAGGCACTTTTGATTACCACAGCTCTGAGGGATCGCTCTGTTCAGCTGCTAAGCCAGATACAGGCTCAGCGGGTCGTCATGTCTGCCTTCACTGATAGGCACGGTGCTGACCGATGGGAAGCGATTGTTCGTGAAGATCGCCGTTTTGACATGGTGGAGAAGGCGGAGAGGGAGTTAGATAATTTTATCCATAGTTTTGTGAATCCTTGTACTTTTGATCCCATATTTGGTGATCTATTTTCTGTAGAATAGAATGTTCAATTAAATTCTTTCTTTTTGTCGTTGACCACCAAGTGCTCCCTTTCTAACACCTGTTCTTTCTCTGATGTGTGCATGTGCATATATGAATGAGCCCGATTTCACACATATCTGTAAACGAAACTTAAACCGGTATAAACAGGAACAAATAGATCTTGGCCGGAGATTTTTGCGGGAACAAATGCCCCCCACTATTTTGCCCACGTAAGTAGGTACGTGGGTGAAGTAGTGCAGAGTCATGCATGGCAATAAAATTGAGGGCTTAGGAGACAAGTTTAGGGTCCTTGTAGCCTAAGACTTCTTTAATCTTCATGAGCCGTAAAGGTTTCAAGAAGGTTATTTCTCCCTACGAGTCGAGAGGATCTCGTAGGTGTATTTTCTCCTTAGGATTCGTGAGGATTCCTAAGTGCATTTTCTTTTGAGAGTCATAAGGATCTCACAAGTGAATTTTCTCCCTTACATGTCGAGGGGACTCGTAAGTGGTTGGTGGATTGACTTGTTCCGAGTCGAAGCGCTACTCCGACAAGGGGGTCATTGGTTGACGTATTTCCGAGACGGGGTCATTTGATGACGTATTTCCGCTACGGGGTCATTTGATAACGTATTTCCAAGACGAGGTCATTGGATGACGTGTTTCCGCAACGGGGTCATTGGATGATGTGTTTCCGCGATGGGGTCATTGGCTAACGTGTTTCCGTGACGGGGTCATTGGCTGATGTATTTCCGCAACGGGGTCATTTGAAGATGTATTTCCGTGACGGGGTCATTTGATGACGTGTTTCCGAGACGGGGTCATTGGATGACGTGTATCCGCAACGGGGTCAATTGCTGACATGTTTCCGTGACGGGGTCATTGGCTGATGTGTTTCTGTGACGGGGTCATTGGCTGACGTATTTCCGCAACGGGGTCATTTGATGACGTATTTCCACGACGGGGTCATTTGATGACGTGTTTCCGAGACGGGGTCATTAGATGACGTATTTTCGAGACGGGATCATTGGATGACGTGTTTTCGCAACGGGGTCATTTGCTGACGTGTTTCCGCGACGGGGTCATTGGCTGACGTGTTTCCGTGACGGGGACATTTGATGACGTATTTCCACAACGGGGTCATTTGATGACGTATTTCCGCGACGGGGTCATTTGATGACGTGTTTCCGAGACGGGATCATTGGATGACGTATTTCCGAGACGGGGTCATTCGCTGACCTGTTTCCGAGACGGAGTCATTGGATGACTTTAGGTTGTCTATGACCGTAGAGTCTTGAAACTAGGGACTTTGCCGTGGTTCCAATTGGTGGTGTCGCGTCTGTATCCTGCTGGAATGAGGAGGAACGTTGTTGCTGATTTTTAGGCTGTAGATGTTGCCGTTAAGATTTAGAACTAGGGACTTTGCCATGGCTCCGTTTCGTTGTGTCGCGTCCGTGCCCTGCTGGAATGAGGAGGAATGCTATTGCTGATCTTTAGGCTGTAGATGTTGCCGTCGAGATCTGACTTTCCCTTTGACAGAGTTTGTTGGGACATGCGGTTCCCTTTTCGTTTATGCCCATGGATTGTATACAGGGGTCAGTATGGACTTATGATTGATCGTTTAAATTGTGAAGTTGTATGGAATGAGAAGTTTATCACAATCAAAGAATTTATACCTCAATCAATAACGGTGTCGAAGTAGTTTCGTTAATGAGAACGGATCATCCACTGAGATGCGAGTACTTATTCGCTCATGCTTTAGTTGAGTCGAAATGAAATAAAAGAAAATTCAAGAAGATGATTCAAGATTTATGAGATTTAATTTCAAGAAACATCAAGAAAAATATCAAGAATCAAGAATTCAAGAAAGTATCCAATATCAATTTAGTTATCAAGAATTTGTAGAATAGCTTATAGGAATCGATCGAATTAGTAGCAATGATGAATACTAATAATTACGAATCTTATCTATTGATGAATTGTAGTTAGATCGATGATGATCAATGAAGATTAGGGATCTATTGAAGAAACTAGGGTTTCTCCTTCACTATCCCTTGTCTTTTCATTGATCATCATTCAATTCTAGCCACTAGCAAAGAAAATCATCAATCATTTGATCCCTAATTTGCAACGAAATAATCAAGAACGTGATCTCGCTCCAAATTAGGTCATCGATGATTTTTTTCCCTAAATTTCACAATCCTCATAAGACTTAAGATTAGTTTAGGATTTCATCATCATTAGATCTACCGATTCTCTCGATTCTTTTACAAGCGGAGATTTCACTCACACATCATGAAAATTAAAGAATCAAGAATTGAAAATTTCATAATGCAAGAATGTAAAGAAAGCGAGAATTACAATTATCACCTTTATTAAATCTCCTTCAAATTACACCTCTCAATTCGAGTTTACAAGACTAGCTCTCGATTGCTCCTTTGAAAGGGAATTTGTCGTCCATCTTTGCATGGCTCGATCGCCGTGAGTCATGGATCGGATGCGGATCTCTTGCTCTTGATGATGATCGGCGTTGCAATAAAAGCTATTCGATTGTCGCTTGATTTTGCTCTCAATGGATCTTGATTTTGATTGGATTTGGATTTGGATCACAAGTTGTGTCACTCAACTTGTGTGTAAAAATGTGAAATTATTGAACAACTAATCAACAACAACCTTTTTACATTAACCCTAGATCCCCTTTTATAGATCTCAAATCAATCTTCCCTCATAAGCTAGGTAGTTATGCAGAGCCTTCCAGAAGAAGCTAGGCGATTATGAAGCGTCTTGAGGAAGCTAGGAGGTTACGAGGAAGCAACTGGAGAAATAACGTCATCGGAGCTATCAACTCGGCCACGGATCCGCGGCGGATCGAGCTGAATCGGCCGCGGATCCGCGGCCGTTTAAAGAGATCTCTGCATGATTTCTCTGGGGTTGTTTGGTGTTGGCTTTAGGGTCTTCTTCAGATGTCTGGAATCTTATTATCTTTTCTAATCTCTGCCAGATTTTATTTTTTTGACTTGCTGCATTTTATCGGCAATTTTTGCGAATTCGGTTCTTTGACCTGAAGAATTTTCTGCACAAAATCTTGATGAAAAGTGTTGAGATATACAATTTCATTCGTGAAGTAATAAACACACAATTTCCTTTAAAGAATGTTGAATATATATATATATATAACACGTGGTATTTGATATTTTGTAGATGAATTTGTAATCCGTGTTATATTTACAGTAAACACCCTTAGATGATTAGAATAATGAGGAAATTGTTATGTTACAGAATGCAATATTTTCGACAGAACAAATTTCCCCCAAACTTAATTTTGGTCGTCTCGAGCAAAGCTCTTTTATTCAAGAGAAGGAGAAAATATAAGGAAAAAAAACTAACTAGCACACTTTCGTAGGTAAACACGATTGTACTGAGCACGTGCAACAAGCCTTTAAATCTCTAGGTGTCCCTAGTAGGAGGAGTGTTGTCTCCTGAGGGTTTTCAGCAGATTGCACCCACAAAATCCTATAATAAAAGGAAGACTGTGAAAGTTACATGTAAAGATAAGAATTGTAAAAGAGAGACTTTGAAAATCAGAGTTTCCAACTACACTAGCTTTTCGGTTGTCATGAGCCCTATCTTAATAGTCATAAAGAAATGTTAGAAATCACATCATCTCTCAATAAAATATCATCTTTATTCTTCATTCCTAGCTTTCTTCCAAACACCGATCATATACCCCTACGTGTGTGTAGAAAACATCCCTACACTCGGAGAATTCAATTCAAGCAATCATACTCTTGTCCATCACCACAGTACTTTTTAGTCGGTGAATAGTTAGATAGAATTGCTCACACATTTTTCATACGGCCGTTAATACTTCTTGAGTTACTAACCGACCGATTGCTACATGTGCTCACATATTAGGCGTAATTAGCAATTTTCTCGTCTTACAACACCTAAGGCTTAGCAGTGACTCCCAAACCAGTTGATCTAATGCACTAGGTGATGAAGCACCCTCGCTATATTTTTTTTATGCTGCCTTGGTGATTACAAAACCAGTGTTTATTTTTCTTCAGCATTTTATCTTTTATGTTTCATTTATTATTTTCTTCATATTTTGGCTTTTAGACAAGAGCATTTCAAGGTATCCTCTACTATCCCGAGTTTCAAGACGTGTGTTAGTGCGTATAGTAGGGTATCAACATTCAAATATTTGGCTTCCAGAATAGGAACTATTTTTCAGACTTATTTTTATCCTCAGATTAGTGACTTCCTTCATCTTACTAACCCTTGGGACAACGGCTCATAACTACTTATTACCAGTTTCCTTTAAGAAAACATTTAATTTTCTTGGTTTTCTTAAATTTTTCCAATCTTTTAGAAGTAATTTTTCACTTTCTAATCTTTTATTATCTTATTTATGTACACATTTTTTTATGTGTTTTGTGCTTATGCAAAGTATGATGCAAAGTGATACGTAAATAAGCACAAATCTCTCCCAAACTTGTTCACAACAGTGTCCTCACTGTTGCCATCCGTTAAATCTCAAAAACCTGTAAACTTGGGAGGAAAAATTTATTAACGGAGACATGAAATATGATCGTGAAAATCTTCCCCAAACTTATTCTTTATTTATGTACAATTTTTTTTTATTTTGTTATTTTTATATTTTTTACTATTTATTTACAAATGATTCACCTCCCTTCTAAAAATGAGACAATAATACCGAGACATAGAAGTGAGGTGGAGGAAAAATTAGTCATTATAAATCGGCTCCTGTAAAAACAGGAGCTCCTCCGAGGGGTCAGTGGAAAAATACGGTTTAAGTCTATACCCATTCACTTTGAAAATTGAACCATTTTTAACATTTTCAACCTCAACCGCCCCGTGAGGGTATACATACCGCACAACAAAAAGTCTTTTCCATCGAGATCGTAGCTTACCCGCGTGAAGATGGAGACGTGAATCATAAAGAAGGACTTGTTGACCTGGGGTAAAAGTTTTTCTCAAAATATTTTTATCATGAAGTACCTTAGTCCGATTCTTTACTATCACAGCATTATCGTAAGCTTCATCGTGGAGTTCGCTTAGCTCGTTTAATTGCAGCTTCCGAAAGTTGCAGGCTTGATTTAAGTCAAAGTTCAGTTCTTTAATGGCCCACAATGCTTTGTGTTCAATCTCGACAGGAAAGCGGCAAGCCTTACCAAACACTAGACGATAAGGAGACATACTTAGATCAGTTTTAAAAGCAGTACGAAATGCCCAAAGATCATCCGTCAATTTGGTTGACCAATCTTTTCGGTTTTTAGAAACTGTTTTCTCCAAAATTTGTTTGATTTGTCTGTTGGAAACCTCAGCTTGCCCGCTCGTTTGGGAATGATAAGGTGTCGAAAGTTTGTGGTTGATTGCATATTTCCGCATCAAAGTCTCGAAAGACCGATTACAGAAATGCGCCCGTTATCATTAATGATAACGCGTGGGTGTCCAAATCGCGAAAAGATATTTTCTTTAAGGAACTTAATGACAGCCTTGTTGTCATTAGTGCGATAAGGACCTATTTCGAGACGTAATTAACCGCAAGCAATATGTACAAATTCTCAAAAGAGTTGGCAAAAGGACCCATAAAATCAATTCCCCAAACGTCCAAAATTTCAACCACCAAGATTGGTTGAAGTGGCATTTCATTTCTCCGAGAAATCCTACCCGTGTTTTGACATTGTGGATAGGTTTTGCAATGATCAAATGCATCTTTGAATAATGTCGGCCAGTAAAAACCGCATTGCAAAACCTTCTTCGCCGTCTTTCGAGGACCAAAGTGACCTCCACGTGCATGATCATGACAGAAAGATAGAACGCTCTTGAATTCATCATTGGGGACACATCTGCGAATGATCTGGTCAGGACAATACTTAAACAAATAGGATCTATCCAGTAAAAGTGTTTTACTTGGGATAGAAATCGATATTTGTCATATTTAGACCATTCGCGGGGAATAAGTCTTATTGCAAGATAATTCACAATATCCCCGAACCAAGGTTCGTCGGATACATTCAAGAGTTGTTCATCCGGAAAAGAGTCATTAATTGGCAGGGTCATAGGTGAAGAAGAGATGCGTGAAAAATGGTCGGCTACTACGTTTTCACATCCTTTCTTATCTCGAATGACGAGATCAAATTATTGTAATAGAAGGATCCAACGTATTAACCTACCTTTAGCATCTTTCTTCGATAAAAGATGTTTTAAGGCGGAGTGATCAGTGTACACAACAATTGATGAGCCAATCAAGTAAGGCCTGAATTTTTCTAATGCAAATACAACTACCAAAAGTTCTTTTTCGGTGGTTGTATAATTAATTTGAGAATCATTCAGGGTCTTACTTGCATAATAAATCACATGTTGCATCTTATAAATGTGTTGTCCTAAGACTGCACCAACAGCAAAATCTGATGCATCACACATTAGCTTAAACGGGTGGTTCCAATCAGGAGATGATAGAACAGGGGCTGTAGTGAGGGAATTCTTAAGTGAGTCAAATGCAGCCTCACAATCCGAGTCAAAGTGAAAGGTTGTGTTCTTGGCCAAGACAAGAGTTAAGGGTCTAGCAATTTTGCTAAAATCCTTAATGAATCTCCTGTAAAAGCCTGCATGGCCAAGAAAAGATCGTATATCTTTGACGCATTTGGGATGAGGAAGGTTATGAATGACATCAATTTTAGCTTTTTCGACCTCAATGCCTTTCCGTGAAATTACATGTCCAAGCACAATTCCCTCTTGGACCATGAAATGGAATTTTTCCCAATTGAAGGTTAAGTTCTTATCTTTACAACGAGTAAGAACTGCGTCAAGATGAAATAGGCAGTCATCAAAAGAATCTCCGAATATCGAGAAATCGTCCATGAAAATCTCCAGAAAATTCTCGACCATGTCCGAGAATATCCCCATCATATACTGCTGAAATATAGCGGGAGCATTGTATAACCTAAAGTGCATGCGTCTATAAGCAAAAGTACCAATAGGACAAGTAAATGTGGTTTTGTCTTGATCCTTTTCAGCAATAGGGACCTGGTTATACCCAGAGTATCCATCCATAAAACAATAATATTCACATCCAGCTAAACGTTCTAACATCTGGTCAATGAAAGGTAGAGAAAAGTGGTCTTTTCTCGTTGCAGCATTCAGTTTTCTATAATCAATACATATACACCACCCAGTTTGAGCGCGTATCTGGATTAACTCATTCGCCTCATTTGTTATGACCGTGATGCCAGATTTCTTAGGGACTACATGAATTGGACATACCCATGGGCTATCAGAGATTGGGTAAATGATACCATTGTCAAGGCATTTGACGATTTCTTTCTTTACCGCCTCCTTCATGATGGGATTCAACCGTCTTTGTGGTTCTCGAGTTGACTTGGCTTCATCCATCAGATATATATGATGTTCAACAATCAAGGGACTAATCCCTTTGATGTCAGCCATCGTCTAACCAAATGATTGCCTATTAGATCTCAAGACCATCAAAAGAGCTTTCTCTTGCTCTAGGGCTAGAGAAGAAGATATGATCACAGGTAAAGACTCATTCTCACCTAAATATGCATATTTAAGAAGAGAAGGTAGCAATTTGAGATCTAATGTCGGCGGAGAAACAATAGAAGGTGGGGTAAGAGAATGAAATTCAGATTCATGAAGAAGCTCATAGCCTGCAAAGGATACAGACTCGGAAAGTGATGAGCCAAAAGTTTCAGACTCAGGAGTGGACTCATCAAAAGTGTCCTCACTAAGATGTGCAAGATCAAACATTGATGTGCTAATGTCGTCGAGATCATCAAAGCAAAGCTCATCAAACTCGCAGCTTTCGGGAACTATCTCGTGGACAGAACAGACATCAAGAATGTGAGAAGAGGGTTCAGACGGCTGACTTCCAATCTTATAAATGTTCAGCTCAATTGACATCTTCCCGAAAGATAGGGTCATAGAGCCATTTCGACAATTAATGACAGCATTAGAAGTGGCTAGGAAAGGTCGACCAAGAATCACCGGAATTTGATTCCGTGGGTTCGCTACAGGCTGTGTATCCAAAACAATAAAGTCCACAGGGAATATAAATTCCCCGACTTTTATCAACACATCCTCAAGTTCACCCCTAGGTTTGGTGATGGATCGGTCTGACATTTGGAGAGTGCAGTGAGCTGGTTTCAACTCTCCAATCCCTAACTGCTCGTAGACAGAATATGGAAGCAGGTTAACACTTGCCCCAAGGTCAAGTAAAGCACGGTTGATATTTTTACCCCCAATAGAAATCGAGATTGTAGGACAACCAGGGTCCTTACGTTTCTTTTGTAATTGTAAGATAAAAGCAGTGCTAGCATTATTTGTCATGAATACCTTTTTGGGCACTTGAGTCTTCCTCTTCCTAGTGCACAAGTCCTTAAGAATTTTCACATAAACCGGGACTTGTTGTATAGCATCTAGGAGAGGGATATTGATATTAACCTGTTTAAACATTTCCATAATCTTCTCCATATGTGGACTCGTTTTGTTTCCCCTTAACCGATTCGGATAAGGAGCTTTAGCAATAATAGCCGGGTCCAATATTGGAGAAGGTGGTGTGTATGGTACAGATCACAGAATAGAAGTGGGGATAGTCTTTGGTGGACTAGAAGAAGTGTGCTGAGGGTTCGAGCCTTAAGGAAAACGAAGAATAGGCTCGCAAGAAGGTGGTGGGGTAGACGAAAAAGGGTCAGAAGTGGAAGTATAAGTGGAAGGAAAAGTGGAAATGAAAACCGGGGCGTTATTGATAGATTCATCATTTTTATCAATCTCTTCACCGACTTGATTATTCAGCACTCTTCCGGATCTCAACGTTGTAATGGAATTCACATTGTAGTGTTGTGAATGTCTAGGATTCGGTAGGGGTTGAGACGGAAGTTTCCCTTTCTCTCTAGCACTCATTTCGGTATTCAATCGTGCAATTTGTGCTTCCATCAATTTAATACTCTCACCTTGGGAGGCGGAGTTTTTCTTTATATCATCGATAGAAGTCTTTATATCAGCCGAAACTTGGATGGATAGTTTCATAAACATTTCCAAGGTTTGTTCGAGTGAAGAAGAGTTATCGGTACCGGTCAATTGCAAAGAATTATTATACGGTACAGAAGTGTTGACCGGATTTTGAAAATTTTGTGATTGATCGGGGTGCTGACTCAGTTATAGTGGTTGCTGTTGTTGTGGAGGGATCCTTTGAAAGTTGTTTTGGTTTGAAACCGTGTTTTGAGTTTGGTGTTGGTTCCAAGCAAAATTAGGGTGATTCCTCCAACCCTGATTATAAGTGGAAGAATACGGATCGTTTCTAGGTCTTTGCCGAAAAGCAGCATTAGTGTGCTCTTGACCTTGAAACGGAGAATTCTAAGGACATTCTTCCGTCAAATGTGATGGATCAGAACAGCATCCACAGACAGTTTTGGGGAGTGTCATTTGATTTAGGGAGGCTAATAAAAATTTGTGTTCCATAGCTTCAAACTTCTTTTGCATTGCTGCCATTTCAGCTTTGACTCCTATGGAAACATCCAGTTGATGGATACCACCCCTAGACGATGATTGACTTACACTCTCCCATTGTAAAGTTTTTTCAGCGAAATCTTCTAAAAATTTCCAAGCTTCACCATCGTCTTTAGACATGAAGTTGCCTTGACACATGGATTCAAGCACCTGTTTTGTAGTAGGATTAATGTCCTCATATATGATTCTGCACAGATCCCATTATTGGATTCCGTGATGAGGACATTGAACTAATAGATTCTTGAAGTGTTCAAAACACTTCGAAAATTGTTCATTGGGAAGCTGGGTAAATTGATTTATTTCGCTACGGACTCGGGCTGTCTTATGATTGGGGTAGAATTTCTTAAGGAAATTTATGTCGAATTCATCCCAGTTTGAAATAGAATGTGCAGCTGTGTTATAAAGCCGCTTCTCGGCAAAATCGCACAAAGTGAACGGGAGAAGACGCAATCTCATAGCATCCACAGAAAGCTGTGAAGTACCCATCATAGAACATACGTTTTCAAATTTGGTAATAAAAGCGTATGCGTCTTCAGACTCAAGACCGTGATATTTGGGTAAAAGATTGATGTATTGAGATTTGATTTCAAAGTTATCCCCATTGGCTTGTGGAATGGAAAGATAAGTAGAAAAAGGACCTCGAATAGGGTAGCAGCTCTCTTGGAGAGAGATGCGGGGTAGATTCTGAGCACCTACGGGTGGTGGCAAAGTGGTGTTAAAGAAGTTCGATGGAGATCCGTCCATCGAAGTGGATGTGGTAGTGGGTGAAGAAAAAGAAGATGTAGAAATACCGACTTCGGAGTCGATAGGAGGAACGCGGACAAGACGGGCACTAGAATTCCGTATCCAGCCGAGCATGCACTAAATGGTTTAGCACAAGTGACAGCGTTTGTGATAATTAGAGAAAAGTGGATTTGGTGTTTGGTTTGAAAAAGACAGATTTTGAAAAATCACACAAAAATTGCACAAGCAACCCTAGATCTAATAGTCACCTAGGTCAAGTCACTAGACCGCTCCTAGACTTTCAGAAGACAAAACACAAAATAAATCCTCTACTACCTCTTTATTCCTCCTGTGGCCAGATAAGTGCCAGGTAAGTGGGAGGTTCTTCACTACGTAAATAGTGAGCCTAATTAAGTAACCACTTACCTTAGACACACTTGCCTTAGACACCACAAAAGAAACGCGGATAAGCAATAGACTACCCACGACCTCTTTCTGTCCTAATTGAGCGCGACGGTCCTTAGAGTCTTATCTAGATATTTTTTAGTTAATGAAGAGTAATGCGGATGCTCGTTTTGTGATTTGCAGGGCTTAGGAAGGGTAATGAAATCCCTACCTAATCAGAATTTGGTTTTTGCCCCTTAATTTCCGCATTAAAATATGCAAACAACCAATATTCAAAACACGCAATAGATTTTTATTTTAGCGACGCTGTTTTTGCAAAGAATCCTGCAAAAAGTGGTTATTGGAAAAGAGCAGGGAAGAAATAAGAAAGAATAGAATATACTACAGAGAACTGGAGCTCTTAATTGACCAAAAAGACCGCGGATCTGCAACCAAAACCTGCTTTCCGCCGCGGTTCCACGGTTGAATGAAGAATTCGTTGAACGAGATTTTTTACAGATGCTCCTATTGCTCCTCTGGCTTTCCTGAAATGGTCTGAATATTTTTCCCCTTACTACAGAGATTCCAGATTTCCTTGCAAAATTCACAACTAATCGTTAAGCACTTGATGCGATTTTGATTAAAAATTCTGATGGAATAATAAAAATTTTCAACTCAAATTGCAAAAACGAACAAATTACGCATGCATCCCCGGCAACGGCGCCATTTGATTGATCGTTTAAATTATGAAGTTGTATGGAATGAGAAGTTTATCACAATCAAAGAACTTATACCGCAATCAATAATGGTGTCCAAGTAGTTTCGTTAATGAGAACGGATCATCCACTGAGATGTGAGTACTTATTCGTTCATTCTTTAGTTGAGTCAAAATGAAATATAAAAGAATATTCAAGAAGATAATTCAAGATTTATAAGATTTAATTTCAAGAAACATCAAGAAAAATATCAAGAATCAAGAATTCAAGAAAGTATCCAATATCAATTTAGTTATCAAGAATTTGTAGAATAGCTTGTAGGAATCGATCGAATTAGTAGCAATGATGAATACTGATAATTACGAATCTTATCTATTGATGAATTGTAGCTAGATCGATGATGATCAATGAAGATTAGGGATCTATTGAAGAAACTAGGGTTTCTCCTTCACCATCTCTTGTCTTTTCATTGATTATCATTCAATTCTAGCCTCTAGGAAAGAAAATCATCAATCATTTGATCCCTAATTTGCAACGAAATATTCAAGAACGTGATCTCGCTCCAAATTAGGTCATCGATGATTCTTTTTCCTAAAGTTCACAATCCTCATAAGACTTAAGATTAGTTTAGGATTTCATCATCATTAGATCTACCGATTCTCTCGATTCCTTTACAAGCGGAGATTTCACTCACACATCATGAAAATTAAAGAATCAAGAATTGAAAATTTCATAATGCAAGAATGTAAAGAAAGCGAGAATTACAATTATCACATTTATTAAATCTCCTTCAAATTTCACCTCTCAATTCGAGTTTACAAAACTAGCTCTCGATTGCTCCTTTGAAAGGGAATTTGTCGTCGATCTTTGCATGGCTCGATCGCCGTGAGTCGTGGATCGGATGCGGATCTCTTGCTCTTGATGACGATCGGTGTTGCAATAAAAGCTCTTCGATTGTCGCTTGATTTTGCTCTCAATGGATCTTGATTTTGATTGGATTTGGATTTGGATCACAAATTGTGTCACTCAACTTTTGTGTAAAAATGTGAAATTATTGAACAACTAATCAACAACAACCTTTTTACATTAGCCCTAGATCCCCATTTATAGATCTCAAATCAATCTTCCCTCATAAGCTAGGTAGTTATGCAGAGCCTTCCAGAAGAAGCTAGGCGGTTATGAAGCATCTTGAGGAAGTTAGGATGTTACGAGGAAGCATCTGGAGAAATGACGTCATCGGAGCTATCAACTCGGCCGCGGATGCGCGGCGGATTGGGCTGAATCGGCCGCGGATCCATGGCCGTTTAAAGAGATCTCTGCATGATTTCTCTGGGGTTGTTTGGTGTTGGCTTTAGGGTCTTCTTCGGATGTCTGGAATCTTATTATCTTTTCTGAATCTCTGCCGGATTTTATTTCTTTGACTTGCTGCATTTTAGCGGCAATTTTCGCGATTCTAGTTCTTTGACCTGAATAATTTTCTGCACAAAATCTTGATGAAAAGTGTTGAGATATACAATATCATGCGTGAAGTAATAAACACACAATTTCATTTAAAGAATGTTGAATATATATATAACACGTGGTATTTGATATTTTGCAGATGAATTTGTAATCCGTGTTATATTTACAGTAAACACACTTAGATGATTAGAATAATGAGAAAATTATTATGTTACAGAATGCAATATTTTCGACTGAACAACTTACCAACAGGGCAAAAATTTCATTCTTTCATTTTCTTTTATTTTTTTTCATTCCGCGATGCTCTATCATTTCAGGTTTTTATATCGCGAAAGTCACGATTGCCCAATCATTTCGGCTGTTTTTTCGCGGTGCCCAATCATTTCAGCTATTTTTGTATGCATATATTTTACTTGCTGATTTTTATTGCGAGTTGCCCAAACATTTAGGCTATTTCATATGCATTTTTTTATGGAACTCAAGATCTGATACCAATCTTAGTATCAGCATCGCTGCGACTGGAATGTTGCCAGGAGCGAATCATCATTTGCCGTGAAAGGACTTAGAATTTGATACCGATGTAGGCATCAGCATCGCTACAACTGGGATATTGCCAGGAACTTATCATCATTTGCCGTGATAGGACTTAGAATTTGACACTGATTTAGGCATCAACATCACTACCACTAGGACATTGCTAAAAGCGAATCATCATTTGCCTCTGTCGATTCGAACAAAGGTGGCTTAGTAGACAGGGCTAGGGACCTGACGACTAAGGCTTTTAACTTCGTGAGCCACAAGGGTCTCATAAAGGTGTTTATCCTACTAGTCATGAGGATCTCGTAGGTGTGTTTTCTCCATAAGAATCGTGAGGATTCTTAAGTGTGTGTTCTCTTATAAGTCGTAAGGATCTTACAAGAGTGTTTTCTCCTTATAAGTCGAGAGGACTTACAAGTGTTGTTCACCACGTGAGGAAATTTCGCGCCATTGGTGGAACTGGGTGGAGGAAGCGTTTATTTGTGCCCGTGGATTGTATACAAGGGTCAACATTGAACCGTTTGTAGGGCAGTCTGGGGAAATGTGATGGCTTAAGAACAGATTCAGATCCCTGTAACTTAAGGCTTTCGAATCTTATGAGCTGTGAGGGTCTCATAAGAGGGTTCTCCTTACGAGTCGTGAGGATCTCATAAGTGTAATTTCTCCTCAGGAATCGTGGGGATCCCTAAGTGTGTCGCTCCTTTGTGAATCGTAAGGATCTCACGCAGGTAGTTTTCTCCTTACAAGGTCGAGAGGACCTTGCAAGTGTCTTTTAACGAGATTGCGCCCTTTCGGGTTTTCACAAACTCGCCTGTAGCCCTGCTGTTTTTACTCACAGAGCCCTTTCGAGTTTTCATCCGTGCCCATCTTGCTTATGGACGTACCTTTTTTATTTTTTATTTTATTTTATTTTATTTTATTTATTTTTTTACGTCAGCCCAAGGATGCTGCGATTTGTAGTACTTTTAGAGACGTTTCGGTCCGTCACTAATTTCAGGACGTTACGGTCCATTGTTAGTTTAAGAACGATTCGGTCCGTTGTTAGTTTTAGGGACATTTCGGTCCGTTGTTAGTTTTAGGGACATTTCGGTCCGTTGTTAGTTTTAGGACATTACGGTCCATTGTTAGTTTTAGGGACGTTTCGGTCCATTATTAGTTTAGGGACGTTTCGTTCCGTAGCTAGTTTTAGGACATTACAGTTCATAGCTAGTTTTAGGACATTACGGTCCATTGTTAGTTTTAGGGACGTTTCGGTCTATTGTTAGTTTAGGGATGTTTCGGTCCATTGTTGCCGTTTTGGAGACAACAGTCTTGCTGGATACTACTTATAGAGTTAGGGCTTGGGAAGATAGCGAGCGGACATAGGTGTCGCCATATATCATTGGCCTAGGCCGTAACACGTCAGGCGTAGTATTTTTTCAGGAACCGGCCGTTTATTGGCCTGAAGGGTCTTTCGCCATGCATATCCATGAGCAAGTAAGCCCCACCTTGGTAGACTTTTTCTATGATGTGCGGGCCCTCATAGTTCGGCTCGAATTTCCCTCGTTTGGCACGATTGGGGATCATAGGTCTTTTGACAACTAGTACGAGTTCGCCTTGGCGGAATATCCTTGGCCTAGTCAATCTTTCGTATGAGCACGTCATCCTTGCTTTATAAGCCTCCAAGTTTTGTTATGCCATGAGACGAGTTTTATAGAGGGCGTCAAGCTCCTCAAGCCGAAGATGACCATTCTCTTCGTCTGTTAGCTCGTAATGAACCGCCACTCGTAGAGAGGGTAACTCTATTTCCAAGGGGAGTATTGTATTCGTAGCTGTTTTGAACGTGGTTCGATACGCCTAGAGAGCTTCAGGCAGCCTCTATTGCCAGTCCTTTTTATTTCTAGACACCAACTTCTTTATGATCTTCGTCAAGGTCTTGTTGAAAGCCTCAGCTAGACCATTAGCTCGGTGATTATAGACCGAAGAATATCTCTAGTCTATGCTATGCTGCTGTGCGAAGCGACCGATTTTATGGCTTCCGAAGACTGGGCCATTATCGGAGATAATCCGTCGCGGAATGCCGAACCGATAGATGATGTGTGTCTTGAAGAAATGGAGGATGTTCTCCGTCTTCACTTCTCTTAGCAGTATCGCTTCTGCCTACTTAGAGAAGTAATCGGTTGTCGCCAATATGAACCGATGTCCTCCGGATGACGCTAGTTCGATGGGCCCAATTATGTCGGTTCCTCACATTTCAAACGGCCAGCTAGCCACCGTTGGGTGTAGCGGGTTTGGATGCTGGTGGATGAAGTCTCCATGAATTTGACACGAATGGTATTGCTTCGCATACTCGAGGCAATGCTGAATCATCGTGGGCCAATAGTAGCCCATCCTTTTAATCTTCAGCTTCATCTTCGGCCCGGCTTGATGAGAACCGTAGAGTCCATCGTGAGTTTCTTGGACAAATTTCCTTGCTTCTTCTGGTCCCAGACATCTTAGCCACAGAGAGTCAAACGATCTCTTATTTAGAGTATCATTGACGAAGGTGAAGGACAGAGCTCGTTTCATGAGCTGGTACCTTGAGGATGCATCTTCAGGTGTTCGATGGAATTTGAAGTGGTCTATAAAGACTTCTCTCCAATCCTTGGCCTTTTCCTGGTCCTCTATTTGCAGAGCTGTTCGCTTGGTCGCTTCCTTTTCTTCAGACGACTCCGGATATATTTCCGCTGGCGCAAGAACCCAATGGATTTGTACAACGATCTTTACGTCATCGAGGTTTTCGTCAGCCAGTTCTTTAGCGAGTTTGGCTAACGCATCCGCCTTGCTATTTTCCGCACGTGGTATGCTTTCCAGGGCGTAGGAAGGGATTTGAGTCAACAATTATTGCACTCTCTCACCGTAATTTACCAACTCTGGTTTACACGTTTGATAGTCGCCGTTTACTTGACTAACGACTAGCTGGAAGTCCCCGTATATGAGGAGGTTTTCGATTCCCATGATGACAACGATCTCAAAACCTGCTATCAAAACTTCATATTCCGCTTCATTGTTTGTCCTTGGCTCTGTTAAGGAAAAGGCAAAACGCATTATCCCTCCTTGCGGAGTCACGAAGATAAGGCCTACCCCAGATTTGATTATAGGGGTGTTGTGCTTTCTCTTCTTCATGGAAGATGCCCCATCGAAGTAGAGTTCCCATCGGGTATCACTCTTTCCTCTCTCCCTGTCGATCGTGTTAAACGCGTGCTCGTCCGGCAATTCACAATTTAAGGGTGAATCGGCGGGTATTGGATGCTCAGCGAGGAAGTCCGCGATGGTCTAGCCCTTCACCGCCTTGAGAGGTCGGTATGTTATCGAGAATTCCATTAAGAGTAGAGCCCATTTAGCGAGCCGTCCTGTTAGTATGGCTCTTGACATCAAATACTTGAGAGGATCCACCTTTGATATGAGATAGACCTCATGTGCCAGGGCGTAATGTCTGAGCTTCGTTATCGCGAAGATTAACGCCAGGCAGTGTTTTTCGATGGGGGAGTAGTTGTTTTCTGCCCCCAGGAGAAATAGACTCAAATAGTAGAGGGCTCTCTCTATCCCTTGATCATTCTCCTGTGCCCATAGCGCGCCTAAAGAACCTTCAAGGGCTGTTGTGTATAGGATGAGGGGCTTTTCCTTGACTGGAGCGGTCAGTACCGGCGGAATCTGCAGATATTGCTTGATTTCGTCCAGTGCACCCTAGAATTTGCGATCCCAAACAAACGGGGTTCCCTTCTTCATCAGGTGACTATAGGGACGGCACTTTCCGGAGAGGTTGGCTATGAACCGTCGGATATACGCGAGCTTTCCTTGGAGAGACCGCAGTTGTTTCAAAGTTCTTGGAGAAGGCATTTCCATAATCGCCTTGATCTTTGACAGGTCTATTTCGATACCTCGATGTCGTACGATGAATCCTAGGAATTTGCCAGAGGAAACTCCGAACGCGTATTTCAGAGGGTTCATTTTCAGGTTGTATTTCCGAAGGCGCTAAAACACTATCTTCAGATTCTCCCAGTGCTCCTCGTAAGATTTACTTTTCACCACGAAGTCATCAATATAGCATTCGACGAATTCATGTATGAGGTCATCAAAAATCTTCGTCATGGCCCTTTGATAGGTAGCGCCGGCGTTCTTCAGACCGAAAGGCATCACTTTGTAGAAGAATATACCCAGAGGAGTCCGGAAAGCGGTATGCTTCTGGTCTTCGGGATGCATCTTTATTTGATTGTACCCTGACGACCGTCCATGAAGGAGAAGACTTCGTGAGTGGATGTGTTGTCTATCCTCAGCTCGGTAACCGGTACGGGAAAATCATCCTTTGGACAGGCTTTGTTGAGGTCCCGGAAGTCCACGCAGATGCGCACCATCCCATTTTTCTTCATCACTGGGACAATATTGGCGATCCAGTTGGGGTATTGAACTTCTTGGATGAAGCCGGAGTCGATAAGCTTCTTAACTTCGGCGTTGATGCTCATTTCCATTTCGAGCCGCATTCTCCTCGGTGCTTGTTTGACTGGCTTGACGTCCGGGGATATAGCCAATTTATGCACAGCTATTTCCGGATCTAGCCCCGGCATCTCGGAGTAGTTCCATGCGAAGCAGTTTTTATACTGCTGTTCCCTTCCGAAAACAGAGACGCGACCGCGTAGGTCCGTCTTGCCTGAATTTGGGGGCAGATGCTAATTGGTGCTATCCGTCCACCTCTCCGAAGATACCAAGTTGATTTATGGCACCGTATATCGAAGGTTTAAACGGATGCGGCCGATGTAGCAGACTTCTTCAGATTCCCCCTCATTTGAGGGGTTTTTGATTGTGGGGACGCTCTTCCCTGCAGGCGCAAGCCCCTGCAGTTAATTATGCTACCGCATCGCGGTAACCACTTTCTCCTTCTTCAGATAGTCACTTCGTGTCATGAGTGTTTGTTTTGTTTTTGGTTGCCCGTGGATTGTGTACGGAAACTAATTTATGCTGTCGCCCGTAGGACGTGGATTAGTCCAAATCCGTATTTTCTTAGATTTGGGTTTGGGGTTGGGTTTAAGGATACGTTAGTCTCATTTGAGACTAAGATCAACTTAAACGTTTGTTAAGGATACGTTAGTCTAATTTCAGGCTAAGATCAACTTAACAGGATCGTTTAGATCCGACAAAAGAGCATTTGGGCTCTATTGTTTAGTTTAGGGACATTGCGGTCGATGGTTAGTTTAAGGACATTACGGTCCAATGTTAGTTTAAGGACATTACGGTCCAATGTTAGTTTAAGAACATTACGGTCCAAGGTTAAGGACATCATAGTGCATGGGTTTAAGGACCCCACAGTCCAAGGTTAAGGACATCATAGTCTATGGGTTTAAGGACCCCACAGTCCAAGGTTAAGGACATCATAGTCCATGGGCTTAAGGACCTTACAGTCCAGTTTAATGACGTCATAGTCTATGGAATGTATGGTTGTCGGGACCCGTCACCTCTCTGAAGACGTTGAAGGATTACAATGACAAATATCAGAGGAGTGAAGAGATGTACCCTTGAACCAATTTTGGTTGATAGATCTGTAGTCCAATTTGGGACTAAGATCTGTTAAAATATTTATGAGCATATGGGCTCAATTAATCTGGATGAGGGGTTTATGGCCATTTTGGCTCGGTTCACTCAGTTAAAAGTATTAAATATTTGACAATGCTAAGCATTGACTTGAGCTTCTGACAATCTTTGTCTTTTATTGAATGCTGAGCATTCATCATAGCTCTGGGCTTTATTTAAAGAACAATTTATGTTCTTTTAGCGCACACGTGAGGAGCACGTGGCGCGCTTGGCGCTTTGCGCCAGTTGAAGAGCGCAGAGCGCTAGTCTATGAGCGCATTGCGCTTCTGCTGAGTGGCGCCGCGTGAGGAGCACGTGGTGCGCTTGGCGCTGAGCGCCAGTCCAAAAAGCGCAAAGCACTTCTGTTCAAGTAGCGCACACGTGGGAAGCACGTGACGCGCTTGGCACTGAGCGCCAGTCCAAGAGCGCAAAGCGCTAGTTTATGAGCGCAAAACGCTATCTGATCAGCTTTATGATCTGAGAAATAAATTCTTGCTTAGAATAGACTTTGTCTCAAGGTTCTAAGAACAAAGTTCTTATTTTGTAGGAGATGCTTCAATCTCTTATTTTGATGAAAGGCTTTGCCTTTATGGATCTATGATCCAAGAGAATTGAATTATTCCCCCCCCCCCCCTCTTTTTATAATGAGATGTTCATGATCTCTGAAAGACAATTTGTCTTATAGATCTATGATCTGTGAGAAGAATTATGTTCTTCTTCTTCTTATTTTTTTTTATGATGAGATCTTTTGATCTCTTTGTGAAAGACCTTGGTCTTATAGATCTATGATCTTAAAGAAAGAAGTGGATTCTTCTTTTTAATATGAGATGATTTCATCTCTCCGTTTATTTTTACCTTGAAGAAAAATCTTCTTCTTCTACCGAGAGCTTGGCTCTTCTTTCTCAGATTTCTCAAAGTTTATGGGGGATTCCTCTATATGCTTCCCTCCCTGAGACTTGAAGCCTTGAGGCCTTTATATAGGGTGAGCTGATTTGTTCAATCAGTTAAGGAAATTTTTTCTCCAATTGATTAGGGGATTCCCCACCATTGGATCTTTGATCAAAGGGCTTCTGATTTACAGAAAGAAATTTTCTTGTTTTTAACAAGATTGGGAAATCTTTTCCATACAGAATTTATTCTGTATGTTTGGTGATTTTTTAATCATCTTTGGATCATTGATCCAACGGCGCTCTGATTTACAGAGCACAATCTTTTGGTTTGAAAAGATTTTGAGGAATCTCTCCTTAACAGAATTTTATTCTGATTAATTGATGATTTATCATCTTTACTAGATCTTTGATCTGACGGTGGGGAGATTTTAGTTCCAGCGCTAGCGCAGCGCACACGTGCTTTGCACGTGGTGCGCTGCTTAGAGCGCAGCGCACTTAGCGCTAGCTCACACGTGCTTTGCACATAGTGCGCTGCTTAGGGCGCAGCACACTTGGCGCTTGTAACATTTCAGAAAAAATAAAATATTATTTTTGGGAATTTTTATAATTTAATATTAATTTTTAATGAGTATTTTAATTTTTCGGTATAATTAAATACCGATAAATGGGGAAAATTTTGGAAAAATTATGGAAAATTCTAAAATAGGATATTTTATGGAATTATGTCATTTTTAAGTTTTTATGATTAATTATATACTATTTTAGTGCTAATCGCAATTAAAAATCGCTAATCGGTTTTTTAGCATTTTTGTGCAAAAATGTGCACATATCATTTTTCCACACTTGTTCCATTTTCCTACATGTTTTGGGTGTATGGTTGCTTAGGGTTTGCCATTGAGTGAGAAGGAAAAGAAAAGAAAAGAAAAGAGAAAAAGTAAAGTATGATGATGAGAGAGAGAGAGAAAGAGAGTGGGTTACTTTTGACTTGTTTGACCCTTCCTCCATTATTCCTCACACCCTTTTCTCTCTCCCCTTCCCATGGGCTGCTGCTGATCCTGCTCCCCCTCTCACTTCCCTCCTCTTCAATCCCCCAAAACACCATTAAAACCCTTCCAAAACCCCAATCCCACTTCACTAAAATTGTTCCCAAGCTCACTAGCTACACATTGGACTAAGAAAGGATGGATTTTGAGGACTTTGAGCAACTCAAGAAAATTCTTGAGTTGCCAAAGGAGGTAATTTCTGCACCTATTAGAGTAGTATTTCATTCCTTGTGCATTTATACTCGTTTCATGTCGATATGGTGTGTTTTGATGGACTTTGGAAAATTCAAGTTAGGGTTAGGAGTTGAATTGAGTTGTAAAGTGAAATTGAGGCTTGTAGTGACCTTAAAATCCTGTTAGTGATGTTACATTGGACCAGACCTGAGAGTGAAACCCAGAATACGGACTTATAGAATCGATATCGAGAAAACTGTAAATCTGGGAGTGTTTTTCGAGATCTGCTATCACCCGAGCTACCTAAAAATAATTTTGGTTTGACAGAGAGGTGTGTAGGCAACTAGGAACCACCACACAAAACCCTAGCCCCTATCTCCTTCCCCAGGCTGCCAATTTATCCCTTCTGGCCGCAAATTGCGGCCAGAGCAGGTTGTACCCCCTCGTTTTTGTTCTGTAGCCTTATACCCTATAAACTTGACCCCTGGCATGTGCAATTTTGTCTGATTCCATTTAGGGTAAAATCTGGGTTAATTTTCAGGTGTTGGTGCATGGTTTATGACTTATTTTAGCATGGATTTTGGTATTTGGTGATTCGTTTCTGTCGGGTGGCGTTTGAACATCAACGGCAAAGGGTTATTGGTCGTGTTTGCATGCGAGACTATAGGTTTTTACCTATGGGCGTAGCGTATGCCGTTTTGGTTTCCGATGTGATTTTCATGTGCTTTAGCGTTTGTGATATCCTTGTAGGTACCCCACGTGACATCGAGGTGTTGGAGATAAAGATGGCGACATCGGCATCGGCACACGAGAAGCAAGGTGAGTAGATTTATATCTACGGGGAGAAGTCGGGTGGATGGCGTATAGCACCCCCGCAGTTCGTGGTGATGTATACGAAAACGTATACACACATATATTGATTATATATTGTTGAGATTATTGATGATAAAGAATGGATCTTTGGTGTGATTGGATTGGTTTAGTGTTGTGAAACCCTAGAGTAGTGGTTGCACCACACATACACACACACACCCATACTTGCATACATTCGTCTTTCATATGTGCTTATATGGGAATATATGGTTATGTGTTCACATGGGTATGGGACTATGTGTTCATATACCGGATTTGAGGATAGTATTTGGGATTTGAGGTGGGTCGATGAGATTGATTTGAGACCGTGAGATCGGCGATATGAGGTGATTTGTATTTGGGATACGACGTGAGATTTTTAGCGGGCCTTGGGATGTGTGTTTCACACACGCATTCATATTTATATAGATGGTGTCGATTGTACTAGACTTAGATCAGTACCCAGATTATGTGATACGATGATAAAGATACCGGCTAATTGAGGAGATGAATGTGATATTGACCCGTACCCAGCTATTGGGATGCCGTACGATGATTTACCGTGCGAGCTTTATATTGATGATAGATCCGCACTCATGACTCGAGGATATTATATAATGTATATCGTATCGTATGTAATACTATTGAGGCGGGATCACCGACTTTTATATTTATATTTATATATATATCGACTCAGATTTATGTGGTTTCCATACCCCTCCCGATTGACTTGTTAGTTAGATCTGTAGTTTGCATAGCAGATGTTCGACTAGACCCGAGTCATACCTATTTCAAAACTAACGAATTGGGAATATTTTAAAGACAGGCAAGGGATCCTACGGATATTTTCAAAAGACGCGTCTTTTCTTAAAAACACCGTAGCCCTTATGTTACTAAAACCCCGATTCGTCTTATTTCAAATGGCAAAGCTGCATGACATTTATATATTGATGTAGATTCTTCACTGTTGCGTTGATTATTCTATTTCCGCATATTCATGCTATTCGCATCGCTTTACATGTGTAAATGTGTTTATTGCTATATTAAAACCATGCGGTTAGGACACCAGCACCATTATCGATGATGCGTATGTTCCACGTACACTGCTTGCCGGCTCACACACTTCATCATCGATAATTGCCATGTCACTACACTGTAGTACTGTTGCATTCAGGATATGACCCTTGCATAGCATACTTGGGTACCTATTACTGTATATTCATACGTATTCGCACATACATTGATGATTTTGGCTTGATTAGAGATTTGGGAACCGCAAGATACTTTTTAAAACTGATTTATTTTAAAAGAGAGGTTTCCCTCAACATGTGCATATTACTATTCCATGTTGCATGATATACTGATATGCTTACATTTCTTTTACATGTCGCATACATCATGCTTTTTGATTATACGCATTGAGATATGTTGTTTCCATGATATTTCTGGATATGGGAACCGTGGGAATTTCAAAGAGAGTATGTAATTATTTTAAAAACCCGGTTACCCTTGATATGATATTTCAGTGCGTCCACCATGTGTTTTCTCGGTGTTGAGAGCGACATGTGAAACCCGATTCGAGGAGCGGACGAGGCCGATTGCGGGTACATGGTGGACCCGGTATGGTACCCCAGGGCGAGAACGGATCTGCTGTGTAGCTAGACGGTGAGCCTGGCAGAGGGACTACTACCTACCGGTGATTGGTTGGACCTGACGGTTATCCGGAGGATACTGACCAGAGTCGATAGATGGATATGGGACGATCCGTACTGCTGGGGCCGAGGGCCGATTCCGCAAACGGAGCCCGTGGGCTGATCCGGACTGACGGAGCCCGATATATGAGGATTTACGTGCCGATGCTGGGCACAGTTTTCATGAAGTTTTCGAGTGTCGATGCTGGACACTTCGGTTCCATGATTTGACGTGTCACGAGGTACACAGATGGTTTATATCCTCATATTTCCATGCATATGCTTTATGATATTTACATGCATGATGGTTATTGTCATTGGGTGACGGGTGGATGGGATCCACATACATACATATTTGACTACATTGATCATACCTCATATTTATGATATGTTATTACCTGAGGCACTGGCACGAGCACTTGGCACTACACTCATGTATAGAGGTTACATTGCCAATTTAGCATGCTTCAGACTTATTCATATTGAGGTTTATATTATTACTGATCGTATCGACCTAGGATGAGTCATACATACGATTTCTGCTTGTAGATATTTTCTATTCACGAGTTGGCAACTCACCCCCGTTGTGCCACAGTTTCTTGCAGGTTTTACCGTACAGGTTCCATTACGGCTTTGCTGGCACTACTTCCATTTCCGGGTGATTTGCTAGTAGGTGGGTTCACTTGTATCGTGACCATCGGTATATTTTGTATATTATATTTCAGTTGTATCTAGAAGTTCTATCAACCAAACATGTATTTATTCAGATAGAGACCAGTGATGTTTATTCTTTCGACCTTAGAGTCACGCGTTATATTTCCTTGGATTTCATGCTGTTTTGAGTTTCCTTTTCTGTTGTGATCCTCGCCTTTCAGCGTTGTATATTATATTGCTTGCGTGATTGTGACCGTCGATTGACGAAGAGCTAGCTCCCGCTTGGGGATGCATTTTTCATTATATATGCTTTATCAGGTTTTGTACCCGTTTGGGGTCAGTTTTTACAAAGGAAACTCTGCCGAAATTTTTAGAAAAGACTTGAGATTTTTAAAATGCATATTTCGGCGTATTTTGCAAAATACTTGATTTAAATTGGTTTTCCTTCATTCTACTACTTTTCTTGGTTTGGATTTCTGGGTTTTCGGCTTACTTAGATTACGTACGCCTCAAGACGTTTCGTAGTTTAAGTGCCGGTCATGTTCCGTACTTTCGGATCGTGACAGCGCTGCTATGAAGCGTTGCTTTATTTCAAAATTTGAATTTTGAACAGAGTTTTGCTCTGATTGGGGGAAACAAATGCCCCCCCACCGTTGCGCTCACGTGGCCTACACGTGAGTGCAGTGGTGGCAGCATCTGCGCCCTTAGATCAACTTAGAAGTTCAAACGGCATCTCAGTGCCTATAAATAGGACCCTTGGCCCTTAGGATGATTTCTGTTCATTTTCTTTCTTTCTGAGAATTTTTATTCTCCTTCATAGCATAGCTCTTCATTTTAACAACCTTCAAGAGTCAAAAACTCTGCCAAATTTTTGGTAAGATTTGAAATTTATTAATAGGGCTTTGCTCTTCCTCAGATCATGGATTCTCAAAATGTTTTTAGGGTTTTACCCATTAACAGAGCTTTGCTCTTCATAGATCTTAGATCTAAAAAATGTCATTAGGGTTTTACCCATTAACAGAGCTCTGCTCTTCATAGATCTTAGATCTAAAGAAAACCCTTTTAGGGTTTCACTAACAGAGCTTTGCTCTCACAGATCTAAAGAGATCTTTCTTGGGGTCTCTTAACCCATTAACAGAGCTTCGCTCTTTTCAAATCATGTAGATTTATTAATCTCTTATGAAGAACTCTTAAGAGTTTGTTCATGGATCTTGAAGATCTCAGAATTTTAATTAAAAATTTTATTTCAATTTTTCTGATGGGTTATTCCATCATTTTTACAGAGCAAGGCTCTTGAGGAATTTTTATTCCTTCATTATTAGAGTCTGAAAGATGTCACTCTGTCACAGAGCACTGCTCTCAAGGGAAGATTTACTCTTTAGCCTGAGGGGTTCTCATTGAATGAGAATCAATTGAGGATTTCCTCATTTTAATGACAGACTCATCAAATGATGAGAATGTTTTATTAATGATGCAATGTCATCTGGATTATGTGGGTCCCCTTTGGTCCCTAGTGACAGAACTTAAACTGTAGCATTAGCGGCTGAAAATTTGTTCTTTTCCGCGCAGGTACTATGTCTTTCGACACTTCCTTCCCGTTCGTCCGCTCAGAAGGAGGATTCCCTGAAGCACCTGTAGACCGAGAGGTTCTGGCGCTGATCAAAGACCATGACCCGGAGCACAAGAATCTTTATTTGTGGGGAACATGGTATAATCAGATCATCATGGGTCAGCGCAGCTTCTCTTACGTAACACCTTCAGAGGCCATCTCGGTGATTCATATGCTGACGTACCCCAGGTGAACTATATCGTGGAGGTGGTTAATTGGACTACAGAGGGTTGTTTTCATCCCTCTATGGCTGCAATACCTGTACAACCGCCGATGGTTTTGGACATTCTAGGGCGGCGTATATGCCAGGGTGAGTCGCACCCTTGGGGACAGCCATACAACATAGGCCTGACTCCCCGTCACTCAGCTGGATATCTGCAGTGGGCCCGATACATCCTATCAGCAAAGAAGTTAGAGTTGCTAAGGCTCGGGTTATACCCCGCGATCTACGCTTCCTTGTTTCAATATTCCCCACCTCCAGCCTGGTGGGTCAAAGCCTTTTTGGAACAGTGGATCATTCCAACTCATACCTTCCTTATGCTAGATTGGGAAGTTTCCATCTCTTTAGAAGAGTTTGCGGATATCTCCAGCTTGCCTATCAGAGGGGAGCATTATGAGGAGATCTTAGCCCTTGATGAGTATATTTTCGCTACCCGACTTGTGATGACAATTCTAAACCCAGAGAATGCCATTCAGCACCGATTCCCCAGTTTGATCAAGGTGCTAAACATTTACGAGGGCCTATTTCTTGAATCTGGAAGCCAGGAGGTCAGCTTTGCGGACTTCATTGCTCGTTTTCTTCGCCCAGAAGTTTTATCGCAACAAGGTGAAAAGTTTGCCAAACTTGATGATCCTTTCGGCTTTGGCTTGGATCGCCGGCCAATATTGGAAGCCGATCAAAAGGGTTTCTTTCTTCCAAACGTCGCGATCGTCCCCTTTTCAGAAATTGCCTCTCCGGGCATCGATGAGGAAGCATTCTTTCTAGGGTTCCTCGGTTTGTGGTTAAGCTGGTTCGCGCTTCCCATGCACCCTCGCTACATGAGGCCTTCTATCTTCTACCCAGCTCATTGGATGGTCGAAGGGAGACAAGTTGCTGTTGGAATTGCCATGCTGGGTCATTTGTATCACGGCCTTAGTTCGGCGGCCGACACTACTCAGCCGGGGGTGCAGCCCGTGAACTTCCCGATGCATTATTTTACCTCATGGCTCGAGTTGCATGTGCTCGGAGCTTTTGGAATGCACAAGCGGCCTCATTTCTATGAAACTTGCAATTTTCCATGAATAATGCGGCTGGTCAATACTTCCATTGTGGAGCCAAGTCAGCGAAAGGCTCGGGGTGTAATTCTTTGCCCACGTACCGTTGGGGACGGCATGACCTTTGTTGATAAGGTTATGACCATTGGTAAGGAATCCGCTAAGACGGTGCAGCCGTTGCGGGCATCTTTAAGGACGGAGCTTCTACCTTGAAAGCTCGGGAGATTCTCCATTTATACTCTATCAGGCCGGGATACTTGGTGTTCAGGAAAAATGACTCGGCTTTGTTTATGAGATATAACCCCCACCGTTTTTCCCAGCAATCAAGTTATAATCAAGGCTTCCCACTCGAGGCATTCTTAGCAGAACCGGTTTATACTGAAGAGGATATCCGAAGCGCCTTGCACCATTTCATGCGCCTAAACACAGGGTCCAATTTCTTTATTTGTGAGCCAAGTTGTGTTCCGAAAGCCCAGAATGTATACGTAGCATGGTATCAACACGCGATGGGCGCTATTATCAAGGAGGAGAAGCGACTATTGCTTGATCGCAAGGGTGCAGCCCCCGCTGGTAATCGGATCGTTCCCCTAAAGCAGCGGACCATCGTTCGTCCTCCTTTGAGAGAGGTTGCTGCGGTCGTGGTCCCACGTGATAGGCCTGAGCTACCGATACCCCGTGCTCCCGTGGAAGCGGTGACTGTAGCGTCTCCCGAGTCTGGCGTGGATTCAGATATCGGGACTCGTCGTCCCAAGGTGCCCACCAAGCATAAGCTTGTGCTAGCGGCGACCGGTACTCGCTCGCAGAAGAAGAAGAAGAAGTTGATTCTTTCTGCAGACGTTGTACTCGGCCAGGAGCCTCATGCTCCTTATAGCGAGGGCCTGAGCGAATATGGGACCAACGAGGGTCTATTCATGGCGCCAGATGATACTGATCTGGAGGCTGCCATCGCAGCTTCCTATTGGGTTAACCTAGCACCTGAAGGGTTTGGAAGCATCACATGTACCAAAAATGGAATTTTTTTGGGTGCTAAGTTAACAAACAAAGAATCGTTCCTAGAAAAATTAGGGTTTCTAAAACTACACTTCATCACAAGTAGGTTAAGCTAGGGTTTTGAGAGTACAACCTTTGTAGCTCCCTACGCTAGACTCCTCGGCTACTTGGGGTTTGGAAAAGGTCCGCTTGAACTCCTCTAGGTCCACGATGATCCACCCGGAGTCCGCTTTGTCCAAGCTCGCAACTTCACAAGATCAAGAATGAAAATGGAAGCTAACACTCTAGACAAGTGGGCAAGACTTGTGTAGAATGATGTTATGGAGGCTTTTCTCACTTCAAAATCCTAACTTGATGAGTGATTTGCTCACTAGAGAAATCTAGAGAGCAAAACATGAAGGAGGAAGAAGATGATGGCTTTTTTTAGAGCAAGAGAAAAGGATAACTCATAACAAAGAAATAGAAAATATATGTATTTATATTTTCCACTTCTCATCTCAAACCATGGTTAAACAATGAATATATTATTGAATTTGAGTTAAAACACAAAAGGAAAGTTAACCCAAGGTTAAAAGGTAGGTGAGAATGGTTAGGTCAAAGAAGAGTGTAGAAACAAATCCATGATAACCATTTTCCTTTTTCATTTTGTTTTAAATCAAATGCAATAAAAATCCATATATAAAACCATGGTGTGAGTCTTATATTGCCACCATTTTCCATGTATGTACAACCATGAAGGATGTATGTATGTATGTATGTATGTATGTGTGTATGCATATCAATATATGCATGAATCTAAAAAGAAAACATACATGCATGCATACATCCATCAAATACAAGAAAGGATTTCTAGTGAGAAACTAATGGTTAAATGATAAATCAACACTTGATTTATCAATCCGGCCATATCATATATGACCCTAACCAAAAGCAAGCCGCCCGATTAATATACGGTATCCCATACGCGCATTTTAACCGGGTCGATGTGCATATCGCATACGCGCACCACAACGTTTCGCCTGGACTAGGTAACTCCTTTGTGGGACTCAAAGACTCGTCAATACGCCGGCAGTGGGTGATGATCATATCAAGCACCCCCAAGCCGCAAGCGGTCAGCTAAACGTAATGGCCACCCGGGTATTGAGCGATCAGAAGAAAACAAGCGAACCTGCTACAACTCCCGTCGAGCCAACCGGCAACACTTCCCATGCAGTCCGGTCTCCTCGTCTGATATGTCGCATATCAAGTCTAGGGATGGTAAACGTCAAACCCCAATAACCGATAAGTCGTGCCGATGTGAGGCTCATAACGGGTCGAGAAACTACCGGTAACACTTACCAGTAAATCTCTAATCAGCCCTGGCCAGGGACTTCCCTGTTACAGCCAATCGAGCACAGTGCAACATCAACCCCCAATACCGGGAGAGACGAAACCCCTTCTATCGCTCATTGCCTCCATGTGACTCGGGACTGTACCCAAAAACCACCATTTTTGTCACGACCCGAAAGTACGGAACGTGACTGGCACTTAGATTACGAGACGTCTAAAGGCGTACCGTAACCTAAGTCAGCCAAAGCCCAGAAAAATCTAAACCAAAATCAAAAGAGAGTGAAGGAAAACCTTTAATGAAAACGGTTTTTAAATCAATTAAGTTGCATAGAATCCAAAAAAAAAACATCAAAAATTCCCGAAAATTTCGGCAGAGTCTCCTCTGTATTTTCCACCCCCCAAAATGGGTACAACAAGATAATAAACCTGTAATCATAAAATGGCATCCCCAAGCGGGAGCTAGCTCTTCGCCCAAGGCGGATCACAACCACATGCAATATAATAGTAGTATCAAGAAAAGAGCAATAAAGAGATGCAAAATATCAGAAAACACATCGCCGGCTCAAGTGAGCTCGACCCAAAAGAAACCACAAATATACATATCTCTCAGTCTCATCACTAGGTCGCATATACAATACAAGTGGTAGATGGAGAATACTAGATACAATGATAAAGCAAAAAGGAATAAAATATACTCGCAACCCACCTACGGGCGATGTCGCGAGTCTGAGCAAAAGGAACTGATGACAAGATAGCCTGCCGCTACAAGACTGACGGGTCCGACCTGCAAGACACTGTGGCACAACGGGGGTGAGTTGCCAGCTCGTGAGTAAATATAACATCTAATAAGGCAATCGTAAGAATGCACGCAATGCGGAACAACATGCATGTTCTTTTGTGATATAATAACTCTAGTATGCATGCACTTGTATGCAATATCTTTTCTAACTCTTTAAGTGTTTTAAATGTTAAAGTTACTGCATTCTTAAATTTTAGAAACGAATGTCTGCATAATAGCTAAATATCATCAAGAAAATCCTCAGAAAACCCGTGTCAAGCATCGACACCAAATAGGAATCACATCTGTCTCAATATCGGGCTCCGTCAGTCCGGATCGGCCCATATCATAAATCTCACGACAACGGTCGGTATCCTCCGGATATCCTCCGCGCTAGACATCACCGGTAGGTAGTCTTCCCCTGCCAGGCTCATCGTCTACAACTCGATCTTCTTGCCCCGGGGTACCATACCGGGCCCACCATGTACCCGAGACGGTTCATCCACTCCTCGAATCGGGTCTCGAAATCCAACAGAAAACATGAAAACTCATGGTGGACGACACATACATCACGAGAAAACCGCAACTTTGTTTTGAAAATGATAAATATAAGGTTTTGTTAAATTCTTGCGGTTTTCCCCAAAAATCCAGAAATCGCAGCAAACTGAAATCCTCAAGAAATCATAATGTCCACATGTTATATATGATAAGTGTCTATGGTATCAATGTATATGATGTGAGAGTTTGGCTAGAAATCTATGTAAATATGATAGTAATGCGAGGTATATGCGTGCGATACAATCTCAAATATCATGCATGAATGCAATGGCGTTACTAAGCTAAACAGGTTTTTATAGTGTACGTGGCATGGCAAATACCAAAGGCGTGTGTGTCACATGAATAGTGCGCGTGCAATAGATTCCAATGGTAAGGTGTTCGTGTCCTACGAAATGATATCGCATATGTATATATGAATATCATATTAATGTCCATGCAATCTAGTATAGGGTTAGCTGTAAGGGTATGCAATGTACATAAATGGATAAGCTAGCTAACAATATAATTATTGCATAAAGTAGAGTAATCCTAACTAGGGAGGAGGGGCGCCTCTTGCCATCCAAACGATTCCCCCATAGATGAATATATCTACTCACCAGAAATCCCCGCTAATCTGATCCGGCCACCGCTTTGCCTTTACGCGCCGTGTCCGATGTTTCTCCGACCGATCCTATGTTTGCACAATACCAAGTATAAGATTACATAACCTAAAACGATGCAAGTCACATTATACAAATATCGATGCTCACAAATTTATCATAGCATGCACTCGGTACGCGGAAAAACGCACGAAAATCGCAATCCTTTAACAAAAATCGTCATTTCGGGGCAATTGTCAAAACTAAAACCCGACTAAATAAAACTCCGCATTCACACACCCTAATAGTCGTATAAGATGCTAATTATATCGCCTAAATAACACAATTAGATCACCTTCTAAAATTTTAGAAAAACTAGTAAGCAATTAGCATCCCGATTCAACGCAAATATCGCAATTTATCGATCTAGCGAGCGCCACATCGCACAATTTCCCCACCCTAACTAATTAGACAACCAAACCCTAACTTAACTCCATCATCCATGCTACAAACCCTAATTTGAAATTAAATCCCACTCTTGATTTTTCATGAACAAGTAATTGCAACTACAATAATACTTCAAAATTCAATTTTTTAGCACATTCAATCCACAATTTAACAACTAGTTTAGAAATTTCACCTCACAAGTTGAATCCTAACATGCTCAAGCCACCAAAGAAGCCTCCTTTCTCCAAGTTTTGAACTAATTTGGCTTGAGGAGAGAGTGGATTAGGGTTTTGTTTTGAATTGGAGAAGTAATTTGTGAATTTTTGATGAATTTTGGCATGAAAATGAAGCAAGAAGGAAGTGAGAAAAATGGGGGTTGCTGCAGTTTGGAGCTCGGCCAGCAGGTGGAGGAAAGAGTTTGGGAAATTTAGAGAAGATTCTAGGTCCAAAACACCCCCATGTTATCATTTAATGCATTTCTTTTCAACATTTTACAAAAAAACCCTTATTTTACCTCATTTTCTCATTAAATTTCCAACCCAAAAACTAAAAATGTGAAAGTCATGACACAATTTTATTAACACCATATTTTAGCTTATAAAGACTACTAATTAAGAAATTTATCTAATTAAATTTGTATTTACCCCTAATTAAATGTATTTAAAAAGGCTTAAAATAATAAAAAAATAATTAATTACGAATTTTTTTTTATTTAACTAGAAAATTATAAATGACATTTTAGTGACAAAATTATAGTAATATCTTATTTAAATTTTGTATAATTAGGTCTATAATGAAAAAATATCAATTTTGACTTTCTACGGAAAAAGCCGAAAAATTGGCCGATTACCGAAAAACTGCCTAAACGATTTTCGAAGGGTTACAATCTTCCCTCCTTAAAGAAATTCGGTCCCCGAATTTAGAATTTAACTACGCGTACCTTCAAAAAGATGGGGATATCTCTTCCTCATCTCGACCTCGGTCTCCCAGGTGACCTCCTCGCTGTTCGGGCCACGCCAAAGGACTTTGACAGACGGTATGACCTTCGACCTCAATTTCTTCACCTGCCGATCCAAGATGACAACCGGCTGCTCGGTGAAAGAAAGATCACGCTCTAACTGGATCGTCTGGTGCTGAATCGCCTGGGAAGGATCATGAAGGTACTTGTGGAGCATCGAGACATGGAATACGGGGTGAACATCGGGGAAGCTGGGCGGAAGAGCTAACCGATAAGCGACTGGACCAACACGCTCTAGGATCTCGAAAGGACCAACATATCTAGGACTCAGTTTCCCTTTCCGCCCAAATCTCATCACACCTTTCATCGGAGAGACCTTCAGGAAAACATGATCGCCAACAGCGAACTCGAGTCGGCGACGGCGCTTGTCAGCATAAGATTTCTGCCTGCTCTGTGCCGCTCTCATCCTGTCCCGAATCAGCTGTATCTTCTCGGTCGTCTCCTGTACGATCTGCGGCCCTAAAATACTGCTCTCCCTGAGCTCTGTCCAACATACAGGCGATCGACATCTCCTCCCATATAAAGCCTCGAAAGGTGCCATCTGAATCGTCTCCTGGAAGCTATTATTGTAGGAAAACTCGATCAAAGGCAAATGACGATCCCAGCTACCACCGAAATTCAAAACACAAGCTCTGAGCATGTCCTCAAGAGTCTGAATCGTACGCTCCGACTGACCATCAGTCTGCGGATGAAAGGCTGTGCTAAAACTCAATCGGGTGCCCAAAGCTTCCTGGAGTTTCTGCCACAATCGGCTGGTAAACTGGGTGCCGCGGTCGGACACGATGCAAGTCGGAACACCATGCAGTCGCACTATCTCATCAATATAAACCTGGGCGTACTGAGAAAATCCAAAAGTGGTCTTCACTGGCAGAAAGTGAGCCGCTTTCGTCAGTCGATCCACAATCACCCAAATAGAGTCGTACCCTCGACTGGTCCTGGGTAGACCCACAACGAAGTCCATGGAGACCTGCTCCCACTTCCACTCAGGGATGGGCAAAGGCTGTAACTCGCCGGCTGGCCTCTGGTGCTCGGCCTTGACTTGCTGACAAGTCAGGCATCTCGACACAAAGTCTGTAATATCCTTCTTCATCCCGTCCCACCAATAAACCTCTCTCAAATCACGGTACATCTTGGTGGAACCGGGATGCACACTGTATACTGATCTATGTGCCTCCTCGAGAATATCACGCCTCAGTCCCTCTGAATCTGGCACGCACAGTCGAGTCCCAAATCGAAGTATCCCCTGATCATCAAGCACGAACTCAGAAACTCTGCCCTGCCGAATCTGCTCAATAATCTCTAATGTACGGGCATCGCCGGACTGTGCCTCGTGGATACGGTCATGTAACTGTGGGCGTGCTCTGAAATGGGCCAGCTGTCCCCCTGTAGGAGTAAACTCGAACTGCACTCGGCTATCACATAAAACCTGCCAATCCGCCGTCGACTGCATCTGTACTGCGCTCAAACAAGATAAACTACCTCCGGGCCTCCTACTCAAAGCATCTGCCACCACATTCGCCTTGCCCGGATGGTATAAAATCTCGCAGTCATAATCCTTCACCAACTCCATCCAACGGCGCTGTCTCAGGTTCAGGTCTCGCTGCTGGAAGATATACTTCAAACTCTTGTGGTCAGTGAATATCTGGCACGACTCACCGTATAGGTAATGTCTCCAGATCTTGAGTGCAAACACCACTGCAGCCATCTCTAAATCATGGGTGGGGTAGTTCTGCTCGTGTTTCCTCAGCTGCCGAGAAGCATACGCGATAACTCTGTCGTGCTGCATCAATACACATCCCAGCTCCACTCTAGAAGCATCACAATATACCACGAACCCGCCTGATCCTGAAGGCAATGCTAACACTGGTGCAGTAGTCAGACGAGTCTTCAACTGCTGGAAGCTATCCTCACATGCCTGGGTCCAATCAAAAGGAACCCCCTTCCGGGTCAACCCGGTCAGTGGTGCAATAATGCGGGAGAAATCCTGGACGAAACGTCGATAATAGCCGGCCAGACCTAGAAAGCTGCGAACCTCTGTAACTGATACTGATCTAGGCCAACGCTGAACTGCCTCAATCTTCTTCGGGTCCACGCAAATACCGTCTCTCGTCACCACATGACCCAAGAAATCGACACTGTCTAACCAGAATGCGCACTTGGAAAATTTGGCGAACAGCTGATGCTCCCTCAAAGTCTGCAATGTGATACGTAAGTGCTGCTCATGTTCCTCCCGGCTCCGAGAATAAACCAAGATGTCGTCAATGAACACAATGATGAACTGGTCGAGATACGGCCTGAATACGCGGTTCATCAAATCCATAAAAGCTGCCGGAGCATTGGTGAGCCCGAACGACATCACCAAGAACTCATAATGACCTTATCGAGTACGGAAGGCGGTCTTCGGAATATCCTCCTTCCGAACTCGCAACTGGTGATAACCTGATCGTAAATCAACCTTCGAGAAGAACCCTGCACCATGGAGCTGATCGAACAAGTTATCAATGCGGGGTAGGGGATACCTGTTCCGCACAGTAACCCGGTTCAGCTGACGATAATCAATGCATAAGCGCATACTTCCGTCCTTCTTCTTAACAAACAGGACGGGAGCACCCCAAGGTGACACACTCGGTCGGATAAGCCCTTTGTCCAGCAAGTCCTGTAACTGATCCTTTAGCTCTCTCAGCTCTGCCGGGGCCATCCGATAAGGAGGTATAGAAATAGGCCCCGTGCCAGGGATCAAGTCAATACAGAACTCAATCTCGCGCTCTGGTGGCAAACCAGGCAGCTCGTCAGGGAATACATCAGGAAACTCTCTCACAACAGGGACCTGGTCCAACGGAACCTCTGTGGAGCTAGTATCACAAACATAGGCTAAGAATCCCTGACACCCTTTCCTTAAGAGCTGACCAGCGCGAAGAGAAGAAATCAAGCTGGGAAGGGTAGCGCTACGATCTCCTTGAATAATAAGAACCGGCTCACCAGGAAAACTGAATCTGACTGCCTTTTCACGGCAGTCCACAGATGCATAACAAGTGGCTAGCCAGTCCATACCAAGAAGAACGTCAAAGTCTAGCATATCGAGGAGAATCAAATCTACTGAAGAATCTCTCTCCCCGATACGAACAAAACACGATCGGTACACAAAACGGGCAACAAAAGACTCGCCTACCATGGTAATAACGACGAGCGGCTGATCTAACGGAGAAGACTCTCGGCCCAACCTCGGTGCAAAATACGTGGAAACATAGGAATGTGTGGAGCCTGGATCAAATAATACCCGTGCATCAAAGGAACATACTGGCAGAGTACCTGTCACGACGGCATTGGATGCCTGTGCATCCTGAGGAGTCAATGCGAACACTCGGGCCTGTCCACCACTAATAGCTGGCTGTACTCTGCCTCTACCTCGGCCTCTGCCTCTGCCTCTGTCGCCTCGTCCTCTCTGAACCGGACCGCCACGCCCACGGCCTCTAGAAGCAACTGGCTAGCGTGAAGCATCATCAGGAGTAGGAAGTAAAGCTCTCTGAGAAGGTGGTGAGGGTGGTAAGGTCACATGCGGGACTGTCGCCGCGCCCGGACGCCCCATGGTACAGTCTCTGATACGGTGGTACTGACTCCCGCACCGAAAACATCCTGGAGACGACTGCTGGGTCTGTGGATATGAACCAAATAACTGACCTTGTCTCAATCCTCTGCCTCCGCCATCTCCCGGAAATAATCTATCACGACGACTGCCCATCTGCCGCTGAGCTGGCGTATCAGTACGGATCCTCTTCGGCCCAGAAACGACCGGAGTCTCAGAAATACGCTCCTCCAAAAGTAAGGCTGCATCCATCGCGGCTGCGTATGTATCAAAGTGCTGGGTGCCGATGGCAAGGAATAGCTGTGTATCAAGCCCTCGTACAAACCTCTTTATCCTCTTCTCTTCTGTGTCGACTAGGTACGGTGCATATCGAGACAATTGGGTAAACTGTATATCATACTCCGACACTGTCATCCCAGGAGTCTTGCGCAAAGACTCAAAACTACGGGCTCGAGCATCTCGGACACTCTCCGGAAGAAAACGGGCAAGAAATGCAGCTGTAAACTCATCCCAGGTCATAGAAGGCAGACCTGCAGCTCGGCCTCTCTCTACTGAGTCGTACCATGTCTGGGCAAGACCCTCCAGACGAAAACTCGCAAACTCCACCAATCTATCCTCAGAACACCTCAACGAACGGCCAATCCGTGCCATCCTATCGAGAAATGTCTGTGGGTCCTCTGTCGCATCTGTACCGGTAAAAGCTGGAGGTCTCAATCTCATAAACTCCTGTAGTGAAACAGGAATAGTCTCTGTAGTAGCAGCAGGAGTGACCATCTGTGCAGCAGGTACGATCGTGGTCTGTGGGGTGGAAGGAACGTCCTCGGATCTCTGTGCCCGGCTGGACTCAACTAAAGATCCCATCATCTGCCGCAACTCTTGCATGCCGGCCTCTAATCTGGCAATACGGTCAGGATAAGGCGGATCAGTAGGACCCTGAGGGGTAGGCGTATCCTCCCGCTCGATCCTCGCCTCAGACAGGCCCGCCTGAATCTCATCCCTAGCGGCAGCCCGCTGAGCTCTCGTAGTCTTTGGCGGCATCGAAGCTGGAATAAGAAACAGGACCGATAAGGACATTGCAATTGAATCAAGGAATGCAAGGAATCAAGAAAGGAAATACAAGCAATTATGTCCTAAGGTCACTTAGGCGGAGTACCGTATCGTAAGTATGCCGCGGATCATACCCACGGTACGCCACTCTGCTTAAGTCACCTACTCCATCTACCAAGGTCGTCCTACACTCAGAAAGGTAAAACCTACGTTCTGATACCAACTTTGTCACGACCCGAAAGTACGGAACGTGACTGGCACTTAGATTACGAGACGTCTAAAGGCGTACCGTAACCTAAGTCAGCCAAAGCCCAGAAAAATCTAAACCAAAATCAAAAGAGAGTGAAGGAAAACCTTTAATGAAAACGGTTTTTAAATCAATTAAGTTGCATAGAATCCAAAAAAAAAACATCAAAAATTCCCGAAAATTTCGGCAGAGTCTCCTCTGTATTTTCCACCCCCCAAAATGGGTACAACAAGATAATAAACATGTAATCATAAAATGGCATCCCCAAGCGGGAGCTAGCTCTTCGCCCAAGGCGGATCACAACCACATGCAATATAATAGTAGTATCAAGAAAAGAGCAATAAAGAGATGCAAAATATCAGAAAACACATCGCCGGCTCAAGTGAGCTCGACCCAAAAGAAACCACAAATATACATATCTCTCAGTCTCATCACTAGGTCGCATATACAATACAAGTGGTAGATGGAGAATACTAGATACAATGATAAAGCAAAAAGGAATAAAATATACTCGCAACCCACCTACGGGCGATGTCGCGAGTCTGAGCAAAAGGAACTGATGACAAGATAGCCCGCCGCTACAAGACTGACGGGTCCGACCTGCAAGACACTGTGGCACAACGGGGGTGAGTTGCCAGCTCGTGAGTAAATATAACATCTAATAAGGCAATCGTAAGAATGCACGCAATGCGGAACAACATGCATGTCCATATGTGATATAATAACTCTAGTATGCATGCACTTGTATGCAATATCTTTTCTAACTCTTTAAGTGTTTTAAATGTTAAAGTTACTGCATTCTTAACTTTTAGAAACGAATGTCTGCATAATAGCTAAATATCATCAAGAAAATCCTCAGAAAACCCGTGTCAAGCATCGACACCAAATAGGAATCACATCTGTCTCAATATCGGGCTCCGTCAGTCCGGATCGGCCCATATCATAAATCTCACGACAACGGTCGGTATCCTCCGGATATCCGCCGCGCTAGACATCACCGGTAGGTAGTCTTCCCCTGCCAGGCTCATCGTCTACAACTCGATCTTCTTGCCCCGGGGTACCATACCGGGCCCACCATGTACCCGAGACGGTTCATCCACTCCTCGAATCGGGTCTCGAAATCCAACAGAAAACATGAAAACTCATGGTGGACGACACATACATCACGAGAAAACCGCAACTTTGTTTTGAAAATGATAAATATAAGGTTTTGTTAAATTCTTGCGGTTTTCCCCAAAAATCCAGAAATCGCAGCAAACTGAAATCCTCAAGAAATCATAATGTCCACATGTTATATATGATAAGTGTCTATGGTACCAATGTATATGATGTGAGAGTTTGGCTAGAAATCTATGTAAATATGATAGTAATGCGAGGTATATGCGTGCGATACAATCTCAAATATCATGCATGAATGCAATGGCGTTACTAAGCTAAACAGGTTTTTATAGTGTACGTGGCATGGCAAATACCAAAGGCGTGTGTGTCACATGAATAGTGCGCGTGCAATAGATTCCAATGGTAAGGTGTTCGTGTCCTACGAAATGATATCGCATATGTATATATGAATGTCATATTAATGTCCATGCAATCTAGTATAGGGTTAGCTGTAAGGGTATGCAATGTACATAAATGGATAAGCTAGCTAACAATATAATTATTGCATAAAGTAGAGTAATCCTAACTAGGGAGGAGGGGCGCCTCGCGCCATCCAAACGATTCCCCCATAGATGAATATATCTACTCACCAGAAATCCCCGCTAATCTGATCCGGCCACCGCTTTGCCTTTACGCGCCGTGTCCGATGTTTCTCCGACCGATCCTATGTTTGCACAATACCAAGTATAAGATTACATAACCTAAAACGATGCAAGTCACATTATACAAATATCGACGCTCACAAATTTATCATAGCATGCACTCGGTACGCGGAAAAACGCACGAAAATCGCAATCCTTTAACAAAAATCGTCATTTCGGGGCAATTGTCAAAACTAAAACCCGACTAAATAAAACTCCGAATTCACACACCCTAATAGTCGTATAAGATGCTAATTATATCGCCTAAATAACACAATTAGATCACCTTCTAAAATTTTAGAAAAACTAGTAAGCAATTAGCATCCCGATTCAACGCAAATATCGCAATTTATCGATCTAGCGAGCGCCACATCGCACAATTTCCCCACCCTAACTAATTAGACAACCAAACCCTAACTTAACTCCATCATCCATGCTACAAACCCTAATTTGAAATTAAATCCCACTCTTGATTTTTCATGAACAAGTAATTGCAACTACAATAATACTTCAAAATTCAATTTTTTAGCACATTCAATCCACAATTTAACAACTAGTTTAGAAATTTCACCTCACAAGTTGAATCCTAACATGCTCAAGCCACCAAAGAAGCCTCCTTTCTCCAAGTTTTGAACTAATTTGGCTTGAGGAGAGAGTGGATTAGGGTTTTGTTTTGAATTGGAGAAGTAATTTGTGAATTTTTGATGAATTTTGGCATGAAAATGAAGCAAGAAGTGAGAAAAATGGGGGTTGCTGCAGTTTGGAGCTCGGCCAGCAGGTGGAGGAAAGAGTTTGGGAAATTTAGAGAAGATTCTAGGTCCAAAACACCCCCATGTTATCATTTAATGCATTTCTTTTCAACATTTTACAAAAAAACCCTTATTTTACCTCATTTTCTCATTAAATTTCCAACCCAAAAACTAAAAATGTGAAAGTCATGACACAATTTTATTAACACCATATTTTAGCTTATAAAGACTCCTAATTAAGAAATTTATCTAATTAAATTTGTATTTACCCCTAATTAAATGTATTTAAAAAGGCTTAAAATAATAAAAAAATAATTAATTACGAAATTTTTTTTATTTAACTAGAAAATTATAAATGACATTTTAGTGACAAAATTATAGTAATATATTATTTAAATTTTGTATAATTAGGTCTATAATGAAAAAATATCAATTTTGACTTTTTACGGAAAAATCCGAAAAATTGGCCGATTACCGTAAAACTGCCTAAACGATTTTCGAAGGGTTACAGTTTTGCACGCCCTCATGGACGTGGTAAGGTGGAAATCAAAGCACAGTGGGAATCACACAAGACTCTATGACGATCTCGGGTCTACAGACTAACCTGCACAAGTGTCACCTGAGAACTGCCATCTGACGTGAGGTATAATACCATCTGGGAGTTCTCGGCGAGTCCGTCCAGTGTACCCAGTCTCCACTGAGCACCCGTATACCATCTCTGATGTCAAACACCAATGGATATGGGATCATCCATCGTCCATCTCATGGGTCGAGAAGTGTATACGCTAGTCTACTCTGGTATATCGATGCCCCGTCTCGATACACCCACGACTAGGGACCATGAAGGATATACTTATGGACTACCATGTCCCCACTAGTATGATCCACATCATAGTCCAGGTAGTCAAGTAAACATCCTAAGGGCTTTACCAACATGTAACCATAAGACAGTATAAAGAGACAAGTATACATGTTATGATAAAGAGCAACCAGATAGCATACTATCATATCGAGCAAGAAAGTCATCTCTATATATGTCCAAGCATCCAATATAATATACATCATCTGTACAATACTGGCCTCTAGGGCATACATACAACTAACACTTCCGCGCGTCTAGCTAGCCACAAAACAGGACTGATCATCCTTGCACAATCGAGTAAACTTCAGCCGTATCTTTTGTCATTGCATTATATTTTTATTATCATGTTTTGACTGACACTTTTCCTTCAACAGGCATTTCTACGGAAGAGGCTCTCGCGGCTTCCCTCAAGACTTTTGAGGAGGAAGAAAGGCTTCACGCTTCGCTGGGTGTTGGTATATTTCAGCTCATTGTGCCTTCATTCCCTTTTCTTATGGGTAATCTGACCCCTTTTTCATCTTATCGCAGGGACTACCTCGACTCAAGTCATCCCCAGTACGGTGCCAATCCCGCAGGGTGATGCAGAGATGCTCCTAGGGCCAGCTATCGAAGTCCCGGCCTCCTCGGCATTGACAAAAGAGGCTTTACTTAAGCAACCGATGACGGATGCCATAACGGCTCCAGAGGTAGCTCCTGGCGCAGACGATGACGTCTCCTTGACAGAGGTCCTGAGAAGATCAGCTCTCACGGCCCAGGCGGAAAGGAAGCGCAGGAGGCGTACAACAAGAGAACATAACGCCGTCTTGGCCGCGGGTGCAAGCTCGAGCGCTGCTACCCCCGTCCCTGCTTCTTCATAGGGTGCTCTGGTCACCCTGTCTACCGCTCACAGACAAGAGGCACGTGCGGCTCGGGAAGCAATTGAAAGGCCGACCCAATGTAACATAACACTGAGTCCTTTTATCAAAGTTTTAATCTTCAGATTCTCATATATCCTATCCTGCAAGGCCGATTCTCGATGAGGAAGTGGTAGGTGAGACGGCGGTAACCACTGAGCTTGAGGTGGCCACTCTTTCTCAAGAGTCTAGAACTGCCCCAATTGCCACTCTTTCCCCTTGCGGTTCCTTTCCGTTACCGGGCGCTGCGAGTATCACGACGGCTCTCGTGGAGTCGAGGGATGAAGCTACGGGCGGCGAAACCATTCCGATGGAGGAGGGTGAAGCAGTCGCTGCACCCAATGATGCCCATGTCGCGGTTTCGACCGGCGACTCACCAGGTAAATTTCGGGTCATCGCTTTCCTTTTCATTCTGCAATCCCTTTCAATCACTTCTGACAGTATTTCTCTCCTTTCTAATGCAGGTGTGGTGATCGTTGAGGTTGTGTCACCCGAGGAAGCACCACCAGTTGCTGCTTTGACAGTTGCCGATCCTTTGCCTTCTCTCGTGTCATCCCAAATGCTGGAAGGTACGGATTTATGACTTATCGGTTTCGTTGTAGGCAATATACTTTATGTACTGACATTACATTATTACACCCTTGCAGGAGTCCTTTTTGATCATCTGTATCAGGTGCTACACCCACATTTCTTCTTCTAGTCGGAGATTGCTTCATCTAGTGGCGTTGGTGAGTACAGACTCTAGCTAATATCTTCTCTTTTCTTTTACGGCCAGCCAAGTCGTTGCTAATTCTTCTTTTTTTTTTACTGCAGCACTACAGATTGAAGGAGGAGATGAAAGAATAGTTGCGCCACCGGTACTCCCGGCTTTTCCACTTACCGCAGCTGGTATAGTATACTTCATCACTCATGTGATTTATTTATTTTGCGAGTTAGCTTTTAACTGTAATTCTTTTTGCAGCAGTCGCACCAGTTCCTGCTCCCTTCGAATCTTATATATTAATGCTAGCATTACCATTTTCTAGACGTCCATCTTCTAAGGGCGCTGCGACCAGCCTTCGTATGTTGAGTGAATCCATTGAAGAGCTTGACGCGGAGATCCCTGCACTCGCGGTAGATTTTGCTGCCGAGGTTAATCCTATGCTGGCGACGCTCGTAAACTTCCATAGCGAGGGCGTCGTTGAGTCTTGGGTTAATCACTGCAGGAAAATTGAGGCCTGCCTGTATGAGCTTGAGCTCGGACGCCCTAGTCCCGAGGTCCTGGCTGTGAACTCCCAACGGGCTGGGTGGATCGAGTAGAGCACTCTCTACTTTCGCCATCTTGAACAAGAAGCGGCCTTAAATCGTAAGGAGTGCGAAGAGACTTCAAGCGAATCTGTCCGGCTGCACGCTCAAGTTGATGAAAATACTGTACAGCTGAAAGCTATCTTTGAGGGCCTTCTACGATGTATTTCTGACGGGCTAATGTTGAAGCAGAAGCTCGACCTCATCGAGCGAGATGCGCAAAGTCGTGGGGAAGCTCAGCGGGTCATTCATGAGCAACTTTCATCTTATTTGCAGCAACGGGCTCAGGTTGAAGCGGAGTTGGCCGCGTCAGCTGACCGTGAAAAGGGGCTGAGAGGAGTGCGTGAGCAACTGATTGGTTTATTGAAAACGCCTCCATCCCAATAGTTGTTTTTATACCAATTAACATGTATCCACTTTTTTATTCTTTCATATGATGTATCTTGTACCCACTTGAACTTATGAATAAAAGATACATTTCTTTCATACTATCTTGTGTTATCTCTTGCTTTCTTCTCTTTTCTTTGTTGCTGGCATGTTACTTTAGTCAGCATAGCCTGTAGATGATAAAGAGCATTCCGTCTTGAACTCTTTGAGAGGTAGTGATAGCTTAGAAAGCAGGTTCAGATCTGCTGCCTAAGGCTTTTCAACTTTATGAGCCGTAAGCGTCTCATAAAGACTTTTCTCCCTACGAGTCGAAAGGATCTCGTAGGTGTATTTTCTCCTTAAGAATCGTGAGAATTTCTAAGTGTGTTTTCTCTTGGGAGTCGTAAGAATCTCATAAAAGAGTTTTCTTCCTTACGAATCGAGAGGACCTGTAAGTGATTGATGGGGTTGACATTATCCGCATTTCACGGAGTTAGGGGTTGCTCTAGGCATTTCCCACGGGTCAGGATTGACTTTAGCCGTGTTCCACGGAACCAAGATTCGCTCTGTTTGTTTCCCACGGGGTCAGGATTGACTTTAGCCGTGCTCTACAGGACCAGGATTTGCTCTGGACGCTTCCCATGGGGTCAGGATTGACATTGGCCGTGTTCCACTAGACCAGGATTTGCTCTGGACGCTTCCCACGGGGTCAGGATTGACATTAGCTGTGTTCCACAGGACCAGGATCCGCTCTGGACGCTTCCCACAGGGTCAGGATTGATATTAGCCGTGTTCCACTAGACCAGGATTTGCTCTAGACGCTTCCCACGGGGTCAGGATTAACATTAGCCGTGTTCCACTAGACCAGGATTTGCTCTGGATGCTTCCCACGGGGTCAGAATTGACATTAGCCGTGTTCCACAGGACCAGGATCCGCTCTGGACGCTTCCCACGGGGTCAAGATTGACATAAGTCGTGTTCCACGAGACCAGGATTTGCTCTGAACGCTTCCCAGGGGATCAGGATTGACATAAGCGGTGTTCCACGAGACCAGGATTCGCTCTGGACGCTTCCCACAAGGTCAGGATTGACATATGCCGTGTTCCACGAGACCAGGATTCGCTCTGGATGCTTCCTACGGGGTCAGGATTGACATTACCCGTGTTCCACAGGACCAGGATCCGCTCTGGGCGCTTCCCACGAGGTCAGGATTGACATAGGTCGTGTTCCATGGGACCAGGATTTGCTCTGGACTCTTCCCACGGGGTCGGGATTGACATAAGCCCTGTTCCACGAGACCAGGATGGGTTGACTCTCGATTGTCTGTGCATCGTCGAGTCATGGAACTGGGAACTTTGCCGTGGTTCCGATTTGTTGATGTTGCGTCTGTTGTAATGAGACGAATGTTGAGATGATCTCTAGGCTGTCTGTGAACCGTCGAGATTTGGCTTCTTTTTCTGATGGAGCCTGGTGGGAAGATAGGGTTCCCTCTTTGTTTGTGCCCCTGGATTGTATACAGGGATAGATGTTATCTCACCTGTAGGGCAAAAAGTTTCATTTTATATATTTTTCTTTCCGCGATGCTCTAACATTTCAGCTTTTATATCGCGGAAGTCGCGAATGCCCAATCATTTCGGCTATTTGTCTTATTTACTCGCTGCTTTTTATTGCGAGTTGCCCAACCATTTCGGCTATTTTGTATGCATACATTTTTACTTGCTGATTTTGTTGCAAGTTGCCCCATCATTTCGGCTATTTCATATGCATTTGTGGATTATTGGCTTTTCGCTGCGAATTTGGGATTTGATACCGATTTAGGCATCAGCATCTCTACAATTGGGATATTGTCAGGAGCGAATCATTATTTGCCTCTGTCGATGTCGAACAAAGGTGGCTTAGTAAACAGGGTTAAGATCCTGTCGACTAAGGCTTTTGACTTCATGAGCCGTAAGGGTCTCATAAAGGTATTTCTCCCTACGAGTCGTGAGGATTTCGTAAGTGCATTTTCTCCTTAGGAATCATGAGGATTCCTAAGTGTATGTGTTCTCTTATAAGTCGTAAGGATCATACAAGAGTGTTTTCTCCTTATAAGTCGTGAAGACTTACAAGGGCTGTTCACTGTGTAAACATATCCCCAGTCACGGGTGGGACTTTGTTAGGGAAATGTTTATTCGCACCCATGGATTGTATACAAAGGTCAATATTGAGAAGCTTGTAGGGCAGCATTGGAGATTGTGATGGCTTAAGAATAGGTTCAGATCCCTGTAGCTTAAGGCTTTTGAACCCTGTGAGCCGTGAGTGTCTCAAAGGGGAATTCTCCTTACGAGTCGTGAGGATCTCGTAAGTGAAATTTCTCCTTAGGAATCGTGGGGATCCCTAAGTGTGTTGCTCCCTTGTGAGTCGTAAGGATCTCACGTAGGCATTTTCTCCTCACAAGATCGAGAAGACCTTGCAAGTGTCTTTTAACAAGATCGCACCCTTTCGGGTTTTCGCAAAATTCGCCGGTAGTCCTGCTGTTTTTACTCACGGATCCTTTTCAGGTTTTCATCCATGCCCACTTTGCTTATGGACATACCGTTTTCTTTTTTATTTATTTATTTATTTATTTATATTTTTTTGTGTCAGCTTTGGGATGCTGCGGTCCGTAGTAGTTTATTGACGTCTCGGTCAACAGCCAGTTTTAGGACATAGTGGTCCATTGTTAGTTTAGGGACGTTTCGGTCCGTTGTCGGTTACTACTTATAGAGTTTGGGCTTAGGAAGATAGCGAGCGGACATAGGCGTCGTCATCTATCGTTGACCTAGGCCGTGACTCGTCAGATGTAGTATTTTTTTTTAGGAAGCGACCATTTATTGGCCTGAAAGGTCTTTCACCATGCATGTCCATAAGTAGATAGGCACCACCCTGGTAAACTTTGTCTATGATATATGGGCCTTCATAGTTCGGCTCGAATTTCCCCCGCTTGGCACGATTGGGGATCATAGGTCTTTTGACCACTAGCACGAGTTCGCCTTGGCGGAATGTTCTCGGCGTAGTCAATCTTTCATATGAGTGCGTCATCTTCGGTTTATAAACCTCCAAGTTTTGATGCGCCATGAGCCGAGATTCGTCGAGGGCATCAAGTTCCTCAAGCCGAAGATGAGCATTTTCTTTGTCTGTTAGCTCGTAGGGAACCGCCACTCGTAGAGAGGGTAACTCTATCTCGAGGGGAAGTACCGCTTCTGTGCCAAATACCAATGCATACGGCGTTATGTTCGTGGCTGTTTTGAACGTAGTTCGATATGCCCAGAGAGCTTCATGCAGTCTCTCATGCCAGTCCCACTTATTTCGAGATACCGTCTTTTTCACGATCTTCGTCAAGGTCTTGTTGAAAGCCTCAGCTAGACCGTTATCTCGGGGATTATAGACCGAAAAGTATCTCCAGTCTATGTTATGCTGTTGTGCGAAGCGGCTGATCTTGTACCTTCTATAAGCTGGCCCGTTATCGGAGATAATCCGTCGCGGAGTGCCGAACCAATAAATGATGTGTGTCTTGAAGAAATGGAGGATATTCTTCGTCTTCAATTCTCTTAGTGGTACTGCTTCTGCCCACTTGGAGAAGTAATCGGTTGTTGCCAGTATGAACCGATGTCCTCTGGACAATGCTGGTTCGATGGGGCCGATTATGACAGTTCCCCAGATTTCGAATGGCCAGCTAGCCACCGTTGGATGTAGCGGATTTGGATGCTGGTGGATAAAGTCCCCGTGAATCTGGCACGAGTGGCACTGCTTCGCGTATTCAAGGAAGTCTTGGATCATTATGGGCCAATAATAGCCCATCCTTTTGATCTTCAGTTTCATTTTTGGCCCTGCTTGATGAGAACCGCAGAGTCCGTCGTGAGTTTCTTGGACGACTCTCCTTGCCTCTTTAGGTCCCAGGCATCTTAGCCACAGAGAATCAAATGATCTCTTATACAGAGTATCATTGACGAAGGCAAAAGATAGAGCTCGTTTCATGAGCTGATGTTTTGACGACGCGTCTTCTGGTGTTTGATGGGATTTGAAGTAATCTATAAAGACTTCTCTCCAATCCTTGACCTTTTCCTGGTCCTCTATCTGTAGGGCCGTTTGCTCGGTCGCTCCCTTTCCTTCAGACAACTCTGGAGATATTTCTGCCGGAGCAAGAACCCGACGGCTTTGCACAACAATCCCCACGTCATCGAGATTCTCATCGGCCAGTTCTTTAGCGAGTTTGGCTAATGCATCCGCCTTGCTATTTTACGCGCGCGGTATGCTTTCCAGGGCTTAGGAAGGAATTTGATTCAGCAGTTGCTGCACTCTCTCGCCGTACTTCACCAACTCAGGCTTGCACGTTTGATAGTCGCCGTTTACTTGACTAACGATCAGTTGGGAGTCTCCGTATATGAGGAGGCTTTTGACTCCCATGTCGACAGCGATCTCAAGACCTGCTATCAAAGCTTCATATTCGGCTTCATTGTTCGTCCTCGGCTCTGTTAAGGAGAAGGCAAAACGCATTATCCCTCCTTGTGGTGTTACGAAGATGAGGCCCACCCCAGATTTAATTATGGGGGTGCTTTGTTTGCTCTTCTTCATGGAAGATGCTCCATCGAAATAGAGTTCCCATCGGGTATCACTCCCTCTTTTTTCCCTGTCGATCGTGTCAAACGCGTGCTCGTCTGGCAATTCGCAGTTCAAAGGAGAGTCGGCGGGTATCGGATGCTCAGCGAGAAATTCGGCGATGGCCTGGCCTTTCACTGCCTTTAGAGGACGATAAGTTATCGAGAACTCCATCAAGAGCAGGGCCCATTTAGCGAGTCGTCCCGTTAATATGGCTCTTGACATCAAATATTTAAGAGGATCCACTTTTGATATGAGGTGGACCTCATGCGCCAAAGCGTAATGTCTGAGCTTCGTTATCGCGAAGATCAACGCCAGGCAGTGTTTTTTGATAGGGGAGTAATTGTTTTCTTCCCCCAGGAGAACACGGCTTAAGTAGTAGAGGGCTCTCTCCTTCCCTTGGTCGTTTTCTTGTGCCCATAATGCGCCTAGAGAACCCTCAAGGGCGGTTGTATACAGGATGAGAGGCTTTCCCTTGACCGGAGCGGTTAACACCGGAGGATTCTGTAGATATTGCTTGATTTCGTCCAGCGCGCTTTGGCATTTACGATCCCAAATGAATGGGGTTCCCTTCTTCATCAAGTGACTGTAGGGACGACATTTGCCGGAGAGGTTAGCTATGAACCGCCGGATATAAGCGAGCTTCCCTTGGAGAGACCGCGGTTGCTTGAGTGTTCTTGGCGAGGGCATTCCCATAATCGCCTTGATCTTTGACGGGTCTACCTCGATGCCTCGATGTCGGACGATGAATCCTAGGAATTTTCCTACAGAGACTCCGAACGCACATTTCAGAGGGTTCATCTTCAGGTTGTATTTCCGAAGACGTTGGAATACTATCTTTAGATGCTCCCAATGCTCTTCGTGCGATTTGCTTTTCACCACAAGGTCGTCAATATAGCATTCGACGATTTCATGTATGAGGTCATCGAAAATCTTCGTCATGGCCCTCTGATAGGTAGCACCGGCGTTCTTTAGACCGAAAGGCATCATTTTGTAGCAGAATATGCCCAGCGGGGTCCGGAAAGCGGTATGCTTCTGGTCTTCGGGATGCATCTTTATTTGATTGTATCCCGATGAGCCGTCCATGAAGGAGAAGACTTCGTGAGTGGACATGTTATCTATCATCAGCTCGGTGACCGGTACAGGAAAATCATCCTTCGGGCAAGCTTTATTGAGGTCCCGAAAGTCCACACATATGCGCACCGTCCCATTTTTCTTCATTACTGGGACAATGTTGGCGATCCAGTCAGGATACTGAACCTCTTGGATGAAGTCGGAGTCGATTAGCTTCTTAACTTCGGCATTGATGCTCATCTCAAGCTCGAGCCGCATTCTTCTCGGTGCTTGTTTGATCGGCTTGACGTCTGGAGATATCGCCAATTTGTGCACAGCAATCTCCGGATCTATTCCAGGCATCTCGGAATAGTTCCATGCAAAACAGTTTTTATACTGCATGAGCACGTCTATTAGCGTAGCCACCCTTTCTTCAGACAAAAGTTCACTAACGAACGTCGGCCGTGGGTCATTTGCTGTTCCCAAATCGATTTTTTTGAGGTTATCTGCATTAGTATGTATCCCATCTTCCAGCTCTTTTGGCGCTGGCGGAAACTCTGAGATCACCTCGTTATCATCGTTTTCGAAGCACCAAGGGAGGTCAGCCATATCCTTGTGTACCCCTTCTCCTGACAGCGTTATCACGTGACAGGTACGAGATCGCTTCCAAGACCGATGTTGATCCGGCTCTACTCTCACTGCATGCGTGGCTTTCGGTTCATGCTTCTGTGGTGGGGTTACCCTCCAACTGCTGGATAGAGCGAACCTGCCTTTTGATACTGGTCTTCTACCTAGTCTTTGAATGTGAAGCAGTCTTCGATAGGATGTCCTATCGCTCGGTGATAGGAGCAATAGTCCGGGTGAGAGACCTCGCCTGCTTGCTCGGGGTGCTTGGACTCCGGAAGTGTCATCATCTGATGTTTTATGACAAGATCGAATATCTTCTTTGTCTTGTCTTGGGGAAAAGAATATGCTCGACCCATCTTCTTCTTAAGAGACGGATCTTGACTGCTTGATTCTCGACCGCGTGGCTTCTCAGACCCGCTTTGCCTCTTTCGAACGTTTTTTTCGTTCTTTGGTTTATTTTTGCCTCTGCGCCAGGTCTTTTGTATGACGGGATGGCGACGAAGGGCATCGTCATTTTCCATAGCCTGCTAAAGGAGGCGCTGCGTTCTGGCTTTCTCGTAAATAGCCATTTCGCGATTATGGTCGTCCCGGACTTTTTGACCCGCTTCCCTTATAAGCTTGTCCATCTGTTCTTCGAACGACGGACTTGGCATTTTCACGGCGGGACCTCATTTTGGTTCAGGGTTAGCATCTTCCCACAGAGCATTTACTTCTTTATTGAAGTCATGTATGACGCAGCAACCGTGGAATCATTCCCGTTTCTTGGATTGAACATACCCAAGCCCGATCGTTTCCATTCTCCCGTTAGGCAATTTTCACTTAGTTCCGGGGACGTCCCAGATCCTGTTGTAGAACTGAGCTTGTCGAGAAGTCTGTTTGAAGGGTACACCTTGACGCTTCAATAGCCTTTTTAATCCTTCTGTGTAGTATCTGGGCAGACGGATGGGCTGGAACCTGTCAAATGTCGAATCGGCACCATGCCAGATTTCTTTCTCCACTCTGGTTTCCGTGGATTGATAAAAGAGGATCGCCTTTTCATCTTTTCGCCTGGGAGAGACGTAGAACATCTGCAGTTCCTTCACACTATAGGTATCAAGTGCGTCGAGCTCTTTGTAATGTTCTTGCGGAACCATGGCGATTTGCAAACTCTGATCATCGCCAGCGAAAGATTGTATTGATGGCCGGACAGAAAATACGGCATTGACCTCATCTTCCAAGCCACTGCCGAAGATCAACATAGGGGTGGACGGTCCCGGCTTATTGCATTGGGGCGGCCCTGAATAAACTATCTCTTCTTCCTCCTCCGTATCACTCCCGATGACCGGAATGGTGGTGATAGCTTTTTGCTTTTCCTCTGGTTTATGACATCTCTCCGTGTCTTCGAAGTCTGGTAAGAAGTACTTTGCATCTTCGTACTTTCGGACTTCGTTCACGGAGAATGGGTTTAGTTCCCCTGTCACAGTATACTCGAGACCATCCTTGAAATACTTCATACCAAGGCCAGCCGAGCAAAGCGTTGTAGCAGGTCTTGGCATCAATGACGTGGAATTTAATGTCCATGAAGAGCAGCCCAAAGCGTAATGTCAGTATCACAGACCCGAGCGTCCGTGATGACTGGGAGTCAACCCCGGAGATGGTGATTTTATCACGAGCGAGGTGCTGAACGCTCATGCAGATTTCCTTCAACACTCTTACATTGAGAAGGTTGACGGAAGACCCATTATTGACCAGGATTTTGCCTATCTTGATATCATGACAGTACCCGGAGACATAGAGGGGACGGTTATGCTCGCACGTCCCGAGGAGGAGATCTTCATCGCCGAAAGTGATATCGGCTGTGTGCACTTCTTCCAGCTCGTCCTTCATCTTTTCTTCGGCGAGGAAAGCTTGGAATTGCTTGGGCTCTTGTAGTGCCTTGATTAAAGAATCTCTCATCTTTTTGGACAGCAGAAGGGCGTCGAGAATGCTTAGCTGTGAGGGTATCTTCCTCAGGTGTGCCAAAACGTTACAATCCACCTTGTTTTTCTTGGGCGGATCCTTAGCTGTCAGCTCTTTGATGGCTTGGTCATCGAGGGTGATATCCTCAGGGACCTTTTCTTTTCCCTTATCCTTTTTGTTCGATCCCTGTTTTGCGGGTCCGAGGTTCTGTTCAGGTAGCGTGCGATTGCGCGGCTGAATGTTCTCGCAGGTTTTCATTTCTTCTGTTTCAGAGATGGATTCTTTGAAGAGAGGGCCGAGGGCTATTTCTTCATCGGAATCACTTCCGAAAGTGAGAACTTGTGATCCCCCGGAATTAACCATGCGATAATTGCCGGCAGGTCTTCCACGTTCGTCTGTCGTATTTTTCCGCTGTCGACGAGCTTCACGCTTCATTCTCTTGAAATGTTTCCTGTGAGCGACATACCCTTGCCACCAATTTTTAAAGGCGTTGCATTCTTCAGTAGGATGCGCAATCCTTTGATGATATAAACAGTAATTAGAATGCATATCTTCTTCATTAAGATTTATCTCATCAGAAATGCTTCCTTTGGAGGGTGGCAGCTTCATTTCCATCAATATGGCTTTGGCGAACCTCTTCCTTGAACCTGCTTTTATTTGCGGTGGATATACTTTGACCTGATGGGAGTGTTTCAACCCTTTCATCCAGTCGCCGGCGTTTGGCCTTTTCAAATATGGCCATCCCGTGCTCTCGATCAGCTTTGCTTTTCAGAAGAGCTTCATTCAGGAATGCGTCAATCACTTCGTCTGATGGTCCTAGAAGTTCCGGCTCAGGATCTGCCCCCGGTTTCTCTGCATCCAGAGCTTCTTCACCGTTTATTAACAAGTGAGAGATCACATGGCAACTTGCCACATAATTCTCAGGTTCATCCGACGAGTCTTCTCTATTGTCGTCATCTCTGTCCTCAAGGACGTGGCTGAGAAATTCTTGGAGTGTGACTGGGGTCCACGCCTTCTGGTTATATTCTTCCAGTGCGTCAATCTGTTTTTGCAGGTCCGTGCGCTTGTCACAATCCTTCACGGGCTTTTTGTTCTTCTTCTTTTTCTTCGAAGACTTTGACGGCTGGGTGTGGGCGCTTTGATTATCACCACCAATTTTTGGAGTTGGGCGCGGCTTCAGTATTCCCTCGATTATCTCGGGTTCTAGCTGATTTTTCCATCTGATCGCCGGGCATGTCTGGAGATCCTTCGGCGTTCTTTTCATCTTGGTTGAAAGAACGACCTCCCATGGAGCTTCTTCTACAAAAGAGCACGATGCCCCCGGTGTGTCCCCCCTTTTAAGAGCATACGGTTGAGGCGGGCTTACTTTCCAATTCTCGGACAGGGCGAATTTGCCCTGTTGGTATTGATCTTCAATCCAGCCTTTAAAGACGAAGCAATCCTCAATTGGATGGCCTATCGCTTGGTGATAGGGGCAATAATTGGGATTATTAGCCTCACCGGGTTGCAATAGGCGTTTTGGATTTGGAAAATTAATGAGCCTATTGTGCACCGCCAGCTCGAACAATCTCCTCATTTTATCCCAGGGAAACGAATAAGGGCGCTTCATTCTCTCATTAAAGAATCGCCGTTTCTCGTCTTGGCGATCAATTAGTTTTGGATCACTGGGCTGCTATTGAGCATTAGCGAAGAAGGTCGCTTTCCCCTTCCGTTTTTCGTTTCGAGGCTCCGACTTTGAAGAGGAAGGCCTGTGGCCCATCTGGTCCATTTGGGCCAGCTTGTCAATCAAGGCCTGGAAAGTGGTCGGCTTGAAAAACATCATGAATTGGGAAATGGTCGCCTGAGGGTCAAGAGTACCCACGAACATGCCTACCGCAGGTGCTTCTTCGATACGCTGCTCGCATTTCGACCATAAACTCCGTCACTGTATCACGTACTGAACCCATGTTTCTCCAGGCTTCACCCTGGCATTGATCAGCGCCGTAATTGGGGTGCATTCGCTAGCACTCGCGAAACGCTGGGTGAATAGCAACTCCATCTCTACAAATGTCTTGACAGAGTCATTTGGGAGTTCGGAATACCACTCGAATGCTGTCTTCGACAAGCTGCCAACGAATTGGCGAAGCAGTAGCTTATCGTCACCTCCGGTGTTGCCGCACAAGGCTCTGAATTGAGCGACGTGCTGATGAGGATTTCCCGTCCCCTTATATACGTGGAATTTAGGGATCGTGTATCCCGGCGGGTACTTTATTTGGTCATACCAACCCGGATAGGGTCGTCCAGTTTTAACCATTTTCCCAGCCGCTTTATTCGCCTGGTGAACTCGTATCTGCTGAGCGATGTAATCATCCAGGACAGCTTTGGAGATTGTCTCCTCCTTGGCTATTGACAGAGTCGGCAGAGGATTTGATGTCTCTCCTCTATCATCTTCAATTATTACTGGAGGATTTTCGACTGGAGGGTCCGGCTGGATCATCATGCCCACCATATTTTGGAACAGAAGGGCCATTTGTTTTATATTGATCGCTTGTTCCGCGGCCAATTTGTCCTTCTTCTCAAGCATTCTCCGAAGGAATTCAGCATCAGTTTCCTGCTCACGGCGCTGCTCCAAGGATGTCTCCGGGCTTGCCTTTGTCCCTGTGAGTGCGGCCATAGCTGTTAACATCTCTTGGAGCTTTTGTTGTTGTTGCTCCTGAGCCTTAGTCACTGATCGCGTAAGCGGTCGATGACCTGTAAAGATACGGCTATCCTCTTTTCCGGATGCCATATAGAGGGTATGCACCACCATGCCCCTAGACTTAAGGCGTTTAGGTTCAGTGGTCTTGCGATTCATCGCATGCTCAGGGATTTTCTTCGGCCTTCTCCTTTTATGGGCAGTCGAAGTTGAGGGGGGCGTTGCAGTGGGCACCCAAGTAGCTGTCGCCTTCTGTGGATTGACAGGGTGGTTCTCTTCTTGCCGAACCTGTATCTTTTTCTGTCGGCGGGAGTAATTTAGATCAATCACCGAGTCTTGGACTTGACGTCAGACCTTGTAAATTTTAGAGGACAGCCGTTGAGGGGGCTGCTCCAGCTTCATCTTTGGAGCACTCTCCATAGGTGGAGGAGATCTTTTCAGCACAGCAGTTGGTAAATTCCTGCGCACCCTGTTAAGTAATTCAAAGTTGTTCCCGGTTAGAACAGCAGTATCAACTTCCACCATAGGAGCTAGCGGAGTCGGTCCAGAAGGGGAATTGCCCTCAGCTTTCCTCACTTGGCACCAGTGGCGGCGTCGAGCATGTCGTGCGACCGGGATCACCCTCGTTGTTGGATGAGCTTCTTCATGCCCTCTGCTTTGATGAGAGACTGCTATTGGTGCTAGCCTGTCGAAGACTGACACCCGTTGAGAGGGGGTGGCCAATCTTGAAAAAGCCGATTTTCGTGCAAGGGAAACGGCCTTGGTTACTTCACTCGAAATGGGAGCTGAAACAGCCAGTCTTATGAAGACTGACCCCTTAGCCGGAGAAGCCTCCTTGGTGACTTCAGGAGTAGGAATGGCTATTCGCTTCGGGATAACGCCTTTTGGTATTGCGGGCTTCTTCACAAGCCCGTTGGAGCTTTGGCCCAGTCTGCTGAAAACTAAGGCACTGGATTTGGGTGACCCGTTGAGAGGGGCTGCTGTAGTTGCAAGGCGATCAAAGACTGACTTCTTCTGAGCTTCTTGCAATGGTATAGGGGCGCTGAAGCTCGTTGGCGGGAGCATGGTCCCGAAGAACAATCCAGTGGTGGCCTGAGTCACATGTTCCACCGGCATAGCGAAGATGGAGGCCGCTTGGGACCCGTAAGTCACTCCTCCGGACGGGACGGAGCGAGAGTTGCAGTTGCAGTTAGTGCAGTTTGAAGTCATTGATCTTCTATTTTCTGCACTGAGCAAGACACCAAATCTTAGTAGCTCGAATCCAGGGGCAACCATGTCAAACCGCGATTCGTTCGCGAAACACGACACACAAAGTGTGGAGCGGAAAGAGGAAAAGTCCCACCGGGCGTGCCAGAATCTGTTCCCCGCCGAAAACAGAGACGCGATCACGTAGATCCGTCTTGCCTGAATTTGGGGCAGATGCTAATTGGTGCTATCCATCCACCTCTCCGAAGACGCCAAGTTGATTTATGGCACTGTATATCGAAGGTTTAAACGGATACTTCAGATTCCCCCTCATTTGAGGGGTTTTTGATTGTGGGGACGCTCTTTCCTGCAGGCGCAAGCCCCTGCAGTTAATTACGCTACCGCATGGCGGTAACCACTTTCTCCTTCTCCAAATAGTCACTTCGTATCGTGGGTGTTTGTTTTGTTTTTGGTTGCCCGTGGATTGTATACGGAGACTAATTTATGTTGTCGCCCGTAGGGCGTGGATTAGTCCAAATCCGTATTTTCTTAAATTTGGGTTTGGGTTGGGTTTAAGGATACGTTAGTCTCATTTGAGACTAAAATACACTTAAACGTTTGTTAAGGATACGTTAGTCTAATTTCAGACTAAGATCAACTTAACGGGATCGTTTAGATCCGAAAAAAGAGCATTTGGGCTCAATTGTTTAGTTTAGGGACATTGCGGTCGATGGTTAGTTTAAGGACATTACGGTCCAATGTTAGTTTAAGAACATTACGGTCCAATGTTAGTTTAAGGACATTACGGTCCAAGGTTAAGGACATCATAGTGCATGGGTTTAAGGACCCCACAGTCCAAGGTTAAGGACATCATAGTCCATGGGCTTAAGGACCCCACAGTCCAAGGTTAAGGACATCATAGTCCATGGGTTTAAGGACCCCACGGTCCAAGGTTAAGGACATCATAGTCCATGGGCTTAAAGACCCCATAGTCCAGGTTAAAGACGTCATGGTCTATGGAATGTATGGTTGTCGGGACCCGTCACCTCTCTGAAGACGTTGAAGGATTACAACGACAAATATCAGAGGAGTGAAGAGATGTACCCTTGAACCAATTTTGGTTGAAAGATCTATAGTCCAATTTAGGACTAAGATCTGTTAAAAGATTTATAAGCATATGGGCTCAATTAATCTGGATGAGGGGATTATGGCCATTTTGGCTCGGTCCACTCAGTTAAAAATGTTAAACATTTGACAATGCTAAGCATTGACTTGAGCTTCTGACATTTTTTGTCTTTTATTGAATGCTGAGCATTCATCATAGCTCTGGGCTTTATTTAAAGAATAATTTATATTCTTTTAGCGAACACGTGAGGAGCACGTGGCACGCTTGGCGCTTTGCGCCAGTTGAAGAACGCAGAGCGCTAGTCTATGAGCGCATTGCGTTTTTGCTGAGTGGCGCCATGTGATGAGAACGTGGTGCGCTTGGCGCTGAGCGCCAGTCCAAAAAGCGCAAAGCACTTCTGTTCAAGTAGCGCACACGTGGGAAGCACGTGACGCGCTTGGCGCTGAGCGCTAGTCCAAGAGCGCAGAGCGCTAGTTTATGAGCGCAAAGCGCTATCTGATCAGCTTTATGATCTGAGGAAAAAATTCTCGCTTAGAAGAGACTTTGTCTCAAGGTTCTAAGAACAAAGTTCTTATTTTGCAGGAGATGCTTCAATCACATATTTTGATGAAAGGCTTTATCTTTATGGATCTATGATCCAAGAGAATTGAATTATTCTCCCCCCTTTTATAATGAGATGTCCATGATCTCTGAAAGACAATTTGTCTTATAGATCTATGATTTGTGAGAAGAATTATGTTCTTCTTCTTATTATTATTATTATTATTATTATGAGATCTTTTGATCTCTTTGTGAAAGTCCTTGGTCTTATAGATCTATGATCTTAATGAAAGAAGTGGATTCTTCTTTTTAATATGAGATGATTTCATCTCTCCATTTATTTTTACCTTGAAGAAAAATCTTCTTCTTCTATCGAGAGCTTGGCTCTTCTTTCTCAGATTTCTCAAAGTTTATGGGGGGTTCCTCCATATGCTTCTCTCTGTGAGGCTTGAAGCCTTGAGGCCTTTATATAGGGTGAGCTGATTTGTTCAATCAGTTAAGGAAATCTTTTCTCCAATTGATTAGGGGATTCCCCACCGTTGGATCTTTGATCCAAGGGCTTCTAATTTACAGAAAGCAATTTTCTTGTTTTTAACAAGATTGGGAAATCTTTTCCATGCAGAATTTATTCTGTATGTTTGGTGATTTTTTAATCACCTTTGGATCATTGATCCAACGGCGCTCTGATTTACAGAGCACAATCTTTTGGTTTGGAAAGATTTTGAGGAATCTCTCCTTAACAGAATTTTATTCTGATTAATTGATGATTTATCATCTTTACTAGATCTTTGATCTGACGGTAGGGAGCTTTTAGTTCCAGCGCTAGCGCACCCGTGCTTTGCACGTGGTGCGCTGCTTAGAGCTTAGCGCTAGCGCACACATGCTTTGCATGTAGTGCGCTGCTTAAGGCGCAGTGCGCTGCTTAAGGCGCAGCGCACTTGGCGTTGCTATGAAGCGTTGCTTTATTTCAAAATTTGAATTTTGAACAGAGCTTTGCTCTGATTAGGGGAAACAACTGCATGAGCACGTCTCTTAGCATAGCTACTTGTTCTTCGGACAGCATCTCACTGACGAACGTAGGCCTCAGGTCGTTTGCCGTCCCTAAGTCGATTTTCCTTAGGTTGTCCGCAGTAGTATATATTCCATCTTCCAACTCTTTTGACGCTGGTGGAAGTTCTGAGATCAACTCATCTTCATCCTCATTTTCGAAGCACCAGGAGAGGTCATCCATATCCTCGCGTACACCTTCTTCTGACAGCGTTATCGCGTGACAAGTACGAGATCGTTTCCAAGACCGATGTTGATCTGGTTCTACTCTCGCTATGTACGTTGCTTTGGGAACATGCTTCTATGGTGGGGTTACCCTCCAACTGCTGGATAGAGCGAACCTGTGTCACGACCCACCCCCAAACACAGAAGGTATTGTCAGCTTTGGCCGAACCCGCACGGTTTTGTCCCTTTGAATGAACCCGGGTCTACTTCCCAGTAGGTCACCCATCCCAGAATTTCTCTGGCTCAAGCATGCTTAACTACGGAGTTTTTCAAACTCCGGAGTTCCGATTCATCCAAAAGGCGCCTCTGTGTTATAAGAGTGGTATCATTTCATTTATAGTTCAGATCGTGCCCTCTTTCGGAATGGAATTCGATACTCCCCATTGTTCTGGTGGATCCCCGTGTGCATCCGTATCGGTTACATCCCCACCTCGATACTGGATAACATCTCACTTCTCACGGGGTAGGTGGTATTCAGCCCCAACTCCACCTCGGGTATTACATTCCCCCCCACTTAGAACAATGGTTCGTCCTCGAACCACAAACCTACTTTTGAGGGACCGGCTCTGATACCATATTTGTCACGACCCACCCCCAAACACAGAAGGTATTGTCCGCTTTGGCCGAACCCGCACGGTTTTGTCCCTTTGAATGAACCCGGGTCTACTTCCCAGTAGATCACCCATCCCAGAATTTCTCTGGCTCAAGCACGCTTAACTACGGAGTTTTTCAAACTCCGGAGTTCCGATTCACCCAAAAGGCGCCTCTGTGTTATAAGAGTGGTATCATTTCATTTATGGTTCAGATCGTGCCCTCTTTCGGAATGGAATTCGATACTCTCCATTGTTCTGGTGGATCCCCGTGTGCATCCGTATCGGTTACATCCCCACCTTGATACTGGATAACATCTCACTTCTCACGGGGTAGGTGGTATTCAGCCCCACTCCACCTCGGGTATTACAACCTGCCTTGCTGATACTGGTCTTCTACCCGGTTTTTGAATGTGAAGTAGTCTTCGAGAGAATGTCCTATCGCTCGATGATAGGAGCAATAATCCGGGTGAGAGACTTCGTCTGCTTGTTCGGGGTGTTTGGACTCCGGGAGCGTAATCATTTGATATTTCATGATAAGATCAAATATCTTCCTTGTATTGTCTTGGGAAAAAGAATATGCTCGACCCATCTTCTTTATAAGAGATGGATCCCGGCTGCTCAATTCTCGATCGCGTGGCTTCTTGGACCCGATTTGCCGCTGTCAAACATTTTTTCCGTTCTTTAGTTTGTTTTTGCCTCCGCGTCGGGTCTTCTGTATGACGGGCTGGCGACGAAAGGCATCGTCATTGTCCATAGCCTGCTGAAGAAGGCGCTGCGTCCTGGTTTTCTCGTAAATAGCCATTTCACGATTGTGGTCATCCCGGACCTTTTGACCCGCTTCCCTTATTAGCTTGTCCATCTGTTCTTCAAACGACGGACTTGGCATTTTTACGGCAGGATCTCGTTTTGGTTCAATCGCAGGGTTTTCTAATAGAGCATCTCCTTCTTCATCGAAGTCATGTATAATGTAACAGCCATAAAATCGCTCCCGTTTCTTGGATCGAACATATCCAAGCCCGATCGTTTCCATTCTCCCGTTGGGCAATTTTTGCTGAGTTCCGGGGATGATCCAGATCCTGTTGTAGAATTGAGCTTGCCGCGCGGTTTGCTTAAAGGGTACGCCTTGGCATCTCAACAGCCTTTTTAATCCTTCTGTGTAGTATCTGGGCCGACGGATGGGCTGGAGCCTGTCAAGTGCCGGATCGGCACCATGCCAGATTTCTCTTTCGATTTTAGTCTCTGTGGATCGATAGAATAGGATCGCCTTTTCACCTTTTCGCCTGGGAGGGACGTAGAATGTCTGTATCTCTTGCACACTATATGTCTCAAGCGCATCGAGCTCTTTGTAATGCTTTTGTGGAACCATAGCGATTTGCAAACTCTGATCATCTCCGGTGAGGGCCTGCACCGATGGACGGACCGAGAACACTGCATTGATTTCGTCTTCAGTGTCACTGCCAAAAACTAGAATAGGGGTAGATGGTCCCGGCTTGTTGCATTAGGGCGGCCCCGAATAGACTCTCTTCTTCCTCCTCGGTATCGCTCCCGAAGACCGGAATAGTGGTGATAGATTTTTTTTTATTCTCTGGTTTATGGCATCTTTCTGTGTCTTCAAAGTCTGGTAGGAAATACTTTGCATCCTTGTATTTGCGGACTTCGTACATGGAGAATGGGTTTAGTTCCCCTGTCACAGTATACTTGAGACCATCTTTGAAGTACTTCATACATTGATGTTGTGTAGAAGAGATGATATTGTACTCGTGTAACCACGGCCTGCCGAGCAAAGCGTTGTAGCAAGTCTTGGCGTCAATGATGTGAAACTTGATGTCGGTGATGAGCAACCCAAAGCGTAACGTCAGTATTACAGACCCGAGCGTCCGTGATGACTGGGAGTCAAAACCGGAGATGGTAATTTTATCCCGAGCTAGGTGCTGAATGCTCATGCAAATTTTTTTTAGCACTCTGATATTTAGGAGGTTAACAGAAGAGGACCCGTTGTTAACTAGAATCTTCCCTATCTTAATGTCGTGGCATTACCCGGTGACATATAGGGAACGGTTGTGCTCGCACGTCCCGAGGAGGAGATCTTCATCGCCGAAAGTGATATCAGCTGTGTGCACTTCTTCCAGCTCGTCCTTTATTTTTTCTTCGGCAAGAAAAGCTTGAAACTGCTCGGGCTCTTGTACTGCCCTGATCAGAGAATCTCGTGCCTCTTTAGACAACAGAAGGGCATCGAGAATGCTTAGCTACGAGGATATCTTTCTCAGGTGTGCCAAAACATTGTAATCCACCTTGTTTTTCTTGGGTGGGTCCTTGGCTGCAAGCTCTTCGACGACTCGGTCATCTAGGGCAATATCCTCAGGGACATTTTCCTTCCCTTTATCTTTTTTGTTCGATCCCTTGTTCATGGGTCCGAGATTCTTTTCAGGCAACGTGCAGTCACGCAGCTGAATATTCTCACAGTTCTTTATCTCTTCTTCTTTTCCTGAGGTGGATTTTTTGAAAAGAGAGCCGAGGGCTATTTCTTCATCAGAATCGCTCCCGAAGGTGAGAAGTTGCGATCCCCCAGCATCAACCATATGACAGTTGCCGACAGTTCTTTTACGCTCATCTGTCGTGATTCTCCGTTCCCGACGAGCTTTGCGCTTTATCCGCTTGAAATGTTGTCGGTGAGCGACGTACCCTTGCCACCACTTTTTAAAAGCCATGCAGTCTTCAGTAGGGTATGCAATCCTCTGGTGGTATAAGCAAAAGTTAGGATGTACGTCTACTTCGTCAAGGTGTGTAACCTTAAGGATATTTTCTTTGGGCGGTGGCAGCTTCATTCCCATGGACAAGGCTTTGGCAAACTGTTTCCTCGTCTTAAGCTTTCTTTTGTTTGCCGCAGGTGCACTTTGATCTGGTAAGAGTGTTTCGTGATTTATCTCTACTATTACTTCTTCAAATTGACGCCGACGCCTGGCCCATTCGAATATGGCCATTTCACGTTCTCTTTTGATGGGCTTCGTTCAGCAGCATGTCGATCATCTCGTCAGACGGTTCGAAGGATTTTGGCACCGCTCCTGCCCCCAGCTCCTCTATGTGATCTTCTTCGTCATTTACGGGCGAATGAGAGATCATGTGACAACTTGCCGCATAATCCTCAAATTCTTCTGACGAGCCCTCTCCGTCGTCATTGTCGTTTTCTCCGCTCTCAAATATGTTGTTGAGAAATTCTTGGAGCGTGACTGGGGTTCGCGTCTTCTGATTATATTCTTCCAGTGCGTCAATCTGCTTTTGCAGGTCCGTGCGCTTGTCATCAGGCTTCACGAACTTTTTGATCTTCTTCTTCCTTTTCGAATATTTTGATGGCTGGACCTGGGCGTTTTGCCCATCGTTACCAATTCTTGGCATCAGGCGCGGTTTCAGCGTTCCCTCAATGACCTTGAGTTCCAGCGGGCTTTTCCACCTAATCGTCGGGCATGTTTGAAGATCCTTCAGCATTCTTTTTGTTTTGGCTGAAAGAGCGACCTCCCATAGAGCTTCTTCTATAAATGAGCATGATGCCCCCGGCGTGTCTACCCTTTTAGGAGCGTGCGGCTGCGGCGGGCTTACCTTCCAGTTCTCGGACAGTGCAAATTTGCCCTGTTGGTATTGGTCCTCGATCCAGCTTTTGAAGACGAAGCAATCTTTAATTGGGTGGCTTACTACTCGGTGGTAGGGGCAGTAATTGGGATTGTTGACGTCACCTGGCTACAGTGGGCATCTCGGATCTGGCAGAGTGATGAGCCTATTGCGTATCACCGGTTCGAACGGTCTCTTTGTTTTTCTCCCGCGGAAACGAGTAAGTACGTCTTAACTTTTCGTTAAGGAATCGTTGTCTATCGTTTTGGCGATCAACTGGTTTTGGACCAGTCGGCTGTTGCTGAGCATTGGCGATGAAGATCGCTTTCCCTTTCCCTTTTTCATTTCGAAGCTCCGTCTTTGAAGAGGAAGGTCTATGGCCTATCTGGTCCATTTGGGCCAGCTTGTCAATCAAGTCCTGGAAGGTGGTCGGCTTGAAGAATATCATGAATTGGGATATGGTCGCCTGCGGATCGAGGGTTCCCACAAACATGCCCACTGCAGGAGCCTCTTCTATGCGCTGTTCACACTTCAGCCATAGGTTCCGCCACCGTATCGCATACTAAACCCATGTTTCGCCTGGCTTCACCCTGGCATTGATCAATGTCGTGATTAGGATGCGTTCGCTAGCGCTTGCGAAATGCTAGGTGAATAGCAATTCCGTCTCCATAAAAGTTTTGACGGAGTCGTTGGGAAGCTCTGAATATCATTCGAACGCCGTCTCCGCCAAGCTGCCGACGAATTGGCGAAGCAGTAGCTTATCGTCGCCTCCAGTGTTGCCGCACAGAGCCCTGAACTGAGCGACATGTTGATGAGGATTGCCTTTCCCTTTGTATACGTGGAACTTAGGAATCGTGTATCCTGGCGGGTACTTAATCTGATCGTACCAGCTTGGATATGGTCTCCCAGTTCTGACGACTTGGCCAGCGGCTTCGTTCGCTTGATGAGCTCGTATCTGTTGAGCTATATAATCATCGAGCGCAGCTTTCGAGATTGTTTCCTCCTTTGCAGCTGAAAAGGCCGGAAGAGGGTTTGATGTCTCCCCTCTATCGTCTTCAATTATTACTGGAGGATCTTCGTCTGGAGGGTCTGGCTGGATCATCATGCCCACCATATCTTCGAACAATAGCGCCATTTGTTTTATGTTGGCCGCTTGTTCCATGGCTTCTTTATCTTTCTTCTCGAGCATTCTGCGGAGGAACTCGGCATCGGTTTCTTGCTCCTGGCGTTGCTCTGACGATGTCTCCGGGCTTTCTTTTGGCCCGGTGAGCGCAGCCATCTTCGTTAGCATCTCCTGGAGCTTTTGCTGTTGCTCCTGAGCCTTTGTCACAGACCGGGTGAGTGGTCGATGACCCGTGGAGATACGGCTATCCTCTTTCCTGGAAGCCATGTAGATGGTGTGCACTACCATGCCCCCAGACTTGGGGCGTTTGGATTCAGCACCCTTGAGATTTGTCGCAGACACGGGGATCTTCTCTGGCCTTCTCCTTTTATGGGCAGTCGAAGTTGAGGGGGTTATCGCAAACGATATTTTTCGTGGTACGACGGCGGGACGGTCCTCCTCTTGCCGAACTTTCATTTTCTTCTGTTAGCGAGAGTAGTCTTTGTCTATCACAGAGTCTTAGACTCTTCGCCAGACTCTATGGATTTTAGAGGACAGCCGCTGAAGGGGTTGTTCAGGCTTCGCCTTTGTGATGTTTTCAGCAGGCGGAGGAGACCTTTTCAGCATGGCAGTTGGAGAGTTCTTGCGCACCCTCCTGAGTGGTTCAAAGCTGTTCCCAGTTGGAACAGCAGCATCAATTTCCACCATTGGAGCTGACGGAGTCAGCCCAGAAAGGGAACTTCCCCCAGCTTTCCTCACTCGGCGCCAGTGACGACGTCGAGTATGTCGTGCGGCCGGGATCACCTCCGTTGTCGGGGTAGCTTCATCGTGCTTCATGCTTTGATGAGAAACTGTTGTTGGTGCCAGCCTATCGAAGACTGACTTCCGTTGAGAAGGAACGTCCAGCCTGTCGAAGACTGGATTTTGGGCAGGGGAAGCAGCCTTGGTGACTTTTCCTGAAGCGGGAGTTAGAGCGGCCAGTCTTGCAAAGACTGGTCCTTTAGCAGGAGAAGCCGCTTTGGCAATTTCCTCTACTTGAGTCGGAATAGCTATCCGCTTTGGGATAACCCCTTCGGGTATTGCAGGCTTCTTCGTGGGCCCACTTAAGCTCAGGCTCAGCCTGTCGAAGACTGATGCAGTAGACTTGGAATTGGACGGTCCGTTGAGAAGGGCCGTGGTAGTTGTAAGCCGATCGAAGACCGACTTCTTCGGAGCTTCCTGTGACGGCACTGGGACGCTGAAGCTTGCCAGTGGGATCATGGTCCTAAAGAATAGTCCAGTAGTGGCCTGAGTCACCTTTTCTACTGGCATGGTGAAGATGGAGGCCGCTTGGGGCCCATACGTCACTCCTCCAGCAAGGACGGAGTGGGAGTTGTTGTTGCAGTTGGTGCAGTTGGAAGCCATTTTCTCTTCTGCACGGAGCAAGACACCAAATCTTAGTACCTCGAATCCAACCGTAGTAAACCGTGATTCGTTCGCGAACACGACACACGAAGTGTGGAGTGGAAAGAGGAAAAGGTCCCACCGGGCGTGCCAGAATCTGTTCGCCGCCGAAAACCGGAAAGACAAACGTCTTGCCTGAATTTGGGGGCAGATGCTATTTAGTTTTATCTGTCCACCTCTCCGAAGATACCAAGTTGATTTATGGCACCGTATATCGGAGGTTTAGACAGATGCGGCCGTTGTAGCAAACTTCGTCAGATTCCCCCTTGTTTATGAGGGGTTTTTGATTGTGGGGACGCTCTTCTCTATAGGCGCAAGCCCCTGCAGTTAATTACGCTACTACATAGTGGTAACCACTTTCCCCTTCTCCAGATGGTCACTTCGTGTCGTGTGTGTTTGTTTTATTTTTGGTTGCTCGTGGATTGTATACGGAGACTAATTTATGTTGTCGCCCGTAAGGCGTGGATTAGTCCAAATCCGTATTTTCTTAAATTTGGGTTTGGGTTGGTTTAAGGATCGTTAATCTTGCTTTAGATTAAGATCAACTTAAATGCTTGTTAAGGATACGTTAGTCTAATTTTAGACTAAGATCTACTTAACAAGACTTTGGGATCATTTAGATCCAACGAAAGAGTATTTGGACTCTATCGTTTTAGTTTAGGGATATTGCGGTCCATTTGGTTTAAGGACATCATAATCCATGGAGTTTAAGGACCTCATAGTCTGTAAGGTTTAGAGACATCGTAGTCTGTATGGTTTAAAGACATCATAGTCTGTAAGGTTTTGGTTTACCCGTTTGGGGATGCACCAAAAGTTATTGGTTATTGGGACCCTCCATCTCTCTGAAGACGTTGAAGAATTACAACGACATGTATCAGAGGTATGAAGAGATGTACCCTTGAACCAATGTTGGTTGGGAGATCTATAATCAGGTTTGGGACTAAGACCAATTAAAGAGATTGTGAGCACATGGGCTCGGTTGATCTGAATTAGGGGACTTGTGGCCAACTTGGGCTCAGTCCACCCAATTTTGAATAAAGTGTTGAACACTTGTTTGGGCTCAGTCCACTCATTTTGAATAAAATGTTGAGCATTTGTTTGGACTCAGCCCTTTTTTGTTCAACAATGCTGAGCATTGATTTGGGTTCTGACACCCCTTTTCCTTTTTGTCTTTTATTAAGTGTTGAACACTTTTTACGGCGCAGAGCGGTTTATGTACAGAGCGCTTTATGTTTCCTCAGCGCCCACGTGAGGAGCACGTGGAGCACCCGGCGCTGAGCGCCAGACTGGGAGCGCTACGGCACTTATTATAAAAGGGCGCCCACGTGAGGAGCACGTGAAGCGCTTGGCGCTGAGCGCCAGACTTGGAGTGCCAAAGCGCTTATTATAAAAGGGCGCACACGTGAGGAGCACGTAGAGCGCTTAGCGCTAAGCGCCAGACTTAGAGCGCTAAAGCGCCTATTATAAAAGGGCGCCCACGTGAGGAGCACGTGGAGCGCTTGGCGTGGAGCGCTTGGCGTGGAGCGCTTGGCGCTGAGCGCCAGACTTGGAGCGCTATGGCGCTTCTTTTAAATTGGAGCGCTAAGGCGCTTCTTTGGCAGCTATGATCAGCTCTGTGCTCTGAGAATTAAATTCTCGGTTTATAAGAGACTTTGTCTCATGGATCTAAGAACTGAGCTCTTCTTTTTATGAGGAAATGCTATGATCTCTTTGTTTTTCTGAGAGACATTGTCTTATAGATTTGTGATCTAGAAATGAACTATGTTCTTATGATGTGAGAGTTAAACTCTCAAATATGGAGGAGATGTAATGATCTCTCTTCTTTTTCCTCATCTTGAAGAAGGTTCTTCTTCTTAGAGTTTGCTCTTCTCTTTTTCTTTTCTGAGAATTTGAAGTTTATAGGGGTGTTTCTCCGTGCAAGACTTAGAGTCTTGGGTCCTTTATATAGGGGAGGCTGATTTATTGAATCAGTTAAGGAAATCTCTCATTGAGAGATTTCTAATTGATTTGGGGGTGTTTCCCACCTTTGGATTTTTGATCAAAAGGCTTCTGTTTTACAGAAAATATCTTTCTTATTATTAACAAGATTGGGAAATTATTTTCCCATACATAAATTATTCTATATCTTGGTGATTTTTAATCACCATTGGATCTTTGATCCAACGGTGCTCTGATTTACAGGGCACAATCTTTCCTATTTGGAAAGATTTGAGGAGTGTTTCCTCAATCAGAATTTAATTCTGGTAATTTGATGATTTATCATCTTCGTTGGATTTTTGATCCAATGGTGGAGAACATTTAGTTCTAGCGCTGGCGCTCTCGTGCTTTGCACGTGAGGCGCTGCCTCAGAGTCTTTGACTCTTGGCGCTGGCGCTCTCGTGCTTTGCACGTGAGCGCTGCCTCAGAGTCTTTGACTCTTAGCGCTGGCGCTTTTGGCGCTGGCACTCTCGTGCTTTGCACGTGAGCGCTCCCTCTTTACTGAAGGTGTCTTTTCGCCTTCTTTCTCTTCTTTTCCTGAGTCAAACTTCTCTTTCCCAATGCATTCTCTTAACAAAGCTTGGAAACAGTTCCATCATGCACAAAATTTTCTGTGCCTAGACTTAAATGTCTCTCTTTATAATTTGAAGCAATACTTCTCTTCTCTCTCACTTTCAGAGAATTATTTTAACAGAGAGAGCTATGGCTTGTAATTGTACACATGCTCGCCGGCAACCATGGGAGGTGCCTATTGAGGAAATCGTTCCTCGTTTTGCTGCAAGCTTGGTGAACCCTGCTCTTACGGATGACCAATGCGATACGATGTTGTATGAGCTTTTGACTCGTAGAGGATCTCCTCTCCCCATCGGCTCCATTTGGCTTCGGATGGTCTTCTTGTCCATGCTCGATGACATCCCTCCTCATCTAGCGGAGATGACTCCGGCAATGCTCGAGCAGACGACAAGATCGAGTGCTTTCACGAGGCACTTTTGATTACCACAGCTCTGAGGGATCGCTCTGTTCAGCTGCTAAGCCAGATACGGGCTCAGCGGGTCATCATGTCTGCCTTCGCTGATGGGCACGATGCTGACCGATGGGAAACGACTGTTCGTGAAGATCGCCACTTTGACATGGTGGAGAAGGAGGAGAGAGAGTTAGATAATTTTATCCATAATTTTGTGAATCCCTGTAATTTCGATCCCATGTTTGGTGATCTATTTGCTGTAGAATAGAATGTTCAATTAAATGCTTTTTTTGTCATTGACCACCAAGTGCTCCCTTTCTAACACCTGTTCTTTCTCTGATGTTGGCATTTGCATATATGAATGAGCCCGATTTCACACATATCTGTAAACGAAAGTTAAACCGGTGTAAACAGGAACAAATAGCTCTTGGCCGGAGATTTTGGCGGGAACAGTGTGTATCAATATACACAATACTAACTACCATATCTCGTATATGGTAATTAAGTCAACACTTGAATTAATATTTTGGCTTATAAATAAACCGGCTAGTATTATCAAACGTCCGATTAAATCACCGTATCAAATACACGTATTTAATCGAACTCCCGCACGTATCCCCATATGCACGCCATATCATCATTTCTCCTGAGCAGGCACTTTCATTGTGGGACTCTAAAGACCTGACAATACACTGGCGGTAGGTTAAACATGATCATATCTGATTGAATCTGAAACACTTTCTGATTCAATCCCCTTACGAGTTAACCGACAAGCTCGTCAGCGATACTAGTTGCGGCTACCCAGGTATTGATTAAGATGTAGATCGACGAGCAAACTCAGCTGAACCAAACAAACCCTATAGGCGACGAATACCATACAGTCTGGTCTCTTCGTCAAAGAGTATCGCATACCGAGTCTGGAAAGTGGAAACTGTCAAACCCCCGAAAACCCAATAAGTCATGCAGACATCGAACTCATAACCATCAGAGATACAACTGATAACACTTATCAGTTTATCTTAATTGATGTGGCCACGGACTTCTGGTTATAGTCGTGTCCTGCACGGCGAGATATCGACTCTCTATACCAGGAGTGGTTATAGTCATGTTCTGCACGGCGCGGCATCGACTCTCTATACCAGGAGAAACGAATCCGCCCGACCGCTCACTGCCTCCATGTGCTTCGGGACTATACCCAACTAAAACATATTTGCACGACTCTTTAAAACTGTGGTAGGATAGTAATCAAAGTATAGTAGTAACACACACAAACTACCATGGCGATCTCAGGTCAAGGGACTACCATGTACTATCGTCACTAGAAAACTGCTATATAACAATAGGTATAATACCATTTAGAAGTTCTCAGTGAGTCCGTTCAGTGAAATCATTCTCCAATGAGCACCTATATACAATCTCGGTGTCAAACACCAATAGCTGTGGGGCCAGCCATCACCCCGATTGGGGTCTAGTAACATATACACTAGTCTGCTCTGGAGTATCGATGCCTTGTCTCGATGCTTCCATAACTAGGAATATTTAAAGATGTGCTTATGGATGACCCATGCCCCACTGGTATGATCCCTATCATAATCCTGGTTGTCAAGCAAAGATCCTATAGGTTTTTTCAACATGTATTAGCGATACGTAATAGCAAGTAAAACATATACACATGATGATAAAGACAAACCATATAGCATATTATCATGTCGAGCAAGAATGTTCTATCTATATAGGTCATGTACAAATACAATAATTGTCTTCAAGGCATCTGTAGGGTGTTTTTCGTCACCCCATTAAGATGGGAATACACACGCGCTTGTCAGGCGTACTACAGATTCCCCCTGCCTAGGGTAGACGGGGGTTTATTGATTGTGGGTATCCGAATCTCCGGCGGCCGCGGACTAAGCTGTCGTTAATTACCCCTCGCCTTTGGAGCAAGAGAACCTCCGATTGACGGGTCAAACTGATCATGCGAACTCAATGTGCCATGTGTGTGTGTTGTGTTTTGAAAGGGTTTTGGATATATCGGGGGCCTCATAGAGTTTACGGGGTCCCGCTACCCGGATAGCGGGCTGGGGTCAAGGGGGATAGCAACCCCCTTGCGGGATGCAGGGCAGCGTCCCGTTAGAAAAAAATTTCCAATGGGGGACATGTTTTGCGTGTGGAGTACATGGAAAATGAGAGGTGAGGAGCGTTTTAAATACGCGTGCATGGCACGTGAGCGCTAGACTCCCACGGGTCACGTGCCTAGCGCATGGACGCTTGGCGCCCGCGGGTCACGTGCCAGGCGCGTGGGCGCTTGGCTTCCGCGGGTCACGCGCCCTGTACACGACCGCTGAGCGCTGGGCGCCCGCGGGTCACATGTGCGGCACGCGGCCACTGAGCGCCCGCGGGTCACGTGAGGCACACGTGGGCGCTCGTGGGTCACGTGCGCGACACGCGACCGCTGGATGCCCATGGGTCACGTGCGCGGCACGCGACCGCTAGAAACACCAGCAGAAAAGGGGCTTAGATCCTGGGCTGGGAGTTGAACTCCCAAGGGTCCTTGGAGTTGAACTCTTAACATGGATTATGTATAGATTTGGAGTTAAACTCCTTTAAGGGTTTTGTTTATGGAGTTAAACTCCAACAGATCTTGAATGGAATTAAACTCCTAGAAATCTTTAAAAATGACCGAAAGGGACCCCTTTCTTCTCCCCTTTGGCCCTGGATCTTCCCCAAAGTGGGATTTTTGGAGGTGGGTCTCCTTCTTCCTCCTCTTCTATTGGCCGGATCTTGGAGAAAAAGGGGGGTGAGATTTAAAAATCTCTCCTTTTGAGATTTGATAGAAGATCTAAGTTCCCCTTCGAGGGTTTGATGGTGAAAAGCTGTTTATTTTTGGAAAAGGAAGAGTTAAACTCTTGATTTAATTCAAAAAGGGGATGAAAGTTTTAGAATCTTGAGGAAGGAGAAGGAGGCACAGACACTAATTTTTTTTTAGAGTGAAAAAAGTCTTCATTGATTTTTCATCATGTTGCCTTTATAGGCTACACACTTTACATATAGTCCCTTGGGCTTTGCCAAATGGCACTTATGCCACCCCATGCCTTATGTGCTTATCTCTTGTTGCACATAAGACACGGGGTTTACAAAATTTTGGTTTTTTACTTATTTTACATACATTTATTTCTATGCATATATATATATATATATATATATATAAGAATTACATTAAACCAATTTATGGCTTCATTCCTTTTATCATGAAGCCGGTCCCTTTGACCTGAGCTTGGGCCCACTTGGCTTGGGGTTGACTTTGATTTTAACTTGGTCAACCGGGGTGTAATTTTTGACCCCAACAAAGTGCCCTCCATTAATACATGCACACCACATATATAGGCCGTGCACATGAAATCGATGGATCTTCTTTCGCGTGGAGGTTGACTTGATTTGGCTCCCGTTTTGACGACTTGGAGGTCGATGCTGCCCTTTTAGCGACGTGGACGGTCGATGCTGCCCTTTTTGCGACTTGGACGGTCGATGCTGTCCTTTTAGCGACTTGGACGGTCGGTGCTGCCCTTTTTGCGACTTGGACGGTCGGTGCTGCCCTTTTAGCGACTTGGACGGTCGGTGCTGCCCTTTTAGCGACTTGGACGTTGGTGCTGCCCTTTTAGCGACTTGGACGGTCAGTGCTGCCCTTTTAGTGACTTGGACGGTCAGTGCTGCCCTTTTAGTGACTTGGACGGTCTGTGCTGCCCTTTTAGCGACTTGGACAGTCGGTGCTGCCCTTTTAGCGACTTGGACGGTCGATGCTGCCCTTTTTGCGACTTGGACGGTCGGTGCTTGCTCCGCTTCTTGCGGTGTCGGGATTTGATTTGACTTGCTCGGCTTTCTACGGTGTCGGAGTTGAAGTTGACTTGCTCCGTTTTCTACGGTGTCATGGTTGATTTGTTTGATTTGATTTATTTTAGGAGTTCCCTACCCGTCCAGCGGGACTTTTGAACTTGGAAGCGCTACCGAGTGGGACATTAATTTGATCTGTTTGATTTCTGCCTTATTTAGCGGGACTTTTGAATTTGAGAAGAACTTAGAATTTGGATTTTGTTTGGCATCAGCATTGCTGCACTGGAATAATGCCAGGAGCAACTCATCATTTGCCCCGGGAGGACTTGGGATTTAGTTTTTGGGTCGGCATCAGCGTTACTGCACTGGAATAATACCAGGAGCAACTCATCATTTGCCCCGGGAGGACTTGGGATTTGGTTCTTAGGTCGGCATCAGCACCGCTAACACTGAAGCAATGCCAGGAGCGACTCATCATTTGCCGTTGGGAAAACTTAGGATTTGGGTTTTGGGCCGGCATCAGCACCGCTAACACTGAAGCGTAATGCCAGGAGCGACTCATCATTTTCCATTGGGAAGACCTGGGATTTGGGTTTTTGGTCGGCATCAGCACCGCTAACACTGAAGCGAAATACCAGGAGCGACTCATCATTTGCCATTGCCCGTTGGGGAGCGATGGCTCAGGAGACAGGTTTAGATCCCTATCACCGAAGGCTTTTCAATTTTATGAGCCGTAAGGGTCTCATAAAAGTATTTTCTCCCTACGAGTCGAGGGGATCTCGCAGGTGTATTTCTCCCTAAGAACCGTGGGGATTCCTAAGTGTGTTTCTCCTTTGTGAGTCGTAAAGATCTCACGCGGGGATTTTCTCCTCACAAGATCGAGAGGACTTTGCGAGTGTATTTCATCTCTTTTCACGAGTTTGTGCCCATTCGGGTTTTCACAAACTCGCCGGCAGTCCTGCTGTTTGTACTCACGGAGCCCTTTCGGGTTTTCATCTGTGCCCGTTTTGCTTGTGAACATACCTTTTTTTTAGGCCGGTGGGACTTTAAATGTAGTCTCGCCGGTAAAACTTTGGGAAAGATAGGGGTCGTTTACGCCCGTAGATTGTATACGGTTTTACAAGATGTATGATCCAGACCGTAGGGCCGGTGTGCACAATTCGTCTGCGACTTGGAGCATTTACGCATAGTATTTCTTGAGATATCGGCCATTGATGGGTGGCATGGGCCTTTCTCCCTCGGCATTTATCAGCTGGTAGGACCCTCCATCAAACACCTTCTCGATGACGTATGGTCCTTCCCTGTTTGGGTCGAATTTTCCCTTGGCATGTTGATTGGGGATGATCGGTCTTTTGAGGGCCAACACCAATTCGCCTTTCTTAAAAGCACGGAGACGGGTCATCTTGTCATAGGCCCGTGATATTTGTGCTCGGTATAGCTCTAGATTTTTCTGTTCTGTGAGTCTCTTTTCTTCGAGGGCGTCAAGCTCGTCGAGCAAGAGGAGCACATTTTCCTCCTCCGTCAACTCGTGCTGAACGGCCATTCTTAAGCTTGGAATTTCGACTTCGAAGGGGAGGATCGCCTCCACTCCGAAGAGTAATGAGTATGGAGTGGACTGAGTTGGAGTACGGTGCGTGGTACGATATGCCCACAACGCCTCGTGAAGTTTGAGATTCCACTCTCTCTTTTTGGCTGAAGCATTTTCCCTCAGGAGCTTGAATAGAGTTTTATTGAAGGCTTCGGCTGGCCTATTGGCCCTTGAATTATAGATGGAGGAATATCTCCAGTCTATCTTGTGTTGGGTAGCGAACCTTGAGACTTTGAAGCTCTTGAAAGAAGGACCGTTGTCAGAAATGATTCTTCTTGCTGTAGTGAAGCAGTATAGAATATTATGCTGGAAGAATGTCAGAATATCTTCTGCCTTGAGTTCTTTTAGCGGGACAGCTTCAGCCCATCTGGAGAAATAGTCGGTTGCGGCCAATATGAACCGGTGGCCTTTGGATGATGGAGGATCAATTAGGCCAACTATGTCGGCGCCCCGAAATTTTGAAAGGCCACGACGCCACCATAGGATGCAACGGATTGGGATGCTTGTGAATGAAATCACCGTGAATTTGGCAGAGATGGCATTTCTTTGCATGCTCTTCGCAATCCCTTATCATGGTGGGCCAATAATATCTAAGCCGTTTGATCTGAAGCCACATTTTGGGGCCGAACTGGAGAGCCCCGCAGACGCCCGAGTGAACTTCTTTCATGACATTTTGGGCTTCGGCCGATGACAGGCACCTGAGCCAGAGTTGGTCATATGATCTGTGGTATAGCGTATTATTTACAAACACGTATCGGAGAGCTCTCTTCTTCAGCCGAATCCTCATAGATTTTTTTCGGGCAGCTTGTCGTATCGAAGGTACTCTATGAAGGGTTCTCTCCAATCGGGCTCGTCTTGAATGATCGAAGCCTCTTCGGCAGGATTGTTATCTTGTTCTATGCTTTCTTCTTCACTCAAAGAGACTGGAGGCAGAATTTGCCGGCTTCTGAATGTGATTAGAATTTCGTCCATGTCAGGATCAGCTAGCTCTTTAGCTAGGCGAGCGAGTATGTCGGCTTTTCCATTCAACGCCCTAGGGACTCTCATTAGTTCAATGTGAGTGAACCGTTTCATAAGTTCCACCGCTCAGCTTCTATATTGAGCTAACTCGGGTTTGTATATCTTATAGTCGCCGCTTACCTGATTGACGACAAGCTGGGAGTCACCGTAAACCCGTAGCCGAAGGATTTTCATTTCTATGGCGAGCTCCAGTCCAGCTATCAGAGCTTCGTACGCAGCCCCGTTGTTTGTGCGAAGCTCGGTGAGAGCAAAAGAACGTCGTAGGGTTCCCATCGATGGCGTGATGAACACCAATCCTATCCCTGCTTTTATCTGCGGGATGCTTGATTTGCCGGAGCTCCTCATTGATGAGGCTCCATCAAAGTAGAGCTCCCAACATGGCTCATCATACTCGAGGTGCAGCACTTATTCGTCGGGTAACTCGCAATTGAGCGGTGACCCTTCTGGTATGGGATGAGCAGCAAGGAAGCAGTGAGAGCTTGCCCTTTTACTGCTTTCTTGGGAGTATAGATTATAGCAAATTCAAGCAGCATGACAGCCCATCTCACCATTCTACCGGCTAGGCTTGCGTCATCAAGTGTTTGAGCGGGTCGACCTTGGAAATCAGCATAACCCGATGAGCGAGCAGATAGTGCCTCAGTTTCTTCACAGCGAATATCAGAGCCAGGCATTGCTTTTCGATCGGGGAATAGTTGTGTTCCGCCCCGACTAGAGTTCGACTGAGGTAGTATAGGGTATTTTCTTTTCTCTCCTCGTTGTTCTGGGCAAGGAGCGCACTGAGTGACTCATCTAGCACAGCAGTATAGAGAATCAATGGTTTATTTAGAATAGGGGCAGCAAGCACTGGAGGGTGCAACAAATATTGTTTGATACTTTCGAACACTTCTTAACATTCGGCATCCCAGACAAAAGGAGGTCCTTTCTTCATGAGATTTAAGAAGGGCCTACATCTCCCCGATAAATTTGAGATAAACCTTCGTATATAAGCAAGCTTGTCTTGAAAAGATCTTAGCTGCGTCAGACTCTTTGGAAGGGGCATCTCCATGATGGCCTTTATCTTGGATGGGTCAACTTCGATCCGCCGATATCGGACTATAAAGCCCAGGAATTTTCCCGATGACACTCCAAAAGCGCACTTCAGAGAATTCATCTTCAGATCGTATTCCCTCAGTCTAGTGAGAACGGTCCTAAGATCTTGGATGTGATCGGCCTTGTAGTCTTGACGACCAAATCATCAACATAGCATTCGATGACTTTATGGATTAGGTCATAAAGATATTGGTCATTGCCCTTTGATATATAGCACCTGCGTTCTTCAGTCCGAACGGCATCACTTTATAACAATATATGCCGATCGGGGTTCGAAATGTTGTATGCTTCTCATCCTCAGGCGACATTTTTATCTGATTGTACCCAGACGAACCGTCCATGAAGGTGAACAGCTCGTAATTTAAGGTATCATCGACAAATCATTTTCATGACCGGAAACGGGAAATCATCTTTAGGGCATACCTTGTTAAGGTCCCTGAAATCGACACAGATCCGGATCTACTCATTTTTCTTCTTTACTGGGACAATGCATGCGATCCAGTCTGCGTACTTCGCTTCCCTGATGAAGCAAGTATCGATAAGTTTCTTAGTTTCCTCGATGACCTTTTCTTCCAGCACCCTTCTCATTCTTTGAGGAACTTGTTTGACAGGCTTGGCATCAAAAGATATAGCCAGCTTATGCATGACCACTTCAGGGGATAGGCCAGGCATTTCTTCTTACGTCCACGCGAAGCAGTCGGCGAACTCATGCAGCAGGGCGATTATCTGCTCTTTCATTTCCTCTGACAAGAGTGAGCTGATGTAGGTCGGTCTTGGGTTATCGGGCGTTACCAAATCAATCTCGGTTAGCTCATCGAAAGTTTCTTGTCCGCCATCTTTGAACTCTTGAGGGGCCTCTTCTGGCTCGACTAGCTCGTCTTCATCATTTGACACTTCGCTGGCTTCACCAATATGAATCATGTAACATGCCTTGATGTCAGGTTGAATGAAACCTATGCCCCGTCTATCTGGGATTCGTCCATCGATGAGCGCTCGGACCTGAGGCGGGTGCCACAGCCCCTCATAAAACATCGCTTCGGAGTCCGTTTGATATAACCAACATCCGCACTTTTTAAAATATTCCCGCATCTCGGACGCATAATATCTAGGGTTTAGGACGACTCTTATGCCTCTTTCATAAGGAAGGCACGTGACAGACAAATCGTCTGGATGTACGACATGATTTGACCCATAAAACAGGATGCCCTTCTGCCTACTCTTTCTCCCGGGAAGCTGGTCCACGGTGGAGACTGACAATGCATCGAGCTCTTTGCACATCTGCTCTGGCACCCTTATGACGGCTAGGGACCCTTCTGTAATTTCGAAGGTCTCTCGTAGTTTTGCTCGTTCCGTGGGGTCCCAGTCTGCACAGCTGTTGCAAGGCGGGTCCTCTTCCTCCGACTCTTCGGTGTCGCTGCCTAAACGAGGGCGGATTTTGTTGTCGGATGGGCCTTCAATATCAGATTCGTCCGTATCGCTACCGAAATGAGGGCGAGTTTTACGGAAGGACGGACTTCCATCGTTGGACTCATTAGTGTCACCGTCGAAACGCGGATGCACATGGGGTTTTTTGCTTTTGAAAGTGACAGCCGGCTCAGATTTTCCTTTGAGTTTCGGGGCCGCTCTGTCCTCGGTCAGTTGTGGCTTAACATTTTAGGGGTTCACAAAGTACCGAGAATCTTCATATCGGACTTCACGCACACCGAACGGCTGGATGTCTCCGTCAATGCGTCTTTCTTCGCCATTTTTACTATACTTCATGCATTGATGGAGAGTTGATGGAACAATACCGTAATCATGGAGCCACGGCCGCCCCAAGAGATTTTATAAGACGTGTCAGCGTCAATCACGTATATCTTAGCTTCGGTTTGCAGATCCCCAAATTTGATTAGCAGAGCTATAGACCCCATAACTTGCTGGCAATTTTGATTGAAGCCTTGAATGACAATCATTTTCCCTTGACAGGTGTCGGACGTACATTGACAAACTCTTCAGAGTCCGCAAGTTCATGATGTTCACTGAGGATCCCGGATCAATCAATATGCGATTAATCCGATCTCCATCGCTATACCCAGTCACGTAAAACGGTCGATTATGCTCAGTCGTTCCCAGTAGTAAGTCTTCGTCTTTAAACGTGACTGCGGCGGCATGCAGAGCGTACTGGGCTTCTTTCATATTAATTTCCGCAAAGGGAGCCTGGTACCGCTCGGGATTTTGTAAAGCGTGAATGAGAACATCCCTAAGCTCCTTAGATAGGACCAAGGCATCGTAGATGCTCGGGAGAGACGGAAACTTCCGGAGATGGGCCAAGACATTGTAGTCCACTGAGGAAGGACTTGAGTTTGATGAGCCGGCTCTCTGCCATCTTCTTCATTAACGACTTGTTTTTCCTTTCCTTTTGGGGTGTTGCCCTGATTTGGTGGTAGAGCCATGCCGCTTCTGTGCTGGATTTGGTTGGCCTTTGTGGCGAGCTCCGCATCCTCTTCGGGAAAACATAGCTCTTCCTCAGAATTTCTACCAAAGTGGATGGCGTAGCAGATCTCTATAGGGATCTCTACATTGGAGTCTTCTTCTAGCTCCTCCAGAATCTCAGCCGCTTCTATAAGGAAGAACTCCTTCAATTGAATTAGAGTCATTTCCTCTTGTTCATAGTTTTCGAGGGAATCGATATATTTTTGAATGGTCGATCTCCCTGCAAACTCTTTTTCATGTCGAGCTGCACTTTTCTTCTTCTTGAGCTTTTTGGATTTTGAGCCTGATTGAGCCGAATTGGCAGCTGGAATGGTGGGCTTCTTCTGCCCTTCCCAATCTGTTCTAGGCTCTTTCCGAAGTAGCTCATCTTCTTCATCCTATTAGATATGTGCGTACTCCATGGAGGCTGCGGTGAGTCAGTTTCATTTCTCAAGGCAGCGGGTTCAGCTGTCTGCTTCCAGAAGGCTTCAGTTTCTGTCTGTATAAAGTTAGTGGTTGTAACTTGATTGTTCACCAACACACTCTTGGACAGCTCGATCTCTCCGGTCTTGTACTGCTTCTCGACCCATTCTTTAAACATATAGCAATCCTCGATCACATGGCTCACTGCTCAGTGGTACAGGTGTTTACCGCCGAAAACGGAGACGAACCGGGTAGGTCGTCTTGCTTGAATTTGGGGGTAGATGATATTTGGATTTATCCGTCCACCTCTCCGAAGATGCCAAGTTGATTTATGACACCATCTATCGGAGGTTTGGACGGATGCGACCATTGTAGCAGACTCGACAGATTCCCTCTCGTTTGTGATGGTTTTTTATTGTGGGGACGCTCTTCCCTGCAGGCGCAAGCCCCTGCAGTTTATTACGTTACCGCATCGCGATAACCACTTTCTCCTGATCCAGAGGTTCACTTCGTGTCGTGTGTGTTTGTTTTATTTTTGGTTGCCTGTGGATTGTATACGGAGACTAATTTATATTGTCGTCCGTAAGGCGTGGATTAGTCCAAATCCGTATATTCTTATATTTGGGTTTAGTTTGATTTAAGGATCGTTAATCTCGTTTGAGATTAAGATCAACTTTAATGTTTGTTGAGAATACGTTAGTCCGATTTGAGACTAAGATCTACTCAACAGGATTTTGGGATCATTCAGACCCAACAAAAGAGCATTTAGACTCTATTGCTTTAGTTTAAGGACATTTCGGTCCGTCATTAGTTTAAGGATGTTTCGGTCCGCAGTAGTTTGAGGTGTATATGTCATCTCTGGACGCGTTCCCAAAAACAATTGGTTGTCGGGACCCACTACCTCTCTGAAGACGTTGAGGAACTACAACGACATGTATCAGAGGTGTAGAGAGATGTACCCTTGAACCAACTCCATGTTTGAGGGAAAAGGAATTAATGGTCGAGCCCAAAAATCATTAGTCGTATTTTGATACTATGATTTCTTCATTAGTTTGGGAAGTCATGAGCATAGAGGCTCGGTCTATTTGGAGATCGAAGATATTTTAATCTCAAGAAGACTTAGCCAACTTGAGGCTGGAGTTGATTTCCCCTAGTATTAAACACTAGTATACGCTCAGCACTCACGTGTTCCCACGTGAGATTCTAAAGCAGTGTTAAACACTGGATTCCGGGGGCGCTCACTTGTGGCACGTGAGGCACCTCAAAGCTGGCGTTGTACATTGGGTTCAAGTCCCCGTTTATATATAAGTGTTAGACACTTAATTCTTGTGGCACTCACGTGTGAGCACGTGAGGCGCCCCAAAGTTGAGTACTGCCTTTTGGGTTTTATTTCCCTCTTCTTTTATAAGTGCTAAGTATTTGGCTCACGTGTGAGCACATGAAGCGCCCGAAATGGGAACTGTTCTCTGGATTTTATTTCTCTTTCTTTTATAAGTGCTAAGCACTTGGACCCTGTGGTGCTCACGTGCGAACACATGAAGCGCCTTCAAAATGTGAGCGTTGTTTTTTGGGTCTATTCCATTTTTTTGTATAAGTGCTAAGCACTTGATTGGGGGTCACGTGGAAAATACGTAACTGCCCTAGGGGCACTTCTTATTCTTCTTTTAGGCGCTCACGTAGAAAACACGTGACTCGGTCTCAGCCATTCTTTTTTGTTCATCAGAGGTGCTCACGTGGGGAAACACGTGAGGTTTCGTTATAGTGTTGAACACTAATGAATCACCAGTTTTTCCTTCTTTGTGCATGAAGATTTTGATCTCATATTAACGATACTGGGATCTGAGTTTAGAGAATTTCAAGTCTCTTGTTTTATAAGAATTAAATTCTTTTTACATGGTTAAACCTTAGTTTTATCAGAGGAATTAAATTCCTATATACTTTTGTAAGAATTAAATTCTTTGAACTTAGTTATTTCCCCTAAGTTTCAAATCTGCATAACAGAATCTTCCTGATGAGAATTAAATTTTCAACTTGTGGGGAGATCTTCTTCTGAAGACCTCAACCAAAGGAAGAACTAAGTTCTTGTATGCAGGGTTAAACTCTTAGAGAGGCGAAGAAGGGATAAGATAATCTCTGTATTTTCTTCTTACCTAGGTTTTTTTGTTTAAGAAAGGGATCTTCTTCTTTTAGAGAATTGAATTCTCTTTCTCTTTTTTCCTCCATTTTCTTCTCTTTTTCTTTTTTTTTAAACTTGAAGTCTTAGGTTCTTTATATAATGGAGAGCAGTTTGTTAATTAGTTTTAGGAAATCTTTCATTGAGAGACTCCAATTGATTTGGGGGGTTTACCCGCTGTTGGATCTTTGATCTAAGGGTTTCTGTCTTACAGAGCATATTTTATTGTTTCGTAAACAAGATTAGGAAAAAAAATTCTCATACAGAATTTATTCTATAGATTGGTGATTTTTTTAATCACCGTTGGATTTTTAATCCAAGGGTGCTTGGCTTAACGGAGCACAATTTTTCTTTGTTTTAAAAAGATATGAAAAATATTTTCCAACTCATAAGATTTTTGATCCGCCAACTTTCTGTTTAACAGAAAATATCATTTCCCATTTAAAAGTTCAATAGAATTTAATTCTATATTTAATCATCATTGGATATTTGATCCAACGGTTCCTTGTTGAGTAGAATTTTAATTCTACGTAGGAAAGTGCCCTCACGTGTTAAACACGTAGGGCTCTTCTAGCCTAGCAATTATTTTAATTGCAGTGCCTATATGTGTTGCATATAGGCACTCGCGTGTTAAACACGTGGGGCTGTTTTGGCCTAGCAATTATTTTAATTGCAGTGCTTATATGTATTTCATATAGGCACTCACGTGTTAAACACGTGGGGTCGTTTTAGCCTAGCAATTGTTTTAATTGCAGTGCCTATATGCGTTCACGTGTTAAACACGTGGGGCTATTTTAGCCTATCAATTGTTTTAATTGCAGTGCCTATATGTGTTGCATATAGGCACCCACGTGTTAAACACGTGGGGCTGTTTTAGCCTAGCAATTTATTTTAATTGCAGTGCTTATATGCGTTGCATATAGGCACTCACGTGTTAAACACGTGGGGCTCTTCTAGCCTAGCAATTTATTTTAATTGCAGTGCTTATATGCGTTGCATATAGGCACTCACATGTTAAACAAGTGGGGTTGTTTTAGCCTAGCAATTAATTTTAATTGCAGTACTTATATGCGTTGCATATAGGCACTCACGTGTTAAACACGTGGAGCTGTTTTAGCCTAGCAATTATTTTAATTGCAGTGCCTATATGCGTTGCATATAGGCACTCACGTGTTAAACATGTAGGGGGCTCTTTTAATGGGGAACTTTCCGTCATCCTTTTTTATAAGGGAACAACGGGCAATATTGTAACGCTTTGAATTTTCGTTTAGGTAGTTTTTCGATAATCGGTAAAATAATCAGTCTTTTCCGTAAAAAGTCAAAATAATTATCTTTTCAATATAGGCCTAATTATAAAAAAGTTAGATAAGATATTGCTAGAAATTGGTCACTAAATTGTCACCTAAAAATTTCTAGTTATTTAAAAAAAATTCCTTAATTAATTATTTTTTTAATATTATTTTAAGCTTTTAAAAATACATTAAATTAGTGATGAATACAAATTTAAATGGGTAAATTACACACTTAAGAACCATTATAAACTAAAATTTAGTGTTAACAAAAAATTTACCAAGACATTTCAATTCTAGTTGATTCTATGGTTTAAAAGGAAATAAAAGTGAAATTTTAATAAGAAATTGATGTGATATGCATTTATTACCCTTAAGAGATATTTTTTTTGGAAAATTCTACACAAACTCACACATTTCCCCACTCCACTCCCCTTGGCCGAGCCACCTTCCTGTAGGTCCCCAATTTTCTCCTCTCTTTTTTACTTCAAATTCCATCAAAAATCAACAAAAAATCCACAAAAATCCACAAAATCCTTCACAAATTCAAACCTAATCCCTATTCTACTTCTTCCCAAACCCAAATTGGTTTAAAACAAGGAGAAAAGAGGCAACTTTGGAGGCTAACTGCAAGAGGTTCACAACTTGTAAGGTATAATTTTAATCTAGTTGTTAAATTGGTAGTTTAAATATGCTAATTTAGAATTTTAAAGTGTTAATTTGGTTATAATTTCTTGTTTAGGAAATTCTAGTAAAGATTTGGAATTTTAATTAGGGTTTGAAGCTTTGTAAGTGGGTTATAATTTGTGTTGTGGCCATCTAGTAGTTTGAATTGGATGTTTGTGCTAGTTGTGATCGCTACATCGTTAAACCGCGATATTTGCATCGAAATTTAGTTGTTAATGCTTACTAAGTTTTTCTTAAAATTAGGAGGTGATTTAATTGCGATATATTGACGATATTTATAGCATCTCCTACGACTTTTAGGGTGTGCCAATGCGTAATTTGGTTTAGTCGGGTTTTAGTTTTGACGGTTGCCTCGAAACGACGATTTTAGTTAAGCTTTTAGTGGTTTTCGTGTGTATTCCGCGCGTTTAGTGCACGTTGTGCCTAATTTGTCAGTGTTGATTCTTTTATTTTGTGACTTGTGTCGTTTCTTGATGTGTAATCTTAAGTTTGTGTTATGCAATTTTAGGATCGGTTGCGGAAACATCGGACGCGGCACGCAAAGGCAAAGCGGTAGTTGGATCAGATTAGCGAGGCGTCCGGGTGAGTAGATGTATAAATCTATGGGGAAATCGTCTGGATGGCGCGAGGCGCCCCATAGTTAGGATCACTTTATTACTCGCAAACTATATGCATAGTTATTTAGTTAACCATCTCATTCATATGCATAGCTATTTAGTTAACCATCTCATTCATATGCATAGCTTTCTGGTCATACATATATATATATATATACCTGTGTGGTATCACCCCTTAGGACACTTACACCATTACCATTGGCTCATATTGCACGCGCACTATTCATGTGACACACACGTCTTTGGTAATTGCCATGCTACGAGCATTGCAGAACCTGCTTAGTTCAGTATCAACACTTGCATCGTATATGATACATTGAATTGCATAGCATATATATATACCTCACTTCATCATCATGCTTATATAGATTCCTAGCCATAATCACATTGCATACCTGTGACATCATAAGCATTTATCATATACAACATGTTGGATATTATGATTTTCTTGAGGATTTTAGTATTGATGAGATTTCTGGATTTTGGGGAAAACCGCAAGAATTTAACAAAAGTTTATTATCATCATTTTTAAAAATAAAGTTGCGGTTTTCTCATGATGTATGTGTCGTCCACCATGAGTTTTCATGTTTTCTGTTGGATTTCGAGACCCGATTCAAGGAGTGGATGAACCGTCTCGGGTACATGGTAGGCCCGGTATGGTACCCCGGGGCAAGAAGATCGAGTTGTAGACGATGAGACTGGCAGGGGAAGACTACCTACCGGTGATGTCTGGCGCGGCGGATATCCGGAGGATACCGACTGTTGCCGAGAGATTTGATGATATGGGCCGATCCGGACTGACGGAGCCCGATGTATTGAGATATTGACATAGTGAGACATTAAGACAGATATATTTCCATATTTGGTGTCGATGCTTGACACGGTTTTCAGATGATTTCATTGATGGTACCTTGGCTATTGTACAGATGCTTTTTTCTAAGTTAAGAATGCAAAGATCATCATATTAAACACTTAAAGATTTCGTATTAATTTTGCATCCATGTGCATACATATTAGTAGCATTGCATCATATTTAGATATGCAGGGTGTGACGCATTGCGTGCATTCTTACGATAGCCTTATTAGATGTTATTTTCTACTCACGAGCTGGCAACTCACCCCCGTTGTGCCACATATCTTGCATGTCGGACCCGTCAGCCTCATAGTGGCGGGCTTATCTTATCATTGGCTTCTTTGCTCAGACTCGTGACATTGCTCTTAGGTGGGTTGCGATGGCACTTTATCTCTTTTTGTACTATCATTGTATCTAGTATTCTCCATCTACCACTTCTTAATTATATATGCGACCTAGTGATGAGACTGGGAGATTTATGTATATGTGGTTTTTTTGGGGTCGAGCTCACTTGAGCCGACGTTGTGTTTTTCTTATTTTTTTTGCATTTCTTTATGCCTATTTGCTTGATATTGCATATATATTGCGTGTGGTTGTGATCCGCCTTGGGCGAAGAGCTAGATCCCGTTTGGGGATGCCATTTTGTTATTACAGGTTATATATCTTGTTGTACCCATTTTTGGGGGCTAGTATTTACAAAGAAAACTCTGCCGAAATTTTCGGAAAAATTTTGATGTTTTTAAAAAGGGGTTAATACAACTTAATTGATTTTAAAGCCGTTTTCATAAAAGGTTTTCCTTCACTCTTTTGAATTTGGTTTAGATTTTTCTGGGTTTTGGCTGACTTAGGTTACGTTACGCCTTTAGACGTCTCGTAATCTAAGTGTCAGTCACGTTCCGTACGTTCGGGTCGTGACAAATATAGAGGATTGTCGGTCATTTTTACTTCGTGGGGTCTCTTCGACTCTGGCAGTTGTAAACCGTTGCTCAAGACGTCTTTGAATATCTTGCGCACCTTGTCCCTTCTGAAAAAGTAAACCTTGTTCTTTTTCTCCTCTAAGGAAGGCCTTTCTCCTCCCAGCACTGGCTTTCGAGACCGGTTGGTTTTAGATTCGCTTGCTTTTCGCTTGTCTTCATTGTCGGACGCATTGAAGACATTAGTATTGCTGGAATTCCCGCTTCTACGGTTGTCGTCCCTCTTACTCTTCTAAGTCTTGTCCCTCTGAGAGTCCGGGGTAGACTCTTGCTTTGAGCGTTCCAGCATTTGGACTTTCTTGGTCAGCTCCTAAAACGTCTTGAGGCCTGCTGTACATAAGAATGGGACCATCCAATTGCTTAGGTTCCCAATGAGGAGGCTGACGGACTGGTCCTGCTCTAGCGGCGGTTCACACTTGACAGTGAGGTTGCGCCATCGGGCAATAAAGTCTGTGTTTCTTTCATTTTTCCCCGGCTTGGTTCTCACGAAGTCAGCAATGGAGATTTTGTCACTAACACTCATGAATCTTTGCTGAGACAGAGACTCCATTTGGGCGAAAGTAGTGACGGACCCGTCTGGTATACTCACGTACCAGTCGAAAGCGACACCAGTCAGGTTGTTGACAAACTGACGAAGAAGGAGTGCATCATTGCCCACTATATTTCCGCACGACGCTTTAAAGTGGGCGACCTGCTGATTTACGTTTCCCGTCCCGTCAAATCTTCCGAACTTAGGAATGACGTAGCCGCTCGGGAACTCGATCAAATCGTACTGTGCGTGATATGGTCGCCCACTACTGCCAATTTCTTTCTGAGCTTCGGCTTCGGCCACCAATGTTTTAACCTTGCTGGTGACCAAATCCATTATTCGATCTTGTGTTAGCGGGATAGTGCTATATGGGGCCAAGGCATCCCTAGAAGCGGAATGTGGCCGGATTTCATGCGGCTCGACCAATCTTGGACCCAAAGGGACAGGCATCGACTGCTTCGGGTGTAGGGTTAGCATAGCACCTTGTGAAGGTTTTGGCAAGCATCAATCATGCTACTTTAAAATTTTTGGGGTGCTAAACAAACCCTAACCAAGATCTTAACTGGAGACATAGGGTTAACAAAGCAAGTAAACAACTTTATTTCTAAGAGTTAGGGATTACAACCTTTGTAGTCCGTTCCTTCACTTCATAAGCTCCGTGTTGAGGTCCCTTCACCGCGATCATCATGTACCCGGACTCTAAAGAGGCTCCATGAAGAGAAAGATGCAAATTTGCTTCCAATCTTCAACTACTAAGATGATCTACCTTGAAGAATCTCGAACCCAAGCTCTTGCTTCACTAATCAAGTATTAGCAAAGCAAACACCCTAATCTAAGTGGCTAGAATATATGAGAATGATGAAGTAGGAATTTAGCTCTCTTTTGTTTTCGATTTCTCACACTAAATCATCACATGTAAAAAGCTAGCAAGCTTTTTCAAGAAGGAAGAAGAAGAAGAATTTCTTTTGTGATGAATAATGAATTATTGTTTTGAGGTTAGAATTGCAACCATGGGTTAAAGAAAACATCCTTAACTCTTGTAGAGAATAAACCATGGGTTGAGATTTGGGTTGGGTTAACAAATATCTTCACAAAATATCAAAGGATGAAGACTAAAGTCAAAGCTTCAAGAAGCTTCCATAAAGTTCATCCATAACATTAACCCTAATCCAAACCCTAACATGTTTTATTCTCAAAACCCTAGTTGCAATTTTAACCCTTACATGTTACAATATTATATATCACATATATAATATATTTTGTAACAATATAAAATAATACAATTAACATATATCATATATATATCAATGTATTATCCATGTGAGAAAAAGAATCTTTAAGTGAGCTTATATTAGTTAATATAATATAATATATCAAATATATAATTATACATTAAATTATCGAATCAATACTCGATCCGATAATCCGGCTATTTCACAAATAACCGACTAATATTATCTGTATCAGTTCATCGAATCAACACTTGATCCGATGACCCGGCTATATCACATATACCCGGCCGATATCACATATCGCGAGAATCTAATACGGTATCGCATACACGTATTATTCTCAGTCCCGCACATATCACATATGTGCTCCTACTCCGTTTTGCCTGAGCCAGGAAACCTCCGTGTAGAACTCTAAGGAATCGTCAATACGCCGGCAGTAGGTGATGATCATATCAAACACCCACAAGCTGCAAGCGGTCAGCTAAACGTAACAGCCACCCAGGTATTGAGCAATCAGAAGATCAACAAGCAAGCCTGTACATTCTCCTGTGAATCCAACCAGTAACACTCTCGTACAGTCCGGTCTCTTCGTCAGATATGTCGCATATCTCGCCTAGGGGTGGTAAACGTCAGACCCCAGTAGCTTGATAAGTCGTATCGATGTGAGGTCTATAACAGTTCAAGAAACTACTGATAACACTTACTAGTAAATCTCAGCAACCCTGGCCATGGATTTCCAGTTATAACCAATCGAACACAGCGCAACATCAACTCCCTATACCGGAAGAGACGAAACCCCTCTTATCGCTCATTGCTTCCATGTGATTCGGGACTGTACTCAAAAGCCACCGTTTTGCACGCCCTCTTGGACGTGGTATGATGGAAATCAAAGCACAGTGGGAATCACACAAGACTCTATGACGATCTCGGGTCTACAGACTAACCTGTACCAGTGTCACCAGAGAACCGCCATCTGACGTGAGGTATAATACCATCTGGGAGTTCTCGGCGAGTCCGTCCAGTGTACCCAGTCTCCACTGAGCACCCGTATACCTTCTCTGATGTCAAACACCAATGGATATGGGATCATCCATCGCCCATCATATAGGTCAAGAAGCGCATACGCTAGTCTACTCTGGAGTATCGATGTCATGTCTCGGTACTCCCACGACTAGGAACATTTGAAGGATGTACTTAGCGACTACACTGTCCCCACTAGTATGATCTGCATCATAGTCCTGGTAGTCAAGTACTCATCCTAAGGGCTTTATCAACATGTAACATAGAGACAATCAGAGTACATGTTAAGATAAAGAATAACCAAATAGCATACTATCATGTCGAGCAAGAAAGTCCTCCCTATATATGTCCAAGCATCCACTACAATATACAACGTATGTACAGTAATGGCCTCTAGGGCATACATATAACTAACAATCTCCCACTTGCACTAGGCCCATCTGTTGTAGCATCTCATACCCAACAATAAGCTGTGGTTGAAGTATCCATACTCAACCATCCCATAAAAGTCTCTACTGGGAAATAGGCTTTTGTGAGTGGATCCGCGCTGTTGTCCTCTGTGTCTACTCTCCTAACCTCGATCTCCCTGGAGATCAACCATCTCCATGATCAAGTGATACTGCCTAAGAATATGTTTGGATCTCAGATGGGACGGGGGTTCCTAGGCATAAGCCACAACTCCATTGTCACACAATGGTAGGAACAAAATTCATCTCATGAACTCATATATATCCAGACTGCCTCTTTGGTAGCATCCTTGGTAACGATGTATCTTGCCTTTAATCGTCTAGTATGTCACGGTATCTAGCTTGGAACTCTTCCAACATACCGTCCCTCCACTGAGGGTAAAGACAATGCCTGCGACTGACATTCAGTCGTCCTTATCACCCTGGAACATTTCCAGTGATTCTCCCCAGGATCGATTTGATACCATCTCACTACAACTAGTGAGAATCCTAACATCTAATTAGATCTATCTCATAGATCCATAACCCAGGATTTAGGAGGTATCACCTTGATCCTATATAGAGAATCTTTGTGATAAGAGAAGATTGACCGAGCGTAGCATAGAAAACTTCTTCCCTACCAAGAGAATGTCATCCACGTACTATACGAGTATCACCACCATACTCCCTACTACCTTTTTGCATATACTTGGTTCATCTACCATTTTGATGAAGTCAAACTTTTTGACTACCACATCAAAACAGACGTTCCAACACCGCGATGTCTGATTTATCGCATAAAACAACTTGCACACGTTTTCGCTGCTCCCACTGTCTACGAAACCCTCTGGCTGTGTTCTTATAGACGCTCTCTTCCAAATCACTATTTAGAAAAGCAGTCATGACACCCAACCGCCAGATATCGTAGTCATGGTATGTAGCAGTGGCAAGTAAGATCTGGATGGACTTAAGCATAGCTTTGAAAGTCTCAACTTTTCCATGTACACCAAGTAATCTTCTCAAGATATACTTGCTCCTTATGGGGATTTAACCCTTCAGATAAAGCAACCAAAGTCCATACCTTGTTGGTGTATAAGGATTCCATCTCAGATCGCTAAGCATCCAGTCATTCTCACAGAGTCCCCACTCCTGATGGCCAGCTCGAAACTAGTTGGGTCATCATCTCATGATGCAATCCTCTCTCCCACTGTCATAGAGAAGCCGAAGTATCACTCAGGTGGATGAGGAACCCTACCAGATCGGCGGAGAGGCTGAGGTTCGTTGGAAACTATTGAATCCTCCGGGTTTACCAAATCATCAGCTGCAGTTTGTATAGCTGGAACTCCTTCCAATTCTACCTCATGACCATTAATTTCTTCATAAGAAATTCCATTTTTCTCAAAAAGTGGTATGCCGAGAAATAAAACATCTTTTGTTCCTCGGTGTGGTAGAAGATATTCCCTTGCGAATGCTTGGGATATCCAACAAACTTCCACAGAACTGACCTTACCTCGAGCTTGTCCGGATTTTGTTTTAGACATAGGCCGGACAACCCTAAATCTTAACTTTCTTAAGAGATGGGCTCTTCCCATACCATATCATATATAGAGTGGTAGGCATCTGATTTGGTTGGAACTCTATTCAATAGGTATGCAACTTCTCAAGTGCATAACCCCAAAAGAAAATAGGCAACTCAGTAGTACTCATCATAGAGCATACCATATCACATAGGGTGCAATTGCTCCACCCCGATACACCGACGTGTTGTGGTGTATACGGAGGAGTAATGCTGAGAGAGAATCTCATTCTCCTTTAGAATAGTCCAGGAATTCCGTGCTTAAGTATTCTCCTCCTTAATCTCATCAAAGGACATAATACTTATACCTGTTTTGGTTCTCTACTTCTAACTTATATTCATTGAATATCTCAAAAGATTCGGACTTGTGTTTCAACAGGAACATATGTCTGAATCTTGAGAGATCATCAGTGAATGTAATGAAATACAAAGAACCGGTCCTAGCATATGTAGACAGGGGACTTTCATACATCTGCATGTATCAATCCCAAGAGTTCACTAACTCTTTCTCTGTTTCCAATAAACGGAGTTATGGTCATCTTATCTTTGTGACATGGCCGGTAAGTTTCACAAGATGTAAATTCAAACTGATTTAAATATGCATCTTTATGTAACTTTAGCTAGTCGGGTCGCATCGATATGACCTAGTCTACAATGCCTTAAGAAGGATTCGTTCATTTCTGAACTCTTCCTCTTGTGTGTGTTCTGTACGTTAAGAACTGTGGTTTGATTTAGAACGTATATGCTTTTAGATAACGTGCCTGAACCGATCAACTCTTGATATAGGAAATGTTCAAAACATTATCCATCAATACAAAATTATATCCTTCTTTACTAATAAAGAGACTGATATGATGTTGTATATCAGGTTCGATATCTAATAACATTCGTTCAGAATCAATGTATTTGGCAATACAGGGTGATAACTGCCAACTCACTTGGCTTGCAACAATTGCACCGTTTCCAACTCTTGAAACTTATTACCCGTTCTCAGTTCTCTACCTTTCTGTAGCCCATGTAACAGATTACATTTGCGGGATCCTGATCTGGTATCTCATACCCAGGACGTAAAGGATACTGAGAAACAGTTCTCGGTAATGAACACACCCGAAGAAGATGCATCAGCATGCACTTTCTTCGTTTGGGCGGCACGGGAATTCTGGTAATCCCCTATTTCCTGCTCGATCTTATAACAATTATAAGTTGGAGCGGGACCAACGTTCCCTAGCGCAGTATAACAAGCGGGTTCGGTCAATACATCCGTATTTTTATCTTGATTAAGGCGTGACATAGTCGCAACCAGGAGAGAGAGAGAAGAAAACACTCAGCGTATGCTCTCGCAAGATTAGATTGGTTATTAATATATCTAATCAGGATGGCTCCCACTGTTTTAGTCAAATCTTCCTTCAAACCCTAAAAAGAAAGACTGGCCGGGATTAATTACACCCTATATGTTCGCCAATCTTTCAGCCAGGCCAGTGCCGGTACTTTGAGGAAGGTTCCCCGTGCTTTCGCACGGACCTAATTAAAATAAATCTCGTTTTCCCAGGGACGTAACCCCGTTGACACCTTTCTAGACACCTACTTGATCGGCTATTTATAATGTGTAAAACTCTCCCAGGAGTAACTCTTACTCGCAGCGGGTATCGGGATCCAACTATCTTATAGGAGGTATGCAATCTCATTGCAAATTTCAACACTTGAAATTCCCGATAATATTTTACCCCTAGCATCCTATGACCTTGACGAAAGCCAACAAACCATAGGCTACTAGTCAAGTTCAACCCGTACATTTCCCGATTGAATTAAACCCACCCGCACGACCCTTGACGAATGCCAAACAACGCCGTACGAATATCCTAATCCAATCGCATCGTATGCAAGCAGATAAGCACTAGTTAGCTACCGTACACTACGCCTTGACGAATGCCAAACTACCGCAGCACGAATACTAAGTAGTACTTATCTGAAATGACGGAGGGCTACGCAGGTTTTTAAGAAAACCATTAGCGTAATGAACTTGATATCGTTGTAGAATCGAGTGATTTTGAGAAAGGAGTGTTTTTGAGGCTTTTACTAGTTTCACTAAAGAAGCCACTCCCGGTGAAGGGATCTCGGCTCTTTCCTCATCGAATAAGATGCAGGATATTTCATAAATACCGATGTGCAAAGCAAAAACTATAAAAGCAATTAAAAAACAAACCGTGTTTGTAGCATCTGCTAGTTTTCACTAAAGAGGTCACTCCCGGTGAAGGATCTCGGCTCTTTCCTTATCGAATAAGGTGCTGGATATTCTACAAGGAATACCGCTATGCAAAGCAAGAACTAGAGCTACCAGTTTTTAAACAAGTTTTTACAACATCTTTAGGTTTCTTTTATTTCATTAATCTCATTAATGAAGTCCCATTTTATTATGCTTCACAAGCATCAAATTTGAAACGAAATCAGCATTATAACATATATCTCATATATATAATATAAACATTCGTTTCGGGCAGTAATATGATCTCATCACAGAACATTGCAGCAGAAGGTAACATATGAAATATTGGATATACTAGGACGTCCGTGTTTTATTTCGAGCCTGTATAAAACACGGATTCCACGATCGTGATGAATAGCCAAACCCATATCCCTAGACCCCTACGAGAGCGGCAAGCAACACTGCCAATTCTAGGGTTAGGAGACCCTGTCTCGACTCCTCGAGATGGCCTCCCACTGGACCCTAGAACCCGGTTACTTGTGCTCCCCTCCTCGGGTCTATCCTAATGCGGAAAAGTAAATAATATACAATGGTGACATCATCCTCAACCCGGAAGTGCCCCGATAAAAGAATATTACATACAATGAATTTTATATGAATGAAAATAAAAACCCTTATCTCACATAAAACTCCCGGCTATTCAAAACACGACGATCCAATATAACATATCACAGCAACACGTAACATCACATGTCATCAACGTAAGTAAATATGCGTATCCCAATTGTCGTTGATGTATAGCAACGAAACCGGCGATGCTCCACATATTACACTTACGGTCGCAGAAAAGAAAGTGTAAAACTACAACAGTTGGAATCCGCAACCTCCTTAGACATCTCATGCCTTACCAAATGAATTCCTTAGACATCGCATGCCTAACGATTATAAACCCTGCATTTTAGTCTCGATATCGAAAACTCTTTCCAATATCAAGTCGGGCAATTCAACAAGATTTCCGACATCCTGATCGAATGCTCGTCGGAAACTTTAGTAGACGGTTGCACCCCCGATGCCGTCGACGAAGTGCACTAATGCGGAACACCGCCGCCGCGAGCACCCGAACGGATGCTTTTGGCGATGGGGTTCTCCTACAGTCACTTGGTCAGGGCTATAGGGCATGGCTATCTATTAAGTTTACTCGGCGAGTATCCGCGTACACTACGTGATTGCGACGGACTTTTGATCACATCAAAATTCCGTGGCAACCGATCAAATGAGACTAAAAACTGCTAGATTTATAACATTCAAATTAGTTATCTCATAACTACTTGTGGATTCCAAATATTGTATCACACTCCAGATAAATAGATAATGTTAAACTTTCCGATCGAATAAACAAACACCCAAGATTTCCCAAATAGCTCAACACTTGAGCGGAGTTCAAAAAGTCTCAGAACATGTCACAGCTGCTATGAACCAGCCGTAGAAGGGTCAAACCGACGCCTCACATGCGGCAACGCTAAACTACCACAAACCATATGGTTCGGTGGCGGTTTTGACGGTCACATAATCGAGTTAAGGTTACGTTCTTCTAGAGGGTCCACAAATTCGCTTGCATGATTTTCTGAAAGTTTTAAACTCAGGAAAAATCCAGCACTTGAAAGTTTTCCGACAGGGGAAAAAGTGAGTTATTGATATCCGTTCGAACCTTTTAACACGTTCTAAATTACCCGGAAAACCATAAACGAAGTTAAACTTTCCGATCGAATCAACGAGTTCCCAATATATCCAGAAAACTCAACACTTGAGTAGAATTAAAAATTCCCAGAACATGAAAAAGTACCCAAGAATAAACACCTGAAGTATTAGCCCCTAACTCTAAAAATTGGCCGCGGAACCGCCGCCAAATGCATGGTTTGGCCGCGGTTCCGCGGTCACGTGAGGGAGTTGTGGATTCGTACTTCATAGTAATCCTTAGAATTCCCTGCATGATTTTCTGAGTATTTTGAATATGAAAAATGTCAACTTTTGAAAAAATTTCCAGAAACTAGGTTTTTACGGGGTTTCGGAGTTCGATCGGACTTCAAACTTCGTCTAGACAACGCCTAATGTTATAGCTTGGCTCTGATACCACTGTAGGGTTAGCATAGCACCTTGTGAAGGTTTTGGCAAGCATCAATCATGCTACTTTAAAAATTTTGGGGTGCTAAACAAACCCTAACCAAGATCTTAACTAGAGACATAGGGTTAACAAAGTAAGTAAACAACTTTACTTCTAAGAGTTAGGGATTACAACCTTTGTAGTCCGTTCCTTCACTTCATAAGCTCTGTGTTGAGATCCCTTCACCGCGATCATCATGTACCCGGACTCTAGAAAGGCTCCATGAAGAAAAAGATACAAACTTGCTTCCAATCTTCAACTACTAAGATGATCTACCTTGAAGAATCTCGAACCCAAGCCCTTGCTTCACTAATCAAGTATTAGCAAAGCAAACACCCTAATCTAAGTGGCTAGAATAGATGAGGATGATGAAGTAGGAATTTAGCTCTCTTTTGTTTTCGATTTCTCACACTAAATCATCACATGTAAAAAGCTAGCAAGCTTTTTCAAGAAGGAAGAAGAAGAAGAATTTCTTTTGTGATGAATAATGAATTATTGTTTTGAGGTTAGAATTGCAACCATGGGTTAAAGAAAACATCCTTAACTCTTGTAGAGAATAAACCATGGGTTGAGATTTGGGTTGGGTTAACAAATATCTTCACAAAATATCAAAGGATGAAGACTAAAGTCAAAGCTTCAAGAAGCTTCCATAAAGTTCATCCATAACATTAACCCTAATCCAAACCCTAACATGTTTTATTCTCAAAACCCTAGTTGCAATTTTAACCCTTACATGTTACAATATTATATATCACATATATAATATATTTTGTAACAAAATAAAATAATACAATTAACATATATCACATATATATCAATGTATTATCCATGTGAGAAAAAGAATCTTTAAGTGAGCTTATATTAGTTAATATAATATAATATATCAACTATATAATTATACATTAAATTATCGAATCAATACTCGATCCGATAATCCGGCTATTTCACAAATAACCGACTAATATTATCTGTATCAGTTCATCGAATCAACACTTGATCCGATGACCCGGCTATATCACATATACCCGGCCGATATCACATATCGCGAGAATCTAATACGGTATCGCATACACGTATTATTCTCAGTCCCGCACATATCACATATGTGCTCCTACTCCGTTTTGCCTGAGACAGGAAACCTCCGTGTATGACTCTAAGGAATCGTCAATACGCCGGCAATAGGTGATGATCATATCAAACACCCACAAGCTGCAAGCGGTCCGCTAAACGTAACAGCCACCCAGATATTGAGCAATCAGAAGATCAACAAGCAAGCCTGTACATTCTCCTGTGAATCCAACCAGTAACACTCCCGTACAGTCCGGTCTCTTCGTCTGATATGTCACAATTCTCGCCTAGGGGTGGTAAACGTCAGACCCCAGTAACTTGATAAGTCGTGTCGATGTGAGGTCCATAACAGTTCGAGAAACTACTGATAACATTTACCAGTAAATCTCAGGAACCCTGGCCAGGGATTTCCAGTTATAGCCAATCGAACACAGCGCAACATCAACTCCCTATACCGAGAGAGACGAAACCCCTCCTATCGCTCATTACCTCCATGTGATTCGGGACTGTACCCAAAATCCACCGTTTTGCACGCCCTCTTGGACGTGGTATGATGGAAATCAAAGCACAGTGGGAATCACACAAGACTCTATGACGATCTCGGATCTACAGACTAACCTGTACCAGTGTCACCAGAGAACTGCCATCTGACGTGAGGTATAATACCATCTGGGAGTTCTCGGCGAGTCCGTCCAGTGTACCCAGTCTCCACTGAGCACCCGTATACCTTCTCTGATGTCAAACACCAATGGATATGGGATCATCCATCGCCCATCATATGGGTCAAGAAGCGCATACGCTAATCTACTCTGGAGCATCGATCCCATGTCTCGGTACTCCCACGACTAGGAACATTTGAAGGATGTACTTAGCGACTACACTGTCCCCACTAATATGATCTGCATCATAGTCCTGGTAGTCAAGTACTCATCCTAAGGGCTTTATCAACATGTAACATAGAGACAATCAGAATATATGTTAAAATAAAGAGTAACCAGATAGCATACTATCATGTCGAGCAAGAAAGTCCTCCCTATATATGCCCAAGCATCCATTACAATATACAACGTATGTACAGTAATGGCCTTTAGAGCATACATATAACTAACATCGGGTTGTCATCACCCGGCTCATGAGTAGAGACTTGTGCTTGATTGGGAGGTGCTCGGGCAATTTGATCCGTAAGCTGCATCACAACGTTCGTCAAGTCGTCAATTTTCGAATAGAGCTTGGCCATCTCTTTATGTTTACTTCTGAGCTGTTTTCGAAGCTCTTGAAGCAGCTCTTGCTCTGCGGTCCTGGGGCAAAAAGTCGGCTCTTCCTCGCTGTCCGAACTTGACTCCACATAGACTGAAGGGTCTTTCTGCCTATCGGCCTGATCGAGAGGATTTTCATCATCCAGCGGAGGTGGCTGATCTTGGGAAGCGGCAAATACATTCAAGCCAGATTGGGCTTGGGATGTGGTGGCCCCATCCTTGCTTTTGCTACGGAGGTTGTCGCTGGGACGTGTGCCCGCCATATAGACAGTGTGAATACATATGCGGCCGTCCTTTCATTATTGCTAGCTGATTTTGTGGACCACCGTCTTGGCCTTTCTGTTTTGGTAACGGACAATTGATTAAAAATGGCTGGCCTGACCGACTTCTTGAATAGTGCCGACGCTTCTTTTCTGTATTTGCCCCGCTGCTTTTGCGCGGCACAAAGCGCTTGATAGACTCTTGAAGAGACAGTGTCATGCTTTCTCTGTTGGGGCTGGGACACGTATCTTTGTAGCATCGTTCGGACTGATGTCTCCTTGATTCTAGCAGTCATGGCGTTTTTCTGAACCCATTTCAGGGGTTCGAAAGAATTGCTGACTTTTACGGCCGACTCAGCAGTCGTCGCGGGGTGACCCTGCCCTTGGAACCTCACAAGATTCCACTTGGCCGAAGTCCTGGCCTTTTTGTTGGCTCGATACCTGAGCCGCTTCTTTCTCAACCTTTCTGTTTTGAGCACTTGGCAGGCTTCGGCCCTTCAGGACGACGTCGTAAACTGACCGACAGAGAGTCCAGAGAATATGCCTGCTTGCGCGATCGTCAAGGGCAACGTCTGAGCTTGCTGGAGCTGCTTTATGGCCCCATTGGTGTTGACAGACTTTCCCCCAGTTGGAACAGTAGAGAGCCGTTCGAATACGGATTTGCATTTGGGGTGGGATGCTCTGGCGACCACGACGTTCGGCCTCCTACCCCTTGAGGTCGGTTTGGCCGCTTGGTTTGCCGTGACCTCCGCCAGATGAGCGCTTCCGGCAGGGTAGATGATGACAGAACCAAATTGACGGGGTGGCTCCTCCTATTGCCGGCTGAGACTTGCAGGGAGAACCACACGAGCATTGATCTTGACCACGTATGAGATTGGGGTCACGTTGGCAGCTGAATTCATCTTGGGAGACATCGTCGTTGAAAGTTGATTGCTGCACGAATGGAACATTACTTCAGTACAAACGTCGGTATATATGTTAAATGAGTTCGCATAAACGCTTGACCCGAGATATGGGAAGAGAGAAAGGTCCCACCGGGCGTGCCAGAATCTGTAGGGTGTTTTTCGTCACCCCATTGAGATGGGAATACGCACGCGCTTGTCAGGCATATTACAGATTCCCTCTGCCTAAGGTAGGCGGGGGTTTATTGATTGTGGGTATCCAAATCTCCGGCGGTCGCGAACTAAGCTGTCGTTAATTACCCCTCGCCTTTAGAGCGAGGGAACCTCCGATTGACGGGTCAAACTGATCATGCGAACTCAATGTGCCATATGCGTGTGTTGTGTTTTGAAAAGGTTTTGAATATATCGGGGGCCTCGCAGAGTTTACGGGGGTCCCGCTCAAGGGGTCTAGCAACCCCCTTGCGGGGTGCGGGATGCGGGGCAGCAACCTGTTAGAAAAAATCTTCCAATGGGGGAAATGTTTTGGGTGTGAAGTGCATGGAAAATGAGGGGTGAGGAGCGTTTTAAATACGCGTGCCTGGCACGTGGGCGCTAGGCGTCCGCGGGTCACGTGCCTGGCGCGTGGGCGCTTGGCGCCCGCGGGTCACGTGCCTGGCGCGTGGGCGCTTGGCGCCCGCGGGTCACGTGCCAGGCACGTGGACGCCCGTGGGTCACGTGCCTTGCACGCGACCGCTGAGCGTTGGGCGCCCGCGGGTCACGTGCACGGCACGCGACCCCAGAGCGCTGGGCGCCCCCGGGTCACGTGCGCGGCACGTGAGGCGCACATGGGCGCTGAGCGCTCACGGGTTACGTGCCCTACACGCGACAGCTGGGCACCCGTAGGTCACGTGCGCGGCACGCAACCGCCAGAAACACCAGCGAAAAAGGGGCTTAGCCCCTGGGCTGGGAGCTGAACTCCCAAGGGTACTAAGAGTTGAACTCCTAACAGGGATTATATGTAGATTTGGAGTTAAACTCCTAAAAGGGTTTTGTTTATAGAGTTAAACTCCAACAGATCTTGGATGAAGTTAAACTTCTAGTTAAATTTAGAAATGACCGAAGAAGACCCCTTTCTTCTCTCCTTTGGCCCTGGATCTTTCCCAAAGTAGGATTTTTAGAGGTGTATCTCTTTCTTCCTTCTCTTCTGTTGGCCGGATCTTGGAGAAATAGGGGATGGGATTTAAAAACTCCGCTTTTTGAGATCTGATGGAAGATTTAAGTTCTCCTTCGAGGGTTTGATGGTGAAAAGCTGTTTATTTTTGGAAAACGAAGAGTTAAACTCTTGATTTAATTCAAAATGGTGAAAAAGGTTTTAAAACCTTGAGGAAGGAGAAGGGAGCACAAACCCTAATTTTTTTTTAGAGAGAAAAAAGTCCCCATTGATTTTTCATCATGTTGCCTTTATAGGGTACACACTTTACATATAGCCTCTTGGACTTTGCCAAATGGCACTTATGCCACCCCATGCCTTATGTGTTTATCTCTTTTTGCACATAAGCCATGGGGTTTACAAAATTTTGGCTTTTTGCTTATTTTACATACATTTATTTCTATACATATATATAAAAAAGAATTACATTAAACCAATTTATGGCTTCATTCCTTTTGTCATGGGACCGGTCCCTTTGACCTGGTCTTGGGCCCACTTGGTTTGGGGTTGATTTTGATTTTGACTTGGTCAACCGGGATATAATTTTTGACCCCAACAGGATCTATATCCAATAGATTAGTAGGGTTTTAACCTTAAATTTATGAATGCATTAGCGGGTTTATAAAAATGTTATTGATTAAGATTTATTTGAAATCATTAATTGCTAAATATATATTAAAAGGTAATCCCGTAATAGCTATTTTTACCGGCTATTAAAACAACCACCTTACACATCTGCTGAAGAAATCGCCACATTGTTCATAGACAACTAAACATTTTATTAAAAAATTACATGTTTTAAAAATTCCTTTTGGCCAATTGATGTTAAAATCTAAAATTTCCGATCCGAGACGGCAGATTGCGATCCAAAAAATGACCATCCAAAACTGATACTGAGATTTTAAACCTTCGCTAGGGGACCAACTTTTGTCCAATAATTCATCAAAAAGGGAAAGAAAAAAGATTAGAAAAATGAACCAAAAACACTTCAAACAGTGAGTTTCTTTCGCATACTGGAAGTGTGTGTGTGTACAGAAAGAGAGAAGGAGGAGACGAGGCCTGCAGTGGCATCACCCAAAGGCCGGTGGAGCCTAATGGCTTTATTGCAAAATCATCCCTAAGTAAGGGCCTGAAGAGACACCCTTAAAGTCATATATATATATATATATATATATATATATATATATATATCTGTGTGTGTGTGTGTGTTGAGATGGGATTCTTCAAGTAAGATGGTCAAATCCGACCGTTGGATCGATGACTGGATTTTTGCATGTTCTACACATCAAAATGTGTGTGTGTGTGAGCGCTCTATTGCAAACCGATCCACGTTTTTTAAAAACTGAAACTTTCGATCCATGACATATTTGGACGATCTGAACCGTTCAAGTTGATCATCCTATCTTTAAGTCTATATGTATGAAAAATCAAAATATTTGAAGACATCTAATTTATGTATCAGATGGAGTTTATGTTGCTATATTGAAAGACGTTCATTTTACACTCATTCGATACATGGGTTAGAGGTCTTCAAATCCTTTGGTTTTTCATATACATACATTTGAGGGTAGCGTGATCAATTTGAACGGTTCAGATAGTTCAAATATGTAGTGGATCGAGAGTTCCCGTTTTTAAAAAACGCAGACCGATTTGTAATAGATCACTCCCCTACCAAAGGATTTGAAGAGCTCTAACCCATGCATCGAATGAGCGCAAAATGAACGTATTTCAATATAGCAATATAAACTCTATCGAATACATTGGTTAGAGGTATTCAAATCCTTTGATTTTTCAAAAACATAGACTCGAAGGTCAACTTGAACGGTTCGAATCATTCAAATATACCGTGGATTGAGAGTTTCATATATATATATATATATATATAGAGAGAGAGAGAGAGAGAGAGAGACACACACACACACACAGAGAGAAAAAGAGAGAATAATGGAGGAAAGATGCCATAGGAGGGAATTTCCTCCTATGGCGTCGAAAAAATACCTCCTCCCTAATTTTTTTCGACGATCGGCACCCACCATTTTCATCATTATCATCTAAGATGTGGGTACACCAAATTTCAAGTAATTCTACAACTTTTTCACTATTGATAAATCAACGGTGAAAAAGTTCTGTTGTCGGTAAACCGTTAATTTTGAACCCACTAAATCAACGGTGAAAAAGTTGTAAAATCACATGAAATTTGGTGTATCCACATCTTAGATGATAACGATGAAGATGGCGGGTGCCGATCGCCGTAAAAAATGAGGGAGGATGTATTTTTTCAATACCATAGGAGGAAATTCCCTCCTATGCCCTCTTTCCTCCATTATTCTCATATATATATATATATATATATATATATATATATGGCTTATTGTACGGCATAGATAAAATAGAGTGATCCATCCAAATTCAAGTGTGTGTTGCTTGATTGATCCTAAACTTTTTTCCATTTACTGAATAGTCTCAACCAATAAGTACTCATGAATAGCTCGATTGATCGTAAACATTTTCATTGTACTGGGTTGTCTCAACCAATAATTACTCATGAATAACTCGATTGATCCTAAACTTTTTCATTGGACCGGACAGTTTCAGCCAATAATTACTCACCGAAAAATCCGACTTATTTAGACCATACGAGTGTAATCTATTTCATTATAAGGTTAATCAGAAATTGATTCTAGAAATAGAAGCATAACAAACCCCACCTAGATTATACTGCACTGTTTTATGAAACTCAATACTGAAAATGACCTTCCAGACAATACATTTATTACTTAAGGGCCACCATTCGGTTTCAGTTAAGAAAACAGAGTTGAAGAGCAAAATTAGGACTGTATTCTTCGATAGCTGGAGCAATAAATTTGTGTGTTGAAGAGCGTAGAAGGCTGTTAGAAACTTTGAAAGCTTTTTCCACTGGGAATGGCGGTGGCCGTAAATATGATGTTGCTGCTACCAACATCTTTTATTTCACTCTTTCAACTTTCACTCTTGTTGTTTGGCTAAAACAACAGCGAGCCTTTTATCCCAGCCATATAGGGTAGACTACATGAATCAACATGAGAATCACGCCGGATCAAACACATGAATCCTCCGCCTCCACTTACTCTTATCAAACAATATACTTTCATTGAGATCTTTGGCAACCATATCTTTTCGTATCATCCCACCCACGTTTTCTTCGCTCTTCCTTTCACCCTTTTGACATTACCTATATCGAAAGTATCCATTCATCAAACCAGTGCATCTATAGATCTGCGTCGCACATGACCAAACCATCTTAGCCGATTTTCCCACATATTCTCCTCCACAAATGCTGTACCAACTTTTCCACGAATACCTTTATTTCGCACCTTATTTTTTCTAATGTTACTACACATCCAGCAAAGCTTGCGCATCTCCGCTATATGCATTTTCTGTGTATGATGCTTTTTAGAAGCGCAACATTCTGTACCATATAATAAGGCAGATCGAATTGCGCTTCAATAAAACTTACCTTTCAATCTTAACGGAAAGTTACGATCGCATAAAATCCATATTGCACTCTTCCATTTCAGAAAAAATAGACAAATAGACATCCATCCAATTATGCAAATTTTTAGATATAATCCATGTTTGTATTATCTCTGTTTGATATGCAAATCAGAGAAGCGTAATTGGAGCCACCTCATTACGTCGTTGGATGCATCCATCTTCCAATCATTAATTATAATATATTTTTTAATTTTTATTTCTTTAATTTTTCTTTCATAAACATGAAGTATGCATCTAGGTTCATAGATATATAATTAAGGCCGAAAGAGGATAGAAAACAAACAAACAACCAAGGTCCCCCCTACGGTAAATTGTGAGAACTGGATCATCACCATATTTGCTGCTTCAACGACTCTGTAAAAGTTTTGAAAATGATAGCAACGGATAATATATCTATGACACCAACGGTCATCTTATATCTGCGAGAACTCGTATTCAATGAAGTACCATTGAGACCTGCAGCAAAAAATCTGAATAAACCTCCCTAATGTATTCTTCAGTCCCATATTGCATGCAGAGAAGTGCACAATGTAGAAATGGATGGTAATTTAGTGGTAAAGACGAAACGCAAGACGAGAGGAAAAGTTGAAAAGGTACGAAATTCATTAATTCATTTAGGCATTACACATACTAGCTGGACCCTATGATTGTGACTCTAAAATATGAACTCGCTAATGCCTCTGACATTTATAACAGCATCTTCAACATATATAAGGACTATATTAAGAATAATTGTAACAAAATGAAGCTAACAAATGACCCATCGCTTGGAGGTAGCACAGAATGACTGTAACAAAATAACGCTTATGCCGCAGGTACCATCAATAGGTTCCATATACATTAACAAGCTTGATTTCATTGATTTTGTAACATTGAGGAATAATCTAAGCTGATATTATGTGTAGTCCAAAAAACCAAAAACTTTGGGATGTAAAAACATTTGTCCCACTTCAGTGCCTTAAAAGCTCAACAAAGCTGAGAAAATCATTCTTTAAAATACTACTATCATGGTGATGAAACTTATGCTACTTTCTTTCAAGTTCCCAAAACCAAGGGGTATTCCTAAAAATTCCATCTCAAACACAAGTCTTTGATGATTTCAAAATGCCTAATAAAGACGAACTCTAAGTTTGGAGTTCATGTTGGCATCTCAGCCAACTGTTATATATAGATATCAATAGTCCCTTAGCTTAAAGAAATTTATAGAAGAAATTTTAAGAAAAGGGAGAAAGAAGAGCATTCCTCTCGTCTCTTTCTCCCCCTCAACACAAGATGACCACCTGCTCCCTTCATCTCTCCTACATAATCATTTGCTCATCTAGCAGAGAGAGCGAGCCTAAAGGGAACATGCCTAACAAGAACTCCCTCAAAATTAATGGCTTCTCTTCTTCCAACAAAGTTGAGGGTGGCATCAATCTTTCTGCTATTAGTTCTGTTGCGACCACTTCCCCGATTAAAATTGAAGAAGTCAAAGGAGAGAAGAGCAGGCAAAATATACCAACAGAGAAGCAAGTTTCAGACCCTTTTCGAATGGGGAAAATCATCGAAGGCGGTGTCGGGTATCGTCAAACCGTTGTCGTTAGATCCTATGAGGTTGGGCCAGACAAGACCGCGACATTGGAAACCATACTCAACCTTCTTCAAGTAAGCAGCACCCGCAAAGAAAAGTTTCGATTTCAAAAAACAAAAGGTTTCGGCAGTGTTGGAAGAATCGGTATTTAACAGTATAATGCTGGTCCATAACTGGTACCGGCATGTACTAGTATACATACCATTGTGACATGTATATTATCACATTTCAGGGCTAAAATATACAAATGTACCCATCAACTTTCACGTTTTTTACGATTCACACCATGAACTTCAATAATTAAATATAAGTACCATGAACCTTTTTTTTTGACATAACTACCATACGACGTTAACTTTTGTGCCTTAATGGACCATTATTACGCCTCGAAATTTTAGGAGTTGACTGAGAACAAAAGGGTACAACGATGGGGGAAAGTCAAATATTGATGACGCGGCAGTCAAATATAACGTTTGCAGACGAAAGAGAAGTTGATGGTATTTAATTGCAATCGGAGCTGATAGTTCATGATACTTGTTTGTAATTAAATTGGTTCATGATACCAATCGTAAAAAAACGTGAAAGTTGATGGGTACATTTGTGCAATTTAGCCTAAAATCTAGATAATATTTAAAATATATTTTAACCCTTCAAAATTTGTGTTTGTAATAAAATAGTAATAAATATATTCTAATTGTATAATATAGAATACCAGTCTTCAAAAAGTGGGTTGCGGAACCTAATTGCAAGTGGGGAAATTCATCCATTTTTTCTCTTTTTTGTAGGAAACTGCATTAAATCATGTGTGGCAGTCTGGGCTACTTGGAGATGGATTTGGAGCTACTCATGGCATGATAAAGAATGATCTCATATGGGTTGTTACAAGATTGCATGCCCAAATTGAGAAGTATCCTATATGGTGAGCAATATATGTACCAATGTATGTCAAATATACGAACCTTTCTTGGTTGAAATAGCCTAGTTATATTTTCCTTTTATGTATCCAGATTCATATTTCCTCCTCTTTTTCTCCCTATCTAATTCAATATATTTACATGGCATTATGTTTTTAGGGGAGAGGTGGTGGAGATTGACACATGGGTTGGAGCATCAGGGAAGAATGGGATGAGAAGAGATTGGTTGGTCCGAAGCCGCCTCAATGGGCATATATATGCGCGAGGAACCAGGCAAGTTCTCTCTTGGAAATTAAAGAATCTTTTATGGTTTGTAAAGCAACACTACAATATTCAGCATTTTGATACAAATAAGCCTTTCAAAACTACTAAAATTAAATCTTCGCAAATTAAAAGTCATCGTTGTCTAGCAGAATCAAAATTAAAATTTGTTTGCAAGTGCATATCTGTAATATTTGCCAAAACATTAGTGATCTAGAATTGAAACATGTACGGATATGGTAAGTTTGATTCGTCTAGTACACATGGGTAAAGAATTGGTGATGGTGGTGTGCAGCACATGGGTGATGATGCATCGGCACACAAGGCGCCTTTCAAAAATGCCAGAAGAGGTACGGGGTGAGATCTCTCCATGGTTCATAGATAGGCAGGCAATTGTCGAGGAGGCGGCTGAGAAGATAATCAAGCTAGATGACAATGCTGTGTATGTAGACTCTGACCTTAAGGTATAATTCTTTTTCCACAACTACTTGGTAATCTAAGGCTTTGGAAAATATGACCATCCACTCATCATCTAAACAAATTTGATTTCCAGCCAAAAAGGAGCGATCTGGATATGAACCATCATGTCAACAATGTGAAATATGTAAAATGGATGCTTGAGGTAAAGGAAGTTTTACTAAAAAATGCTACTTAATTCTCAAAGCATAGCAAAAGAGTGAGGACGTGAGCTACATACCACTGACATCCATTTACTTGTGAGCCGTGGGTTCTCTTGAAATTGCTGCAAAAAGAGTGCAATCCATAGATTGCAATATTAGAACGGACTAAAGCATAATCAAATTAGTTTCAGAATAGAAGAAAGAGTGTAGAAAATATAATCCTGCAGAATTCATTTTAAGCATTTTCCTATTTTTAATAAATTAATAGAAACTTTCTTTCCATAAAGACCAACGGAAGATTAAGAAACATTTCTTATCCGATTCCATAAATTTTTATAGTATCCAATGATAGCTTACTCTTATCTACTCTTCTTTGCAGACTATCCCAGAGCAATACTTGGAGAATTACGAGCTCTCAAGCATCATACTAGAATACAGGAGAGAATGTGGTAGTTCTGACAAAGTTCAATCTCTTTGCGAACCCGACAAAAACTCGATCAATGAAGACAGAAACTATACAAACCTACTAAGTGGATTCGATCTCGCATCGGAGATTATAGAGGGCCGCGGGCTATCAGGGTTTTTGGATAAGTGCCCAACAAGGTATACTCATCTCCTACAAATCAAAGGAGCGGAGAAAACTGAAGAGATTGTTAGGGGAAGGACTACATGGAGGAAAAAGTTTAATATTGATTCAAATTAGGGTTACAATAAAAATGGAATTTAATAGATGCATAAGAGCCTATGAGCGAATTGATCGTAAATAGCAGTGAAGTTAGTGAAGTGCAATTAGGATTCCCAGCCCAAATTCTGCCCAAGGTGTAATTCTGCCCAAGGTGTAATAATACTATGTCCAAAGAGTATAATTGCTTTCTTCTCATTTTTTACTTTGGCAATACACTAGAATTGTATAACTGTTTCATGAGAAGAGTGTACAATGAAGTATGTTCAAAATTTCAATGATCCAGCTTGAACATCGGCATTGAGTTCCTTTGCTTAGTTCAAGATGGATGTGTAAAATTACCGGTCTCCTTTTTATAGAAGAAATTGAATTTATTTGAGTTTCTTGCCATCATTTGCCACTTTCATTTCTGGAAGCCAATGACCCAACCCCTAGGTTTCACGGATAGCTCCAACAGGTTGCCGTATCCGTATCCGACACGTATCGGACACCGACACTTGGAAGACACTTGCACGACGCGTATTAGACGCGTTGTATATATGTCATTATGTATAGTATGTGCTCTATGCATGTGACATGTGTATAAACATATTTTTAGTATGTTATTAGCGTATAGCATGTTAAACTTGTTAATTTTTCTTTGTTTAATGTTGTCATAATAGTTTGATATTTTATTTATCTTTATAATATTATATATAGCGGTGTCTCATATCCTATATTTTGGGATTTTACCGTGTCGCGGTATCACATCATCTCGTATCTGTGTCCCTGCATTTGTATCCATGCAACCTTGCCCAACCCAGTCATTCCTTCTAGTAGGGCATACATGGAAGAGAGCCAGTTAACAATGAAAATAAAAATTTGCAATAAGAGGAAACTTCTTACCCAAATAGTTACTGGGTGATAGATATTGGCACATACAGGGGTAAGCTTGATCTCCAACTTGGTTCATTAAACTTGCACTAAAACAACAGCACTTCAAACTTGAAGGTTTTCTTTTCATCGCATAAACAATAGAAACTTCAGGGGAAATCTACAGTTCACAAGAATGAGAAGCCTTAGGAATTAGGTGTTTGCGTTTGTTATCCAAAAACACTATTTGAAAAGACTTCAAACATCAGTTTACCATAATTAGGAGACTTCAAACGTCAAGTTACCATAATTAAGCACCACGGAATAGAGTTGTATAATCGTCAAGTTTCTGGCATTGGACTTGTCTTGTACATTTTTGGGTATGCAAAGCTTTCAGATTTTGGGCTATGAACAACACCAATTCTGAAGAGAATGGAAAATACAGATAATAATAGTCACTAATAAAAAATGACTAAATTCTTATCGCCATAATGGTAGTAAGCTCGGATGTTCTTTGTTAAATCGAAGCTTCTGGTTTATAAATGGCTAATTTCACCAAACATAATATCTATGAAGCCAGGCACAACTGAAGACACTTTAAAACAAGTTATGCATAAGAATATAAGTAAAATCAACAACACAAATGCTATTAATAAACTAGCACAAGTTTTTAACGTAGCTCGGAAACAAACTTCTTCAAGCCAGAATGCTAGAAAAACTTAAAGATTTTCCACAAAAAGCTAAAGGAAACAAATTATTGTAGAATCAAGAACAATTAGGAAACACCTAAGGGCTAAGAAAAACCAATCTACAAACTAAGAGACATATATAAAATCAAAATGATCCAATCCTACCATTTGGCTTACTTTCCATCCAATGGCTCAAATGCAACAGTTTTCTCAGAAATTTAAGCTTGCCACACTCCAGATTTCAAACCAAGTTAGAAGCTTTAAGCCATTCATCAAAATTTCATTTTTAAGGTTAAAAATGGCTAAAAACTTTCTAACATTTGAGGTGTATTTGATTTATCAAATAACACTTCAATATTGAACCCAATTGATAAAGAAAGCAATCTTAAATCAGCACCAAGGGCCGGAACAAGAAATTGAAAATTTCATGAAAAAAAAGAAGATGAACAAATACCCTCTGTAACCCTCGAGCCTGCCTTTGATCGATCCGTATAGAGCATCAGAGAAAGAATCAGCAACGAATTGATATCTCAATTTAGGGTATCTTAGAACAAAACCCTAATTTTGAAGAGATTTCCAAGATTTTGGCGCGCATCCTAAAGCCCTAGGGCCAATGTTTGGGCCAGGATTTAAAAGGGATGGACGGTTCACCCAAAGTTTGAAAATAACTGCTCTAGGAAGGCACGAGCCTCTTTGGAGCCTCTTTGGAGCATTTGGTTGAGATTCTCTTGCACAAAAGAGAGGTCATCCAATATTATGCAAGGGTTTGTATCATGCACTGTATAAGAGCTTGCATCATACAAGCCTTTGCATATTAGAATTTTTCCAAACTTTGCACGGTCCTACATCTATTATAAAACTAGTATTTTTGCAGGTGCATTGTTTGTATTTGTTTTGATTTTTCTTACTTATTTTTATCTTTTTAATTCTCATAATTATTTTTTTAGGATTCTATATATTATTGGATTATATATTATTGGATAGAAGGAGATTGAATCTTAAATATAGTTGATTAGTTTTTTGGGGATTGTTTGATTTGAATTTGAATTTTAAAAAGAGAAGTTGGTAATAAAGTGAGGTTGTATTTATTAGGTCTGTCTTATTATGTTGACATGACACCACCTAATGCATTATAAATAATAATCTTTTTTCTTCTATGTTTTTTTTTAATTTCTAAAGCATGAGTGATATATATGAGCTGCCATTATAATAGCAGAGATGTTGATTTTAAGGTAATATGGAGTTAGGACACCTGCAGTTTATTTTTAACCGGGATTATCATTTTTTTCCCCTGTAGGAATGACCTTTTGTCGTTTGCGCTAAAATAGTTGCTGATAAACTCATTGCTTACATGATTCCTTTACATGCCTCTCTACTGTACATAAGCCATTTGTATTTTCATCTGATGTCTATTATACTCTTGGTATTCTTCGTGTCAGCATGGAAAGACAACTCCTTGCCATAGTACATTTATGCATATATATTGTTACATTTGTGTCGTACACACCAAGAATAATGATGGTCTGTGACAACTAGCCACAGTTTGTCAATCGAAGATGAATTAAACATAAGTTCATTCCAAGGCCAATTCATCATTCTATTCATAAATAACGGAAAATAAGAAATCATTAAAACCGACTTGAATATGAAGATGATGAAGTTAGTCCGCAGTAAAATGAAGGTCAACGGAGTATCTCTCTTTATTAAACTTTATCCGAACTCTTCCAGAGCATGCTCAAAACTAAGGATGGATCATTCATTTCGAAAAAAGTTGAATTTAAGTAGATTAGTTAAAATCGAAATCGTTGACTTTAATTTCAACCAGACAAAAAAAGTTGATCGAATTTTATCTCACCACACACCAACATTATTTCATCTTTCTCTTACGTTCCAACACAACAGACTCAAGGATGCTATCATCGTGTTTTAACAAATGGTCAATTTTTTATACTGGCTATTGCAGGGACTCTGCGATGGCATCATGTTACCTTGAGCCACCAATCGTTTATCATCAACAATTTTGAGGTTTCTCCGAGTAATATAACTAGGATCTCCGATAAATCAATAGCTTTCTCGGTCATCACATTAATAATATAGCAGAAATTCAATACAAGATAAAAAGAAAGAAAGAAAGAAAGAAAACAGACATGCACCCAACTTTCACCCCATTTCAGCACTTCCATGTAAAGGCAAAAATCAAGGGAGCTTAAAAAGAAAGAAATGTACATGTCATACATTTTCTTTTCAACCTTGTCCCCAACTCAGTGAACAGGCTGATTACTTAATCAGAGAAAGATGCAACACTGATCAAAACTCAGAAATCATGCATTCATTCTCCCACAAAGTAACTATATGCAAACCGGTCCACGTTTTATAAATCATGTATTCAAAACTCAGAAATCATGTATTCTGAAGAAGACGAGGACTATGCCAATTTGTTGTCGATATACCATTAACATCAACAAACCTTTTAAAGTCGCACAAAAGAAAATGATCGAACCCGCTTAACAAGCTGAGTAACTATATGCATGAACTAATCAGGCAACATTCTTGCCCTTATCCATGGTATGAAGCTAACTTTGCATGCATGAAAATCTTGAGAGTTCATAGATTAATAGTTTAAATATCCAACAAGCAACAAGTAGTATGCAGGATCTTATACAAGGTAAAAACCAATTGTCATTTTCAACAAGACTGGAGAACAGTAATTCAAAAAGAACATAAAAGAACAAGAAGGATGACGATGAGAACAAGTTCACAGGACTTTTGTGAATGTAAATGGTAAAGCCCATGTCAACATGTTCCTCAAACTACAGTAAATTTACAAAATCACTGCATGTAGATCACTGAGAAAACAGGTTCGGTAAATATCTGTTTTAATTCCCAAGTTAGACAAATGGGGAAATCTCTATAACTCCCACATTAAAAATGAGGGTCACAAATAAATGGATTCAATTTTTGACAAGAAACAATTCCCCTCGCCCTGTCTATAGATTTAGAAATGACATGAACTCCCAAGGTTCAATCTTCTTCATCGTCTTCTTCCGAAGCTTCCCTAAGCCACTGCACCAAGTTAACCAGACGATGTAATGTTGAATTAGAGCTTTCTTTAGTAACGCGAGGAACATGAATTCTGACTGTACTTATTTATAAACCATAGTTAAATATTACAACAGTCAAGGCACAAATGCATATGCACGGTCCAACTCCACAAGTTTACTTTCTATGATAAATTAAATGGCAAAGGTCTAAAAATCTCTACTATAAAGCAAATCCTAAATGGGGTTCTGCAATTTGGAGTTTGGCTAAATATCAGTCTCTGAGTGGTTTGGATGCCAAATGAAACCAATTTTAAAAGACAAAGGACTTTAGACCTATACATGTTTGAATTCCCTTGGAAAGTCTGAATTGCAATAATGATTTCTATAAGTAACAATTAACATTAAAAAAAATTCAATTCTCTGAAGATTAGCCCAATCTCTTTAGCAATAAGCTCTAGGTCTTTCGCTGTTTGTTTTTAAGAGGCACAATGGATCTGTAAGGTCTGTATACTTCGTTCAATACTGCCAACTCGTCACTGATTCTTATCAGAAGGGCTATAAAACAATAAAATTTCTTTAATTTTTTTTTAAAGATGTTAAATTATAGTTATTCTGAAATTACTGCCCATAACAAAAAAAAAAATCAGGGTTCAGAGACAAACCGTAATAAATTCTTCAGCCTGCTTAACAAAAAACCTGTCAGATTCATCTGCTCCTTCCTTTTCCTTTGCCCATGTAAGTATAGCATCTTCCGATACAATATCCTTATCATAGAGACGGTTCAGTATCTATGTAAAAAAAAAATACTATATATTAGATACTGTCGACAAGAAACCCCATATAGGATAATCAAAGCATAACAATATCATCACAGTAATCTAACTGTTCCCTCCAAAAGAAATTGTAATTTTTACCTTATGATTATAACTTTACTGTTTTAAGGCCTTGCAAATTTGTTAAATCGTGATATGAATCGTATATCGTTTTTCTTATGAATCGTATCGAATCGAAAATCGTAAGATATGATATTCGTTCATGCAAGATCTAAGAAATTAGACATATTATCATATATATAATAATTATATGACTAAATAAGCAATATAAGGCAAAACATTATATAAAGTATAATATTTAGTCAATTACCAGTCACACAACTACAACTGACATAATAAACACTTGCATATATGCAAAATCCATTAAAGAATACATGAATCAATAAAAATCACATGAATATACAAGTAATCATAATAATTAAGATAATTAGACAATTATCAGACGTTGAGACAAGGATGAGGCAGCGATGTCGAGGGCGAGGCAGCGGGTCGAAGACTTGAATGCGAGTAAGCTCAAAATATTGTTTGCAAGAAAGAGAGAGAGAGAGAGAGACCGAGAAATGATTGGAAAATTAGGCATTTTGCCAATTTGGGATTAAAATGAAACTCGAAATATTCAGACCTAACCCAAAAACTTCAAATTCGACCCATTTATTGAATTAATTCGGATTGTTAATCGGAAAAAAAATTAAAAAATCATATCAAATCATATGATACGAATCGCAAATCGTACAATTCGATCATAACCCGATACAACCTTGCGATATGTATCAAAACTTGTCCGAATCGTAAGATTCAAATCGTGAATCATAAGATTTAACAACTATAACTTATGTACAAAAATAAAAAAGAACAGAAACCTCATTGCTAAGAAACTCTTATTGCAAAGCCTTTAATAATCAACAAACACGTCGTAAAATATAGATGGTCAATGGCATCCAAAGCAATGTGTCTGAAGACAAACAAGAACATTAACATCACGCTTTATCCCAAAATTTTCAGGTCGACTATGTGAAGACAGACTGCAATTCTAAAATACCCACAAAGAAAAATAATAAAAATAATTAGCATTATAATATAAAAAGACGCATTCGATCTAAAAGGGTTATTAGGCAATAAAATGACAATGAGAACCTTTTAGATAGACAAGGATGCAAGTTAACTCACCTAGTAAGTGTACTGTAATTGGGGATTCAACTAAACCCCCACTGTCTTATAACAGCCATAAATAAAATGAGCGAGTGTGTAACTAGCTTGCTCCAATATGTCCTCTAAAAGAAAAGGTGCAAAGCCTGGATAGCTAAAGCCACCCACATATAGTATGGTTTTTGGTTGCATTTGTACTTCAGTGGCAATGTCTGCGAAATAGGACCAATTTGGAATGCCCATATCAAATAGCTGATATTTTTCATTTTCTTTTTCATTGTATTTCCTCCTAAGACAAACAGAAATAATAACAGTGGATTCTCGATATGAGCTCCAGTTATTTACCATCATGCTTGGCTGAGTAGTAATGTAAATGTCCATTCTAAGTTCAGTTTTCAGTCACATGACTACATTGTGACTCTTTACAGGAGAAATCATTCACTCCATCTAAAGAATCTCAAAAAAATTCTTGGTGCCAAAATGTTGCTTACTGTTGTAAACCAAGGAGAAAAATCCTTTGCACTCTCCATGCACATCTCCTCAAACTTCATTATCACCTCAATCTACAAATGCACAAGGCAAGGTAATTAAAATATATAGGGTTCAATTTAAATGCAGAACAAATAAGAATATATTAATAAAACTTAATAATAATATGACCAGTAATTTCCGCCTTGCCAATAATAAGAAAGCCACATGGGCCTTAAACACTAGTATAAGATGAGATATAAGGCTAAGTTTAGATAAACAAATATTTGGTTCAATTTCACAGTGTTGAGGAAAGTAGGGAAAATATACTGGGAAACCATACAACACACCATTCATGGGCTCGGAGAAGAGAATGGAAAGATTTGAACACCAAATCTATGAAGCATGATCGAAATAAAATTTGCTTCTAACTGTACTATGAGAAAGCAGAGCATAACATGTCGCTCTATTTCCTGGAGTGGTGGCTCTAAAAGCCAACCATCCGCCAATTTTTTCAACTTTGGGTATGTATTTAATTTCGCTCGTTGGTTTAATTTGTTCCTTAGGGTTGACTCCTTTCATCTTCTCACCTTTATTGCACCTTTTCTGAGTCCAGAAGAATTTGGACTAGCTTCCGCTTGTACAAGCTAACTTGCGTAACAAATGCATCCCAAAAAAACAAAAAAAACTTGCATAACGAAATATTGAGCCAGACAATGGAGTAAAATGCATTTTATGTGCATACACGCGTTATATGCCTTCCTAACGTTATATTGAGTTCTGCAGGCCCATTATGCAGAAGAAATTTCATTTTCAAAGCAAAAAAATGCATGTGGCACTGTTTTACAAAGTTAGAGCGAATATTCAGCATTCAAATGTCATGGGAATGACTGAATACTATATTAGACCAGCTACTCAACTGACTAAACTAAATTGAACGTTCTTTTTTCCCCTCTTCTCTTCGGATCTTCCTTTGTTCTCTTCTCCTCTTCTAGCGTGTTCTTCCTCATCTTCCTTCGCTACTTCGACAAAAACTCTAACAAGATGACAATTATTCGATAATGCTTTGGCAGCAACTCTTCTTCAAATATGTATGTTTTCTTCAATGTATTTCATAGTTATTGATAAAAGCTACAAAGACTTAAAAACCATTTTTCTTGATTTCTCATCAACTTCTTTCTATATTTTATTTTCTTCCTTTCTTTTCCACATAGAAAATCAGTCATTTGCAGTATACATGGTGTATGTAGTGTGTACTATTCAAACATATGGTGGCGCAAACTAATAATATTTTTATCAAATATATCATAGAGCTCTATGACAGGTGGGCCAACCCCATCTCTATCAAAAGGCAATTATCAGTCGATTTTGCCAACTATAATGATACTTCATATATAGGTAAGATTCCTCTAAAATGCTTACACAAGCCTTTCTGGAACTGTCACGCCCCGCTTCCCAAAATAAATAATAAAATAGCGAGGACGTGACGAGACCCGCAACATATTCACAACGGGAAGCACTCCTTCCCGACATGTCCTTCCCGACATGAAAACGCTAATCGTCTGTATAAGTGGTAAAGGAAAATTATAATACAAGAATTTAAAGCATTGCGACTTTGAAAATGAATCCAACGGTACATATTACAACTTCAACAAACAAGAGTCCAAATGAGAACATACAATCTGATGTTCCGAAACAGAAGGGTTGCGGAAATCTGAAGGAAACAACCTAAAGTTCGGTCTGGGTAAAGAATCGATCGAAGTTCTTTTCAGTTGGTTCCACCTAGTACCTAGCCTTTTATCTTGTCCCACTGTCGTCTGACGACAATCCCCACAAAAGAAAAAAGAAAACAGAAATGCCGTCGGCGAACTAAAGTTCGACAAGTCCCCGTTTATAAATAACAGTATTTGGTACGAACCATGGTATATATAATACCAGGCGTTTTTGTTTCTGATATGTTAAAACATAACAAAAGGTCATACAGGGTTATTGTCGGTTTTCTTACATAACCAATAACATTTTAGTTATTATAAAGTATATTCTAATTAATCATTAATTATTGCAGTATAATCAAACAAGTATATAATGTTTCGGTGTTGATATGCAAGGCAATTTTATGATCTAGTTATTCTTTTTTATTTAACATCAAATGTTATGCAATTTATACATTTATATATATATTCTAATTAAAAGTTAGTGGTATTCATTATTTTAATATGCATTATTAGATAATGTTATTCCAAGTGTTGATAATAATAATAAATTGATTACTAAATTGGTTACACGGTAGATGGTATATATTAGTAGTATCAGTATAGGGCATGAGAATAACTATGAACAGTAAATGTAAGTGCATGACAAATAAGTAACATATGTTCATCAGTGCAAGGTAACTAGAGTATCATGATGTTCGATATATCAATATTATTAATTATAAGTATAAGCTCGATTTGTGAGAGTTTTATTATGTAACTAAGATATTCCGTAATTCCCATGAAACAACAGCAACACGAGATTCAAATTTTATATATAATGAAATGTATTGTATTCTCCGGTACCACGATGAACAAGATATAATCCCCTGGTACACATAAATACCCCCATTCTTCAAGCTACCCCATCCCTATGATATATATATATATAACACTAGTGTCTATTATACATGTCATGTTCACGAGATCCAAAAGTTTCAAGTGGTTCATGTCAGATTCATGTCGAGTTCAGATCAAGATAATATAATCTAACGCAGGTTCGAGTGTGAGCGTCAACCACCGCAGGAGTATTCACATATCCAATGCCATCTTCCAGGAGTAAGGAAACATGGGCCCATTCATAAGTTAGTTAATAGGACTCCTGAAATTCTGTTAATCGAACTCACAACTCAAACTACCCCAATGTCCCCCACGTATGTTAAACTATATGTAATGGCCAGAAAACAGTACTGTAAAGAAGTATTGTGAACTATTAATTACTTAAGTCAATTGAAATCAGAAAATAAACAAGAAACATAGGCCTAACTATTATGCAAACATGGCTTCAAGTCTAGCCTAATTACGGCTACTGGTTTGGGAGTTATAAGCGTTTTCATATCGTTGCGCATAACAGAGCCAAATCTGTCCAGCCCCGACACATATTTTTAAAACACGGTTTGCATTATTTTCCATCGGTTTTCATGTCTTAAAAATTATTAGAAACTTGTAGGTCTATTTATCCAAACAACTAGCTTCCACGCGATTTGGATTTCTGAAGCTCTGGTTATGATCAAATTAATATCAAGGTTTAAAACAGAAATTATAATTTCAGAACTATGGAGTGTCTTGCAAGGCATATATCGGGTCGTTCTATACGTTTCTAAGTCACCAAATATATAAGAAAGTTATAGGCCTTTCAATTAGGCATCCATACATCTAAGGTTTGTCACAAACCGACGTCGGAAACTCGAGCTGTCATGTTTAAAAAACAGTGCGCGAATCAGGATAGATTTTGTCCAGATTCGTCACATAATTTTAAAAGGCAGAATTCTATAAGTTATGTCGGTGTTCAGGAAAATATTAAAACTAGAAAAATCTAGATCTCTCGATTTAATTGTCCAAAACACTTGAGTTTGCTCAAAACGGATGTCATGCCCCGCTTCCCAAGATACACTAAATCGCGGAACGAGACTAAGCCAGCCATGGTTCTGAAGTCGAGGGCGAATGACGAGGATTAATAATGGAAACAAGATTCAATAATAAACAAAGATTCAATAAACAATGGATTTAAGGACAAGACAATAATGTGGCACGATATGTTCCTATAGTTCAAGGGTTTCAAGGTCAATATATTGGGCATAATACCCAACTACAAATTGAACCGAGCCCGGCTAACCTATACCTATGCTTATGATACCAACTTGTAACGCCCGAATTCCCGGAATAGAGAAATATGGCCCAAAACCGCTAGTACCCCTAGACAAGGGGAAACTGTCTTACCATAGTGACCTAAAACTCTAGCTAAATATGTACAATAATATCCAAGATATAATACTAATATCATACTGCAAGAATAACGAGTAATATCAAAAATGGAATCACAAGATAATAGATCCAATAAAATATCCATGGAAGATCCGAATAAACGAAATACATGATCCAAAATAAAGATATATCACTCTTAACGTCCCGCGATGGCGCACATTCTAATAGCAACTGCGGATACTACTGATTTTCGGCAAACTCCTAATATTCACTCTGCCTGTGAATCAGTCTTTAAATCTGAGATGGCAAGTCTCAGGGATGTCAGAACATCCCGTAAGTACTCAATCGTAATAGTGTGTGATAGTATGAATATGTGAGTGTAGTGAATGCCCGCGTGCACATGTAAATATGGATATGGCAATAATGTGAAACAAGCATATATACAGGTCAAGTTATATCTTAGTGGATCACTAAAAGGTAATATATTCTATCGCCAATTCGAGTGTGTACGTCAACCTCTGCATGAGTATTCCCAACCCAAGGGTAGGGCCTCAGGAGCAAGAAAACACGGGCCCAAATATGGAATGAATAAGCGACCGATATAGCCCGGTACAAGCTGTAGTAACAAGCGACCGATATAGCCCGGTACGAGCTGTATGAACAAATGACTGATATAGCCCGGTACGAGCTGCCGGCAATGGGACTCCTGAGATCATGTTAAACGAACGCACGCGTATTTATAACTATCCCAACACCCCGCGTATTTATAACTAACATGACAGTGAATCGACCAAATAAAATGCTGACTGGATTGGAACTTGTAATATCCTGTTAACGGTATGGAACAAGAGCTTGTAAACAGGAATAAATGATGTTATGGCATGTAATTCAGCATTCTAACTAGTGATCTCGTGTATATTAATGATACAGAGTGAAACATGTTAACTAATGAGTATTGATTAGGAAAATATAATTAGTATATATATAATAAAGATAACACAATAGTATAGATGAGATGTTATTTTTAACACTTTAATGTATGTCAATATATTCACCTAATTTATGCAATATTAATTAGTGAATTAATCTGCTTTATTTTTATGATCTTTAATGTATGTTATCGCGTACTAGTGAATAATACACGCTAGCTGGCTTGTAACTATGTTGTTCCTTAAACTATGATATCACTTAAATTATATAACAATATCCTACCCAATTCTAATATTTTCATAATCCATACTCATTACTTAACATGTTTCACTCCGTATCATTTGCATACACGAGATCACTAGTTAGAATGCTGAATTACATGCCATGATATCATTTATTCCTATTTACAAGCTTCTATTACATACCGTTAACATGATATTACAAGTTCCAGTCCGGTCAGCATTTTATTTAGCGGTCGAGTTCACTGTCATGTTAGTTATAAATACGCGGGGTGTAGGGGTAGTTTGAGCATGTGCTTCGTTCAACGGAATCTCAAGAGTCTCAATGTCGACGGCTCGTACCGGGCTATATCGGTCACTTATTCATACAACTCGTACCGGGCTATATCGGTCGCCTGTTATTACAGCTCGTACCGGGCTATATCAATGCTTGTTCCTACAGCTCGTATCGGGCTATATACGGTCACTTGTTCATTCCACATTTGGACCCGTGTTTCCTTACCCCCGAGGTCCTACCCTTGGGTTGGGAATACTCCTGCAGAGGTTGACATACACACTCGAATTCGTGATATGATAGATTACCTTTTAGTGACCCGCTAGGATATGACTTGACCTGTTTATACGCTTGTTTCACATTATTGCCAATCCAAATTTATATGTGCACGCGGGCATTCACTACTCACATATTCATGCTATCACACACATACACACTATTACGATTGGGTACTTGCAGGATGTTCCGACATCCCTGGAACTTGCCATCTCAAGTTTAGAACCTGATTCACAGGCAGAGCATGATCAAAGTAACTATCAAGAGTTTGCCGAAGATCAATAGTATCCGTAAGTTTATTTCTATTTTATTTCAGTTGATATTAGAATGTGCGCCCTCACGGGACGTTAGGAGTGATGTATCTTTATTTTGGATCATTTATTTCGTTTATTCGGATCTTTTATCTTCCATGGATATTTTATTGGATCTAATATCTTGTGATTCAATTTTTGTTATTACTCGTTATTCTTGCAGCATGATATTAGTATTATATTTTGGATATTATCGTACAGATTTAGCTAAAGCCTTAGGTATGATTATGGCAAGACGATTTCCCCTTATTTAGATGCGCTGGCGGTTTCGGTCCATATTTCCGTATTCCAGGAATTAGGGCGTTACAACGGATCTCGGAAGACGAAGTTACGAGTCTCCGAAAGTGGCCGATAAAAACAGTTTTCAGATTTATGAAAACAATGAGTAAAATATTATAAAGTATGATTCGTAGTTTTAAAATAATAGTAATTAATAGCAATACAAGATAATCAATAAATACATTTGCATAAGTAGGGTTATGTAGACAATATAAGCAATTATGTATTAAATTATAGAATAAAGTTTGCAGTAGTTTGTAATATGTAATAGTAGTTATGTTAGCATTATAGTGACTGTAAGCAAATGTAAGTTAATAATACTTTTACATAAGTAACAATAGAATAGTGAGTAGGTCATAATTGTGATGGATCAAAATAAAAAGTGTAGTCGATAATCATATTGGTTTGAGATATGACAAGTTATTATTTATTATGTTAAACACATATATAGATGTTTAGTATTTAATTGATGGCTATGATATGAAGTGAGAATACAAGTGTAAACAAAGTCAGGGCTAGAATATAATTGAGTGGTTACATAATAGCACCGCACAAGAATATAAGTTGAACATTACTTGATCTATATATAAAGAAAAATTAGTAAAATAAATGATAATTATATAGACATTTTTAGATGGGATTAAAAATCATATTTATATAAGTTAATTATTACATGGTATTTGCTTTTAACCAATGATATAAGTATTTCATGCATGCATATTTATATACGGTATGTTTATGGTAAAAAATACGACATTAATAGTAGTTCAATCATATATATGGTAAAAAATTTAAAATATTAAACATTGATGATTAAGATCGATGATGAAAAAATGACTTACAAATTGACAACTTGATTTTTGTATCAAGTTGCCGGTTTCGTTGTAAAGATGCCTTGAGTCGGTTGCGAGGCTTTCGGCGTTTGATCGACGATTTCTACTTTGATTATCGTTTCCTTAGTTTTGGTAGAATATAAGATTAGGGATGAGAGAAAAATAGAGAGGAAGGTTTCCTTTCGAAGTTAAAGAAAAAACGAAAAAATACGGTAGAAAAGAAAAAAGTGAAAGGGTTAAGATTTATTAAAATCCTATCAATACCCTAAATCAGAACAATAAAAAACCAGTCAAAACAAATATATCCAAATAACAAACCAATAATTTAAAACAATAAATAAATTTATTATATTTTTAATAAAAGAAAAACTTTTATCTATTTTAATAATAATAACTATGATGGCGAAATCCATGTACTCTTTTCTTTATTCTTTTCAAACTCGGTATATATTCATTTCTATTTGAATATATTTGTGATCATTACTTGTATCTTATTGGTTGAGACGCTGTATTGCTATCCCACATGTCTCAAGTTTAAATCTCAGCCTCCCTAAACTATATATTTTTTTATTATAATTATGAGTTTATTTTGTATGATTATATTTTTTATTTATATTCTTGTTAGTTAGCCGTTTGTTTTTATTATTGTTGTAGTTTTCATATAGTATGGTTATAATATACTAATTTATTTATATTTTGTATAGTATAATTAATTTATATTATTTTATGTGAGCACTTTCGGTCATAGTTATTATAAAAAAAGATAAAAGTTTCTCTTAATAAAAAAATAATAAATTTATTTATTGTTTTAAATTATTGGTTTGTTATTTGGATATATTTGTTTTGACCGTTTATTTTGTTCTGATTTTGGGAGATTGATAGGATTTTAATAAATCTTAACCCTTTAACCTTTTCTTCTTTTCTGTCGTATTTTTTCTTTCTTCGCTTCAATTCCAAAAGGAAGCTCTCCTTATTTCTTTCATCCCTAATTTGATATTCCACCAAAACTAAGGAAACGATAATCAAAGGAGAAGTAGAAATCGTCGATCAAACGCCGGAAGTCTCGAAACCGACTCGAGACTATCTTTACAACGAAACCAACAATTTGATACAAAAATCAAGTTGCCAATTTGTAAAACCTCTCTTTTTTCCCATCGATCTCAATCACCAAAGTTTAATATTTTAAATCTTTTTACTATATATATGATTGAACTACTATTAACGTCGTATCTATTACCATAAACATACTGTATATAAATAAGCATGCATGAAATACTAATATCATTGGTTAAAAACAAATACCATGTAATAATTAATCTATATAAATATGATTTTTAATCGCATCTAAAAATGTCTATATAACTATCATGTAATCTACTAATTTTTCTTTATATACAGATCAAACAATGTTCAACTTATATTCTTGTGTCATGTTATTATGTAACCACTCAATTATATTCTAAATCTGACTTTATTTACACTTGTATTCTCACTCATATCATAGTCATCAATTAAATACTAAACATCTATATATGTGTTTTAATAAATAATAACTTGTCATATCTCAAACAAATATGATTATCAACTACATCTTTTATTTTGATCCATCACAATTGTGCCATACTCACTATTCTATTGTAACTTACGTAAAAGTATTATTAACTTACATTTGTTTACAGTCACTATAATATAACATAACTACTATCACATATAACTACTGCAAACTTTATTCTATAATTTAATACATAATTACTTATATTGTCTACATAGCCCTACTTATGCAAATGTATCTATTGATTATCTTGTATTGCTATTAATCACTATTATTTTAAAACTACGAATCACACTTTGTAATATTTTACTAATATTTTACTCACTGTTTTCATAAATCTGAAAACTTTTTTCTCGGCAACTTTCGGAGACCCATAACTCCGTCTTCCGAGATCCATTTTGAGCAAACTCAAGTATTTTAGACAACTAAATTGAAAAATCTAATTTTTTTCTAGTTTTAATATTTTCCTGAACACCGACATAACTTATAGAATTCTGCCTTTTAAAATTATATGATGAATCCAGACAGAATCTATCATGATTCGCGCACTGTTTTTTAAACATGACATAGCTCGAGTTCCCGATGTCGGTTTGTACCAAATCTTAGATGTATGGATGCCTAATTGGCAGAGCTATAACTTTCCTATATATTTGGTAACTCAGAATCATATAGAACGACCTGATATATGCCTTGCAAGACACATCATAGTTGTTGTCCTAAAATTATAATTTATGTTTTAAACCCTGATATTAATCTGACCAAAACTAGAATTTCAGAAATCCAAATCACGCGAAACCTAGATATTTGGTTAAGTAGATCTATAAGCTTCTAATAATTTTCAAGACCTGAAAACCAACGAAAAATAATGCAAACCGTGTTTTAAAAACATTTGTCGGGACTGGGTAAATTTGGATCTGTTCTGCGCAACGATATGAAAACGCATATATCTTCCAAACCAGTAGTCGTAATTAGACGAGGCTTGAACACATGCTTGCATAACACCTAGGACTAACTTCAATTGACTCAAGTAATTAGTAGTTCATATCACTTCTTTACAGTATTGTTTTCTGGCCATTAAATATAGTTTAACATACGTGGAGGACATTAGGGTAGTTTGAGTTATGAGTGCGATCAACAAAATCTCAGGAGTCCCATTACCAACTCATGAATGTGCCCGTGTTTCCTAGCTCTGGACGATAGCCTTGGACCCGTGGATACTCCTGCAGTGTATATCATGAGGATGGGGTAGCTTGAAGAATGAGGGTATTTATGTGTATCGGGGATCATATTTTGTTCCTCGTGGTACCGGAGAATAAGGTACATTACATTATATATAAATCTTGAATCTCGTGTTGCTGTTATTCCGTGGGAATTACGAAATATCCTAGTTACATAATAAAACTCCCATAAATCGAACTTATAGTTATAATTAATAACACTGATATATCGAATATTGTGATACTCTAGTTATATTGCATTGATTAACACATGTTATTTATTTGACATGCACACTTCTATTTACTGTTCACGGTTATTCCCATGCCCTGTACCGATACTACTAATATATACTATCTACTGTGTAACCAATTTAGTAATCAATCTATTATATGATTAACATTTGGAATATCATAATCCAATAATACATATTAAAATAATGAATACCACTAACCTTTAATTAGAATATATATAAATGTATAAATTGCATAACATTTGATGTTAAATAAAAAAGAATAACTAGATCATAAAATTGATATTCAGAACATACCTTACATGTCAACACTTTAACATTATATACTTGTTTGATTATACTGTAACAATTAATGATTAATTAGAATATACTTTATAATAACTAATAATTAAATATCTTGTTATGCCATGCTATTTAGTTATGTAAGAAAACTGACAATAATTATGTATGACCTTTTGTTAAGTTTTAACATATCAGAAACAACATGCCCAGTATTGTGTATACCATGTTTCGTACCAAATACTGTTTTTTATAAATGAGGACTTACCAAACATTAGTTCGCTAACGACATTCCTGTTTTCTGTTCTGGGGAATGTCATTAGACGACAGTGGGGCAGGAGAAGAGCCTAGATACAAGATGGTACCAACCGAGGAGAACTTCGATCACTTCTCCACCAAGTCAACTTTAGATTGTTTTCTTCAGATTTCTGCATGTTTTCTGTTTCGAAACATCATACTGTTATGTTCTAATTTGGACTCTTGTTTGTTGAGGTTGTAATAAGTACCGTTGGATTCATTTTCAAGGTCGTAATGCTTTAAATTCTTGTACTATAATTTTCCTTTATTTCTTATGCAGACGCTTAGCGTTTTCATGTCGGAAAAGAGTGCTTCCCGGTGTGAATACGTTGCGGGCCTCGTCACGTCCTCGCTATTTTATTATTTATTTTATTTATTTTTGGACACGAGACGTGACAAATTTTATTGGTGATCCATGCAGGTTAGTTTTGCATGACCATTGAAAGTAAATAATACAAGAATTTAAAAAAATTATAAGAGGGAGGAAAAAATTTATTTATAAGACTAGAGATTAGGATTTTGAGATGAAGGGCTAGGAATAAAAAAGATTAGATCTAATGTTTAAAGAGAGGTTTTCATAAAAAAAATAGGTTTGTTTTTAAAAAAAATTAATTAAGAAGAAATATAATTAAACTCTTAAAAATACTTAATAAATGATCTTATCTTTTCAAAAAACTTTGTAATAAATCTCTTTAATCTTTTCTTGTCTTTTAAAATACCAAAAATGATTTTAGAAATTATTTTCTTTAACAAAAGGTATTTTAAATTAAAGAGAAACAAAATATTTTCCTTTAAAATACTAATAATTTTTTTTAATTTTGAAAATCCTTTTCTAAAGATTCACTTTTCAAAAATCCCCATTATCAAAATCTAATAAAATTTAAAATCATGATTCTACTTCTAAAAAAATAAATTCCTTCTCTTCTCTTTTAAAATACTAGCAAATCAATTTTATCTTTTCAAAAATTAAAAATTCTCTTTTATTATTTAAGAAACAGAAATATCAAGATTAAATTCAAACAAAATTTTATTTATTTCAAAACGGAAACGGTCATTACAGGAACTATAGGAAATAATTAAAGCTATGAGATTCCATGGCAACTATCCATCAACATTGACAATGGCATTATCACTTTGCAGACCGTATTAAAAAAAAGAGATGAAGTTCAGAGGTTCGACGAGCTTGTTATAATTGCTCGTGCAAGACGAAATGAACCGTACTGGACATTTTTTTTTTGGTAATGGCCCTTGAATACACATACATATTTATATATAATAAAATAAATGAGGATAAATATATGTAAGCAATTCAACATAAAACTTGAAGGCAAAATAAAACCATCTATACAAATTAAATTATCCTTTAATATTGCAAGAATTAGGAGAAAACCCATAAATGGATGGACACAAAAAGAAAAAATCATACCTCCTCATCTTTTGTTCTGAGGTAATTCTTCAGAAGATCTTTCCATTTGTCAATTTCCTTAGCAGTATTTGAAGCTAGCTCCTCTAAAAAATAAAATATATTCGCACAGGTTATTATGGTCAAAATGGCTATAAATGAAAATAGATCAATAAGATATTTTTAAATCTCATCATGCATGATAAAATATCTAAAAATGCCTCACGGAGTGAATTATATATATTATTTCAGTTTTCTGTCATTCTCGTTATCAAAAGACCTACGCAAGTCGCTTTTCTAGCCCAGTTTAGATCCCTGTATTAAGGAATACAAATAATCACTTTAATATCATGCACCATCTCATGATAATTCTGCTGTCTGCATGTGTTTAGATGCAGACATGCATACAGGTACACTGAATGTAACTGCATCAGGATCTGGCAAGATAAGCCAACCAAGTACTTACTTGAAGACGAACGAGGTGAATCATAAGACGATTTCATTATAGCATAGAACAATGCCCCTGCACAATCTGCATGAGACATGTTGTACGACAACCTGAATAAATTACGAAATACAAAGTTATAAAACATTCCAATTAATTGATAAGACTAAAAGATATAGGAATACATGGGACTTTAAGGGAGGCTGAGAACAATAAAACCACATATACTGCTTCAGAAAGTTAGGTTGAATTGCTTTGAAAATAAAGTTTACCTGAATGTATAGTTTATACCATAGTTTTCACTCCACTTAAATATCTCAAAGTTTTCTATCCACACTTTTCTACATTCTGTTAAATTAATGGTAAAATATTCGCAGTGTGACCTGCTTATGAATTTTATACCCCCTGAACTGAAAAGTTAGGTCAGATTAATACATCCTCTTCTGCTTCCCCGATTGCAAATCCACCCTCCCATGCTGTAAACCCTTCTCTCAAGACAAACCCATTGGAAAAAACTCAACTCTTTTCTCAAGGCAGATCTATTATACCCACAAGCAAAACTTAGCCTCTTTAGTTCTCTGCTATCTTTGTTACTAAATTCTACCACAACCAAATTTCTTTACCACAGAATAGTGGGTATAAAGGGTTAAGAGATGGTCAAAAAATTGGAGGAAAAATGAACTAGGGTGTTTGGATCCTTTTTAGCAGCAACCATACAGTAGTTCAGAGCTGATAGAGTAGGTTCACGGTATTTAAGAGCTTAGAAGAACAATAAACGTATTAAAGTGTCAAGTTAGGTAAAAATTGCAGGATTTAAATAATGCCTAAATCAAACTAAACCTCTCTACTTTTGCTCGTATCGCAGGTTACCTGTTACCACCCTCTTTCTGCATATGGTTGTTATGGTAGGGGCAAAGTGCAAACTGCAGCATTTGAAAGGAGAGGGTGGTATCCTGCTATGCGGGAGAAAAGAGAAGTTTCTTGCTATTTAACCTAATATAAAATAAAGATGAAGTGTTCAATCAAATCCATTGCAATTTAGCCTAGTTGCAAATATCAGATCATATTTGATATTGTTATAATGGGTAAAGGAGAAAATGATGCTGCAGCAGCAAAAAATAAAGAATATACTCGTATAGTTTAGATCTTTAGATCAATTTGTTGAAAGACACAAACAGTATTCAACAGGTGACATCGGTCCACAAAGACCATGAACTTAAGACCTTGTTATATTCCTCTCCTTTACATAAAAGCAAGCCTCTAATCATACACAGCATGCATACAACTAGAATAAACAAAAATATCGTTGCTAAATTATGACCATATAATAAGATTTACAAAGAGCCATTGAGGACCACAGCAACTTAATAAATTCTATATAATTACTGCATCAAAAAGCGGAACAAAAATGGATTACCTTAATGAATTTATTTCTATAATTACATTCTCCTTATCGACACCTGCAAGAGCGCGTCCAAAAGTTGCTTCCACCTTCAATGGAAATAATAAATTTAAACTAATATTTAATATAAGAGCAAATTTTCCAATGTAAATATGTGGATGTTTGCTGTTCTATTACCTCTTTCTCAAAATCAGCACAATCCCTATAATCATCGCCATCTCCATCATCAAAACCAACACTTTCGGAATCAGGAAGCAACTCTCCAGAAGTAGGAAGACGTGTATCTTGGTTTGATTCATCAAAATCAGCAGGGGCATTGAGAAAGAATTCATTAAGTTTTTCGACAGGTATTGGAGCAATTGAGTGCCTCCACTCTTCCTCAAGCCCCGCCTCACAGGCTGACCATATGTAACCAGCTCCAGTAATACCAACCTAGTAGAATACATGGGGGGAAAATAAACAATTGATGTTCTGCAAGATAAAATCAATCAAACTGTATTTAGAAATCATAGCAATGAACTATACGTTTCCCATAAACTACGTTTGAAATATTTGATACATAATCTGATATAAATAGTTAATTAGGACTCATTAGGCGTGATATAGGGCATTACCCATGAAGGCGTATACTAAAGATAAACTTCTGTTTCGAAGAGTAACCAGTCTCAATGTGTACAGATTTTTATTACTTCTTGTACGTTTAGGCGTTCAGTGCAAACAGATAGCAACTTGCTTAATGAAAACCAAAGCTTGTATTTCATTACGCAGAACACAAGCTCTATTTTTCAGTAACAAAATGCTACCCATTCTGTACAGAAAAACTGAAAAGAACAGCATCTTTGTATTAGCAAGTTCCCTGTAAATATGAAAATTGTGATCCATTCTTTATGTTGAATTGATGAGCATGTTACATGGTGGATGCTGAAGTTGACTGATGGAATATGATCTGCTGGAACATGGTAGTAATCTTACTTATTCATAGTAGTAGATATACATGTATTGTATGAATGGTGAGGGTTATTCTTGCACCTTTGGCCTATGTATAAATGAGAGCAGAAAAGTCTAGATTCTATCTCCTCTCTTTCTCTCAATATCCCATCTCTATTATCTCTCATCTCACTTAACTCTGACCATAATCCATATCAATACATAGATACAAGAATAAAAAGTTAGTATTCTTGTTTGATATCATTTACAGGCACAAACCAAGAAATTCATATGGTCAAAAGCCAAGGCAATCGTTGCTGGACAACCATAGCCATTTATTTAGCATGGTGGCAAAGTTCAAATCAACAAAGGAACAGATACCATAGTAAGCCTGTCGTCTAACATTTTTTACCCTTGAACAAGATCCCGTAGAAGAAAAAATTAGCTCAAAAACAATTAAATAAGACGCGCCCTGAATTTTTGAATGTTGCATATGACATCAAGTTATAAGAAATTCTTAGAAACTGCATCCCTAGACCAGATGTAGGTAGAGGTAACATCAATACCCTGCCTCAAAACAAAAAAAATCATCAAAATTCTTACTGATCATATGCTAAGAGAGAGCATTTCAACTCTCAAGGGGATCATTGATGATCAAGAAAAATATTATTTAGCTATCTGAGCAGTTTAAAGTTAAAGGTATAAGTAGCAACACCCAAAGATCAGACCAAAATCACGTCTAGGTTGTATTTCATGCCATGTCAAAAGCAGTATACTTGATTGAAATGGTGTTTAAGAGCAGTATACTTGAATATAACCTTACATTAAAAGTACATTATAGCTAAACGATGAATAAACATATTATTTGATGAATCTGAAAATTCATCATTTCGAACAGAAACTATTTTCTTCCACCAAAAAATGTAGTCGTTACCAAAAATAACCCATACACTGCTAATACCCAATGTAATCAAGTATCTGAATAAAACATACGTCTAACAATTTTAAAAAATAAAAATATAGCAGCGAACCTCGGATGTGCTGAAATCATGTGTTTCACCTGAGTTAGGCATAAGGTTCGATTTTCCCTTTTTCAGCACACTTGTAATTGCTGCAAAATAACCATTGTTATACAACATATATATGGACACAACAACGATGAAAAAGAAACATGCATACGAACTTTTACATGACTACTACTTGTCTGTAACATATGTGAAGGACAAAAATGGTAATAAACAAATTTATGATATTTCTAAGACAACTAAAGGCACACATCTTTAGATCCCCCCCACCCAGTTAAATCACATATAACTACCTCCAACTTTCTGAAGTTTTCATATCAAGAAGAGTTGAGAGAATGGAAAATTTTTTCCTATTGCACTGATTTCAAAAGTAAAATAGCTTTCTCCCTCATGGAAAGAAAGAAAGGGGGTCAAAGTAAAGATAACTGCCACCAATTCAATTATATATCATATAAGATATATAAATGTGATCCAAAATTAGAAAGGAGCATAATTAGAAAGGAGAGATCACTCCCCCCAATCCATTGAAAATGAATTCTGCTTCTTTTTTCTTTTTTTGGAGTGGAAATGTTTCATTCAAATGCAGAATACATTTCCGCGCGCGCGCGCGCGCAGAGAGAGAGAGAGAGAGAGAGAGAGAGAGAGTGTGTTTACATTAAATATAGCTACTTCCAATTCTGGAAAATATTCATAAAAATGATATCCATAATCAGAGAGGAGAGATCACTACCTCCAAACCGTTTGCATGTGTGAATCTAAAAATAAAATTACTGGAGATTGGAAGATGCCCTCCCTCCTTTACTTTGCGATGATTGAAGAGTAAAATATACAAGTTTGCGAGATGTCTTCTTGTTCCTGCTCTCTTGCTCAACACTTTCAAGATAATAAGATTACAAGGGAATCATAGCATGGGCCATGACTTTCTCCAAAGATAACGAGTAAAAAGCCTTACCGGAAATAAGACATCTAAATTTGGACTCATTCTGGCCCCAATGACAACTTTGATTTAATCGGTCTATAACTTTATTTACTGGTTATTTTGCCAAAAATTGGATTTCTAATAAGATAAGATTCAAGATAGGTCTGATCATACCGTCTCTGCATAATGCTCACGAAAATTCAAAAAAATTGGCAAACATTTCTTGTACCAGGTAGAATTTTAAGCTAAATTCCTTTTTATCATTTTTGGCCTTTTCTTGACTCATACCTTATCATCTTCCTGACACATTTTCCCTTTTATCACGTCAGGAAAAAATGTGGACAGAAGTACATTATCCTACCATTTTAGGCTTTACAGCGACTCCTAGTCCCACTCTTGTATGCAGTTTCCTAGGCTATTGGCTATTTTGAGGGCTGGATATAAACTAAATGTAAAATTTTGACAAATATTTCAAATCCCACAGCAGACCGCCGCATTTCGATGTGAGAATGATAAAAAGGAAATTATAATGAAATCTACCTCCAACTACAGAAAAAGAACCACCAAAATTTTTCGAGTATCTTCATTTCATTGCAAGTACGATGACTTGTTAAATGGCTCTCACGTGATGATTCCCCAAGGACGCAAAATAGTGTGACATTGTTTCTTCTCAAACAAACTAAAAGATAGGGATGACATAAAATATTGATAAAACATCTAAAGGTATATACAAAATGCTTGTTAAACGACATGCAATACAACAGTATATGAAAAAATTGATATGACAGTGGTTTTCTGTACGTTCATTGTTATGAAAATTTTAAATTTGTAAAGCTTGAGACTGGTTGTGTCATTTCTGCGTGTGCACATTGGTACTTACATGATACTTGTGAAATTGCAAAGTGATTAAAATTACAAATGCCTGTGTGGTGTACACTGTGTGTGGATGAGTCTTATGTGCGCATAATAATATCACATCTGCCTACCTATAAAGATCATCATCTAAGAATTTTGGCCCTTTTCCCATTCAAATGGGATCTGCTATGAAGCCAAGATCCAAAAAAGACCTGACAAAGTTTTACGACCGTTGTCGACCTGACGTCAACCTTCTCCATATAAATGCCAAATTCATGGTTCAAAAAACTGACACAAGAGGGGCTTGTCATAGTCCTATATGACAAAGTTGGCATCCTCCAAATTCTCATAGACTATGGAGGAGTCTAAAAGAAGGGGAAAAGATGATAAATTTGCTATATGGAATTATGTTCAACTCTAATGCATAAATATAGCCAAGCACGAAATGAAACATATTCCATGATGTGCCTACCTATAAAGATATCTGTATAACATATCGACCAACATACATCAAGAAACATTAGAAGTAAAAACTGTTAATGAGTTTTAAATTATTTTTTTCTCACAAATAAGTCAATCTAGGAAACTAAGACATAAACATAATTTCCCACTTTTGTCCTCAATTTCCTAGGCTTCCAAATAGAAGAACATGTATTTGAATTGTTCAAAGAAGAAACTAAAATAGTAAAATAGTCTCGGTAACCTGGAGAAACTCGTGTTTCATAGTTCCTATAATTTCCATTATTTTTTTCTCCTGGGCAACTTAACTTCATGTGCATACTTTGAGCTTTCGTTCGAAGAAAATGGATAATAAAATGGTCCTATAACATAACATATTATGAAATCTGTTGTGTTCTCTAATTTTTAAACAATAATTTGTGCCCATCCTACCAAAGTACAAAAGGAGTTGAATTACCAAAAGCGCAAAGATTTTACATGGACTTTCAATGACCCCGATGTTTGCATCTGCATACTCGAGTTCCTCATCGCTGTCTTGCTTGGATGGTTGAGGAAGTAAAGAAACTTTTGTGTAAGCTGGAACTACAAATTGTTTGCCAACTTCAACCTAGAACAAAATAACAGTTGCATACTTCAACCAAAAAGGAAAAAATAAAATTAAACATGTAAATACAGAACCATAACACCACCACAACTCACAGTTTGTTGGTGTAGAAAATCTGGATATGTCAAATGAAAAGGCTGATGGCACAAACTAGCAGTATGGAAATTCAATTACGAAAAGTTTATAATGTAAATGGACTTGTATTCCAGAATTTAGGCAGATTAAACTAAATCAAGTTAACTTTCCAGATAAAGATGGTTATATCCAAGAAAGCCGCTCAGGGTGATATCAAGGAAAACGCATTATAAGCGAACCATGACCAGAAGGAAACCGGCATACATATGCCATCCAACCTTCCTTCACTAATAATATATTAACAATTTCTATAACGGACCCTATATGCATGCCCCGCAAGATCATGCTACAAATACAAAATTGTGGAAAATATAAAATGAATTGAAATGGATGAAAACACTTTGAACCGCAATAAGCATCATAAAACTGTTTTATATAGTCATATTTTATCAGGGGGGATGCGGGCTTGGGTTCTCTAAATAAATTTTAGAGATAAACTAGCAAAGCTAATACTCATAGAAAAAGTTTGCGAAAAATAAACCAAATGGCAACAATGGTTTCTACATGTTTGATGTTTCCACAAAGCTAAAAATAAATGAAAATTTTTGCGTTAAATAATCCAAATAGCAGAAATGGTTTATATGCAGGAGTATTTCTTTTTGGCAAAGAACAGGAGAAATAGTAGAGAAATAAGTATCTTACAGTGCAAGTAAATAATCTACATATATCAAACACAAGTACCCGCAACTGTACCTTAAAAGATAAAATGACACCAGGTTCAAGTACTACTCCCGCACTCAAATGAACACCATCACAAACTACCGCATTACCGATTCTGCAATCATCTTCTATGGTGACGTTATCCCATATATAAGATCCTTGGATAGAAACATTGTGCCCAATAGTGCAATGTTTCCCAATTACTGAACTGAAGATATAGGAGTTGTCACCGATAGTAGTTTCACTTCCAACCAACGAAAAAGGACCAATTTGCGCAGAACGTGATTGGACTACTTCTGAACATCAATATATGCATAAGTCGGTCAACATAATAACCCTTTAAAATAATCAGTAATCTAAATAGAGCACCTGTAAACTGTGATGTAAATAAAATGTTAGCTTATTGGTTTCTATTAACTTCAATGCAAAGTAATCCAAATAAGCATGTGTTATTAAATAGAAATATTTTTCTGCCCATGTTGCTTGGGTTATTGGGTATCCTATTGGGAAACTTGTGGGATAAAGAAAGTGATTCCCTATAAAGCTGACTTCCTTCCCCACCCTCTGTCCAGTGTGACCAAACTTGAGCAGGCTAACTCAAAATTTGTCAACAAGAGAAAATATTATTGTGGAATAGTACTTGTACAAGAATAAGTAAATGGATATATTGATTATATGTTGCACAACGGAGTAGCTGTAGATTAAAGTTTTCAAAACGACATGAGTAGCAACAGTATAAAGATAGGACTAGAAACGAGTGCATTGGCAAGAGGTTGCAGGTAGCTTCAATTTAGTATATGACGAGGTAGAATCATAGTATTGACCAAGGACATGTTGAATAACAGAATAAACCTAAATAAGTATGTGAGAGACTTCCTAATCTCCCATGGTATTAATGCAGTTAACTGAGCGACAAAGCAGGGATAAACTTAAAAAGAATATGGGCTGAGCAATAAAAAGGACTTGATAGTTATTAAATCAACATAAATGTATGACGACAACAAAAAATGAAGAACAAGGATTCACATAACCAGCTCCAAAGATTCAGGATAAAGCTTTGTTGGTGTTTTTGTAGTAGCTAAACAAACACCTGTCTTGTATGTAAAAACTTGAAAGTAGTTCAAGCTAATAGGCAGCACATTATTGAGTACGGTAAGCATAGTGATAAAAATCAAAATATAAAGAAATCAACTTTCCCACGGTATGATGGCTGTTGATTGACCAACAAGGACAGGGACAGACTTGCAAAAATATGGACTGAACAATAAAAGGATGATAGTTATTAAATCAGCATATAAGGAATACATGTATGATAACAAAATTGAATGAAGAAAAAGGATTCACATAACCAGTTCAAAAAAATTGACAATAAAGGCTTTGTTGGTATTCTTATTGTGGCTAAAAGTACACCTGTCTTTTTTTATAAAAGCTTGACAGTAGTTCAAGCTGATAGGCGGCACATTATTGAGTACTGTAAGCATAGTCGTAAAAGTCAAAATATAAAGTACTCAAATATCCATAATTATGTCTTGCAAATTGATGCTCTCTCTCTCTCTCTCTCTCTCTCTATATATATATATATATATATATATATATAGGGGAGTGACCCATTACAAACCGGTCCGCATATTTTAAAAACGGGAAACTCCCGATATACAACATATTTTAACGATCCGAACCATTCGAGTTGATCACCCTACCCTCATATATATGTGTATGAAGAATCAAAATATTTGAAGACCTCTAGCCTATGCATCGATGGGTGCAAAAATGAACGTCTTTCGATAATGCAACATAAACTTCATCCGATGCATAGACTAGAGGTCTTTACATCTTTCGATTTTTCATACACATATTTAAGGGTAGGGTGATCAACTTGAACATTTCGGATCGTTAAAATATGCCGTAGATCAGGAGTTCCCGTTTTTAAAAAACGAGGACCGGTTTGCAATGGATCACTCCCCTATATATATATATATATATATATATATATATATATAGAGAGAGAGAGAGAGAGAGAGAGAGAATCTTATGAGACGGGTTCGCGTTTTTAAAAACACGAACCTGAATGATTAATCAACGGTTAAAATTAATTCAGTTTATTAAATCGTTAATAAATGAAAGGTAAATATTCTACTTCTTGATTTTAGAAAAAAAATCGAGAGAAACATCAAATCCTTTAGTATTACCTACACAATATTCCACCACCAAATATTGTGTAGGTAATACTAAAGGATTTGATGTTTCTCTCGATTTTTTTCTAAAGTCAAGAAGTAGAATATTTACCTTCCATTTATTAACGATTTAATAAACTGAATTAATTTGAACCATTCATTAAAAACACAACATCCAACAGTCCTCATTCAGGTTCGTGTTTTTAAAAACACGAACCCGCCTCATAGGATCCGTAATATATATATATATATATATATATATATATATATATATATATATATAAGTGTGGGGGGGGGTATTTGACTTTTGTCCAAACATATTGAAGTAATACATCACTTATGTCACTTACCTAATCCAACTTCATGTAATATATATATATATATATATATATAATGAACAAAAGAGGCCCCAAAGAGGCTTTTTCGCTAGGTGGCATCAAAAATCTATATCCACCACGATTTTTTTGACAATCGGCACCCAATCATCTTTATCATGCAAGATGGGGATACACCAAATTTCATGTGATTCCACCACTTTTTTACCGTTGCATTAGCAATGTAAAAAGTTCTATTGTTGGTAAACCGCGTTAATTTTGCACCCACTAAATCAATGGTGAAAAGGAGATGGAGTCAAACGAAATTTGGTGTACCCACATCTTACATGATAAAGATGATAATGGGTGTCGATCGTCGAAAAGAACCGTGGAGGATATATTTTTTCAAAGCCATAGGAGGAAATTCCCTCCTATGGCACATTTCCTCCATTATCCTCATATATCTATCTCTCTCTCTCTCTCTCTCTCTATCTATATATATATATATATATATATATATATATATATATGACAAGAACAGAAAAACCTGCAGTATGTGAGATATAGATATCAGGCACAACGAAAATAATTGACAAATAACAAAAAAGATGACACAAACATAACAATTAGGCATATCAGGGAAGCTAGGAAATTTGAACAAATATGTGAAATGCATGTTTGTGCATGTGTCTGTGTTATTGTTTAATGTTCATTCATTTCCTTACCTGGCGCCTTGTATATTCCCTGTCTATCAAGCTTCACCTTTGAGCAATCTCCAAAATATTGGACATCCGGAACCAGTGGATATGTCCACCTTTGCATTATATCTTTACTGATTGTGTCGTAACTTCTGAAGTTGTCAACTCTTGCCGCGTAACTAGAATGAATTTCATGAGTGAATATTTTGTAACCCATAATCTGATAGAGCAACCATAAGTTAAATAGTTAAAATAAAGACCTAAGGTTCCAGAACATAACATTTACAGGAATATATAATTTTTTATTCCTCATTTAAACAATTAGTAACTATCCTGCCTTATATTGCGATCAAAATAATTAAAATGTAACCTTAATCGCAGAGAGAAATTCGTCGTAAAATAATCTTCAAGCTTAATTGAAAGTTTAAACTCAGTGATGCATGAAATCCTAAACTTAATATCCACATGAACACAATGAATATCGAGTGAGGAAACATAAGCAACATATAAGTTTTTTTTAATGTCGATAGAACATATGCTGGGTGAGCACATATGATGGAAGGTAAGTTCGTAAAGAACATTCCAGGATAAAACTAGCAATGGAGTTACAAATCAATATCACTTGATCCAGGAATTTAAAACATCCGACAACAGTTGCAAAATTATATAGCAACCTGTACAGGCATAACCGCTGCAACATATAGAATATAATGCTGCAATTGTCTGCATAACAACTTGAATGTTATATGACTATATTATTAACCATTCATAGATATGCTCAAAATGGTCCATGTTATGAATATAATTAGTAATTAGCTTTAGTCCCACATCGATTATAATAGGAGAGGTGGTCTATGATCCTCCCTATATATATGTATGTATGAACTCATGTTTAATTATGCCAATAAAATATTTCTTCTTGAATCTTTTCATGGTATCAGAGATTTGAAAAGAATTGAGAGAAAACCCTAACCCTAATCGTCTCCCCTAACCGCCTCCTCGTCTTCTCCCCTCCCTTCTGCCCTAGCCCTAGTCGCCTTCTCCCCTCCCCTCTGCCATAGCTGCCTCCCCTCTCCTCTCTTGTGCCCACCACGCCGCCGCACCACGCACCACTACCGAACCCACGTGCACCCACACCCGCACCACGCCGCTGCACCTACACCCTGATCTGTAGCCGCACCATGCTGCTGCACCCGCACCACGTTGCTGCACCTGCACCCTGATCTGTAGTCGTGCCCTCCAAAGCATCCGCCTCTTGAAACCCTTGCCGCATGGCAACAACCGTCTCAATGATCTATTAGATCATCTTGCTCCGACTTCTTATACTCGTTTGTGGGTTAGACAACCTTTATTCTCTCTCGGGATCTACTTCTGCGTCGTTCATCATGAATTCTGGTGATGATAAAATTAACTCGGCCTCTCTGTCGTCCGTTGACTTCCAGACGGATTTTTGCTTGACTATGATCTTTCTCCGACGCAAAAAATACGATCTCTCTCTCCGACGCAAAGAACTGCCTCCAATGGTCCAGTGCTGTTAAAAGAGTCTTGAATAGTAAAGGCCTTCACCGCCACTTGACGGATACTCCTCTTGACTCCAAATATCCACACTGTGACTACTGATTCCAGAACGATAACAAGGTAATTGTTTGATTGTCTAATTTTATGAATTCTCGTTGTTATACATCTATTATGTCTCTGAAAACAGTTAAGAAAGTTTGGACACACCTTCATTCTACATACTCGTCTGAAGATAATTTACAGAAGTTATATGATATCTTCCATACTTTTACAATGGCTACTCTAGAGGAAGATATTCAGGATTTTGGTGCTCTTCTGTGGGCTTCTTGATCAGTGGAATGTCTATCAGCCCATATCCACTGACCCGGCTGTTACCCGCCACCAGCGCGGGTCTCTTGTTGGCGTTTTACTCTTGGCCCGATTACCATCCAGCTTTGAGGGCGTCCGCTCTCTCATTCCTTTTCAGAGTGATTCTTCTTTATTGACGCGCATCATGTCGAGCATTTATCGTATGCCCGCAGTCTCTTCCCCATCTGCTGAGCCTATCTCGACCGAATTTGTTACTCGAGGTCGTAGGCGGGGGACCTACACTCATTCTAGACGTGGTTCCTTTGATTCCGTCTCTGATGGCCGTGGGGCATCGCATGGTCGCCCCTCTCTGATTGCTCGTTGTCGTGGTCCCCGTGAACGCGGTCGTGGCCATACCGACCTTTATTATGCTTATTGTGGCGGCACTAATTATCGTGAAAACTGATATTGGAAGAAGCATGGCTACCCTGATAATACAGCTTGCCAAGCATCTACACCAGCTGCTATTGATCAACCTTACTCTTCTGCCAGCCAAATACTTTTATCCAGTAATGAGTAGGGTCAGTTGCGTCATCTCCTCTTTTCTGTAGCTCCTACCAACATTTCCACTCCATCAGATATATCTTTACTTTCTCATTCTAATTCACGCTGATTCCGGCGCCTCAAATCACATGTCTCGTGAGAGACCTTCTGATCTTGCTTCTAGTCCTCACAAGTTTATTTTCATGACTAATGGTAATATCACACATGTTTCTGGCTCTGCTGATTTATCACTTCATCTTTACACTTGAAAAATGCTTTAATCGTGCCATTTTTAAAACAAAACTTGCTTTCTATTCGTTAGCTTACACATGATTCCAACTGCTCCGTAACATTTTATCCATCTCACTTTATGATACAAGACCTTCTGACCACGCAACGGATTGATGAGAGCATAAGCATAATGGATTGTACTACGTTGATCACCTTTCCAGTACATCTGCAGCTGCTGCTACTATCCAGTGGCACCGCAGACTTGGTCACCCTTCCCTTTCTTCTTTACGTACTATATTGCCTTCTTTTAATTTATATGAATTTAGTTATGGGTCATGTATTCTTGGAAAGTATCATCGCTCCTCTTTTTCTCCAGTTAATAAGAGACATGATTTACCTTTTACTTTAGTTCATTCCGATATTTTGGGTCCTTTTAAATTTCCTAGTGTGGTTATAAATATTTTGTGACATCTATTGATGATCATTCATGCATGACTTGGTTGTATCTTCTGCATAATAGGTCTGAGATTTTATCTACTTTTAAAACCTTTGTTGTTGAGCTTACTAATCAATTTGGTGTTTCGGTAAAGGTTCTTCGTTCAGATAATGCTAAGGAGTATATTAGCACGGGGTATACTGCATTTTGTAAGACACGTGGAATATTGTATCAAACTTCATGTTCTTATACTCCTCGGTAAAATAGGATTGTTGAACGTAAGAACCGACATTTACTTGAGATGGCTCGTTCTCTTCTTTTGCATATGCATGTCCCTAAACGATTGTGGAATTTTGCGATCTTAGCTGCATGTTTTTATATCAATCGTATGCCTTCTCCTGTCCTAGGCAACCAGCCTTCTCTCTATTTTATTTCTACGGGACAAGCATTTTCATGTTCCTCCTAAGGTATTTGGTTGTCTATACTATCCTCATATTCTAGGTCTTCATATAGACAAACTTGATCCTCGAGCTACACCTATGGTGTTTATAGGTTACTCATGATCCCGGAAAGGGTTGCTTTAACCATGCCACATCTAAAGTACGTATTTCATGTGATGTGACCTTCTTAGAAGAACAAGCTTATTTTCCAACACCTGTTATGGTCCCCACTCCTAATGTCCTTGTTCCTCACCTACCTATCTCGGAGCTTGATCCGTTTATTCAACCTCTGATCCTTAGTTTTAAGTTTGTATCCTCTTATCCAAAGGTGTATACCGTCATAACCAAGTTGTGCCACCCCCTCCCACCAATTCTTCTTCTAACGATTCTTTTGTGGGTACTCCAATACAGTCCATTATTCTCGACTCTCCACTACCGCTGCTTTCAGAAAAAGATCACTCTTTTCCTATTGTCTTACGCAAGGGTAATCGTTCCTGTACTATAGCACATCTGATTTCTAACTTTGTTTCTTATCACAGACTGACACCATCTGCTAGTCAGTTTGTTTCTTTTTTATCTGCCATCACTCTTCCTTCCTTTGTTCAGGAAACTCTTTAGCACCCAAATTGGCAAGCAGCTGTATTAGAGGAAATCGCCGCACTACGCTCTATTCAGACTTGAAAATTGATACCTCCGCCTTCAGATAAGAAGGTTGTCGGTTGTCGATGAGTATTTATTGTCAAACATAATCCCGATGGGACGATTGACCGTCTCAAAGCTCGATTGATTGCCAAAGGCTTTACTCAGCAATATATTTTGAATTATGTTGAGACTTTTTTGCCAGTTGCCAAATTGACCTTTGTTCGTGTTCTTATATCCTTAGTTGTTTCTAAGGCATGGTAATTTCATCAGTTGGATATGAAGAATGCTTTTCTTAATGGCGATCTTTCGGAGACTATTTACATGCAGTAGCCTCCTGACTTTGAGCGACCGGAGGAGTCTGTGGTTTGTCTCCTACATAAATCGTTATACGGATTGAAGCAATCACTGCATGTCTGATTTGAAAAAATTAGTACGGTATTACGACAGATTGGCTTCAAACAAAGTCGCGATGACACATCGTATACATAGTCGTCCCCGGGGCAGGGTGATTGTGCTGGTGTATGTTGACGACATTATCATTACTGAAGATGATTCTGCTGGCATCTCCAAGATGAAAGAGCATTTGGCTTCACACTTCCATACCAAGGACCTTGGACAACTTAGATACTTCCTTGGACTTGAAGTGCCATGGAACTCTAGTAGAATACAGCTCTCAAAGCAGTATGCACTCGATCTTCTATCTGAGGTATGATTTCTGAAATATAGACCAGCAGACACTCCTATAGATTCCACAGTCAAGCTATCTCAATTGAGCTCTCCCTCGGATCATCCACTGCCTGATCCAGGACAGTATCAACGTCTGCTTGGAAAGCTTATTTATCTCACTGTCACTCGCCCTGACATTGCCTTTGTCATTAGCAAAGTGAGTCGGTATATGCAAAATCCTTTGATCTCTCACCTTAAGGCGGTTGAACATATTCTCAGATACATCAAACGTTCTCCAGGACTGGGTCTTCTCTACAAACCATCATCTATTTTGTCACTCACAGCCTTTGCAGATGCTGATTTTACGGGAACCATTGATGATCGTCGTTCCACTGGTGGCTACTGTATTTTCTTAGGAGGAAACTTGATTACGTGGAGTAAGAAGCAGAATGTAATGGCTCACTCTTCTGTTGAGGCTGGGTATAGTTCCATGGCATATACAGTTGCCGAGTTGGTATGACTTATCTCCCTCCTGTCAGATCTTGGGGTTCACTCTTCTCTTCCGACTACACTATTCTGTGGACAAAACGGCGATCCACATTGCTGAGAATTCAGTTTTTCATGAGAGGACCGCATATAGTTCCATGGTCTCACAATTCTCAGCAATGTGGTCCTCTCATGAAAAACTGAATATTCAACAATGTGGATCGCCGTTTTGTCCACAGAATAGTGTAGTCGGAAGAGAAGAGTGAACCCCAAGATCTGACAGGTAGTTGCACTCCAACATATTTCCTCTTCGACTCAACTGACAAATATCCTTACTAAATCTCTTGCTGAGAATTCAGTTTTTCATGAGAGGACCAAGCATATCGAGCTAGATTGTCACTTCATTCGTAACAAAATGGCATACAAGGTGGTTTCTAAGAAGAGTGAATACCGGTCGAGAAAGAGATTTAGTAAGGATATTTAGTAAGGGTGAGACCGGTCGAGAAAGAGATTTACTAAATCTCTTTCTCGACCGGTTCAAACCTCGGCATGATTGACATCTATACTCCAGCTTGCGATGAGTGTTATGAATATAATTAGTAATTAGCTTTAGTCCCACATCGGGTATAATAGGAGAGGTGGTCTATGACCCTCCCTATATATATGTGTGCGCTGGAAATCGTGTTTAATTATGCCAATAAAATATTTCTTCTTGATTCTTTTCAGTCCGTATAGAAATCGAGCATCAGTAATGTAAGGAAGATCAAAGCGCAGTTGAGAACTATCTCTAAACGCAGAAGACGATCTTCCTGAAGCATGTTAGAGATGCATTCAACTAATGGATGGTTTGAATTTTTCAGAACAAAACAAGGATAATAGTAACAGCACATCATGGTAGCAGTAACTATGCAAATATGCTCCTCATCTGCCAGTACCAACTTTACAAATTAGCTAAAACCACTTGTACTAGTCTGAGTCAGAAATATGCAAAGAAATCAATCACAAAAACTCCCACCATAAACAACGTCATTGTCATCTTCCAAGGCCGTTTTCCCAACAATTCTCCTAGACAGGTGGAAAAAGTCTTGAAGAAGAAGATTATAGATCGATGCTAGAATCTCTGTTCAAATCTAAGGCACAAATAAAGGCAAGAGCAAACGGACACAATCCCACATTAGAGGTAATCAAGTAGTGGTAAAAAAATTAACATGATAAATTGTATACACTCGTATAAGCAAAACGGTGCCCGGCTTGCATGCCACACAGGTGCACAAGGGAAAACCAAAGTATAATATGTTACTGCTCTAGGAATGAAGTATACCAGAAATTTACTAAAAGCACGTAAGATCATAGAAGCAGCTTGCCAGATATAGAACCAGTTAGGGAAGCGTGAAAAAGAAAGTGGGTTGGTACGGATCAGCATAAGATGCATTATACATCTGTAGGATTTGATGTATTCCTTTACGATAACTGACACGCCAAACCAGTTCAGTATCAAGTTTGAAGAATTAAGAATTGTTATGAGAACTGCTATATTACGGATCTAATATTTTCAAGTTCTAACAATTTATTCAGTTCAGGCTCGTGCAGTTAAAGACCTTCAAAATTCTCTTAGACTATAAAGAGTTGGACAAGGGGCAAGATGATAGTAAGCTGCAGGGATTCAAGTTCATTTCTAAGGTTAATGGCCAAAACTGTCGGTAACATAACTATAGTTCTCTCAAAGCCAGCCTAAATTAAATCGATCTCAGCAAAATATTCAAACCAAGATGAAGAGTAAAATGTCAGCATAAGAAACATAGTTCTGGCTCTTGTGTCTATGAGTGTGAGTCTTTTGTTTCTGTGTGTGCACCAGCAGGTGGGTGGATAGTCTGATGTCCTGAGGAGGAGGTAAGCTCAAAATAGATCGACAAATATTATGGTATTCTTTCCAGAATACCCCGAGATATGAAGTCACAAATGACCTTTCAATTATGGCTTTAGATTATATGGTAGAAACCCCTTGCTATAAAATTGTTATTTGATTACATCTGTGTGTGTGTGTGTGATGGGAAATTGGGGCTTACCTTAGAAATAGGGATTCCCTGGCTAGAAAACCAAACCCTGGATTCTCTTGGGAAAAATACAGATATATAAGAGAATTAATGTGTTATCCCAAGAAAAAATGTCTATTAAGATGTTTGCATGACCACCAAAATGTCATGTGCTTATCAATGAAGATAAATTTGCCACCATACGAATGAAGATACCATTTAAGAAAACAAGCAGACGACTGTAGGTGCTTTTTGGTGGGAGTGGGTCTGCCATGGCCTTAGGAAAAGTCTGCCTAGATCATAGGGATAACTTTGAAAGAACCAAGAGTCGTAAGATGAATTCTCTAAAAATACTAAGTGCAATTTTATATTGTTAGTTGTTACCAAAAAGAGAGTTCTAGTGGCAACCCACGCCTACTAGGTAAACAAGCACGTAGGTTTTATTACTTGAATCATTGGCATGATAGATTCCAGGCCAATTCTTCTATTTCTTCTCCTTAAAGAATCATCCACAAGCAGAATGATTCATGGAATTTAACTAATTAAGCAGTTACCTGTGTCCTCCATAAGGCATCCATAATTGAATAGTGTAATTGACCTATCAAAGAAGCAAAATGGAAAATAATATGATAAAAAATAAATAAATAAAAAGCTTACATCATCGACCAGCAATCCCTTCACAAAATGACGGCGAAGATGTTGGTAGTCAAAATTATCGGTGAAAAGACTAAGGACCTCTGGAGAGCAAATATCAATGTAGCAATCCTGCATGATGGATCTTATATTGAGTTAACGCAGCTTAGTACACACGCGCGTGCGGCATAGTAATATATCATGGGAAATCTTGCACTGAATTAATGAAGCTTGGTGCACACAGACACAAAAAAAAAACTAAAATCATACGTCGCTGAATACGTAGCCTGGAAAAGGAAAAAACATTGCTGTCCATGTGCAAAATAATAAGATGGGTTGCAAAGGTTAATATGATGCGGCCAAATGCATGCTACCCATTTGTGATCTATACTTCTCTGCTATATTAATCTAATATACCCATTTAACGTGTTTGTTTCATGTTGCTTCATTGTCGGTGTTAGTGATTTAAATGGCCGTATATGCAGCATGCATATCTGTAGCCAGCATAAAAATGTGTTTACGGCAATTTTGATATGCAACCCTACACATGGGTAAATAGTTCAATGCTGGTAGTTTACCAAACATATAACTCGACCCATCTAACTAAATCCCCTTTTGTCCCTTCTCTATTTCCCATTTCCACCAAACAAAAACCCTCTTTCATCAGTAACGATTAGTATTCACCCTTTAAGCATTCCGCCATTGGTATGGTTACTTCTTTGTGCTGTTTGGTCGTTGCAAACTATTCATGAATACTTCTATGGTATTAGATTTAAACCCTTGCTAATGCTACCTGTAATATATGCACATATTATATCTCATTTTCTTTAAGTTACTTTAGGGTTGTTAGTCGTTACATTTTAGATTGTTACTTTATCGCAATGCCTTCTAACATTTTGTACAACTTAATTCTATGAGCATTCTTTATTTGTTATTCGAATAGGTGTTAATGTAGTCAATCTCTCTGGTCATAATTATTTGCCAAATCGTTAATAATAAGGGATTGTATGTACATTTTTAGATTTTTATCCATTTTCACACTGCAAATCTCGAAACTTTACCGTAGATTTTTCTTTCAAATTTTAACTATTTTTCTCATACTCTACAACATAAGTTGTAAACAGTAATCTATTGCATACTGCCACATACTAAATTTCGAAAACTAATTCGTGATGGTGGTTGATTGCAAAAGATAAAAAGATGAGAGGAAGCCAAAGGTTAGTCAAGCTTTCGAATCATAAAAAATGATGCAACTGTTCTAAGTGTTATAGCTGAAATTACATACGAGAAAGCCAAAATTATTTTTCAAGCTTCCAAATATTAGAGATGATGTAAGAATCAGATAGAAGAGGAGAACGATGGGATACATCATAAATTTAGAATTAACAACTTAACTTGCCTATTTATTTAAGCTATTAGAATTTTATAACTTCCCAGCAAAAAAAATAAACTGAAGTCAAAACTTCGAAAAATTAGATATTTATGATAACTGAATGCCAAAATTCATAAAGATTTAATACTTATATTGATAAAAAAATGTAGTGATAATAGAGCGACAAAAATAATGGACAAAAACATGAAACCGTGTCAAAATACTTTTCAAAATTAGGATACATGTTATATCTTCCCAGCACATTTAAAGATATCACACAACAAATTTGTCGTTTATACATATGAAAGTAATGATAAAACAGAAATTGGATTTTCACAAAAATTACCTGCTTGTCATTGTGCAACCGAAGAGAAGAATTGTCTAGCAACATCTTATCTAGAGAGATGAAGCCTCGTAAGTAATCTGCCTTGTCCTCATAGTATAGAAGTTCTTTTGTCTCAGGATCAATTGCCATTACAATTTCATCATTACCAAGCCGAGTTTGATGTGTTAGAGAAGAAGGTTTGGAGTGGTTGATGACCATAGTCATCAAAGCAAGTGGATCATTTTTCCTTCTTTCTTTGTGTTCATGAAGTGCTTGTGTTAAGCTCATGTTGCTGACTGTATCACCACTTATGAGAATAAAGTCTCCACGAATCTTCAAGAACGATAGTGAAATTTACATCAAAATCAAGTCTTCTAAGGTAATCAACATGTTCGAGTTATCCAATGCGAAAAGAAATACAATTGCAGATTATAAGGCAAAATCAAACCTTGCTGATGATATAGGTAAGAAATGCATGAGCACAAAAAGAATAAGATAGATGATATGGGAAACCTATTTGTCTGCTGAGCAAAGATATATTCAGCAATTCTTCTAGTGCTTGAGAAATACCATTAGTGTTTCCACCAGTAGTGCATCTGAACCTAATTCTAATTCTAATTCTGAATTTGTCACCTCTTGCTTTGTGCACTGGGAGCCTAAATCTTTACACCGCTAAGTTTGATTTAGCAAATCAATTACACACAAGAACTTTAGCGTCCTAAATTAACCTTGGGTTAAAACAGATATATGATAGGGAAAAAATTGGTTTTATATACCAACAATGGTTATAGTACAGTTTTCTTTTTCCATCACAAGGCTACAACACCACCTGCTTGGTATGTGGACAAATAAAGTGACCCGGCTCATTCACAATCCTAGCAAGTAGAATGACCAATTTCTTGCCATCACTAGGCTACAACACCATCAGCTTCATATGTAGACAAATGAAGTGGCGGGCTCATTCACAATCCCAACATGTAGAATGACCAATTTCTTAACAGAACAAAAGAGTACTATCAAGTGACCTATAAATCATAATATGCTTAAAGTACTTGTGTATGGGCCGGGGGGTAGCGGGAAATTCAAAGTTATCAAACCTTAAAATCAAGTCGAACAGGTCCAATCAAGTGGACAGGTGCAACTGATAAAACACAATAAGGACAATGAAAACATAAGGGCATGAAACTTCAAGCTGTTCCCCACCCCACATAAACATAGAATGAGAACAAAGGACAGAAAGTTTGTTGGAATGAACAATAATTCATGCAAGAAAACACTTATGAAGCACACATGAATATATGTAGCAACTAAGAGAACATGTAAGAAAGACAAAGGTAACGCACTGTTGTAAAACACGTGTTTTCTTTTTGGTCGTCCAACACATATACCGATTAAAACGCCACATAATCGGTACACGCACGCACAAAAAAAAACTTACAAAATTACAAAAAATCCTCATAAGGAGAAAAAGTAAAGAACTGGGCCTTTGGTCAGTGGATATCAATTTTTGATATCAAACAAGTTATGCACATCATATGGGCACCCGATTAAATGGCAATCCTCTCGTATATATTGCATTGAACCCATTATGTGGCTGCTCAATCTTTTAATGCGGTTTCTAGCTGAAAACACTTGAAACTCCAATTAACCAGCCTTTTAAGCCTTGTGTTACAATGGTGAGGTAACCAATGAATGTGGCCCTATTAAATTCAAAATTTCAAATAGAGGTCAAAGCTAAAAGTGATAATCTTCTTATCTGCACTCACGTCAGAGGTAACGGAAGGCCAAGTGAGCCGATAATGTAACCATAGAGAAGGGAATATAAATTCAAACTGGATTTAGGGAAGACAGATCATCCCCATCTAGCCATTTATCAACAATGTAGAGTAAAAAGGATTGGAATCTAATCCTTTTCCTTTTTTTGGTAAAATCAATATCCAGCATTTGTCTAATTACAGTATGAGTATACATTCAAGTGCAGATTAGGCAAAAGTATTCAAAATACCTGAATGGCATCCCAAGTATAATAGCATATGTCAAGGCATATAGCTTAAATTTGACAGAGCATTGCTTATTGTTATATCTTAAAACGTGCAAACAGAGCTAATGTAAGTTTTACATTCTGTCATTTACAATGTGAGAAGAAACTAAACTAAACGGTTCTCATATCCATCTTCAATGATATACGACTAGTAATCATATTAGATCCAAATCCAAACTTTTTTCTATATTCCAACAGTACTCGTATCAGCCAAAAAGAAAATAAGTGCAAGTGCAGTGGTACCAATTCTTGTTTACACTCAAAACAGCCTACATCTAAGCACTAGTATGGATCAGCTTTCAAGAAAACTCCTCATACAAAATACTAGAAGCCAAAATGGTAAGAAGTTTCCACCGGCTGCAATTGATGCATGTTCATAGAGAATGAGATATGACTTCTTAAACTATCTAAAACAAAACCAACAATCTAACAAGAAAATGAAAAACAAACAAAAAACATTGCAAACTTTGCAGCATTCCATCAGATTCTTCTAAAAACCACTCACCGCACCGTAGCTATAAACAAATCGAAGAGCGTCGCCAGCGCTCATCGCATCGCGTGACTCGATCGTGGTCACTGTAAACATCGACGGTTGCTTCGTCCACTGAGACCCATCGAGGTAATCCTTCACTTGCCCTGAATGCGCGCAGCAAAACACAAAGACCTCTTCGACCCCGACCGATTCCAGCCACGCGAGCGAGTACTCGATCATGGGAACATTCACCAGCGGCAAAAGTACCTGTCGAGAGGGGAAAGTTAGGGTTTTGCTAGGGTTTAGGGTTTAGGGTTAGGGTTGTGGTACCTTTGGGCGTTCGAGGGTGATGGGGCGGAACTTGGTGGCGAAGCTGTCAGCGAGGAGAAGCGCTTGGAGAGGGGTGCGCGTGAGGTCGTCGGGGTCGGAGGAGGGGCGAGGGGTTTTCTTTTGCGCCATCGATTTCTGATTTTGTTTTGCATGAGATTGAAGAAAGAGGAGGAATGAGGGAAGAGGTTTAATTAGGGTTTGGATCGAAAGGAGAACTGTTCCGATTTTTCAGAATTGAGACGAACGACCGACGAAATTTGGAATTTAGCTTAAATTAGAAACTAGTTAGGGAATTAGGACACTTCTAAAACTATTTAGGGATTTAGCACGTTTAGGACGCATCGCTCACATGCAGACGTCACGTAGAATAACCAGTTTGGAAAGTGCCAAGTCTTATTCCGCACTTTGCAAGTGCAGAATTTGACTTGGATTCATCCAGAGAGTTGTGTCTCTGGTGACCAAGTATATCCCGTACCTGCAAAGTGCAGAATTTGACTCGGCCACAAACATAGAGCCAGGTCTCTATTGGTCAGGTATATCCCGTACTTGTAAAGTGGGAATATACTAGCACATTTACTCATGCTTGGCCCTACCCTTTTCCCTTTTCATACATCAGACACACACTATCTCTCCTCTCGATCTCTCTCCTCTCTCTCCTCCTTATTCGTAACTGAGCCCCCTTCCTCCAGCATCGATTTTCAGCCCCTCCTCCCCTCCACCAGGGTCGATCTCCAACCTCCCTCCTCCTCCTCCTTCGAAACTCTCTACTATGGCCAATCCATTTCTCGTCGAAGCCGAATCTCTTCCTCACAGGTGAGTTTTAATTTAAAACAATTTGTTTGTAATTATTGTAATTTGGGTTTTTAATTAGTAGGTTTTGGATTACAGTATTGTATTGTTATGGTTAGGGTAATTTAAGACATGTTAGTGTTAGAATTAGGGTGATTTAGGGTATTTTGGGGGTTAGGATTAGGATTAGAGTAATGTAGGATATTTTGGGATTAGGGTTAGAATTAGGGTAATTTAGGTTTTTTTTAGTGTTGAGGTTAGGATATTTTGGGGGTTAAGGCAAGGATAATTTAGTGTTTTTGTGAGAGTCGGGATTGGTGTATTTTAGGGGTTAGGTAAAATACACAAGCACTGGATTTAAATTAAAATAGAGTATTGAATGTTATTGTTGTGAATGTTATAGAGTGTATAAGTTTGTTTCTTGAGTTTTCGATAATTTCACAATTATTATTAATATTAGATGCGATTGCAAATGAGAATGTTGTGTTGATTTATAACGGCACCTTAAATGTAACATTTCAGAAAACATAAAATATTATTTTTGGAATTTAAATTATAAAATAATAAATTTTATGAATATTATAAAAGTATGGAAATTAGTTTTAATGGAATGGTATGATTATATACATATAATTTGGAAAATAATTGGAATATTAATATGAATTATTATTTATGAAAGCATTTATCGGATTCGAGATTTTATAAATTATTACGCAATTATTTACATACAAGTTTATGCTAAACTTGATTAGTATTTTACTAATTATGTATTAAACCATGTTTATGCATCATGACATACTACATTCCTTTTTGTACCATTTGTTCATATTTATTACCATGGTTCCATTTTAGTTTGCTTTTAAATTTGTTTGGTTTTAAAGAGAAAAGAAAATAAGAAAAATAAAAGAAAAGGAGGGGACAAGGAGGTATGGGATGAGAGAGGGGGAGAGAGAGAGAATGAGCCATAGCTACTACCTTCACTGTCATTATTTACCTTCATCTCTTACTTTTCTTTATCTCCTCCATCTTCCTCATGCTTCATCACCTCCTCCACCCTCACTACTATCATGAAACCACCCCTAAAATCTCATCAAAACCTCACAAACTCTTCACAAAAATTGTTCACAGGATCATCCTACACCCTATGGCGGGATCAAGTTCTTATTTTGGGCACTTTGGGCCATCTAGGAATTTTCTTGACTTGCTATTTTGAGGTAAAACACTCACCTTTCACCAAGTTTTTTTTTTCCTAACCTCACAAGTAGTTCAGAGCTTAAAAGTGTATGTTTAGTGAACTTGGAAAATTCTAGGGTGATCTTTGGTAGTTTAAATGAGTAGCAGTGTTATGATAGAGAGTTTAGAGAGTGACTACCAGCCTTTAGTGATAGAATTCCTGGTCTAAGTGAGTGCAGAAGTCCCAAACACAAACTTAGAATTTTCCGATATCGGGTTTTTGTTGAATTGTGGTGTTATAATAGAATCTGGAATGAGTCGAGGACCCCGAAAAATATTTTGCAGATACAGTAGGATGTGCAGGCTATTAGGAAGATACCCTAGAATACCGAGCCCCCATTTCCTTACCTTGGCCGCCAAAATAATCGTTCTAGCTGCAATTTGCGGCCGAGTCATGGAGTTAGGGTCCCAGATTTGATCCATAGCTCAATTATTAGATAACTAGGCCTATCTAATGTGCAAAATGTCCTAATTTTACCTTAGATAAAATCTTGGAGTGTTTTACTAAGTTTCAGATTTCGTTTTGCGACTTTTGAAAACTAGATTTTGGTATTCGAGTTTTGACTCGGTCGTTTGACATTTCTACGTCAATGTCGGGAATTGTTTGATTGTTCTTACATACGTGGACTATAGGTTCTAACCTATGTACGTTTCGCCTGTCGTATCGGTTTTCGGATTTGATTTTTATTTCATTACGATATGCATTGATTTGTAGGTACCTTCGCATGGACTTCCGGGGCGACGAAGGAGAACAAGACGTTCATCGACTTCGGCTAGAGCGGGGATAGTAGGTGAGTAGATGTATATCTACCGGGGATAGTACTATAATACTAGGATATTAGAAATTCGGCATATATATATATTAGATATGTATACCCAGATAATAGGGTTCTGGGATACTATAAACCATAGTAGTGTACGTGTAGAAAGGTATATCCCTAGTTCTAGTTTTCTTAGTCCAAGAGTCATAGGTACACACACACACACACACAACGATGAAGATAATTACGAGATGATATGATGATATGAGGATATGATGAAATAAAATGACACGAGTCGATATGTTGATATGAGGATGCGAGGCGATCTCTCTCTCTATATACACACACACACACACATGCTAAGATATGCCATGAGATGATATATATATGATAATACCGTACGTGATATGATATACATGACGATAGATCCGTACTTTTGATTTGATGATATCGTACGATGGATTATACCGTACGTGATATGATGAGGATGAATCGCCGACATATATATATATATCGACTCGAGGAATATTGATTAAAATAACTTAAGTATATATTAGGATATATTTAGAACCATACCTATTTTCAAAATTAATGAATTGTTAGGCACTTTTAAGTGACAATCTCAAGGGACGCTACGGATTTTTCAAATGCCATCTTTTTCTCAAAAACACCGTAGTCCCCATTTTGAAAAACAATAATTCGTGCTATTTTAAGCTATAACTGTATGGTTCATATGTAGTCACGTATTTTATACTGTTCGCGTTTACACTTTTCTTATTTCTGTTACTCTCGTATTACTTTTCATTGGCGACATACCTACTACGTTCCTTGTACTTATCTCTATGATTTCGTCTACTAGGACACATGCACCATTACCGATGATGCGCATGGTGCACGTAGACATACTCGCCGGCTCACATACTCATCATCGATAATTGTCATGCCACGTGCACATTAGAAACTGCTATATCGCTGTATTGTTCCCTAATTTGTAGAATTACAGTTATTTGTTTAGTCCTCATTACCGCACATGTTAGTTTAGATATTGCACTTCCTTACCTAATTACACGACATGCTTATATGAAAACACCGGTTATACCTTACAGCATTGTTCCGTGCTTGCATTTACTGTTCCATCACGGTTACATGATTCTGAGATTTTGTTTTCATGAGAATTTTGGGATTTGAGAACCGCAGATATATTTTTAAAGTCTTGTGATTATTTTTAAAATGCGGTTTTTCTTGATATGATATTTCGAAGTCCACCATGAGATTTTTCAGTTTTGAGCTATGATACTACCCGATTCGAGGAGTGAGGAGGCACCATTTGCGGGTACATGGTGGACCCGGTACGATATCCTGGGACAAGAAGATCGTATAGAGAGACGTTGAGCCCGGTAGGGGAACACCACCTACCGGTGATAGTATTGGACTCGGCGGATATCCTGAAGATACCGACCGAAGCGATTGAGACAGATGGATATGAGGGCCGATCCAATGAGACGGCGCCTGAGATATGAAAATTTACGTGTCGATGCTGGACACGGGGTTTATGATGTTTTCGAGTGTTGATACTGGGCACTCAGGTTTTTATGATGATTTGATATGTCGTTGATGGACACACTTGGATGATACACATATATATGATACAGATGACATGGTACCCTATTATGACATGGGCACGATTACATTTTCATTACTATACTTGTGCTTACACTATCACCTTCGTTACCACTCAACTTTATATGTTTATCATACTTATATATATACGATCATCCGCGTTACCACACAGTATTATTACATTACTATATTACTGTATGACCTAGAAGATCGTCATACATTCGATTTCTACCTGGTGATATCTTCTACTCACGAGTTGGCAACTCACCCCCGTTATGCCAGAGTTTTCTTGCAGGATCGACCGCACGGATTCAGTAGCGGCTTGCTGGCACACGGCTTTCTTTCGGGTGATTTGCATTGGTAGGTGGGGTACAGTTTGGATCGTGACCACCATTTGTATATATTTATTCAGTTGTATCTGATTAAAAGCTCCATCAACCAGACTATGTATATCTGGTAGACTTAGAAACCATAGACATGTATTTTCTGTAGGGTGTTTTTCATCACCCCATTGAGATAGGAATACACGCGCGCTTGTTAGGTGCATTACAGATTTCCCCTGTCTGGGGTAGGCTGGGGTTTATTGATTATGGGGATCCGAATCTCCGGCAGCCGCGGACTAAACTGCCGTTAATTACCCCTCGCCTTTGGAGCGAGAGAACCTCCGATTGACGGGTCAAACAGGTTATGCGAACTTAATGTGAAGTTTGAAGGGGTTTTGGATATATCGAGGGCCCTGCAGAGTTTTTACGGGGTTCCCGCTACCCGGATAGCGGGCTGGAGGTCAGCCCCCTTGCAGGGTACGGGACAGCGCCCCGTTAGAAATTTTTTTCTAACAGGGACAGTGTCGTGGAGTGTGTGTACATATATATATATATATATATATATATATATATATATATATATATAAGGGAAAGGCATCCAAAGAATGCGTGGGAGAAGGCGCCAGCGCCTCACGTGCGCAGCACGCGGGCACTGGGCCCAAGGCGCCAGCGCCCCACGTGCGCGGCACGCACGCGGGCGCTGGGCGCATGGCGCTAGCGGAAAGTAAAGGGGGGGCTTAGCCCCTCGTATTGGGAGTTGTACTCCAATTGACTTTTAGGAGTTAAACTCCTTAAAAAAAAGGATGTATTATTATTGTCAATTTATTCTTATGGAGTTAAACTCCCAGAAATTTTGATTTGTGGAGTTAAACTCCAAGAGATTGTAAATGCTCAAAGGGACCCTTTTCTTCTCCCCCGAGCCTTGGATCTTTCCCAAAATGGGATCTCTGGAGATGGGTCTCCTTCTTCTTCCTCTCGGTCGGCCGGATCTTGGAGAAGGGGGTGAGATTCAAAATCTCCCCTTTTTGAGATCTGATGGAAGATCTAAGTTCCCCTTCATGGGTTTAATGGTGAAAAACTATTTAGTTTTGGAAAAGGAAGAGTAAAACTCTTGATTTAATTGAAAAGGGGAAGAAGGTTTAGAACCTTGAGGAAGGAGGAGGCACAAAAAACCCTAGAATTTGAGAGTAATGAAGAAGTTCTTCTTTATTTCATTATCATGTTGCCTTATATAGGCTTACACATTTACATATAACCCCTTGGGCTTTACAAAATGGCATTTTGCCCATCACATGCCTCATGTGCTCATTTCTTTTGCACATGAGCCATGGGCTTTATAAAAATTTGGTTTTATGCCCATAAAAATTACATCAAAATTATTTATTATATGATTTTTTATTTCGGCATGGGGGAGGCCGGCCGCGGGGCTCGACTTGGGCATGGGCCCACTTGCTTGGACTTGGGCCCGCTTACTTGGGGTTGACCTTGATTTTGACCCGGTCAACTTGGGTGCAATTTTTTACCCCAATAAAGTGTCCCCCATTAATGAATGCACACCACGTATATGAGTTGTGTGCATGAAATTGATGGATCTTGAAGTTGGACTTCGAGGTGGAACATCATTACAGGGGCGGAGCATTATTCTAGGGATCGGAGCATAATTCCGAAGAGTAGAGCATGATTCCAAGGGGTCAAAGCATAATTCCGACAAGCGGCAGACATTCTGACCGAACCATAATTTCGATACAGAGGTTGATTCCCATGCGAAGCATAAATCCGACAGGGAAGGCAGATACTCCGAGACGAAGCATGATTTCGACACGGGGTACATTCTGAGACGAAGCATGATTCCACCGCAGAGGTTGTTGGTTGAGGTGATTCCGAGACGGAGCATAATTCCGACGGGGAGGTCATTGGTTGACTTGATTCCGAGGCGGAGTGTTTGTGGTAGACATTTCTCCGTCACGAAGTGATTTGGTTCCCGCTTTGTAGGAAGCTGGCACTGCCCTTTTTACGACATGGACGGTCGATGCTTGACGCGTCTCCGAGACAGAGTGTCCATGGTAGACATATCCCCGGTATGGAGTGATTTGGTTCCCGCTTTGTGGGAAGCCGGCACTGCCTTTTTTACGACATGGACGGTCGACGGCACGAAGTGTCGCTGGTTGATTCCGAGTCGAAGCATAATTCTGACAGGGAAGGCAAATACATCGAGGCGAAGCATGATTTCGACATGGGGTACACTCTGAGACGAAATATGATTCTGACGCAGAGCTTGCTGGTTAACTTGATCCCGCGATGGAGCATAATTCCAACGGGGAGGTCATTGGTTGATTCCGAGCTGAAGCATAATTCTGACAGGGAAGGCAGATACACCGAGGCGAAGCATGATTTCGACACGAGGTACACTCTGAGACGAAGTATGATTCCGACACAGAGCTGGTTGGTTGACTTGATTCCGCGACGGAGCATAATTCCAACGGGGAGGTCACTTGATGATTCCGAGCCGAAGCATAATTCCGACAGGGAAGGTAGATACACCGAGGTGAAGCATGATTTCGACATGGGGTACACTCTAAGACGAAGCATGATTCCGACGCAGAGCTGGTTGGTTGACTTGATTCCGCGACGGAGTATAATTCCAACGGGGAGGTCACTGGTTGACCTGATTCCGAGGCGGAGCATAATTCCGACAGGGAGGTCGTTGCTGCCCTTTTTGCGACTTGGACGGTCGGCGGCACGATTTGACTTGCTGATTTGAGGTGATTTGGGTTGACATCAGTATCGCTACACTAGAATATGGTACCAGAAGTGAATCATCATTTTCCATGAGTGGATTTAAGGATTTTGGTTTTAGTTTAGCATCAGCATCGCTTCACTGGAATATGGTACCAGGAGCGAATCATCATTTGCCATGAGGAGATTTCTCTCATTCCCAGTTTAACGACTTAGGGGTCATCTGTTTCCTGTTTAACGATTTAGAGGTCATCTGTTTCCAGTTTAAAGACTTAGGGGTCTATTGTGCCCAGTTTAACGATTTAGAGGTCATCTGTTTCCAGTTTAACGACTTAGAGGTCATCTGTTCCCAGTTTAAAGACTTGAGGTCTATGGATTGGAGTTTGGAATTTTGGGGTTAGGGTAGGCATCAACGTTGCTAACACTGAAGCACAGGTGTCAGGAGCAATTCATCATTTGCCTTTGCTTATTGGGGAGCGATGGCTTAGGGACAGGTTTAGGTCCCTATCACCTAAAACTTTTCAATTTTATGGGCCTCAGGGGTCCCATAAAAGCATTTTCTCCCTATGAGTCAAAAGGATCCCGCAGGTGTATTTTCTCTTTAGGAGTCGTGAGGACTCCCAGGTGTGTTTTTCCTTTGTGAGTCGTAAGTATCCCACGAAGGTTTTTTCTCCTCATGTATCGTGAGGACACATGAGTGGGTCTTCCCAATGGAGCATAATTCCAAGGGCGGAGATCGGCCACTGGACTGGTGACTGCAGTGGGGTATGGGTATAATGAGAATTATTTGAGCCCGTAGATTGTATACAGTAGTCAATTTGGGGACTAACCGTAGAGCCGGGAGAATTTTGGGAATTTGAATTTTGGTTGGCGTCTGCATCGCTGCATTGGAATATAGTACCAGGAGCGACTCATCATTCGCCGTTGGGGTATGGAATTTGGAATTTGGTTGGCATCTGCATCGCTGCACTGGAATATAGTACCAGGAGCGACTCATCATTCACCGTTTGAGAATTTGGATTTTGGTTGGCGTATGCATCGCTGCACTGGAATATGGTACCAGGAGCGACTCGTCATTCGCCGTTGGATTTTTTTTAAAATTTTTTACCGCGATTGCTCTATCATTTCAGCTTTTCTTATCGCGAAGGTCGCGATTGCCCTATCATTTCGGCTATTTATTCGCGGTTGCCCTATCATTTCGGCTTTATTTTTCATCTTTATTTTACTCGCTGGTTTTTATAGCGAGTTGCCCCATCATTTCGGCTTTTTATTTTTTTATTTTTTTATTTTTGTTTTATTTACACATTTTTACACCCTCAGTTTAACAACTTAGAGGTCGATGTTTTTCCTAGTTTAACAACGTGGTGGTCAGCGATTCCCAGTTTAACGACGTGGTGGTCAACTGTTTTCAGAGAAAGGCAGATGTCCGAGAGAATCAGGTTCCCGAAGGACTTCGGTCTCCGTTTGTATGAAATTGGCGGTCGCAGCTTGACTGTTTGTTAACACGCCTTTAGACAGTTCTATCTCTCCTGCCTTGTATTGCTTTTCGACCCAATGTTTGAAAACGAAGCAGTCCTCAATGGCATGACCTATCACTCTATGATAGGGGTAATATTTGGGGTCGTCGGTCATATTCGCTTCCTGCGGTCTTTTTGATTCCGGCAATTGTAAACCGTTTCTTAGGGCATCCTTGAATATTTTACGGACTTTGTCCCTTCTGAAGGAATAGACTTTATCCAGCTTCTCTTTCAGTGGAGCTTCTCCTTCCTCTCCGAACACTAGCTTCCGAGGCCGGTTGGTATTAGGCCCGCTCATCCCTTGCTTATTTCGGTTAGCCAAGGTGTTGAAAGATTCAGAATCATCGGAATTTCTGCCTTTGCGATTATCGTCCTTACAGTTTCTCCAGGACTTATTGTTATTTTGAGAATCAGAGGAGGATTCCTGCTTTGAGCGCTCCAACATCTGGACTTTCCTGGTCAGCTCTTGGAATGTTTTGAGACCCACGGTGCATAGAAACGGGGCCATCCAATTGTTGAGATTTCAGACAAGGAGGCTGACAGATTGGTCCTGCTCTATCGGCGGTTCACATTTGACGGAGAGATTGCGCCAGCGGGTTATAAAATCCGTGCTGCTTTCGTTGTTCTTTGGCTTGGTCTTTATGAGGTCGGCAATGGTAATCTTATCGCTGACGCTCATGAACCTCTGCCAAAACAGAGACTCCATTTGGACGAAAGTTGTGGCGGAGCCATCCGGTATGCTCGCGTACCAGTCGAAAGCAACATCGGTCAAGCTATTAACGAACTGGCAGAGGAGAAGCGCATCATTGCTCCCAGTATTCTTGCATGAGGCTTTAAAATGGGCGATGTGCTGATTTGCATTTCCTGTCCCATCAAATCTTCCGAATTTGTGGATGACATAGCCGCTAGGAAATTCTACCAGATCATACTGAGCAGGATATGGTCTCCCACTACTGCTGATATCTTTTTGCGCTTCGGCTACCAATGTTTTGACTTTGTTGGCAACCAAATCCATGATTTGATCTTGAGTTAGCGGGCTACTGTCATCGGTAGCCAAGACATTTCCCGAGATAGGATACGGCTGACTTTCATGCGGTCTGCCCACCTTTGGATTTGAGGGACTAGGCATCGGCTGTCTCAGGACACCATTTCCCGGTTCATGAGCAGAACCCTGCGCTTGATTGGGCGGCTGAGAGGCAAGTTGGGTCGTGAGCTGTAAGATGACGTTTGTCAAGTCGTCAATTTTTAAGTAGAGCTTGGACATCTCCTTGTCTTTGTTTCTTAGTTGCTTTCGTAGCTCCTGGAGAAGTTGCTGCTCTGCGGTCTTAGGATAGAAAGTTGGCTCATCTTCGCTTTCCGAGCCCGACTCCTCATGAACTGAGGGCTCTCTTTGCTTATCAGCCTCACTGGGAGGATTTTCATCACCCTCTGGAGGATGCTGGTCTTGGGAAGTGACAACCACATTCAGACCAGATTGGATTTGAGATATAGTGGCCGCATCCTTGCTCTTGTTGCGCGTACCCACCATGTAGACAGTGTGGACCACATATCCAGCCGTCCCTTTATCTTTGGCGGGGTAACCCTGTTCTTGGAGCCTTATGAAGTTCAACCTAGCATGAGTTCTAGCCCCTTTGTTGGCTCTATATCTGAGCCTTTTCTGTCTTAGCTTCTCGATTTTGAGGGCTTGGCGGGCATCCGTCATCCAGGAAGCCATCATGAGCCGATTGGAGGGGAGGTTAGAGAAGACACCCAATTGAGTAGTTGTGTCATGTCCCGCTTCCCAAAAGAAGGTGAAGGATGACGTGGCAAAGTCCGCAACCTAACTGTATTGGAGGTGGTCTATTCAATACAGTTACGTTAAGCGTATGAATATATAACATGCAGGATGTGTACCAAAACAAAAATAATAAAAGCGAAAGGCATTTATTTCCATTAACCAAACTTTATTACATCCCAAAAGAAAGAGTACAATAAACTAAGTAGTTTAATTACATCAAAGGAGAAACGAAAGCCCTAAACATGTAGGCAACAACAAAAATTAAATCTAGCTAATCTTCCATCGTCCAGTCTGCATAATCTTCATAAGTTGGCTTCACACCTTGATCTTCGCTGTAATACTTATTCTTATCTGACGGACATTCCAAAGATAGAGAAAGAAAAGGAAGGTCCGTCAGCGAGTTATACTCGGGTAGGATTGCCTCATAAGAAAGTAAAGGTATAAAAACGAACAGGTGTATATAATGAATATGATGTACATGTGTATAAAGGTATGAGGTTATATACAAATTAGATATGTGAATATGAGTAGGTTGTGTGAGGTATATATTTGGTAAAGGTTCAAGTCAAGTCAAACGGATATTCAGTCTAAGAGTTAGATCAGGTTAAATAAGGTGTGTATGGATGGAATTGACGGATGAACGTACCCGTATCCTTGAGGTACCCCATGACTAGCTGGAAGCAGTATGAGCTGGTGCTCGTGCCTGGGATGGCAATCAATGTGGTAGCGTGAACATCCCCGAAAGGTGTCCCATAACTACGATGGAGTTTTATCTAGTGTGAATATCACCCAAGTGCATAGGTATTACCACCCTTCAGTTCCATAATAAACAACAAGTCTAAACTAGTAAAATATCCACATCCAAGATACTGAATAATTCGTGTCTCATGAAGAAAGATAGATAAGGTAACAGGTAGGTATATCACATGATGTGGGTTTAGTGTTGAGTATCAATAGGTATTGTAAACGTTTTAGTTTGTTAAACAAGGGTCCGGATACTCGCGATTATTCCGTTGTGGCCACGGAACAACAACTGGGAAAGTGAAATGTACCGTTTCACTTCCCGGGATCATGATCGAGTAGTAGGGGAATCCGAGTTCCGAATCTCCTTGCCTAATCAAACTACCCATCCCCGTAGTTCAGTATAAAGGTTTTGACGAGTTAGAGTTGGTGCGTATACCTCTAGGCATGTAATTTCCACATTATATAGTCGTCCACATTTTGGACTGTTCGCCCGGAATATCGGGATCTTCATATTTGTATAATCGTCCACACTTTGGACTGTTCACCCGGAATATCGGGATCTTCATATTTGTATAGTCGTCCACACTTTGGACTGTTCACCCGGAATATCGGGATCTTCATATTTAGTATTCCATACTTAGGTCCGCGCATTCTAACTTTAACCGTATCATGTTTTGTATATGTCATGTTGTCATAAACTGGAAATTTATTTTTAAAAGTATTGATCTCGTTTAATATGGCCTTCCACAACCACTCGTTTTATTTTCTAAACTTCGTATAGTACTTCGTGTCATCTTAGGAAATGCTTAGTAAAAAGAATAATAGTGTTTAATCATCTTTTATTACTTCTAAGAAAAACCATGAGATTTGGGGTATTTATCATTTTGGAAAAAACATAATGTTTTACGGAAAAATATCCTTTCGATAAAAGGTTGTGGTGTTTATTTGAAAATCTTTTACAAGAGATTTTTATAAGGACAAGTTGCAAGAGGTTTTTATTTGAAAAACTAGACCGCTCCTAACTGTTTCAAAAGGGCAAGTTGTGAGATTCTCAAATCGCCTCTTCACAGCCAATTGTGGCCAGGCAAGCACAAGTAACAAAAGGAGGGATCTGCTCACGAATCACCGTGAGACGGGCCTTTTAAAATTACCTTTCCCACTTGTCTAGCCTAGACACCACAGACTCTGGTTTAGATAAACGACCGATGCCTACAACCTTTCCTTTGTCCTAAATTGGTGTTATTTTAAAATTACCTTTTAATAAGGTACTAAATATTCCTTTTGAAAAGATATCGTTATTTAAATTTAGTATTTTCTTCTTCAAAAAGATTGAAGGGGGTTTAACAATAATATAGTAGTTGATGAAAAAGTATAAGTAAAATATACGTATGTTGTATCTAAAATATTTATTTCACATATCTTATATGGATATTTTAAACAAATATAATATTTTAATTAAACGAGGGTATTTTGTGGAAGTAACCTATTTCGAGATCATTTTTATAGTATGGGTAAGTGTGGGTATGTCAGAGGTGAATTGACAATCCATAGGTTATGTCATTAAGCATATCATATTCCAGGTAGTATGAGAGTGCAATATATTTTTGTGTACAGAGGAAATTAAACACCGTTTTAAAATATGGGTTAACATTATCATTATTGAGGGTACAAGGAATAGGCATGCATGAATATTATAACAACATTTTAAATAGGGAGTTGGAACTAGGTTATTGAGAAAGAAGAAGGTGACAGGAAAAGGAGAGAGAGGCAGATCCTATCTTTTGTTTGAGTCGGATGCTGAAGGGTTGAAAAACGTAGGCGTGTACAAAATCCTTAATAGCTCCGTGCCCCAAGTTTTCCCTGGCGATTAGGTGGAGCCGTAGCGTCGGCGTCGTCGATACGAAGGCGCTGGTATTTTTTTCAGAATTTTTAGAGTTCTGAGGTGTGAGAAATCAATGTTTGAAGTGCCTATTTATAGCTTTTCATTTCTAACCATAAAATCCAAAATTCAGTTAAAAATACACGAAAAATCGCGCCGGCATTGCCCATGATTTTCGAATCATCAGTTGATGATTAGCCGCCGATGCCTCATCCATCAGCCGTTGGATCAAGATCCAACGGTCTGGATCGCGCCGCTATTCCCACCGCCGTCGCCACGTGTCGCCTCGTGCGCCTGCGAGTGGAGACCACGCGTTTTCGCGTAGTCCCCACCACGTGGGCGCCGCCGCGAAGGTCTGGGCCGTTGGATCTTGTGATCCAACGGTCCAGGTTAAAGGGAATTTAATTTTTTTTAAAATATTTTTTAATAAAAATAATAACCGTTTATTATTTTAAAAATTGAATTTGGCTTTAAAAAATTGTTAAAAATAGTTTAAAATAAGGAAAAATTATGGAAAAATTTCAGAAAATATATTTTATTGTTATCTTTAGTATAAAAATAATTTTGGGCTAAAACTAAATAATATAACTATTCATATGGTTTTAGCTAATTATTAAAATTATATAATATCTAGTTTATCTTTTAAAATATTTTTAATTACGAATTAATTACTTTAATTGATAATAAAAATATGTAGGTTATTTTAAGGCATTATAAAATTTTATTAAAATATTTTAAGCCTATAAAACAATAAATAGATTTTAGAAAATTCCTTTAATCATATTTCGATGCTTTGAAAATTATTAATATTACTTTAAAAATTATTCTTCTATTAACGAAACACATAAATAATTATTTGATAGTAGAAATTTAAATAAAATATATTTTATTAGGTATTAGAAAACACGGTCGTTACAAGTTGTCAGGAGTGCCGCTGGTGCTTGCCCGAGATGCCTTGTTGCTTTGTTGATGTTGATGGCCTTGCCCCCAGCTGGGGCCAAGGAAAGTCTTTCAAACACCGACTTGCGTTTGGGTTGGGGCGCCTTCGAGATCACGACATTTGGCATCTTGCCTTTCGAAGCCGGTTTTTCTGTCACCGGAGCTTGAGGAGCTGGGATGGCGCTAGCTGACATGAACAGAATAGAGCCAAATGGTAGCGGCGACTCCTCCCACTGTTGCCTGAGACTGGCCGGGAGGACCGTCCTGGCGTCCATCTTTATCGTGTAGGAGATGGGAGCTATGTCGAGAGCTGAGCTGATCCTTGGAGACATTTTGTTGTGTCCGGAGATTGCAATTTGAAATTTGTTAACCTGCACATAGAAGCATGATTTCAGTACAGGCAATCAATGTATATGTTGATTAAGTTCGCATGGATATTTAACCCGAAATATGGAAGGAGAGATTAGTCTCACCGGGCATGCCAGAATCTGTAGGGTGTTTTTCGTCACCACATTGAGATGGGAATAAGCGCGCGTTTGTCAGGCGCATTACAGATTCCCCCTGCCTAGGGTAGGCTGGGGTTTATTGATTGTGGGGATCTGAATCTCCGGCAGCCGCGGACTAAGCTGCCGTTAATTACCCCTCGCCTTTGGAGTGAGAGAATCTTCGATTGACGGGTCAAACAGGTCATGTGAACTTAATATGCAGTGTTGTGTTTTTAAGGGGTTTTGGATATATCGAGGGCCCCGCAGAGTTTTTACAAGGGTCCCGCTACCCGGATAGCAGGCTGGGGGTCAAGGGGGCTAGCAGCCCCCTTGCGGGGTGTGAGGCAGCGTCCCGTCAGAATTTTTTTTCTAACAGAGACAGTGTCGTGGAGGTGTGTGTGTGTATACATACATATATATATATATATATATATATATATATATATATATATATAAAAGGGAAATGCATTCAAAGGATGAGTGGGAGAAGGCGCCAGCGCCTAGCGCCCAGCGCCCGCGTGTCGTGCACGTGGGGCGCTGGCGCCTTGCGCCCCACGTGCGCGGCACGCACGCGGGCGATGGGCGCATGGCGCTAGCGGAAAGTAATGGGGGGGCTTAGCCCCCCGTACTGGGAGTTGTACTCTAATTGACTTTTAGGAGTTAAACTCCTTAAAAAAAGGATGTATTATTATTGTCAATTTATTCTTATGGAGTTAAACTTCCAGAAACTTTGATTTGTGGAGTTAAACTCCAAGAGATTTTTGTAAATGCTCAAGAGGACCCCTTTCTTCTCCCCTGAGCCTTGGATCTTTCCCAAAATGGGATCTCTGGAGACGGGTCTCCTTTTTCTTCCTCTCGGTCGGCCGGATCTTAGAGAAAGGGGGTGAGATTCAAAATCTCCCCCTTTTGAGATATGATGGAAAATCCGAGTTCCCCTTTGCTCCCTTCCGAATGGCGGCGGAGACGACGTGAGGACGTCTGGCCTGAGATTCTGGGCAGATGCTATATGGTTTTATCCGTCTACCTCTCCGAAGATGCCAAGTTGATTTATGGCACCGTGTATCGGAGGTTTAGACGGATGCGACCGATGTAGCAGACTTCGTCAGATTCCCCCTCGCTTGAGGGGTTTTTGATTGTGGGGATGCTCTTCCCTGCAGGCGCAAGCCCCTGCAGTTAATTACGCTACCGCATCACGGTAACAACTTTCTCCTTCTCCGGAATTTCACTTTGTGTCGTGGGTGTTTGTTTTGTTTGTGGTTGCCCGTGGATTGTATACGGAGACTGAGTAATGCCGTCGCCCGTAGGACGTGGATTAGTCCAAATCCGTATTTACTTAGATTTGGGTTTGGTGTTTTTAGTTTAAGGATACGTTAGCCGTATTGAGGCTAAGATCAACTTAAACATTCGTTAAGGATACGTTAGTCCTGTTTTGAGACTAAGATCAACTTAACGTGATGATCCATTTAATATATGGCCGTCGGGACTCGTCACCTCTCTGACGTCGTTGAAGGATTACAACGATAGGGGTCAGAGGAGTTCAGAGATGTACCCTTGAACCAAAGTTGATTTGGAGTTTTATAGTCCATTTGAATGTTTAAGGATACGTTAGCCGTGTTTGGGGCTAAGATCAACTTAAACGGGATCGTTTAGATCCGACAAAAGAGCATTTGGAGGCTTTATTGTTCCAGTTTAGGGACGTAGTGGTCCGTGTTCCAGTTTAGGGACATGGGGGTCCATTGCCAGTTTAGGGACGTGGTGGTCCGATATTAGTTTAGGGACGTGGTGGTCCGATATTAGTTTAGGGACGTTTCGTTCCGATATTAGTTTAGGAACGTTTCGGTCCGATATTAATGAGTGGTCGTTGGGACCCGTCACCTCTCTGACGTCGTTGAGGAATTACAACGATAGGGGTCAGAGGAGTTCGGAGATGTACCCTTGAACCGGTTGTAAATTGATTCAGTCAATTTAATTTGAGGACTTACGGCCATGATTGGGCTAAGTCTAGTTGAAAATGTTCAACATTTTATTTGCTTTTGCATTGCATTTTATTTTTATTTGGGTTCTACCCATAAAGGATGCAGGACATCAATTTGTTTTGGGCTCTGCCCATTTATAAATGATGCGCAACATCAATTTTACTTGGGCTCTGCCCTTTATTGCTTTGCAATTTAACTTGGCCTGTTAGGTCTTTTTGACTTGGGCTTGGTCCATTTTTTAAATAATGCATTGCATTTCAGGCGCTTTGCGCCAATCAAAGAGCGCAAGCGCTTGTGGTGACGACACGTGTCATGCAAGCGCAGTGCGCTGCGCTTGCGCTGCTGACACGTGGCGCACTCTGGTGAGTTGCGCCAATTTGAGAGAGCAAAGCTCTATTTCAAAAGCGCATAGCGCAAATGGTTCAGACGCTGACACGTGGCGCTCTCCCAAGAGCGCAAAGCTCAGTTTGCAAGTGCAAGGCACTCTAAATTTGAGAATTTTTTAGATTCAAGAACCAAAGGTTCATAAAAGAAGTGCAAACCACTGTTTGCTTTCTTGATCTAATTTAGATCAAAGAAAACAAGTTTCTCTTATTTTTCTTATCTCAAAGAACCAAAGGTTCATAAAAAGTGCAAAGCACTGTTTTTATTTGTTTTTTATTGAAGATCATTGATCTTGTTTTTAGATCCATGATCTGTTCATAAGAGAATTTTCTCTTTTTCTAAAGGCTTTTTACCTTTTTTTGTTCTTGAGGATTTCTCTCCAATTCTTCAGAGCTCTCTCTGTTTAATTTCTCACAAAATGTTGATACCTTTGAATTGAGGTCTAGGGTCCTTTTTATAGTGCCCATAAATTAGTTAAATTTGTTAAAGAGATCTTTCTCTGAGTGGTTTGGGGAATTTTCCCCACCGTTGGATCTTTGATCCAAGGGCTTCTGTTTTACAGAAGAAAATCTTCTTGTTTTAACAAGAACAGAAAGATTTCTTTAAAAATCTTAATTCTGTTTGGCGCAAATGCCCCAGCGCATGACACGTGTCACGCAGCGCACAACGCAGCGCATCTGTGCTGACACGTGTCGCGCAGCGCAAAGCGCAGCGCAACTGCGCTAGCGCATCTGCGCTGACACGTGTCGCGCAGCGCAGTGCTTGCGCAACTGAAGCGTTGCTTCCTTTAATTTTGCTTAAAATAGAGCTTTGCTCTGATTGGGCGCGCCTTCTTGGGCGCTGTGCTGACGTATCAGCGCCTGACATGTGGCGCGTTGCGCCCGAGATTTGAAGCGTTGCTTCAAAATTTGAATTTTGAATTTCAACAGAGCTTTGCTCTGATTGGGGAAACAAATGCCCCCCACCGTTGCGCTCACGTGGCGCGCACGTGAGTGCAGCAGTGGCAAACTCTTGACCGTTGGATCAAGGGGTGAGCAGAAGGGGCGCAAGCGCCTTATAAATAGGACCTATGGCCCTTAGAAAATCTTCACCGTTTCAAGATTTTGATTTTCCAGAGCTTTGCTCTCACTCAAGAACTTCAGAGCTTTGCTCATTTCTAAAGTCAGAAACTTTAGGTAAAAATTAATTTAAATCAAATTAATTTAACTTAATCTCAATCAAAGAGCTTTGCTCTCACAGATCTTTTGATCTAAAGAGATCCCCATTGGGGTTTCATGAACAGAGCTTTGCTCTCAAGAACTTATAGATCTGCAGAGATCTTGTTCATGGGCTCTAACCCATGAATAGAGCTTTGCTCTTGAATCAACTGTAGATCTTTTAGATTTGAAAAATGAAGAATCTTTTTATAAGTTTTTCATGAATCTTTCAAGATTCCAAAATTTTTAATTCTTTTAAGTGTAAATTTTTTTTCTGATGGACCTTTTCCATTATTACCACAGAGCTATGCTCTTTTAAGGAATTTTATTACTTTGAGACCAGAATTTGACAAGTGTCATTCTGTGACAGAGCTTTGCTCTGAAAGAGGAGATTTTCTCCTTGTCTCTAGGGATTCCCTACTGATGATAATATTCTCTTGGGGATCTTTTCTTTAACTGACAGTCTCACCCAATGATGAGGCTGTCTTATTAAAAGAGGCATTTTCATCCAGATTTTATGGGTCCCCATTTGGTCCCCTACCCACTACACTGCAGTGTGATTAATTTTAATCTAATTAATTTTTAAATTCATTTAGTTGAAGATTTTTTTTAAACGCCAAGTGTTGGGATTGTAGCACTGACGGCTATTTTGTTCTTTTGCAGCAATCATGTCTCTCGACACCTCGTTCCCGTTTGTTCGTTCAGAGGAGGGATTTCCCGAGGCGCCCTTGGACCGTGAGGTCCTGGCCATGATTAAGGAATACGACCCGAAATACAAGAGTCTCCACCTTTGGGGGTCGTGGTATAATCAGATCATCATGGGCCGACGGAGCTTCACATGCGCGGTGTCGTCAGAACCCATCACGGCGATTCACTATGCTACCCCACCCTCGGTGCAGTATGCCGTGGAGATGGTGGATTGGACATCGAAGGGTTTTCTTCATCCGGCCATAGATGCAATCCCGGTCCAGTGTCCCATGGTTTTGGATATCCTAGGACGCCGTATCTGTCAAGGCGAGGCGCGACCTTGGGGGCAATCATATAATATCGGTCTGATCCCCCGCCACCCAATCGGCTATCTGCCGTGGGCTCGGTATATCCTGTTGACGAAGAAGTCATAGTTGATAAAGTTAGGATTGTACACCGCAGTGTACGTCTCTCTGTTCCAATATCCCACGCTCCCCACTTGGTGGTTCAAGGCCTTCCTGGAGCAGTGAAACATTCCTACCCACACTTTCCTCGCCATGGATCGGGAAGTGTCAATCTCTTTGGAAGAGTTTGCGGAGGTATCCAGTTTACCGGTCATGGGGGAACATTATGAGGAGTTGCTCCCGACGGATGAGTACGTCTTTGGTGCTAAGCTGGTGATAAGGGGGCTCACGCCGGAGAATGCTGTTCAACACCAGTTCCCAAGCTTGATTAAAGTGTTGAACATATATGAGTATCTTTTTATCGAACATGGGAGTCGAGGAGTTAACTTTGAGGATTTCACTGCTCGGTTTCTTCGCCCAAGCGTCCTCTCATCAGAGGCTGCTAAGTTCGCTACCCTGGATGACCCTTTCGGTCTAGGTGTGGATAATCTGCCGGAAAAGGAGATAGATCAAAAGGGTTTTTTCCTTATTGAATTCCCGACTATGTCTTTTGCAGAAATTGCGGCCCCTGGAATGGATGAGGAGGCCTTTTTCTTAGGATTTCTTGGGTTATGGTTCAATTGGTTTGTGATTCCAATGCACTCTCACCGTATGCGGCCCTCCGTCTTTTACCCTACTCATCGGATGGCCATCGGGGTAAAGGTGGCCATTGGGATCGCTGGCTTGGCACACCTATATCATGGCCTCAGCCGAGCAGCGGATGCTAACGAGCCCGGGGTATTGCACGTTGTCTTCCCGATGCACTACTTTATGTCGTGGTTCGAGCTACATACATCGGGTGTTTTCGGCATGCATAAAAGGCCCTCGTTCTACGACAGGTGCAGCTTTCCTCGCATTATACAGCTGATCGGCGCATCAATTGTAAATCCATCGCCACGAAATGCCAGGGGTTTACTCCTTCGCTCCCACACCGTTGGAGCCGGTGTGTCTTTCGTTGACAAGGTGTTGACTATTGGAAAAGCGTCTACCACTGCAGTGCGGCCATTGCAAGACACTTTCAAGGATAGAGCTTCAGTTTTAACGGCCCGGGAGACTCTTCACTTATATTCCATCAGACCGGTCTTCTTGGTGTTTAGGCAGAACGGGGCAGCGATCTTCATGAGATATAACCCGTATCGTTTCGCCCAACAGCTGAGCTATAATCAAGGGGTACCGCTGTAGGCTTTCTTATCGGAACCTGCTGCGGCCGAAGAAGGGATGGAGAGAGCGCTGCATCATTTCATGCGTCTAAACACGGGCTCCCACTTCTTTATCAGTGAGCCGGCTTGCGCCCCACGACTTCTCAGGGTATATACAGAATGGTACAGTCATTCGACGGGAGCGGTCATAAAGGAGGAAAGACGGTTGCTGATCGACCGTAAGGGTGCACCTCCAGGTAGCGATCGCAACGCTCCTTTGATGCCAAGGACCCCGGTAATCCCCCCTTTAAAAGATGCCAGAGTCGGACCTTCGCGTGCGCAGAGTCCTCCACGCGGATTGCCGCTCCCTGATATTGCGGATGCACCCACAGCGCCCTGTGCTCCAGTGGAGACAGTGGTTATAGCCTCGCCGGAGTCTGGCGTAGGTGCAGACATCGGGACCCACCGTCCCAAGGTGGCTGCTAAGCGTAAGTCAATCCCACGTGAGCCTAGGGTCGGAGGGCAGAAGAAAAAGAAGTCGCTCTTCGCTGCCGATGTCGCGTTCGGTCAGGAACCCCATGCTCCCTATGCCGAGGGCCTGATCGAATATGGGACTAACGAGGGATTAGTCATCCCGCCGCCGGATGATACAGACTTAGAAGCCGCTCTCGAAACTTCAGCGTGGTTGGCAAAGCGTGACGCGTGCCTAGCTGAGCTTGCGCAATCAGGTAACTACTAGTCGCATTTATTGTATCATATTCTTCTCATTGCCTTTGACTAACGTTTTTTTTTCTTTTCTTCTAACAGGTATCACTGATGAGGAAGCCATTGCCGCTTCACTCAAGACCTTCCAAGAGGAGGAACGCCTTAGAGCGTCTTTAGGCCTCAGTAAGTTTTGATGCATCAAGTTTTTATTCTCCTTGTGTTATGGTCAATCTAATCTCTCCCTTTTTATTGCAGAAACCTCAATGCCGTTCCCGCCAAGCGACGCAAATGTTCTGCCAGTTGCCGATGTTCCCGCTTCCTCTGGGCCATCGCAGGAGGTTCGTCTTGAAGAGCCGATGAGAGATGCCTTAAAGGCTCTGGAGGCATCTTTAAATGAGGACGACGATGCTTCGATAAAGGAAGCGTCAAAGAGGTCTATCGTGACGGCCCAGGAGGAAAGGAAGCGTTCGAGGCGCGAAGCAAAGGCACGCAGGGCTGCTTTGGCCATTGGAGCGGGCCCCAGCACCGTTCCTCGAGCTGACACTCCGTCAGAAGAGTCCCCGGTCGCCCTGTCTACAGCTCATAGACAGGCGATCCACGCCAATAGAGAGGCTAACGACAAATCTACCTCAGGTAATACTTCTTTCGGAATTTCGTTATAAGACTCATAAAGCTCTCGGTTCTTATATATTTTATCTTGCAGGGCCAAGTCCGACCAAGGGGGAGGCGGAGACCGTTGAACCCAAGGAAACAGAGGAGGCGGCACCAGCCGAACCTGAGCCGACTGTGGGCAACGTCGCTGAGGCTTCGGAGCCTGAGATGGAGGTTGGGGGGTCTGCAGCCGAGAAGGTCATTGATGCCGAGCCTGAAGTGGCGGCAGATGAAATGATCATTACAACTGAGCCCAGGGTGGCGGTGAACGAGGCGCTTGAGGCCGGGGACCTCGTGGTGACGGCGGATGAGCCGATGGAGCCCGCGGAGCCCGCAGAAGTAGCGGGTGATATGGGTACGACTCTTGGGGAAGAGTTAGCCACTCTCTCCCAAGAGTCCGGCAACGCTCCAATCATTGCCCTCCCCGTGTACGATCTTCCGCCGTCTCCAGGTCTTGCGAGCACGACAACGGTCCTTATCGAGTCGGGTGATGAGGCCACGGGCGGTGGCCTCATGTCCATGGAGGAGGGAGTCGCCTCCGTTTCAGCCGGCAGCTCATCGGGTAAATCCCAAGTTGCTGTCTTTCTTTACCTTACAATCCTTTCTGACAAGTTCACCTTTTTTTTGTAACGCAGGTGCAGCCAGCGCTGATGCCCCATTGCTCGAGGGAGCGCCTTCAACGACTGCCTTGGCGGTGGTCACTTCTCAACCCTCTCTCATACCGTCGAAGATGTTGGAAGGTATGGGTTTGCAATTTATTAATCTTATCTTCCAAACGCATAATTTGTGTACTAAAGTCGCACTGTTATGTCTTTTCAGGAGTGCTCTTTGATCATCTATATCAAGTGTTGCTCCCACACTACTCTTTCCCATCCGAACTCGCTTCTTCCTCTGGTGGCGCTGGTGTTCCCCTCCGAAAGACGGCGCACAGGACCGCGAAGTCCTGGCACTGAGATTCGGGGCAGATGCTAATTGGTTTTATCCATCCACCTCTCCGAAGATGCCAAGTTGATTTATGGCATCATGTATCGGAGGTTTAGACGAATGCGGCCGATGTAGCAGACTTCATCAGATTCCCCCTCGCTTGAGGGGTTTTTTGATTGTGGGGACGCTCTTCCCTGCAGGCGCAAGCCCCTGCAGTTAATTACGCTACCGCATTGCGGTAACAACTTTCTCATTCTCCAGAGTTTCACTCCGTGTCGTGGGTGTTTGTTTTGTTTGTGGTTGCCCGTGGATTGTATACGGAGACTGAGTAATGCCGTCGCCCGTAGGACGTGGATTAGTCCAAATCCGTATTTATTTAGATTTGGGTTTGGTGTTTTTTTTAGTTTAAGGATGCGTTAGTCGCGTTGCGGCTAAGATCGACTTAAACGTTCGCCAAGGATACGTTAGTCCTATTTTGGACTAAGATCGACTTGAACGGGATCGTTTAGATCCGAAAGAAGAGCAATTGGCTATATTGTTCCAGTTTAGAGACGTGGTGGTCCATGTTCCAGTTTAGGGACGTGGTGGTCCGTCATTAGTTTAGGGACATTTCGGTCCGATATTAGTTTAGGGACGTTTCGGTCCACGAGTTTAAGGACCCCGCAGTCCATATGGGTGTGTGGTCGTTGGGACCCGTCATCTCTTTGACGTCGTTGAGGAATTACAATGATGGATATCAAAGGAGTTCGGAGATGTACCCTCGAACCGGATGTGGATTGGTTTAGGAGAGCCATTCTGCTCAGTTAATTTAATTTAAGGACTTATGGCCACGATTGGGCTACGTCCAGTTAAAAATGTCCAATATTTTATTTGCATTTGTTTTTTTGTCTGGGCTTTCCCTTTTTTAGAATAATGCATAACATTACTTTAGGCCATTTATGCCCGTTTTGACTGGGCTTTGCCCTTTTTTATTATAATGCAGAGCATTTGTTTTGGTCCATTGGACCTCTCAATTGGGCTCTGCCCTGCATAACATTTTTGTTATTTTGTTTGGGCTCTGCCCATTTATAAATGATGCAGAGCATCAATTTAATTAGGCCTGCTTGGTCTTTTTGATTTGGGCCTGGCCCTTTGGGAAATGCATTGCATTTGTCAGGCGTTTTGCGCCAATTACTGAGCACAAGCGCTTGTAGATAGGACACGTGTCATGCTCTGGTGAGCGCAAGCGCAACAGCGCAGTGCGCTGCGCTAGTGCGCTGCGTTGTTGCGCTGCTGACACGTGGCGCGCTCTCAGCCAGTTGCGCCAATTCCAGAGAGCAAAGCTCTATCTTAAGAGCGCGTAGCGCAAGTTGTTCTACAGCTAACACGTGGCGCTCTCTCAAGAGCGCAACAGCGCAGTTTGGAAGTGCAAAGCACTATTTTTTATCTTTGATCAAATTAGAATAAAAAAAAATAAATAAATTTTTCTTTCATTTCAAGAACCAGATGTTCATAAAAGTGCAAAGCACTATTTTTTATTTATTTTTTTCTGTTTTAAAGAACCAGTGGTTTATAAGAAGTGCAAAGCACTATTTATTATATGAAGATCATTGATCTTGTTTTTAGATCAATGATCTATTAGAGGAAATTTCTTCTCCCTTATAAAGGTTTTTTACCTCTTCTTGAAATTTTTCTCAGAGTTCTCTCTGTTTGAAGCTCTTGATTTTTCAAGAAAAAATGTTGATGCCTTTGAATTGAGTCCTAGGGTCATTCTTATAGTGCCCATAAGTTTGTTTAATTTGTTAAAGAGATTTTTCTCAGAGTGATTTGGGGAATTTTCCCCACCGTTGGATCTTTGATCCAAGGGCTTCTGTTTTACAGAAGATAATCTTCTTGTTTTAACAATAACAGAAAAGATTTCTTAAAAAAATCTTTAATTCTGTTCGGCACAGATAGCGCATCCGCGCTGACACGTGTCGCGCAGCGCAGAGCGCAGCGCAACTGCGCTAGCGCATCCGCGCTAGCGCATCCGCGCTGACACGTGTCGCGCAGCGCAAAGCGCAGCGCAACTGTGCTAGCGGATGCTGTGCTAGCGCATCCGCGCTGACACGTGTCGCGCAGCGCAATGCGCAGCGCAACTGAAGCGTTGCTTCCTTTAAACAGAGCTTTGCTCTGATTGGGCGCGCCTTCTTGGGCGCTGCGCTGACGTATTAGCGCCTGACACGTGGCGCGTTGCTCCCGAGACTTGAAGCGTTGCTTCAAAATTTTGAATTTTGAATTTGAACAGAGCTTTGCTCTGATTGGGCGAAACAAATGCCCCCCCACCGTTGCGCTCACGTGGCGCACACGTGAGTGCAGCGGTGGCAAGCCCTTGACCGTTGGATCAAGAGGCGAGCTGAAGAGGCGCAGGCGCCTTATAAATAGGACCTTTGGTCCTTAGAAAATCTTACCGTTTCTAAGATTTTTGATTTCAACAGAGCTTTGCTCTTTCTTAAGAACTTCAGAGCTTTGCTCTCTCCCAAAGTTAGAAACTCTAGGTAAAAATTAACTTAAACAAAATTAATTTAAATTAATCTTGACCAAAGAGCTTTGCTCTCACGGATCTTTTGATCTAAAGAAATCCCCATTGGAGTTTCATAAACAGAGCTTTGCTCTCAAAACTTATAGATCTACAGAGATCTTATTCATGGGTTTTAACCCATGAACAGAGCTTTGCTCATAGATCTAAAAAAAAAACAGCTCTTTTATATTTGAGAAATGAAGAGTCTTTTTTATAAATTTTTCATGAATCTTTCAAGATTCCAAAATTTTTCTGATGGACTTTTTCCATCATTACCACAGAGCCATGCTCTTTTAAGGAATCTTATTTCCCTGGGACCAGAGTTTGACAAGTGTCACTCTGTGACAGAGCTTTGCTCTGAAAGAGGAGATTTTCTCCTTGTTTCTAGGGATTCTTTATTAATGGGAATGTTTTCCCGGGGACCAACTGACAATCTCATCCAATGATGAGTTTGTCTTATTAACTGACGTATTGTCATCCAGATCTTGTGGGTCTCCTTTTAGTCTCCTGCTCACTGCACTGCTGTGTGGTGTAATTAATTAATTTTAATTTTAATTTAATTTTAATCTATTTTCTTCTTTAAATGCCAAACATTGGAATTACAACACCAACGGCTAAATTGTTCTTTTGCAGCGATCATGTCTCTAGATACTTCATTCCCGTTCGTCCGCTCAGAGGAAGGATTTCCCGAGGCGCCCTTGGACCGTGAAGTCCTGGCCATGATTAAGGAGTTTGACCCGGAATACAAGAGTCTCCATCTTTGGGGGTTATGGTACAATCAGATCATCATGGGTCGTCGGAGCTTCACATGCGCGGTGCCGTCAGAACCTATAACGGCGATTCATTACGCTAGCCCACCTCCGGTGCAGTACGCCGTGGAGATGGTGGATTGGACCGCAAACAGCTTTCTTCACCCTGCTATGGATGCGGTTCCGGTCCAACGTCCTATGGTCTTGGATATCCTAGGACGTCGTATTTGTCAGGGCGAGGCGAGACCTTGGGGGCAATCATATAACATTGGTCTGATCCCCCGTCATCCGATTGGCTACCTGCCATGGGCCCGGTACATCCTGTCAACGAAGAAGTCGCAGTTGATAAGATTAGGATTGTACACCGCGGTTTACGTCTCTCTCTTCCAGTATCCCTCGCTCCCCACCTGGTGGTTCAAGGCTTTCTTAGAGCAATGGAATATTCCCACCTACACTTTCCTTGCCATGGATCGGGAAGTGTCCATTTCTTTGGAGGAATTCGCGGAGGTATCCGGTCTACCGGTCATGGGGGAATACTATGAAGAGCTGCTCCCGACAGATGAGTACGTCTTCGGCGCTAAGCCTATGGTAAGGGGGATCACGCCGGAAAATGCTGTTCAACACCAATTCCCGAGCCTGATCAAGGTGTTGAGCATTTATGAGTCCCTCTTCATCGAACACGGGAGCCGAGGAGTTAATTTTGAGGACTTCATCGCTCGCTTCCTCCGTCCGAGCGTCATTTCGCCAGGAGCCGCCAAATCTGCTATCCTGGATGATCCTTTTGGTCTAGGTTTGGATAACCTGCCGACGAAGGATATAGACCAAAAGGCTTTCTTCCTCCCAGACTTCGCTACCATATCTTTCGCGGAAATTGCAGCCCCTGGGATGGACGAGGAGGCCTTTTTCTTAGGATTTCTCGGGCTGTAGCTGAGTTGGTTCGCGATCCCAATGCACTCTCATCGCATGCGGCCCTCTGTCTTTTATCCAGCCCACCGCATGGTCATCGGGGTAAAAGTGGCCGTAGGGATTGCCGGCCTAGCGCACTTGTATCATGGTCTCAGCCGAGCCGCGGATGCCAACGAGCCCTGGGCATTGCACGTGGTCTTCCCGATGCACTACTTTATGTCATGGCTCGAGCTACATACGGCGAGTGTATTTGGAATGCATAAAAGGCCTTCGTTCTTTGACAGGTGTGGTTTCCCTCGTATCATTCAATTGATTGGCGCATCAATCGTGACCCCTTCACCACGGAATGCTAGAGGCTTATTGCTCCGCCCTCACACCGTTGGAGTCGGGATGTCCTTCATTGATAAGGTATTAACCATTGGAAAAGCGTCCACCACTGCGGCGCAACCATTACAGGACTCCTTTAAGGATGGAGCTTCAGTATTGACGGCCCGGGAGACCCTCCACTTGTATTCTATCAGACCGGGCTTCCTAGTCTTTAGGCAGGGCGGTGCAGCGATCTTTATGAGATATAACCCGCATCGTTTTGCGCAACAACTGGGTTATGATCAAGGGGTACCCTTAGAAGCTTTCTTACTGGAGCCTGCTGCTAATGAAGAAGGGATGGAGAACGCGTTACATCACTTCATGCGCTTGAACACAGGTTCTCGTTTCTTTATTAGCATGCCAGCCTGCACTCCACGCCTCCTTAACGTATATAAAGAGTGGTACAATCATGCGACGGGGGCCGTTATAAAGGAGGAGAGGCGAGTGCTGATCGACCATAAAGAAGCACCTCCTGGCACCAACCGTAATGCTCCCTTAGCGCCAAGGACCCTGGTGGCTCCTCCTCTAAAAGATGCCGGGGGCAGACCATCACGTGCGCAAAGTCTTCCACGTGAGCTGCCGCTCCCTGATATCGCAGATGCACCTCACGCACCCTGTGCTCCAGTGGAGACAGTGGTTGTATCCTCGCCGGAGTCTGGCGTGGGTGCGGACATCGGGACCCGTCGTCCCAAAGTGGCTGCTAAGCGGAAGTCGATCCCCCGTGAGCCTAGGGTCGGAGGGCAAAAGAAAAAGAAGTCGCTCTTCGCTGCGGACGTTGTGTTCGGTCAGGAACCCCATGCTCCTTATGCCGAGGGTCTGCTCGAATATGGGACTAACGCAGGATTAGTGATGCCGCCGCCGGACGATACAGACTTGGAGGCTGCTCTCAAAGCTTCAGCATGGTTGGCGAGGCGTGACGCGTGGTTAGCTAAGCTTGCGCAGTCAGGTAACTACTAATCGCCTTTCTTTATTGCAATATGTATTCTCCATTGCCTTTGACTAACGCTTTTCTTTCCTTTCTTTTAACAGGCATCACTGATGAAGAAGCCATTGCCGCTTCTCTGAAGACTTTCCAGGAGGAGGAACGTCTTAGAGCGTCTATGGGCCTTAGTAAGTTTTAATCCATCAAGTTTCCATCTTCCTCGTGTTATGGTCGATCTAACCTTTCTCTTTTTATTGCAGAAATCTCAATGCCGTTCCCACCAAGCGATGCAGATGTTTTAACAGCTGCCGATGTTCCCGCTTCCTCTGGGCCACCGCAGGAGGTTCGTCTTGAAGAGCCGATGAAGGATGCCTTAAAGGCTCTTGAGGCATCCCTGAACGAGGATGACGACGCCTTGAAGGAGGCGTCACTAAGGTCCATCGCGACAGCCCGGGAAGAGAGGAAGCGGCAAAGGCGTGAGGCGAAGGTGCGCCGGGCTGCCTTGGCTGCGGGAGCGGGCCCCAGCACCGTCCCTCGCGCTGATACTCCATCCGAAGAGGCCCCTGTCGCCCTATCCACTGCCCGCAGAGAGGTGGCGCGCGCAGTTCGGAGCGCAAACTGTAAATCCGCTTCAGGTAATATTTCTCTCAGAGTTTTTATTATAAGGGTTTTTAATGTCCTTGGTCCTTATATCCCTCATCTTGCAGGGCCGAGTCCGATCGAGGGGGAGGCGGAAACCGTTGATCCCAAAGAAGCAGACGAGGCGGTACCTGCCGAACTCGAGCCGACGGTGGGCAACGTCGTTGTGGCTTTGGAGCCTGAGGCGGAGGTCGAGGGGCCTGCCGCCGAGAAGGTCATTGATGCCGAACCTGAAGTGGTAGCAGATGATATGATCATTATAAATGAGTCCAGGGTGGTGGCGAATGAAGCGCTCGAGGCCGGCGATCCCCCGGCGACGGTGGACGATACAACCGCCACTACTGAACCTGAGAGAGTGGTGGGTGAGGCGGCCATGATTCCCGAGGACGAGCCAACCGCTCCTTCTCTGGAATCTGGCAATACTCCAGTCATAGCCCTCCCCATCTATGGTCCTCCGCCGTCTCCAGGTCTCGCGAGCACCGCAATGGTCCCCATCGAGTCGGGCGATGAGGTCACGGGCGGTGGTCGCATGTCGATAGAGGAGGGAGTCGCCTCTGTTTCAGCCGGGAGCTCCTCAGGTAAACCCCAAGCTGCTGCTTTTCTTTACTTTACTATCTTTTCTGACAAGTTCACCTTTTCGTAACGCAGGTGCAGCCAGTGCCGATGCCCCACTGCTCGAGGGAACGCCTTCAACGACTGCCTTGGCGGTGGTCACCTCTCAACCCTCTCTCATACCCTCGAAGATGTTGGAAGGTATGTGTTTGCGATTTATTAATCTTATCTTCCAGATGTATAATTTGTGTACTAAAGTCACACTGTTGTATCTTCCAGGAGTGCTTTTTGATCATCTCTATCAAGTGTTGCTCCCACACTTCTCCTTCCCATCTGAATTCGCCTCTCCGTCTGGTGGCGCTGGTGAGTACCGTTCCCGATTGGTAGCTTTGTTTTTTCAGTGGTAGAATTATTTCTAACTCTCTCTTGTTCTGACTGCAGTGCTGCAAATCGAAGGGGGAGCAGAAAGATCGGCTGCGCCACCAGCCCTTCCGGCCTTGCCACCTGTCTCCACCGGTATAGTAAACTATCTTATCAATGACTTCCTTCATATCTATTGAATCATCATCTAATCGCATTTCGTCTTTTTCCAGCTGTCGTTCCAGTCTCGGTGCCTTTCGAGTCTCGCATTACAATACCGGGCGGCCCTTCCCAGCGACGTCCGTCCTCAAAAGGTGCCGCGAATAGTTTGCGCATGTTGAGCGACTACATCGAGGAACTCAACATCGAGGCTCCTGTATCTGCTGAGGACTTCGCCACGACGGTTAACCCGATGTTGGCGATATTTGCCACCTTCCATGACGAGGGCATTGTCGCCTCTTGGGTTAACTATTGTCGGGAGATCGAGGCTCGCCTTCATCTGCTGGAGTCAATGCGCCTGTCCCCTGAGACTTTGGCCTTGAGCACTCAACGGGGAGCATAGCTCGAGCAAAGCGCTTCTCATTTCCGTCATCTGGAACAAGAAGTGGCTTTGAGGCTGAAGGAGTGCCAAGATTCTTCAAGCAGAACTGCTCGCTTGCGTGCCGAAGTTGAGGCGAACGCCGCTGAGGTAAAGACCGTCTTCGAGGGTATTCTGGAGCGCATATCGAATGGGCTGAGACTAAAGCGGGCACTTGATGTCGCCGAGCATGACACTCCAGGCCGTGAAGCTGCTCATCAAGCCGTCAGGGATCAGCTTGCATCCGTCGCACAGCAACGGGCCCAGGTGGAGGCGGAGTTGGCAGTGGTATCCAATCGGGAAAAGGCATGGAAGGAAGTGTACGAACAACTGATAGAGCTACTTAAGACGCTTCCTTCCCAATAGCTGCCTTTGTATCAATGTATTTGTAAAAATTTTCTTTTCTGAGTAACATGTATCCGTTCTTTGCTCTTTTGTATGATTTACCATGTATTTGATTGAGGTCAATGAATAAAGATACACACTTTCTTTTGCAATATCTTGTATGCTCTTTTGTTTTCTGCCTTTACATCATGATGTTGTCGATGAACCTGATTGGCAGACAACTTAATTTCTCCAAGAGATAGCGATGGCTTAGGCCGCAGGTTCAGATCTGCCGCCTAAGACTTTTCAATTCTATGAGCCGTGAGGGTCTCATAGAGATTTTTCTCCTTACGGATCGAGAGGATCTCATAGGCGGATTTTCTCCTTAGGAATCGTGAGGATTCCTAAGTGTGGTTTTCTCTTATAAGTCGTAAGGATCCTATAAGAGAATTTTCCCTCTTACGAGTCGAGAGGATTCGTAAGCGGTTGTTTCCTTCCTCGTCGAAATTCGACTTCGGAGAGTGAGACCCGTGAATAGTATGCAAGAGACCAGTTTGGATTGACTTGCAGGGCCCCATTGCTCAAAAAGCAAGCTTTTCAATCCTTGCTGTCTGAGACTTCTTCTTACAAATTGAGACGAATCGGGAATTTGCTCGCGGAGAGGGTAATGGTTCTGCGAGTTGACATGAGTCAAGAGGCTCTCGTCACGGAGTGTTTGTATCCGTGAGTCGAGGAGTTTGCTAGGGATTATTTGTTTCCCAAGCTCCAAGGATTATTTGTTTCCTTGGGGTTTGAAACGAGTCGATAATTCCCACGGGGGCACTGGTGGCTTTGCGGGTCGACGCGGATCAGGAGGCTCTCGTCAAGGAGTGTTTGTATCCGTGAGTCGAGGAGTTTGCTAGGGATTATTTGTTTCCCAAGCGCCAAGGATTATATGTTTCCTTGGGGTTTGAAACGAGTCGAGAATTCCCACGGGGGCACTGGTGGCTCTGCGGGTCGACGCGGATCAGGAAGCTCTCGTCAAGGAGTGTTTGTATCCGTGAGTCGAGGAGTTTGCTAGGGATTATTTGTTTCCCAAGCGCCAAGGATTATTTGTTTCCTTGGGGTTTGAAACGAGTCGAGAATCCCCACGGGGGCACTGGTGGCTCTGCGGGTCGACGCGGATCAGGAAGCTCTCGTCAAGGAGTGTTTGTATCCGTGAGTCGAGGAGTTTGCTAGGGATTATTTGTTTCCCAAGCACCAAGGATTATTTGTTTCCTTGGGGTTTGAAACGAGTCGAAAATCCCCACGGGGGCACTGGTGGCTCTGCGGGTCGACGCGGATCAGGAAGCTCTCGTCAAGGAGTGTTTGTATCCGTGAGTCGAGGAGTTTGCTAGGGATTATTTGTTTCCTAAGCGCCAAGGATTATTTGTTTCCTTGGGGTTTGAAACGAGTCGAGAATCCCCACGGGGGCACTGGTGGCTCTGCGGGTCGACACGGATCAGGAAGCTCTCATCAAGGAGTGTTTGTATCCGTGAGTCGAGGAATTTGCTGGGAGGGTATGGTTCCCTCTTTGTTTATGCCCTTGGATTGTATATAGGGATCGATGTGATCTTAACTGTAGGGCAAAAGGTTTCATTCTTTCATTTTTTTTTATTCTTTCCGCGATGCTCTATCATTTCAGCTTTTATATCGCGAAGGTCGCGATTGCCCAATCATTTCGGCTATTTTTCGCGGTGCCCAATCATTTCGGCTGTTTATTTTATTTTTACTCGCTGCTTTTTATTGCGAGTTGCCCAATCATTTCGGCTATTTCGTATGCATGTGCGGCCTACTGGCTTTTCGCCGTAAACCTGAACTTGGACACCGATTTTGGCATCAACACCGCTACAACTGGGATATTGCCAGGAGCGAATCATCATTTGCTTCTGTTGTTGTCGAACAAAGAAGGCTTAGCGACCAGGGTTAAGGTCCTGTCGACTAAGGCTTTTGACTTCATGAGCCGTAAGGGTCTCACAAAGCTATTTCTCCCTACAAGTCGTGAGGATCTTATAGGTGTATTTTCTCCTTAGGAATCGTGAGGGTTCCTAAGTGTTTTGTTCCTCTGTAAGTCGTAAGGATCCTACAGGAGGGTTTTCTCTTTGTAAATCGAGAGGATTTACAAGGGTTATGCGAACATATCCCCAGTTACGGATGGACCTTGGTTAGGGAAATGTTTATTCGCGCCCGTGGATTGTATACAAGGGTCAGTATTGAGCCACTTGTAGGGCAATATCGAAAGTTGTGGGGGTTGCTTAAGCACAGGTTTAGATCTCTGTAGCTTAAGACTTTCAAATCTTACGAGCCGTGAGGGTCCCATAAGAGCGTTCTCCTTACGAGTCGTGAGGATCTCGCAAGTGTATTTTCTCCTTAGGAATCGTGGGGATTCCTAAGTGTGTTGTTCCCTTGTGAATCGTAAGGATCTCACGCGGGTGGTTTCTCCTTATAGTGTCGAGAGGACCCTACAAGTGTTTCTTAACGAGGTTGCGCCCTTTCGGGTTTTCACAAAAGCTCGCCGGTAGTCCTGCTGTTTTTACTCACGGAGCCCTTTCGGGTTTTCATCCGTGCCCATTTTTCTTATGGACGTACCGCTTTTATTTTCTCTTTTTTTTATTTTCTTTTTCCCTCTTTTTTTTTTACGAGGTCGCGCCCTTTCGGGTTTTCATGAACACTCGCCGGTAGCCCTGCTGTTTTTACTCACGGAGCCCTTTCGGGTTTTCATCCGTGCCCCTTTTTGCTTATGGACATACCGTTTTTATTTTATTTTATTTTTATATGTTTTTTTTTATATCTCGTCAGCCTAAAGATGCTGCGGTAGTAGTTTAAAGACATTTCGGTCTGCTATTATTTTAAGGACATTTCGGTCTACTGTTAGTTTAAGGACATTTCGGTCCGCTGTTAGTTTAAGGACATTTCGGTCCGCTATTGAGAAGCTGGCTACTGCTTATAAAGTTTGAGCTTAGGAAGATAGCGAGCGGACATAGTCGTCGTCATCTATCGTTGACCTAGGCTGTGGCTCATTAAGCGTAGTATTTCTTTAGGAAGCGACCGTTTATTGGTCTGAAAGGCCTTTCACCGTGCATGTCCATGAGTAGATAGGCCCCACCCTGGTAAACTTTATCTATGATGTACGGGCCTTCATAGTTCGGCTCGAATTTTCCCCGCTTGGCGCGATTGGGGATCATAGGCCTTTTGACCACTAGCACGAGTTCGCCTTGGTGGAATGTCCTCGGTCGGGTCAATCTTTCGTATGAGCGCATCATCTTTGCTTTATAAGCTTCCAGATTTTGTTGCGCTATGAGCCTAGTTTCATCAAGGGCGTCAAGCTCCTCAAGCCGAAGGTGAGCATTTTCTTCGTCCGTTAGCTCGTGGTGAACTGCCACTCGTAGAGAGGGTAACTCTATCTCGAGAGGGAGTACTGCTTCCGTACCGAACACCAACGCGTATGGCGTTGTATTTGTGGCTGTCTTGAACGTGGTTCGATACGCCCAAAGAGCTTCTTGCAGTCTCTCATGCCAGTCTTTCTTATTTCGGGACACTGTTTTCTTTATAATTTTCATCAAGGTCTTGTTGAAGGCCTCGGCGAGACCGTTAGCTCGTGGATTATAGACTGAGGAATATCTCCAGTCTATGTTATGCTGCTGTGCGAAGCGGCTGATTTTATGACTTCGGTAGGCTGGCCCGTTATCGGAGATGATCCGCCTCGGAGTTCCAAAGCGATATATGACGTGCGTTTTGAAGAAATGGAGGATATTCTCCGTCTTCACTTCTCTCAATGGTACTGCTTCTGCCCACTTAGAGAAGTAGTTAGTCGTCGCTAGGATGAAACGATGTCCTTTAGACGATGCTGGTTCGATGAGGCCGACTATATCAGTCCCCCACATTTCGAATGGCCAGCTAGCTACCGTTGGATGCAACGGATTTGGGTGCTGATGGATGAAGTCCCCATGAATCTGGGATGAGTGACATTGCTTCGCATATTCGATGCAGTCTTAAATCATCGTGGGCCGGTAATAGCCCATCCGTTTGATCTTCAACTTCATCTTTGGACCTGCTTGGTGAGAACCGCAGATTCCGTCATGAACCTCCTGAACGACTCTTTCCGATTCGTCCGGTCCTAAGCATCTCAGCCACAGAGAATCGAATGACCTCTTGTATAGAGTATCACTGACGAAGGCGAAAGACAGAGCTCGTTTTATGAGTTGATGTCTTGCGGACGCATCTTCGGGCATTTGGTGGGACTTGAAGTAGTCTATAAAAACTTCCCTCCAATCCTCAACCTTCTCATGATCTTTTATTTGCAAGGTCGCTTGTTCAGTCACTCCCTTCTCTTCGGGTGATTCCGAAGGTATTTCTGCGGGGGCGAGCACCCGATGACTTTGTACCATGATTCTAACGTCATCGAGGTTCTCGTCAGCCATTTCTTTAGCAAGTTTGGCCAACGCGTCCGCTTTGCTGTTATCCGCGCGTGGTATGCTCTCCAAAGTATAGGAGGGAATTTGGGTTAGCAGTTGTTGCACCTTTTCACCGTATTTTACCAATTCCGGTTTGCATGTTTGGTAATCGCCGTTTACTTGACTAACGACCAGTTGCGAATCTCCGTATATGAGGAGGTTTTCAATTCCCATGTCAATGGCGATCTCGAGGCCTGCTATCAGAGCTTCGTATTCGGCTTCGTTGTTTGTCCTCGGTTCCGTCAGGGAGAACGCGTAGCGCATTATCCCTCCTTGTGGAGTTATAAAGATGAGTCCTACCCCCGATTTGATTATAGGGGTACTTTGCTTGCGCTTCTTCACGGAAGATGCTCCGTCAAAATAAAGCTCCCATCGGGTATTATCACCGTCGATCGCATCAAACGCATGTTCGTCTGGAAGATCGCAGTTTAAAGGAGAGTCGGCCGGTATCGGATGCTCAGCAAGGAAGTCAGCGATGGCCTGGCCTTTTACTGCTTTGAGTGGTCGATATGCTATCGAGAACTCCATTAAGAGCAGGGCCCATTTAGCGAGTCGTCCCGTCAATATAGCCTTTGACATTAGATATTTGAGAGGGTCCACCTTTGAAATGAGATGGACTTCATGCGCTAATGCGTAATGTCTAAGCTTTGTTATTGCGAAGATCAACGCCAGGCAGTGTTTTTCAATGGGGGAGTAATTGCTTTCTGCCCCCAGCAGCACTCGACTTAAGTAGTAAAGTGCTCTTTCTTTCCCCTGGTCATTCTCTTGTGCCCATAATGCGCCCAAAGAACCTTCAAGGGCGGCCGTGTAAAGAATGAGAGGCTTTCCCTTCACTGGAGCAGCCAACACTGGAGGGTTTTGCAAATACTGCTTGATCTCATCCAGTGCGCCTTGGCATTTGTGATCCCAAACGAATGGGGTTCCCTTCTTCATCAGGTGACTGTAAGGACGGCACTTTCCTGAAAGATTGGCTATAAATCGCCGTATGTATGCGAGCTTCCCTTGGAGAGACCGCAACTGTTTGAGAGTCCTCGGCGGAGGCATTCCCATGATTGCCTTGATCTTGGACGGATCTATCTCGATACCTCGGTGTCGAACGATGAATCCCAGGAATTTGCCCGAGGAAACCCCGAATGCACACTTCAGAGGGTTCATCTTCAAGTTGTATTGTCGAAGACGTTGAAATACGGTCTTCAGATGCTCAAGATGTTCCTCATATGATTTGCTTTTAACAACGAGGTCGTCGATATAGCATTCAACGATTTTGTGTATTAGGTCATCGAAAATCTTTGTCATGGCCCTTTGGTAGGTCGCACCGGCGTTCTTTAAACTGAAGGGCATCACCTTGTAACAGAATATTCCCAAAGGAGTCCGGAAAGCCGTATGTTTCTGGTCTTCAGGGTGCATTTTTATTTGATTATATCCTGACGAGCCGTCCATGAATGAGAAAATCTCATGCGTGGACGTATTGTCTATCATCAGTTCGGTGACTGGTACTGGGAAATCATCCTTCGGGCAGGCTTTGTTGAGATCCCGAAAGTCCACGCATATGCGCACCGTCCCATTTTTCTTCATCACTGGGACGATATTAGCAATCCATTCAGGGTATTGAACCTCCTGGATAAGGCCGGAGTCTATCAGCTTTTTGACTTCAGCGTTGATGCTCATCTCGAGCTCAAGCCGCATTCTTCTCGGCGCTTGTTTGACTGGCTTGACACTCGGGGATATTGCCAGTCTATGTACAGCAACTTCTGGATCAAGTCCCGGCATCTCGGAATAGTTCCATGCGAAGCAATCTTTATGCTGTACAAGGACGTCCTTTAACGCAGCCACCTTTTCTTCAGACAGCAGCTCGCTGACGAATGTTGGTCGCGGATCGTTTATCGTCCCCAACTCAATTTTCTTGAGGTTATCTGCAGTGGTATGTATTCCGTCCTCCAGTTCTTTCGGAGCTGGGGGAAATTCTGAGATCACCTCATCATTGCTGTTTTCGAGGCACCAGGGAAGGCTGTCCATGTTCTCGGATTCTTCTTGTAGTATTGTTATCATGTGACAGGTACGAATTCGCTTCCATTCCCAATGTGGAACTGGTCTTTCTTTCGTGGCCTTAGGCTCGTGCTTTTGTGGTGGTGCTACCCTCCAGTTGTTGGACAAAGCGAATTTACCAAGCTGATATTGATCTTCGACCCAATTCTTGAAGGTGAAGCAATCTTCAAGAGGATGACCTACTACTCGATGGTAAGAGCAATAGTCCGGGTGTGAGGCTTCGCCTGCTTGTTCAGGGTGTTTAGACTCCGGCAGCGCGAGCATCTGATGTTTTAGAGCAAGCTCAAATATCCTCCTTGTCTTATCCCGAGGAAAAGAGTATGCTCGACTCATTTTCTTCACGAGGGATAGATCAATAATGCTCGACTCCCGTTTGCGTGGCTTCTTAGCCCTGGTTTGTTGTTGTTGAGTGCCTTTTTGGCCTTTCGACTTATTTCTGCTTTTGAGCTGAGCCTTCTTTATAACAGGTTGACAAGGAGCGGCATTTTCATCCTTTACAGCTTGTTGGAGAAGGCGTTGCATCTTGGCTTTCTCGTAGATGGCCGTCTCACGGTTGTGATCATCTCGGACTTTTTGACCAGCTTTCTTTATAAGTCTGTCCATTTGTTCCTCGAACGACGGACTGGGCTCTCTTGCATCTGGAACCTTCACTGGCTTAGGATTAGCGTCCTCCCATTGAGCATCCGCTTCTTCATCAAGGTCATACACGACGTAGCAGCCGGGTAGTAACTCTCGTTTCTTTGACCGGATGTATCCAAGCCCTCTCGTTTCCATTCTCCCATTAGGCAGTTTGCGTTGAGTCCCGGGAACATTCCAGACCCTGTCATAGAATTTGGCCTCTCTAACGGTCTGTTTGAAGGATATCCCCTGGTGTTTCAGCAGCTTCTTCAAACCCTCTGTATAATATCTGGGAAGACGGATAGGCTGAAGCCTGTCGAGCGCAGGATCTGTGCCATACCAGATTTCTTTTTTCACCTTGGTTTCTTCAGAGCGGTAAAACAGAATTGCTTTCTCGTTTTCTCGCATGGGAGGGATGTAGAATGTCCGCAGCTCTTCTACACTGTAGATATTAAGTGCGTCCAGTTCTTTATGATGTTTAGGCGGCACCATGGTGACTTGCAGACTTTGCTCTTCGTCAGCGGAAGCTTGTATTGAAGGTCGAGCAGAGAATACGACATGGACCTCATCCTCCGAGTCACTACCAAAGACCAATGTAGGAGTGGACGGTCCTGGCTTGTTATGTTGGGGCGGACCCGAATAAACGATCTCCTCTTCCTCCTCGGTATCACTGCCGAAGACAGGGATGGTGGCGTTAGTTTTATTTTCCGGCTTGTGACACTTCTCCGTGTCTTCGAAATCCGGCAAGAAGTATTTGGCATCTTCGTATTTGTGGACCTCGTTCACAGAGAACGGGTTCAGTTCTCCCGTCACGGTATACTCGAAACCATCCTTAAAATACTTCATACACTGATATTGTGTAGAAGGGATGATGTTGTACTCGTGTAACCATGGTCGGCCGAGCAAAGCGTTGTAGCATGTCTTGGCGTCTATGACGTGGAACTTAATGTCCGTGACGAGTAGCCCGAAGCGTAGCGTCAGTATCACAGATCCAAGAGTCTTTGACGATTGGGAGTCGAACCCGGAGATGGTGATCTTGTCTCGAGCAAGGTGCTGAACGCTCATGCAGATTTCCTTTAACACCCGCACGTTGAGTAGGTTAACAGAAGACCCGTTATCGATCAGGATTTTGCCTATCCTTATATCATGGCAGTATCCCGAGATATAGAGAGGGCGATTGTGTTCGCACGTCCCAAGTAGAAGGTCTTCATCACCAAAAGTAATATCAGCCGTGTGTACTTCCTCTAATTCATCCTTCATCTTTTCCTCGGCCAGGCATGCTTGGAATTGTTCCGGGTCTTGGAGTGCCTTAATCAATGAATCTCTCGCCTCTTTTGATAGCAAAAGGGCGTCAAGAATGCTGAGCTGTGAGGGCAGCTTCCTCAGATGTGCCAAGACGTTGTAATCCACCTTATTCTTCTTTGGTGGGTTCTTAGCGGTTAACTCTTCCGTAACTTGGTCATCGAGAGTAATATCCTCAAAGACCTTTTCTTTCCCTTTATCTTTTCTGTTCAAGGGTCCGAGGTTCTTTTCAGGCAGCGTCCGATTCCGCAGCCGGATATTTTCGCAGACCTTCGGTTCTTCTTCTTTTCCTGAAGCGGACTCTTTAAAGAGAGGGGCAAGTTCTAGCTCTTCATCAGAATCACTCTCGAATGTAGGCACTTGTGATCCACCGGTGTTAACCATGCGACAATCGCCAGCAGTTCTTTTAAGCCCTTCGGTCGTATTTCTCTGCTCCCGACGAGTTTTACGTTTTTCCCGCTTAAAGCGTTGTCGATGAGCAACGTATCCTTGCCACCATCTATCGAAAGCTTTGCACTCTTGAGTGGGGTGCGAAATCCTCTGATGATATAAGCAATACGAGGGGTGCGTTTCCACTTCATCGGCGATGTTTCCTTCAGAGGATGGTAGCTTCATGCCCATTGATACGGCTTTAGCGAACTTTTTCCTCATCTTGAGTTGGCTTTTGTCGGTAGCGGAGGTGTTTTGCTCCAGCGGGATCGTCTCAGCTCCTTCATCAAGTCGCTGGCGCTTGGCCCTTTCAAATATAGCCGCCTCGTGCTCCCGACCAGCTTTACTTTTCAACCGAGCTTCATTAAGGAGTGCGTCAATTACTTCATCTGATGGCCCCAGAACCTTTGGTTCAGGATCTGCCCCCAGCTTTTCGGTGCAAGGAATCTCCTCATCATTCGTGATCGAATGGGAAATCATATGACAGCTCGCGACGCATTCTTCAGCTTCATCTGAGGAACTTTCTCCCTTTCCTTCCTCTTGAAAGACGTGGTTGAGGAACTCTTGCAATGTGATGGGAGTCCGCGCCTTCTGGTTGTACTCTTCCAGCGCGTCAATTTGCTTTTGCAAGTCCGTGCGCTTGTCATCAGGCTTCCCGGGCTTCTTAGATTTCTTCTTCTTCTTTTTCGAAGATTTTGATGGCTGGCTATGAGCGTTTGGGCCACTTCCACCAATCTTTTGAATCGGACGAGGTTTTAGCATTCCCTCCATAATTTGTGGCTCCAATAGGTTCTTCCACTTGACCGCTGGACATGTCTGAAGATCGTTTAGCATCCTCTTTGTCTTGGCTGATAATACGACCTCCCAAGGAGCTTCTTTGACGACGGAACATGTTGCCCCCTGCGTATTCGTCCCTTTAGAGGTGTGGGGCTGCGGGGGATTCACCTTCCATTTGTCAGATAACGCGAACTTGCCCTGTCGGTATTGGTTTTCAAGCCAATTCTTGAAAACGTAGCAATCTTCGATCGGGTGGCCTAGTACTCGATGATAAGGGCAGTAATTAGGCTCGTTGACGTCACTTGGTTGCAACGGTCGTTTTGGATCCGGCAGATTTATGAGTCTGTTGCGCAATGCCAGCTCGAATAACCTCCTCGTTTTATCGCGGGGGAAGGAATAAGGACGTCCCATCCTATCCTCAAGGGGTACGTACGGGCGCGTATTGTTTGGACGAGCAACCGGCTTCGAGTCGCTCGGTTGTTGTTGAGCATTAGCGACAACGATCGTTTTTCCCTTTCCTTTGTCATTTCGGGAGTCCGGCTTTGGGAGAGGGGGTTTATGGCCCATCTGGTCCATCTGCGCTAGTTTGTCAATCAAAGTCTGGAAGGTAGTCGGCTTGAAGAACATCATAAACTGTGAGATGGTTGCTTGTGGATCAAGGGTTCCAACAAACATTCCCACCGCAGGGGCTTCTTCTATGCGCTGCTCACACTTCGACCATAGATTATGCCACCGTATAGCGTACTGAACCCATGTCTCGCCGGGTTTTACCCTAGCGTTAATCAGTGCCGTCATCGGGGTACGTTCACTGGCACTTGCAAAGCGTTGAGTAAACAGCAGCTCCATTTCCGCGAAGGTTTTAATAGAATCATTAGGGAGTTCAGAGTACCACTCGAACGCCGTATCTGATAGACTTCCAACGAACTGGTGGAGCAAAAGCTTGTCATCGCCGCCGGTGTTACCGCAAAGCGCCCTGAACTGGGCAACATGCTGATAGGGATTGCCGGTCCCTTTGTAGACATGGAACTTAGGAATTGTGTAACCCGGCGGGTACTTGATTTGGTCATACCATCCTGGATATGGCCGCCCCGTTTTTACGACGTGGCCGGATGCTTCGGCCGCATGATGAACCCTTATTTGCTGGGCTATGTATTCGTCCAGATCAGTTTTAGAGATTGTATCCTCTTTAGCCGTTGATAGAATGGGCTGAGGATTCAATGTCTCTCCCCTATCATCTCCAAGGACGATCGGAGGTTCTTCATTCGGGGGATCTTGTTGTATCATCATCCCTATCATGTCCTGGAAGAGGAGGCCCATACGCTGTATGTTGGCCGCTTGTTCAGCAGCCTCTTTGTCCTTCTTTTCCAATATTCGGCGAAGGAACTCGGCGTCGGTCTCTTCGTCTCGGCGCTCATCTAAGGACGCTTCAGGGTTTTCTTTTGGCTCTGTAAGCACGGCCATAGCATTCATTATCTCCTGGAGTTTTTGTTGCTGCTCCTGAGCCTTGGTCACTGATCGGGTGAGCGGTCGGTGACCCGTAGAAGTGCGACTTTCCTCCTTTCCAGAAGCCATATAAACCGTATGAACCGTTATGCCCCCTGACTTGGGGCGTTTAGGTTCACCGCTTTTAGACTTTGCCATTGTCACGGGAGCTTTCTCTGGCCTCCTTCTTTTGTGGACCGTTGAAGTGGGCATCTTAGCAATTGTTGCCCCCTGTTGTTTAATGGGGCGGTTTTTGTCTTTTTCCACCTTTGCCTTTTTCTGGTGATGAAAGTGGTCCGGGTCAATCACGGAGTCTTGAACTCTACGCCAAACCTTGTATATTTTTGACGACAGCCGTTGAGGGGGCTGTTCCTGCTTTGTCTCTGGAATTTTGTCTATAGGCGGAGGAGATCTTTTCAATGTAGCGGTTGGAGAGTTCTTCCGTACCCTTCTCAGCAGCTCAAAGCTGTTCCCTGTTGGAAAAGCAGCGTTGACTTCCACCACTGGAGCCGGTGGAGTTAGCCCTGAGGGAGAGTTGCCCCCTGCCTTCCTCACTCGTTGCCAATGGCGACGTCGTGCACGACAAGCCATCGGGATTGGTTCGGAATTTGAGATAGTTTCTTTTTGCCCCCTGTTTGAATGTGGGGTGACTGCCAATGTCAGCCTATTGAAGACTGATGTCCTTTGACCAATAGGGGCAGGAGTGGGAATCGTCAATCTCGCGAAGACTGATTCTTTGATGGGAGAAACCGCTTTAACGTCTTCCGGGGCAGCGGCCGTTGCCCTCTTTAGGACGGCCACTCTATGGTTCTGATCTAGCCTGGCGAAAACGGAGGCTGTTAGTTTGGTAACGGGCGACCCGTTGACAAGGGCCGTCGTAGCAGTGAGCCCGTTGAAGACCGACTTTTTGCTTACTTCCGGTGCAGGTATTGGTGCAGAGAAGCTTGTAGGTGGGATCATGGTCCCGAAGAACAAGCCGGTGGTGGCTTGGGTCACCTGGTCTACCGGCAGAGCGAGGAAGGAAGCTGCTTGGGATCCATATGCTACACCTCTTGGTGAGGTAGAGCATCCGTTGCAGTGGCATTTCGAGCAGTTGGTGCAGTTAGAGGCCATTGAATCTTGAATTCTACGCCAAGTAAAAGACCAAATCTTAGTAGCTTGAAATCCGAAGACAACCATTTAACAAACCGCGATTGGTTCGCGAAGACGACACACGAAGTGTGGAGTGGAAAGAGGAAGAGGTCCCACCGGGCGTACCAGAATCTGTTCCCCTCCGAAAGACGGCGCACAGGACCGCGAAGTCCTGGCACTGAGATTCGGGGCAGATGCTAATTGGTTTTATCCATCCACCTCTCCGAAGATGCCAAGTTGATTTATGGCATCATGTATCGGAGGTTTAGACGGATGCGGCCGATGTAGCAGACTTCATCAGATTCCCCCTCGCTTGAGAGGTTTTTTGATTGTGGGGACGCTCTTCCCTGTAGGCGCAAGCCCCTGCAGTTAATTACGCTACCGCATTGCGGTAACAACTTTCTCCTTCTCCAGAGTTTCACTCCGTGTCGTGGGTGTTTGTTTTGTTTGTGGTTGCCCGTGGATTGTATACGGAGACTGAGTAATGCCGTCGCCCGTAGGACGTGGATTAGTCCAAATCCGTATTTATTTAGATTTGGGTTTAGTGTTTTTTTTAGTTTAAGGATGCGTTAGTCGCGTTGCGGCTAAGATCGACTTAAACGTTCGCCAAGGATACGTTAGTCCTATTTTGGACTAAGATCGACTTGAACGGGATTGTTTAGATCCGAAAGAAGAGCAATTGGCTCTATTGTTCCAGTTTAGAGACGTGGTGGTCCATGTTCCAGTTTAGGGACGTGGTGGTCCGTCATTAGTTTAGGGACATTTCGGTCCGATATTAGTTTAGGGACGTTTCGGTCCACGAGTTTAAGGACCCCGCAGTCCATATGGGTGTGTGGTCGTTGGGACCCGTCACCTCTTTGACGTCGTTGAAGAATTACAATGATGGATATCAAAGGAGTTCGGAGATGTACCCTCGAACCGGATGTGGATTGGTTTAGGAGAGCCATTCTGCTCAGTTAATTTAATTTAAGGACTTATGGCCACGATTGGGCTACGTCCAGTTAAAAATGTCCAATATTTTATTTGCATTTGTTTTTTTGTCTGGGCTTTCCCTTTTTTAGAATAATGCATAACATTACTTTAGGCCATTTATGCCCGTTTTGACTGGGTTTTGCCCTTTTTTATTATAATGCAGAGCATTTGTTTTGGTCCATTGGACCTCTCAATTGGGCTCTGCCCTGCATAACATTTTTGTTATTTTGTTTGGGCTCTGCCCATTTATAAATGATGCAGAGCATCAATTTAATTAGGCCTGCTTGGTCTTTTTGATTTGGGCCTGGCCCTTTGGGAAATGCATTGCATTTGTCAGGCGCTTTGCGCCAATTACTGAGCACAAGCGCTTGTAGATAGGACACGTGTCATGCTCTGGTGAGCGCAAGCGCAACAGCGCAGTGCGCTGCTGACACGTGGCGCGCTCTCAACCAGTTGCGCCAATTCCAGAGAGCAAAGCTCTATCTTAAGAGCGCGTAGCGCAAGTTGTTCTACAGCTAACACGTGGCGCTTTCTCAAAAGCGCAACAGCGCAGTTTGGAAGTGCAAAGCACTATTTTTTTTTATCTTTGATCAAATTAGAATAAAAAAAAAATAAATTTTTCTTTCATTTCAAGAACCAGAGGTTCATAAAAGTGCAAAGCACTATTTTTTATTTATTTTTTTCTGTTTTAAAGAACCAGTGGTTCATAAGAAGTGCAAAGCACTATTTATTATATGAAGATCATTGATCTTGTTTTTAGATCAATGATCTATTAGAGGAAATTTCTTCTCCCTTATAAAGGTTTTTTACCTCTTCTTGAAATTTTTCTCAGAGTTCTCTCTGTTTGAAGCTCTTGATTTTTCAAGAAAAAATGTTGATGCCTTTGAATTGAGGCCTAGGGTCCTTTTTATAGTGCCCATAAGTTTGTTGAATTTGTTAAAGAGATCTTTCTCAGAGTGATTTGGGGAATTTTCCCCACCATTGGATCTTTGATCCAAGGGCTTCTGTTTTACAGAAGATAATCTTCTTGTTTTAACAATAACAGAAAAGATTTCTTAAAAAAATCTTTAATTCTGTTCGGCGCAGATGCCCCAGCGCGTGACACGTGTCGCGCAGCGCAGAGCGCAGCGCAACTGCGCTAGCGCATCCGCGCTGAGACGTGTCGCGCAGCGCAGAGCGCAGCGCAACTGCGCTAGCGCATCCGCGCTGACACGTGTCGCGCAGCGCAGAGCGCAGCGCGCAACTGAAGCGTTGCTTCCTTTAAACAGAGCTTTGCTCTGATTGGGCGCGCCTTCTTGGGCGCTGCGCTGACGTATTAGCGCCTGACACGTGGCGCGTTGCTCCCGAGACTTGAAGCGTTGCTTCAAAATTTTGAATTTTGAATTTGAACAGAGCTTTGCTCTGATTGGGCGAAACAGCTGGTGAGCATGATTTCCATTGATATCTTTCTTTTTTTATTGATGGAGTTATTTCTAACCCCTTTTTTCTCATCTCGACTGCAGTGCTACAGATTGAAGGAGGGGATAAAAGATCGGCTGCGCCACTGGCCCTTCCGGCCCTACCACTTGTCTCAGCTGGTACGGCGACTATCACATCGATAACTCTCTCCTTTTTATTTTTTGTACTGTTATCTGATCACATCTTGTTTCTTTTCAGCTGTCGTTCCGATCTCGGCGCCCTTCGAGCCTCGCATTACAATGCCGGCGGGTCCTTATCTGAGACGTCCGTCTTCGAAAGGTGCCGCGAATAGTTTGCGCATGTTGAGTGACTACGTCGAGGAACTCGACGTTGAAACTCCTACATCTGCCGCAGACTTCGCTACGGCGGTTAACCCGATGCTGGTGATACCCGTGAACTTTCATGACGAGGGTATCATCGCATCTTGGGTTAACCATTGCAGAGAGATCGAGGCCCGCCTGCATCATTTGGAGTCGCTGCGTCCCGCTCCCGAGACCTTGGTCGCCAGCAATCAAAGAGCAGCGTGGATTGAGCAGAGCGCTTCTTACTTCCGCTATCTCGAACAATAAGTCATTTCAAGGCGTAAGGAGCGCGGTGAGACTTCGAGCAAGTCTGTCCAACTGCATGCGCCAATGCTGCACGGCTGAAGGTTGTCTTTGAGGGCCTTCTGCAATGTCTTTCCGAAGGGTTATCATTGAGGCAACAGCTTGACGTTGTTGAGCGAGATGCACCCAGCCAGGAAGCAGCCCAGAAGGCGGCGGAGGAGCAACTTTCATCCTTCTTGCAGCAGCGAGCCCAGGTGGAAGCGGAGGTGGCCGCGGTAGCCACTCAGGAGGAGGCGCTGAAGGAAGTGCGAGAGCAGCTTGCGGATTTGTTAAAGACACTTCCTCCTCAGTAGCTATCTCTCTTTGTATCGTTTGTACTTGTAAATAAAAACAATGTACATATATATATATTTTTTATTCTTTAAGACAATGTATCTTGTACCCAATCAAGTTTATGAATAAAAGATACACGTTTTTTGTAATGTCTTGTGTCATTTCTCCGCCTTTTCTTTCCTCTTATTATCAGCATACTGTCTTGATAAACACATTTGACCGATAATAGAGTAAGCATTTAGATTTCTTCACGAGATAGCGACGGCTTAGGCCGTAGGTTCAGATCTGCTGCCTAAGACTTTTCAACTCTATGAGCCGTGGGGGTCTCATACAGACTTTTCTCCCTACGGATCGAGAGGATCTCGTATGTGGGTTTTCTCCTTAGGAATCGTGAGGATTCCTAAGTGTGTTTTCTCTTATAAGTCGTAAGGATCCTATAAGAGAATTTTTCCCTCTTACGAGTCGAGAGAACCCGTAAACGGTTGTTTCCCTCCTTATCGAAACTCGACTTTGGAGAGTGAGACCCGTGAATAGTATGCAAGAGACCGTTTTAGACCGACTTGCAGGGTCCCATTGTTCAGGAAGCAAGTTTTTTAATCCCTGCTGCCTGAGGCTTCATCTTGCAAGTTGAGACGAATCGGGAATTTCCTACGGAGACACTGGTTTCTCTGTGAGCCGATGTGAATCAGGAGGCTCTCGTCGAGGATGTTTGTTTCCCTGAGTTGAGGTATTTGCCAGAGATTATTTGTTTCCCTGGTGTTGAAACGAATCGAGAATTTCCCACGGAGACACTAGTTGCTCTGCGAGTTGATGCGAATCAGGAGGCTCTCGTCAAGGATTGTTTGTTTTCCTGAGTTGAGGTATTTGCCAAGGATTATTTGTTTCCCTAGCGCCAAGGATTATTTGTTTCCTTGGGGTTGAAACGAGTCGAGAATTTCCTACGGAGGCACTGGTTGCTCTGCGAGTCGACGCGGATCAGGAGGCTCTCATTAAGGATTGTTTGTTTCCCTGAGTTGAGGTATTTGCTAAGGATTATTTGTTTCCCTAGCGCCAAGGATTATTTGTTTCCTTGGTGTTGAAACGAGTCGAGAATTTCCCACGGAGGCACTGGTTTCTCTGCGAGTCGACGCGAATCAGGAGGTTCTTGTCAAGGATTGTTTGTTTCCCTGAGTTGAGGTATTTGCCAGAGATTATTTGTTTCCCTGGTGTTGAAACGAATCGAGAATTTCCCACGGAGACACTGGTTGCTCTGCGAGTCGATGCGAATCAGGAGGCTCTCGTCAAGGATTGTTTGTTTCCCTGAGTTGAGGTATTTGCCAAGGATTATTTGTTTCCCTAGCGCCAAGGATTATTTGTTTCCTTGGGGTTGAAACGAGTCGAGAATTTCCCACGGAGGCACTGGTTGCTCTGCGAGTCGACGCGAATCAGGAGGCTCTTATCAAGGATTGTTTGTTTCCCTGAGTTGAGGTATTTGCCGAAGACACTGGTTTCTTCGGAGTTGGGATGAGTCGTCGAGATCTGGCTTCGTTTTCTGGCGGAGCCTGTTGGGAAAGTATGGTTCCCTTTTCGTTTGCGCCCTTAGATTGTATACAGGGATCGATGTGATCTTAATTGTAGGGCCAAAGTTTTATCATCATTTTTTTTATTTCCGCGATACTCTATCATTTCAGCTTTTATATCGCGAAGGTCGCGATTGCCCCATCATTTCGGCTATTTTTCGTGGTGCCCAATCATTTCGGCTGTTTATCTTATTTTTACTCGCTGCTTTTTATTGCGAGTTGCCCAATCATTTCGGCTATTTCGCATGCAAACATTTTTACTTGCTGCTTTTTATTGCAAGTTGCCCCATCATTTCGGCTATTTTGCATGCATGTGCGGCCTACTGGATTTTCGCCGTAAACCTGAAATTAGACACCGATTTCGGCATCAACACCGCTACAACTGGGATATTGCCAGGAGCGAATCATCATCTGCCTCTGTCGATGTCGAACAAAGGTGGCTTAGTGACCAGGGTTAGGGTCCTGTCGGCTAAGGCTTTTGACTTCATGAACCGTAAGGGTCTCACAAAGGTATTTCTCCCTACAAGTCGTGAGGATCTTGTAGGTGTATTTTCTCCTTAGGAATCGTGAGTATTCCTAAGTGTTTGTTCCTCTGTAAGTCGTAAGGATCCTACAGGAGGGTTTTCTCCTCATAAATCGAGAGGATTTACAAGGGTTGTTCACCATGCGAACATATCCCCAGTCACGGATGGGACTTGGTTAGGGAAATATTTATTTGCGCCCGTGGATTGTATACAAGGGCCAGTATTGAGCCACTTGTAGGGCAATATCGGAAGTTGTGGGGGTTTCTTAAGCACAGGTTTAGGCCTCTGTAACTTAAGACTTTCAAATCTTATGAGCCGTGAGGGTCCCATAAGAGAGTTCTCCTTACGAGTCGTGAGGATCTCGTAAGTGTATTTTCTCCTTAGGAATCGTGAGGATCCCTAAGTGTGTTGCTCCCTTGTGAGTCGTGAGGATCTCACGCGGGTGGTTTCTCCTTACAAGGTCGAGAGGACCCTGTAAGTGTCTTTTAACGAGGTTGCGCCCTTTCGGGTTTTCACAAACACTTGCCGGTAGTCTTGCTGTTTTTACTCACGGAGCCCTTTCGGGTTTTCATCCGTGCCCATTTTGCTTATGGACATACCGTTTTTTTTATTCTTTTTATTTTCTTCTCTCTTTTTTTTATGAGGTCGCGCTCTTTCGGGTTTTCACGAACACTCGCCGGTAGCCCTGCTGTTTTTACTCACGGAGCCCTTTCGGGTTTTCATCCGTGCCCTTTTTGCTTATGGACATGCCGTTTTTATTTATTGTATTTTTCTTCTTTTTTTTTAATCTCGTCAGCCTACGGATGCTGCGGTATTAGTTTAAGGACATTTCGGTCCACTATTAGTTTAAGGACGTTTCGGTCCGTCATGGAGAAGGCTGGCTATTGCTTATAAAGCTTGAGCTTAGGAAGATAGCGAGCGGACATAGTCGTCGTCATCTATCATTGACCTAGGCTGTGGCTCATCAAGCGTAGTATCTCTTTAGGAAGCGACCGTTTATTGGCCTGAGAGGCCTTTCACCGTGCATATCTATGAGTAGATAGGCCCCATCCTGGTAGACCTTATCTATGATGTATGGGCCTTCATAGTTTGGTTCAAACTTTTCCCGCTTGGCGCGATTGGGGATCATAGGCCTTTTGACCACTAGCATGAGTTCGCCTTGGCGAAATGTCCTCGGTCGGGTCAATCTTTCATATGAGCGCGTCATCTTTGCTTTATAAGCTTCCAGATTTTGTTGCGCTATGAGCCGTGTTTCTTCAAGGGCATCAAGCTTCTCAAGCCGAAGGTGAGCATTTTCTTCGTTCGTCAGCTCGTAGTGGACTGCCACTCGTAGCGAGGGTAACTCTATCTTGAGGGGGGGTACTGCTTCTGTACCGAATACCAACACATATGGTGTTGCGTTGGTGGCCGTCTTGAACGTTGTTCGATATGCCCAAAGAGCTTCTTGCAGTCTCTCGTGCCAGTCTTTCTTATTTCGGGACACCGTCTTTTTCATGATCTTTGTCAGGGTCTTGTTGAAGGCCTCGGCTAGACCATTAACTCGTGGATTATAAACCGAAGAATATCTCCAGTCTATATTATGCTGCTGCGCGAAGCGACTGATCTTGTGGCTTCTGTAGGCTGGCCCGTTATCGGAGATGATCCGTCGCGGAGTTCCAAACCGATATATGACGTGCGTCCTGAAGAAATGGAGGATATTCTCCGTCTTCACTTCTCTTAATGGTACTGCTTCTGCCCATTTAGAGAAGTAGTCAGTCGTCGCCAGGATGAAACGATGTCCCTTGGACGATGCTGGTTCGATGGGGCCGACTATGTCAGTTCCCCACATTTCGAACGGCCAGCTAGCCACCGTCGGGTGTAGCGGATTTGGATGCTGATGGATGAAATCCCCATGAATTTGACATGAGTGGCACTGCTTCGCATACTCAAGGCAGTCTTGAATCATCGTGGGCCAGTAGTAGCCCATCCGTTTGATCTTCAACTTCATCTTTGGGCCTGCTTGGTGAGAACCGCAGATTCCGTCATGAACTTCCTGGACGACTTTTTTCGCTTCGTCGGGTCCCAAGCATCTCAGCCACAGAGAATCGAATGACCTCTTGTATAGAGTGTCATTGACGAAGGTGAAAGACAGAGCTCGTTTCATGAGCTGATGTCTTGTGGATGCTTCTTCAGGCGTTCGGTGGTATTTGAAGTAGTCTGTAAAGACTTCTCTCCAATCCCCAGCCTTTTCCCGGTCTTTTATTTGTAAGGTCGTCTGTTCATTCGCCCCCTTCTCTTCGGATGATTCCGGAGATATTTCTGCTGGGGCAAGCACCCGACGGCTTTGTACCACGATTCTAACGTCATCGAGGTTCTCGTCAGCCAGTTCTTTAGCAAGTTTGGCCAACGCGTCTGCTTTGCTGTTTTCCGTACGCGGTATGGTTTCCAAAGTATAGGAGGGAATTTGGGCCAACAGTTGTTGCACCTTTTCACCATACTTCACCAACTTCGGTTTGCACGTTTGGTAGTCGCCGTTTACTTGACTAACGACCAGTTGAGAATCTCCGTATATGAGGAGGTTTTCAATTCCCATGTCAATGGCGATCTCGAGGCCTGCTATCAAAGCTTCATATTCGGCTTCGTTATTTGTCCTCAGCTCTGTTAAGGAGAAAGCGAAGCGCATTATCCCTCCTTGTGGAGTCACGAAGATGAGGCCTACCCCCGATTTGATTATAGGGGCGTTTTGTCTGCGCTTCTTCAGGGAAGATGCCCTATCGAAATAAAGCTCCCATCGGGCATCACCGCCGTCGATCGCATCAAACGCATGTTCATCTGGAAGATCGTAATTCAAAGGAGAATCGGCAGGTATCGGGTGCTCAGCAAGGAAGTCGGCGATGGCCTGGCCTTTCACTGCCTTGAGAGGTTGATACGTTATCGAGAACTCCATCAAGAGCAGGGCCCATTTAGCGAGTCGACCCGTCAATATGGCCTTTGACATTAAATACTTAAGAAGGTCTACTTTTGAAATGAGACGGACCTCGTGCGCCAACGCATAGTGCCTGAGCTTTGTTATCGCGAATATCAATGCCAGGCAGTGTTTTTCAATGGGGGAGTAGTTGCTTTCTGGCCCCAGTAGAACTCGACTTAAGTAATAAAGAGCTCTCCCTTTCCCTTGATCATTCTCTTGCACCCATAATGCGCCTAAGGAACCTTCGAGGGCGGTTGTGTAAAGAATGAGAGGCTTTCCCTTAACCGGAGCAGTCAACACTGGCGGGTTCTGCAGGTACTGTTTAATTTCGTCCAACGCGCCCTGGCATTTTTGATCCCAGACGAACGGGGTTCCCTTCTTCATCAGGTGACTATAAGGACGACACTTGCCCGAAAGGTTGGCTATAAATCGCCGTATATACGCGAGCTTCGCTTGGAGAGATCGCAGCTGCTTAAGAGTCCTTGGCGGAGGCATTTCCATGATCGCCTTGATCTTGGACGGATCTATCTCGATACCTCGGTGTCGGACGATGAATCCCAGGAATTTGCCTGAAGAAACTCCGAATGCACACTTGAGAGGGTTCATCTTCAAGTTGTATTGCCGAAGGCGTTGAAATACGGTCTTCAGATGCTCAAGATGTTCTTCTTATAATTTGCTTTTAACCACGAGATCGTCGATATAGCATTCGACGATTTCATGTATAAGGTCATCAAAGATCTGCGTCATGGCCCTTTGATAGGTGGCACCGACGTTCTTTAAACCGAAGGGCATCACCTTGTAGCAGAATACACCCAGAGGAGTCCTGAAGGCAGTGCACTTCTGGTCTTCTGGATGCATTTTTATCTGATTATATCCTGACGAGCCGTCCATAAAAGAGAAAACCTCATGAGTGGACGTGTTGTCTATCATCAGTTCGGTGACTGGCACCGGGAAATTATCCTTTGGGCAGGCTTTATTGAGATCCCGAAAATCCACGAATATGCACACCGTCCCATTTTTCTTCATCACCGGGACGATGTTGGCGATCCATTCAGGGTATTGAACTTCCTGAATGAAGCCAGAGTCGATCAGCTTCTTGACCTCGGCGTTGATACTCAACTCAAGCTCGAGCCGCATTCTTCTTGGTGCCTGTTTGACTGGATTGACGTCCGGGGATATTGCCAATTTATGCACAGCAATTTCTGGATCTAGTCCCGGCATTTCGGAGTAGTTCCATGCGAAGCAATCTTTGTGCTGTATAAGCAGGTCTTTTAACGCAGCCACCCTTTCTTCAGATAGCAGCTCACTGACGAACGTCGGTCGTGGATCGTTCGCCATCCCCAACTCGATTTTCTTGAGGTTATCTGCAGTGGTATGTATTCCATCCTCCAGTTCTTTCGGCGCTGGCGGAAATTCTGAGATTACCTCGTCGTTGCTGTTTTCGAAGCACCAGGGAAGGTCATCCATGTTCTCGAGCCCTTCTTTTAATATTTTTATCGTGTGACAAGTGCGAATCCGCTTCCAATCCCAATGTGGAGTTGGTTCTGTTCTTGCGGCTTTGGGTTCGTGCTTCTGTGGCGGCGCTACCCTCCAGTTGTCAGACAGAGCGAATTTGCCAAGCTGATACTGATCTTCAACCCAATTCTTGAAGGTGAAGCAATCTTCAAGAGGATGCCCTATTACTCGATGGTAAGAGCAATAGTTTAGGTCAGAGACTTCGCCTGCTTGTTCGGGGTGCTTGGACTCCGGCAGTGTAAGCATCTGATGTTTTAGAGCAAGCTCAAGTATCTTCTTCGTCTTGTCCCGAGGAAACAAGTACGCTCGACCCATTTTCTTCATGAGGGACAGATCAATAACGCTCGACTCCCGCTTGCCTGGCTTCTTAGCCCCGCTTTGTTGCTGTTGAGCACCTTTTTGGCCTTTCGGCTTGTTTCTGCTTCTGCGTCCAGCCTTTTTTTATAACAGGTTGGCAGGGGGCGGCACTTTCATCTTTGACGGCCTGTTGAAGGAGACGTTGCGTTTTGGCTTTCTCGTAGATGGCCATCTCGCGGTTGTGATCATCTCGGACTTTTTGACCAGCTTCCCTTATAAGCCTGTCCATTTGATCTTCAAACGACGGATTGGGCACTCTTATATCAGGAACTTTTACTGGTTCAGGATTAGCGTCCTCCTGTTGAGCATCTGCTTCTTCATTGAAGTGATGCACGACGTAACAGTCGCGGAGCAGCTCTCGTTTCTTGGAGCGAATGTATCCGAGCCCGATCGTCTCCATCCTGCCACTAGGCAGCTTGTGCTGAGTTCCGGGGACGTTCCAGACCCTGTCATAGAATTTGGCCTTCCTAACGGTCTGTTTGAAGGGTATCTTTTGGCGCTTCAACAGCCTCTTCAAGCCTTCTGTATAATATCTGGGTAGACAGATGGGTTGAAGCCTGTCCAGCGTAGGATCTGCATCGTGCCAGATTTCTTTCTCTATTTTGTTTTCTTCAGAGCGGTAGAATAGAATTGCCTTCTCGCCTTCTCGCCTGGGAGGGATATAGAACGTCTGCAGCTCCTCTATACTGTCGGTATCAAGCGCATCCAGTTCTTTATAATGTTTAAGCGGCACCATAGCGACTTGTAGACTTTGCTCTTCGTCAGCGGAAGCTCGTATTGAAGATCGAGCAGAGAATACCGCATGGGCCTCATCCTCCGAATCACTACCAAAGATCAACGTAGGAGCGGATGGTCCCGGCTTAGTGTATTGGGGGGACCTGAATAAACTATCACCTCCTCTTCCTCGGTATCACTGCCGAAGACAGGGATGGCTGCGTTAGTTTTGTTCTCCGGCTTGCGACACCTTTCCGTGTCTTCGAAATTTGGCAAGAAGTATTTGGCATCTTCATATTTGCGAACTTCGTTTACGGAAAACGGATTCAGTTCTCCTGTCACGGTATACTCGAGACCATCCCTAAAATATTTCATACACTGATGCTGTGTAGAAGGGATGATGTTGTACTCGTGTAACCATGGCCGGCTGAGTAGTGCATTGTAGCATGTCTTAGCATCTATGACGTGGAATTTAATGTCCGTGACAAGCAGCCCAAAGCGTAGCATCAGTATCACAGATCCAAGAGTTTTTGATGATTGGGAGTCGAACCCGGAGATGGTGATCTTGTCCCGAGCAAGGTGCTGGATGCTCATGCAGATTTCTTTTAACACCCGCACATTGAGAAGGTTAACGGAGGATCCATTGTCGATCAGGATTTTGCCTATCTTTATATCGTGGCAGTATCATGAGACATAAAGGGGGCGATTGTGTTCGCACGTCCCAAGGAGAAGGTCCTCTTCGCCAAAAGTGACATCTGCCGTGTGCACGTCCTCCAATTCATCCTTCATTTTTTCTTCGGCCAGGAAAGTTTGGAACTGCTCCGGGTCCTGTAGTGCCTTAATTAATGAATCTCTCGCCTCCTTTGATACTAAAAGGGTGTCAAGAATGCTGAGCTGCGATGGTAGTTTCCTCAGATGCGCTAAGACGTTGTAATCCACCTTATTTTTCTTCGGCGGGTCTTTGGCAGCTAGCTCTTCCATGACTTGGTCATCTAGGGCGATGTCCTCAGAGACCTTTTCTTTCCCTTTATCTTTTTTGTTTGGGGGTCCGAGATTCTTTTCGGGCAGCGTGCGATTACGCAGCCGGATATTTTCATAAATTTTTGGCTCTTCTTCTTTTCCCGAGGTGGACTTTTTAAAGAGGGGGCCAAGCTCCAGCTCCTCATCAGAATCGCTCCCGAACGTGGGCACTTGTGACCTGCCGGTGTTAACCATGCAACAATCGCCAGTAGTTCTTTTAAGCCCTACGGTCGTATTTCTTTGCTCCCGACGAGTTTTGCGCTTTTCCCGCTTGAAGCGTTGTCTATGAGCAACGTATCCTTACCACCATTTATCAAAAGCTTTGCACTCTTGAGTGGGGTGTGAAATCTTCTGATGATATAAGCAATAGGAGGGGTGCATTTCTATTTCACCAGTAATTTTTCCTTCGGAGGATGGTAGCTTCATACCCATTGACACGGCTTTAGCAAACCTCTTCCTCATCTTGAATTTGATTTTATCCACAGTGGGTGTACTTTGCTCCAGCGGGAGTATCTCAATTCTTTCGTCAAGGCGTTGGTGTTTGGCTCTTTCGAATATAATCTCCTCGAGCTCCCGATCAGCTTTGCTTTTTAAGAGAGCTTCATTGAGGAATGCATCGATTATTTCATCCGATGGCTCTAGAATTTTTGGTTCGGGATCTGCCGCCAGCGTTTCAGTACAAGGAGTCTCCTCATCGTTCGTGAGCGAATGGGAAATCATATGACAGCTCGCCATATATTCCTCAGATTCATCTGACGAACTATCTCCCTCATCTTCCTCTTGAAAGACATGGTTGAGGAACTCTTGGAATGTAATGGGAGTCCGTGCCTTCTGGTTGTATTCCTCCAACGCGTCAATTTGTTTTTACAAGTCCGTACACTTGTCGCCAGGCTTCACGGGCTTCTTTGACTTCTTTTTCTTCTTCTTTGAAGATTTCGACGGCTGGTTATGAATGCTTGGGCCACCTCCATCGAACTTTTGAGTTGGACGAGGCTTCAACATCCCTTCAATGATCTGCGGCTCCAACGGGTTCTTCCACTTGATCGCTGGGCATGTCTGAAGATCGTTCAGCATCCTCTTTGTCTTGGTTGATAATACAACCTCCCAAGGAGCTTCTTCGACGACGGAGCATGTTGCCCCCGGCGTATTCGTCCCCTTAGATGTGTGGCGCTGCGGGGGATTCACCTTCTATTTGTCAGATAACGCGAATTTGCCCTGTCGGTATTGGTTTTCAAGCCAATTTTTGAAAACGTAGCAATCTTCGATCGGATGGCCCAGTACTCGATGATAAGGACAGTAGTTGGGCTCATTGACATCACTTGGTTGCGACGGGCGTTTTGGATCTGGTAGGTTTATGAGTCGGTTGCGCAACGCCAGCTCGAATAACCTTCTCGTCTTATCTCGGGGAAAGGAGTAAGAACGTCCTAGCCTCTCCTCAAGGGCCACATACGGACGCGTATTATTTTGACGAACAACCGGCTTCAAGTCACTCGGTTGTTGTTGAGCATTAGCGACAACGATCGCTTTTCCCTTCCCCTTGTCATTTCGGGAGTCCGGCTTTGGAAGAGGGGGTTTATGGCCCATCTGATCCATTTGCGCTAGTTTGTCAATCAATGCCTGGAAGGTAGTCGGCTTGAAAAACATCATAAATTGCGAGATGGTTGCTTGCGGATCAAGGGTTCCCACAAACATACCTACTGCGGGAGCTTATTCAATGCGCTGCTCGCACTTCGACCATAAGTTTCGCCACCGTATAGGATATTGGACCCATGTCTCGCCTGGCTTTACCCTGGCGTTAATCAGTGCCGTTATCGGGGTGCGTTCACTGGCGCTTGCAAAACGCTGAGTAAACAACAGCTCCATCTCCGCGAAGGTCTTGATAGAGTCATTCGGGAGCTCAGAGTACCACTCGAACGCCGTATCTAATAAACTTCCAACAAACTGACGAAGCAAAAGCTTGTCATCACCGCCGGTGTTGCCGCAGAGTGCCCTGAACTGGGCAACATGCTGGTGAGGATTGCCCGTCCCCTTGTAGACGTGGAACTTGGGAATTGTGTAACCGGGCGGGTACTTGATTTGGTCGTACCAACTTGGATATGGACGCCCTGTTCTTACGACCTGGCCAGCTGCTTCAGTCGCATGATGAACCCGTATTTGCTGGGCTATGTACTCGTCCAAGTCAGCTTTGGAGATTGTCTCTTCTTTAGCTGCTGACAGAGCTGGCAGAGGATTCGACGTCTCTCCCTTATCGTCTTCAAGGATGATCGGGGGATCTTCGGCCGGAGGATCTTGTTGGATCATCATCCCCACCATGTCTTGGAACAGGAGGCCCATACGCTGTATGTTGGCTGCTTGTTCAGCAGCCTCTTTGTCCTTCTTTTCCAATATTCGACGAAGGAATTCGGCGTCGGTTTCTTCCTTCTGGCGTTCATCCGAGGACGTTTCAGGGTTTTCTTTTGGCCCAGTAAGTGCGGCCATAGCGTTCATCATCTCTTGGAGCTTCTGCTGCTGCTCCTGCGCTTTGGTCACGGATCGCGTAAGTGGTCGATGACCCGTAGATATGCGACTGCCCTCCTTACCAGATGCCATACAGACGGTATGAACTATAATGCCCCCAGACCTAGGGCGTTTGGGTTCACCACCTTTGATATTCGTCATCGGCGTCAGCACTTTCTCCGGCCTTCTTCTTTTATGGGCCGTAGAAGTTGAGGGGGCCGTTGCTTTGGGCACCCAAGCGGTCGTCGCCTTTCGTTGCTTGACCAGGGGATTTTCTTTCTGCCGACCTTTCGACTTCTTGTGCTGGCGAGAGAAATTAGGATCAATGACAGATTCTCGGACTCGTCGCCATGTCTTGTAGATCCTGGAGGACAGCGATTGAGGAGGCTGCTCCGGCTTTTCTGTTTCCACGGCAGTCTCTACCGGTGGAGGAGATCTCCTGAGCACCGCAGTTGGTGAGTTCCTGCGTACCCTATTCAGCAACTCAAAGTTGTTCCCGGTTGGAACAGGAGCATTGACTTCTGCCGTTGGAGCCGGTGGAGTTATCCCAGAAGGGGAGTTGCCCCCAGTCTTCCTTACCCGGCGCCAGTGGCGTCGTCGGGCGCGACGAGTCATCGGTATTGGCTCAGAGACAGAAACAGCTTCTTCTTGCCCCCTGTTCGGGTGTGGGGCGGTTGCCGGTGTCAGCCTATTGAAGACTAATGTCTTTTAAGCAGCAAGAGTAGGAGTGGGAGTTGGGATGATCAATCTTGTAAAGACCGATCTCTTAGCAGGAGAAGACGCCTTGACGACTTCAAGAGCAGGTTTGGGTACTCCTTTTGGAATAACCCTTTCCGGGACTGCAAGCTTTATCGTGGGCTCACAGGAGTTTTGGCCCAGTCTGGAGAAGACCGAGGCACCGGTGTTGGGCGACCCGTTGAGAGGGGCCGCAGTAACTGAAAGTCGATCGAAGACCGACTTCTTAGGAGCTTCTTGTACGGGCACGGGGGTGCTGAAGCTTGTTGGAGGAAGCATAGTTCCGAAAAACAGCCCCGTGGTGGCTTGAGTAATCTGCTCCATGGGCATGGTGAACAAAGAGGCCGTTTGGGGCCCGTAGGTTATGCCCCCAGTTGAGGCCGGACGCGAGCTGCAGCTGCAGTTGGAGCACTTCGAACAAGTTGAGGCCATCGATGCTTGACTTCTCTTCTGCACCAAGCAAGAGACCAATTCTTAGTAAACTTGAAATCCAAAGGCAACCGTTAACAAACCGTGATTGGTTCGCGAAGACGACACACGAAGTGTGGAGTGGAAAGAGGAAAAGGTCCCACCGGGCGTGCCAGAATCTGTTCCCCTCCGAATGGCGGCGGAGACGACGTGAGGACGTCTGGCCTGAGATTCGGGGCAGATGCTATATGGTTTTATCCATCTACCTCTCCGAAGATGCCAAGTTGATTTATGGCACCGTGTATCGGAGGTTTAGACGGATGCGGTCGATGTAGCAGACTTCGTCAGATTCCCCCTCGCTTGAGGGGTTTTTGATTGTGGGGACGCTCTTTCCTGCAGGCGCAAGCCCCTACAGTTAATTACGCTACCGCATCGCGGTAACAATACAGATTTCACAACGGGGACGGCTGGAGCGAATAGGTAATATTCCATATTAAATAAAACTGACGATACTCATCGTGTATCAAATCATGGTTAATTGATAATTGATATTTGTATCCTTATATGTCATGTAGGTCTTCATTTTTTGCATCGGAGCATATACGAATATAAAGTACAATGCAATGAGAGTTTGGTGCCGGTGCATCTTTAGGATTTGGAACAATTTACACGGGACCATCTTTCTCACATCATATTGAAGAAAGAAATGACCCCGAAAATGAGGGAGATGGTGATGATGTAGACCGATCATGAAAGAGATGGCGACATGCAAGAAGACAGTATGCGGTACGCTGACTAAGATGAAGTGGACGATTAGTGGGTGCATCAAGCATATGCTACCAACGAATATGTTCAGTTCGAAGACCCATATCCTGATGAGGTGATTAATGATGCCATGGTAGAAGTATATGCTACTGAGGATATGATCATCGATGACACTTGTTGGGCGACGCGAACGGATGATAATGTCGAATTTCAAGCCAGACAGATACTGCGACGAAGGAAAAATTGATTGAAGAAGTTAGTGCATGGTCCATTAAGAGGCGTGTGTCTCATTCAAAATGGCCAGGAGTACTAAAACAAAGTACACTGTGGTGTATGATAACAATCCAGGTATGGGCCTTAGACAATGTCCTTGGAAACTTCATGCAATAATATCAAAATGGTGGGCACATTTGACACGCTTCACTATAAAGGAATATAATCCGGAGCATCGATGCCGAAACACTGTAGGGGTTGTGGAGCACAAACATGCCACATCAATATTTATAAGCCAGTGCATCTTGCCTTTGCTAAAGAGGCGGCTTGATATGACACTAGTTACCATCAAAGATCAAATGGAAGGGGCATATCAAATTAATATTTCTTATTTCAAAGCGTGGGAGGCGAGAAGGAAGGATTTATGCATGATATTTGGGGATTGGGAGAAATTATATCAAACTCTGTCGCGGTATCTCGAAGCAATCACGAAGAACAATCTGAGAACAGTTTACAAAATCACCTACGAAAACTTGACTCCAACAGCAATCCAGTTTACCGGCGTGTTCTGGGCATTCGGACCATCAATTAAGGGATTTGAATACTGTCGTCCAGTTCTGAGCATTGATGGCACACACTTATAGGGTAAATGTAAAGGGACTTTGCTTATTGCTACCGGGGTGGATGCAGATGGAAAGTTGTATCCTTTGGCGTTTGCGGTTGTTGGTGGTGAAACTGAAGCAAATTGGGAATGGTTCTTCGCATGTATTCGTATATATATCCCCGGTGTAAGCTGTCTCCAAATTACATGATTATCTGATCAGATAAAGGGTCTTCTAAGGGTACTAGCTCAAGGATGGCTACGCCCCATTATCATCGCTACTGTTTGCGGCATATCAGAGCTAATTTCTCGAAAAAAATCAAAGACGAATCATTATAACTTTTGTTGTATAAAGCCGGTTGTGCTTCGGATTCTCTAGTTTATGTGCAAAAAAGAGCTCGTATTAGAGAATTAAATTCGAAGGCAGATACTTGGATTAACAAAAGTTTAGGGGGGTATGAAGATCGTTGGACGTTATGTATGGACGATGGTGTAAGGTATTGTATTATGACTATGAATTGCTCCGAGAGTTTTAATGGTGTTCTTAAAGGAGCTCGTGCATTACCGATACAGGCATTGATTGCTAAAACCTTCTACCTTCTCAACGCATACTTCGTCACTCGTCGTGAAGCAGCGGCTAAATAGGACACACTGTTCACTTCGAAAAATGAGAGTATATTGGCTAAAAGAAATACGGATGCGAGATATTGCCAACTTCGTCGATTCTCTAAGCATATTTGGAAGTGGTAAATAAAGATATAATTACGTATGACGTTGGTATAGATGATAATGGATGTCGTTGTAGTTGTAATATACTTTTACTACAAATGCTTCCATGCAAACATGTGATGGCAAATTGTTCACGAGCTTTAGGGAGATCAAACATATCTATGAGATCTTATGCCGTGGAGAGTGTTCTCGCCACAATTTTTGGCCAAAACGTGCATTTGTTCCCATATTCAAGTAGTGCACACCTATACATGCGCACTTGGTAAGATGGCCAAGACAAATCACATGTGCATGACGTGCAACACACGTGCGTATGAGTCAAACAACTCAGCCAAGGTTGCGCGCACCTATACATGCGTACTTGGCAAGATGGCCAAGTTGAATCACATGTGCAACGCCCAAGTTGTGTGCACTTATATATGAGTATTTGGCAAGATGGCCAAGTTGAATCATACCTGTGCATCCATACGTGCGATGCATGTGCGCATGTGTCAAAGATCACAAGCACGCATGTACGTTCCTTGAAGCAGACGTTTCTAACAAGAAATAAATCTTGTTGATAAGGAATCAAATCCTTAATTAGAAGCAAAATCTTCTGTTAAGATCCATGATCTCCATCCAACGATGATTAAAGATCACCACTTGATCATGATATTAATCGAGATCTCTAAATGAGAGATTCTCTCAAACTGATTGATATTTCTCAGGCCCTATATAAAAGACCCATGAGATCAAAATCAAAAAAGGAGACACCTACCCATAAACTTAAGAAAAATATAGATCTCAAGAAAATATAGATCTCAAGTCTTTTTCATTTTCTTCCTCAGCGAACAAATGCGTAAGGTAGAGATAAAAGAGAAAAACTTCTCTTTTCCTCTATTAAAAAGATTTTGCTTTTATACAGAAGCCTTTGCTTCTTTTTCGAATCCATTGATTCGCCGTAAAAGATCAAATAATCTTAAGGCTCGTCTCTCGTTCATAAAGTATATACTTTTACGAGAGATCGATCCTAAAATCTAAGAAAATATTATGCGCATCATAAAACACATATACATGATTTGAAAACAGATAAAAAATCGAAGTTTTTGTTTCTTGGAAAAGACAAGAAGAAGAAAAGAACATAAAACAAAAGCCATTGCTTCTCTATGAAAGCTTTTGCTTTCTGATTGGAACAAGTGCTCATCCAAACTAGTGCGTACTCAATAAAAATTGTCGCCTTTGAGACATGCGCATCACGTGATATGCACGTATGCGCACTTGTTGGATGCTGCCCATAAAGACATGCGCGTCACGTGATATGCACACACGCGCACTTGTTGAAAATGGCCCATGAATGTGCGAGCGTCACGTGATATGCACGTTGACTTTTTGCATGCGCACATATATATGCACACTTGTGATTTTGAACCGATAACAAGTGCGAGCCACGTGATATGCACGTGAGCGGTCCCCGATTGCAAGCAGATGCGTAACCCATGTGATATGCACGTGCACACTCTCATCAAAGACGTTACATGTACATGCGCACGTGGACATCAACTTTTGCTTGATTACTTAGTTAAAATAAACTAAGTATAGAAACTCATGCTTCTCATATATGATCCATTGATCAACATATCAATGATATCTAAATTGATCTTAGTCCCATATACGACTATTGATCTTTCATCAATGCTCTCCAAATTGATCTTAATATCATATCTGATTAATGATCTTTCATCCATGATACCCATATTGATCTTAGTCTCATCTATGACTAATGATCTTTCATCCCAAATTGATCCCAGTCTTATATAAGACTAACGATCATCAGTTCCAACATAATCTTTGCCCTCATATACGGGATTTGGTTCAAGGGTATATCTTTCCACACCTTTGATATATGTCGTTGTAATTCCTCGGTGTCTTCAGAGAGGTGGCGGGTCCCAACAATCAACTCCTCCTCCTTCGTCCTAACTTGATGAGAGATATGAAATTTCATCAAGACAGGGAATGTCCTAACCTTCACATTGATGCACCTCCATATTGATGTGCATACCCTCATATTGATACGCCTCCTATTGGTTATAGTGCCCTCAAGGCAAATATTGTAATCGCAAGTACGTGATTATGATGATTGAGGGAGGACCTATACGGATAGAACAGTCTTACTCGAGATGATAATATACTATCTGGTTTGTCTTTATCATCATGTACATACTTTATGTGGTATTACAGATCACTATTACATGTTGATAGAGCCCATAGGATTCTTGCTTAACTACCAGTATTGTGATGGCGATCATATACGTGAGAGCCGGGTGGTCTATAAGCACATCATTAAATGTCCCTAGTCGTGGAAGTATCAAGACTGGGTATTGATATTCTAGAGTAGACTAGTGTATACTGATCGAGACCCCGACGAGGGGTGGTGGCCAGGTCTCACAAGCCATTGGTGTCAGTTTGTTCACCTAAGATAGTATACAGGTGCTCATTAGGTTATGAGTACGCTGGACGGACTCGCCGGGAACATGCTAGTTGGTATTATACCTATTGTCAGATAACAGTTCCCAGGTGACATGTGTAAAGGTTAGTCTGTCGACCTGAGATCGTCATTTTTCTCGTGTGAGTTCCCACCGTGCTTCGATTACTATCCTACCACGGCTCAAAGGAGTCATGCAAACAGGTTTTAGTTGGGTACAGTCCCGCCACATGGAGGCAGTGAGCGGATCGTCGGGGTTTCGTCTCTCCCGGTATTGGGGTTTGATGTCGCGTTGTGCACGGGTGGCCATCTCCAGAAATCCTTCGCCAAGATAGTCGAGAATTACTGATCTAGGATTAGTAGTTTCTCAAGTGGTGATGGATTTCATACCGACATGAAATGTCGTGTTATTAGGGGTCTGACTTTATCCACCCCTCTAAACACGATATACGATACTCTTAGACGAACGGACTGGACTGTACGGATATTATCACGGACAGGCTCAGTAGGGGTTCAGGATGAGTTTGCTCTTCGGCCTCCCTTTCGCTCAATACCTGGGTAGCCATTACGTACAGCTAGTGCCACTGACATACTTGTGGTTAAACCCACTGCCAGCGTATTGACGAGTCTTTAGAGTCCCACACAGAGGGTTTCCCTGCTTCGGGCGAAACGATATAGAGTCCGTATGGTTTTACGACAGGGTTCGATCATATACGTGCACTTGTGTACGCATCATGATTCGGACGGATGATACTAGTGGCTTTGGTTTAAGCCGGATTCTAGTATTGTATTGTTGGATTACTTTCGTCTCATTGTATTCGTATTTTGTCGGAATACGGATACGGGTATGTATATACGGATGAGGGGTATTCTTGTAATTTTATTACAAGTCTAGAAGATGCCACCTCATTTAGTTTTAACCATTTATTTTAAATGGTTAATGTGGCGGAGAATGATGTGTATTTGGCATTAATTGATGGCATGGCTCTCATGGTGACTCATGGACACTATTCTAGCATGCTTGATATTTGTAAGTGTTGTGAGGATTTTTCTTTAGTTGATGCCTCACTCTCTCATACTCACAACACTTAGCCATTTCTTGAGTTGCTTTGCTACACTCTCATCCTCATACTTCTTCTTCTACCTCCACCTATCAGGTCTCATGTGTTGAGAAACCTTGGGTGTTTAGAGACAAATGATCAGTCGAAAATATTGTATATTTTAGCCGGCAATTTCCCTAACATTTGCACTCATTTAGAAGTGTTCGGCATTCATATTCTACATATTAGCAAATCAGTCGTTAAATATCAGATTTCATGTGTTAGACTTTTAAACCGACACTTTAAGGGAAATTAACCGCATCTCAATTTGTAATTGTTGTTCTTGTTGTGATGTTCGAGTAAAACTCCGCTCGTAAAGGAGTCGAGACGATTGTAGAATGATGATGTAACAAATCTTAATACGATTTTTAAGTCCTACGAGTTTTGTAAACCCTAGCAAGTTCAAGAATCGATGACCTAGTTTCGTAGCGATGCTTTCTTGATTGTTGTCGCTCGAAATTAGGGATCTACGATCGTTTCTTGAATTTACTAGAGGCTAGAATATGAATGATATCGACGAAAGAACAAGGGATGAGATGAAACCCTAGTTTCACTAGAAATCCCTAATTCTTGTCGATCATCATCGATCTAGTATCAATTCATCGAAGGATAAGAATACGTAATTGTAAGATTACATCACATCTATAGATCCGATCGATTCCTACGAGCCTCATTTCGATTCTTGAGATTTGGTTTGGAAAAATCATCAAACGATCAATTCTTGATTCTATCTTTTACTTTTCTTAGATCTAGATATTTTCTTTTTCTTGAAATACAAAATTTAAATCATGAATTGTTTTGTTTTCTTTTCTTAAAGTTTCGATTCATCTAATTCGAAAGACGAACGATTACACTTTCCCTGTGGACGATCCGCACTCACTAACAATCTACATCCGACACCGTAGTTGATTGCGGTCAAATAATTTTTGGTTGTGATTTCTTTACAATTTTCCAACATTCACACAATCAAGAAATCATTTACAATCAAATGGCGCCGTTGCCGGGGATAGTGCGCTAATAGTTCGTATTTTGAAATTTGAGTTGAAAATTTTATTCCATCTAAATTTTGTGATCAAAATTCGTGCAAACACTAATACGTGTGTTGTGATTTGATTGCGAGAAAATCTGGAATTATTGGAGCTGTGGAATTTTTTTTCTGAAATATCCAGAGAGCTGTGTAGGTGAACAGAAGCTTGTGCACAAATTTCTGTGCACTGATCCCAACATACCACCGCCCTTCCGCGGCATAATAGCCTTATTGCGGCGGTTCCGCGCTTGATTGAAGGGATCTCTGTACCAACTTTCTGCAGGTACTTTTTTCCTCTCTCCCCTCTCCTCTTTTAGCTCCAACTAACACTTTGCTGCAGGATTCTTTGCAAATAATCGCAGCGCCGCAAAAAGCAAATTAAAATTTGTGCGTGTTTTTGATTCTTGGTTGTTTGCATATTAATACGGAAATTAAGGGGCACGACCAAATTCAGATTAGGTGGGGAGTTCATTACCCTTCCTAAGCCCTGAAAATCGCAAAACTTGCATCCGCATTACCCTCATTAATTAAAAAATATCTAGAGATGACTCTAAGGACCGTCGCGCTCAATTAGGACAAGAGAGGCCGTGGGTAATTCATTGCTTATCCGCGTTTTCTTGTGGTGTCTAAGGCGAGTGTGTCTAAGGCTAGTGGTTTTTAATTCGGCCCACTACTTACGTAGTAGAGTACCTTCCCACTTACCTGGCACTTATCCGGCCACAGGGGGACAAAGAGGCAGTGGAGGATTGATCCTGCGACTTGTCTTTTGGCAGTTAGGAGCGGTCTAGAGCCAGACCTAGGTGACCACTAGATTCTAGGGTTTTGTGTGTTGCATTTGTTGTGTTGCATCATATTTTCAAAAATCCGTATCATTTTTCAAAACAAACACCGCATTCATATCATTTCCCCTAATTATAAATTCACGCTGCCACTTGTACTAACCCTTTTTAGTGCAAGATAGGCTGGACATCGGGATTCTAGTGCCCGTTAAGTCCGCGTCCCCCGATCGACCCAAAAGTCGGTATTTCTACATTTACCTTTCTTTTACCCACCACCACACCCACATCGATGGATCCGTCTCCATCGAACTTCTTTTCCACTACTCTGCCGCCGTCCGTTGGTGCGCAGAATCCACCTCGCATCTCTCTCCAAGAAAGATGCTATCCAATACAAGGCCCACTTTCCACCTGTCTTTCCATTCCACTAGCCAACGGGGAAAATTTTCAAATAAAACCCCAATTCATCAACCTTCTACCAAAATTTCACGGTCTCGAGTCTGAAGACGCATACGTGTTTATCACGAAATTTGAAAATGTATGCGCAATGATGGGTACTTCACAGCTTTCTGTGGATGCTTTCCGTCTTCGTCTTCTCCCATTCACCTTGTGCGATTTAGCCGAGAAGTGGCTATATAACACTACCGCACATTCCATTTCAAATTGGGACGAATTCGTCAAAGCATTCCTTAAGAAATTCTACCCACACCACAAAACAGCTTGAGTCCGTAGCGAAATCTATCAATTCACCCAGCTTCCAAATGAAACATTTTCAAAATGTCTTGAACGTTTCAAGGATCTGTTAGTCCAATGTCCACATCACGGCATCCCGAGATGGGAATTGTGCCGAATCATTTATGAGGGCATTACTCCTTACACGAGACAGACCCTTGAATCCATGTGTCAAGGCAACTTTATAATCAAAGATGATGGGGAAGCCTGGAAATTTCTAGAAGATTTCGCTGAAAAATCTTTACAGTGGGAGGGTGTGAGTCAATCATCTAGGGATGGCAATGATATTTCCATAGGAATTAGAGCTGAAATTTCAGCTTTACACAAGAAATTTGACGCTATGGAAAATAAATTTTTAGCCGCCGCCCTAAGTCAAATATCACTCTCCAAAACTGTATGTGGTTGTTGTTCTGATCCATCTCACTTGACGGAAGAATGTCCGTTTCAAGGTCATGAGCATACTAATGCCGCATTTCAAAGACCTAGAAACGATCCATTTTCCTCCACATATGATCAGGGTTGGAGGAATCACCCTAATTTTGCTTGGAACCAATCACAATCTCAAAATACGGTTCCAAACCCGAATCAATTCCAAAGGGCCCCTCCACCACAACAGTAACCACCACAATTGAGTCAGCACCCCTTTCAAGCACAAAATTTTCAAAATCCGGTCAACACTTTTGCACCATCTAGTCCTTTGCAGTTGACCGGAACAGATGAATCCTATTCATTTGCACAATGCATGAATTTGGTCTTAACAAATCTCATGCAAGTTTCGGCTGAAATGAAGTCTTCTGTCGATTATATAAAGAAAAACTCTGCGTCCCAAAGCGAGAGTATTAAATCGATGGAAGAAGAAATTGCACGTTTAAAAGCCGAAATGAGTGCAAGAGAGAAAGGGAAACTTCCAGCTCAATCTTTACCTAATCCTGGCTATTCACATCATATGGATGAGATCACGTTGAGATCTGGAAGAGTGCTTGACACTCATGTTGGGGAAGAGTTTGATGATAATGATAAATCAATCAATAACACCCCGGCTGAGACCTTTCCTCACACACACACTTCTTACCCCAGTTCTTCTACCCCACCATCTTCTTTCGAGCCTATTCTTCATTTCCCAAAAGGCTCGCCACTTCAGCCCACCTCTTTTACCCCTCCACGGACGATCCCCACTTCTATTTTGGGATCGATTCCACAAACACTTCCTTCTCCTATGATGGACCCAGCGCTTATTGCTAAAGCACCTTATCCTAATCGGTTAAGGGCTAACACTCCGAGTCCACATATGGAGAAGATTATGAACATTTTTAAGCATGTAAACACCAACATCCCTCTCCTAGATGCCATCCAACAAGTTCCGTCCTATGCGAAAACTCTTAAGAACTTGTGCACTAGGAAGAGGAAGAATCCAGTGCCCAAAAAGATATTCATGAAAAAAACAATAGACACGGCTTTCCCCCAACAATTACCGAGGAAACGTAAGGATCCTGGATATCCTACTATTTCCGTTTCTATTGGGGAAAAACACATTAACCGTGCTCTACTAGACCTTGGCGCTAGTGTTAACTTGCTTCCATACTCAGTCTATGAGCAATTAGGGATCGGAGAGTTGAAGCCAACCAATTGCACTCTCCAGATGGCTGACCGATCAATCACCAAACCTAGGGGTGAACTGGAGGATGTGTTAATAAAAATCGGAGAATTTATATTCCCAGTAGATTTTATTGTAATTGATACACAACCTGTAGCGAACCCACGGAATCAAATTCCGGTGATTTTAGGTCGCCCCTTTTTGGCCACTTCCAATGCTATTATCAACTGTCGTAACGGTTCTATGACCCTATCTTTCGGGAATAGGTCAATAGAACTAAACATTTACAAGTTGGGAAGTGTACCCTCCGAACCTACTGCTCAGGTCTGTTCTGTCGACTTAATGGATGTCGACAGCAGCGAATTTGATGATCCTCTTTATACCGATCTTGACTCTTTTCATACGTTGTTGTTTGACCCAACTATGTATCATACACATACGGACTCTTACACCGAGATGTCCGGGTCAACAATTAACACCGATTATGAACTGCTTTTAGAGTCTGAAGATCACCCCGCATTTTGTGATGACATTATTCACCGGGGTATTGATGGAACTTTTGAGGAAATCTTCGCTGATGAACTCGCATTTTTGAATAACACGGGTGTTGAGATGAATCATCTCCCAATCAATGAAATTGAACCTCCACCCCTTCTTTTGACTTGTAAAAAGAATGCGAGTAATCCATCACATTCACTGCATCGTCTCTCCAATATGAGACGCACACACATTCTATTCCACCACTTACCTTTTCCCCACTTCTTCTTCCACCAACCAGAGCACTGCATTGATAAAATTTTTGAATGGTTGGTGTTGATATTCGGTCTTTGCAAAGCTTGGCATCGACCAATGATTTTTGACCCCCACTTGTGATTTTCAAAGCCTAACATTGCATAACTCAAGTTTGGGGGGGGGGGTATATTTTCGGGCTCCTGAAAAGAAAATTTTACAAAATTTTGAGCCAAAAATAAGTTTGGGGGAGGTTCTTCACTTAAATATTTTGCCCCCACTAATAAATTCCTCCCAAGCTTACAGGTTTTTCGAGATTTAGCAGATGGCAACAGTGAGGACACTGTTGAAAACAAGTTTGGGGGAGGTTTGTGCTTATTTTTGCATCATTTGCATATCATTTGCATAAGCACAAAACATTTTTGAAAAACCTATAAAAATTTAAAAATTTCAAAACTATAAAAAGATTTTTGTACATAAATAAGATAATAAAAGTTTAGATAGTGAACAATTACATCCATGAGATTAGAAAAATTTAAGAAAACCAAGAAAATTAGAAGTTTTCTTATACGAACTAGTAATAAGTAGTTATGAGCCGTTGTCCCAAGGGTTAGTAAGATGAAAGACGTCACTAATCTGAGGATAAAAATAAGTCTGAAAAATAGTTTCTATTCTGGAAAGCCAAACATTTTGAACGTTGATACCCTGCTATTCGCACTTACACACGTCTTAAAGCCTGGGATAGTAGAGGATACCTTGAAATGCTCTTGTCTTAAAGCCAAAAGTATGAAGGAAATAAAAAAAAAATGAATAAAGAAAATATAGAGTGGTGAGAAAAATGAACACTGGTTTTGTTATCACCGAAGGCAAGAAAAATGTATAGCGAGGGTGCTTCTTCACCTAGTGCCCTAAGGCCAACTGGTCTGGGAGTCACTGCTATGCCTAAGGTGGTGCAAGACGAGGAAAATACACCAAATAAGCAAGCACATGAGTAATCGGTCGGTTAGTACCTCAAGAAGTATTAACGGTCGCATGAAAGTGTGTGAGCAATCTCATCTAAATATTCATTAATTAAAAAAGTACTGAGGCTGATGGGCAAGAGTATGATAGCTTGAATTGAATTCTCCGGGTGTAGGGATGTTCTTTACACACACGCAGGGTTATATGATCGATGTTTGGAAGAAAGATAGGAATGAAGAATAGGACGATGTTTTATTGAGGGAGGACGTGATTTCTAACATCTTTTCATGACTATTAAGATAGGGCTCATGACAACCGAAAAGCTAGCTTAGTTGGAAACCCTAATTTTCAAAGTCTTTCTTTTACAATTCTTTTCTTTAAATGTAATATTCATGATCTTTCTTTTATTATTGGATTTTGTGGGTGCAATCCGCTGAAAACCCTCAGGAGACAACACTCCTCCTACTAGGGACACCTAGAGGTTTAAAGGCTTGTTGTACGTGCTCAGTGCAATCGTGTTGCCTACGAAAGTGTGCTAGTTAGTTTTTCTCTTTCTTTATTTTCTCCTTCTCTTTTTAATAAAACATTCGCTCGAGACGATCGAAATTAAGTTTGGGGGTATTTGATCAGTCGAAAATATTGTATATTTTAGCCGGCAATTTCCCTAACATTTGCACTCATTTAGAAGTGTTCGGCATTCATATTCTACATATTAGCAAATCAGTCGTTAAATATCAGATTTCATGTGTTAGACTTTTAAACCGACACTTTAAGGGAAATTAACCGCATTTCATGGCATCGCATCATTTCTGTATTTGCGCAACACTTGTCTTGAGTCTGTGCAGGAAATACAGAAGAAAAGCAAAAGAGCTGATCAAAAATACGCCAACTAAATCATTTCAGATCTGGTAGCAATTAAGAAGGAACTATACAATTCTATATATCAAACCAAGGCCCATACAACAGCCCAAGAGCACAACAGAGAGCCCAAGCCCCAACTCACCAAAGGCGCCGCGGATCCGCGGCGGGAGCTGGCTTGTGCCGCGGATCCGCGCCTCTTATGCCACGTCAGCCATCCAAATTCAGTGCAGAATCTCAATCTCTGGGCCCACATTCCTTTCTGATATGTCAAGTTCCAGAATACCCTCGAAGCTACTGCCAGATCAGCAAAGACGATTAAGCAAGGCTAATCTTAATTAAGCTCTTAACTAATCCTCTTCTAGAAGCTATCTCCTAACTAATCACATCTAGAAGCTTCTCCCCTAACTAACTTTTGGAGGGAAATTTGAATTTCTTCAACAAACTTTAGGAGGGAAACTTAGAATTTGAAATCCTAGATCTAGGGTTTAGATGTCTATAAATAGGAACCTAGACCTAGGGTTAAAGGTTAATCAATAATCAATAACCATTGGTTCATTCTACACCATTTTTCTTCCACAAGTCTAGTGACAAGGCTTGTGCGAAACCCTAACCCTAATTCCACTCCAAATTCAAGATCTTGAGTACCCAATCAAGCGAGAAGCCTTCAACCTTTTAGGAGCCGAGCCGATCTTCAATCGGGCAAGTGATCCAAGCCGATCCGCGATCCACGGAGACGAGCGAAGCCAAGTCGACGATCGAATTCTTCCTCTTGTAGTTCTTGAGCGAATGTAATGAAATTGTTGATATAAATAAAAGGTGAAATTCTTTAATCTTGCTTTCTTTTAATTCTTGCATCATGATTAGATCTCAATTTGTAATTGTTGTTCTTGTTGTGATGTTCGAGTAAAACTCCGCTCGTAAAGGAGTCGAGACGATTGTAGAATGATGATGTAACAAATCTTAATACGATTTTTAAGTCCTACGAGTTTTGTAAACCCTAGCAAGTTCAAGAATCGATGACCTAGTTTCGTAGCGATGTTTTCTTGATTGTTGTCGCTCGAAATTAGGGATCTACGATCGTTTCTTGAATTTACTAGAGGCTAGAATATGAATGATATCGACGAAAGAACAAGGGATGAGATGAAACCCTAGTTTCACTAGAAATCCCTAATTCTTGCCGATCATCATTGATCTAGTATCAATTCATCGAAGGATAAGAATACGTAATTGTAAGATTACATCACATCTATAGATCCGATCGATTCCTACGAGCCTCATTTCGATTCTTGAGATTTGGTTGGAAAAATCATCAAACGATCAATTCTTGATTCTATCTTTTACTTTTCTTAGATCTAGATATTTTCTTTTTCTTGAAATACAAAATTTAAATCATGAATTGTTTTGTTTTCTTTTCTTAAAGTTTCGATTCATCTAATTCGAAAGACGAACGATTACACTTTTCCTGTGGACGATCCGCACTCACTAACAATCTACATCCGACACCGTAGTTGATTGCGGTCAAATAATTTTTGGTTGTGATTTCTTTACAATTTTCCAACATTCACACAATCAAGAAATCATTTACAATCAACAAACTAATCCATCATTAGACTCTACATCTTCTAGGCTATCTAGTTTAGCAAACTAGGTACCCTAGTTATCTCGGCTATGAGGTTGGAGCTCGATTCATAAACTCTCAGGTGGATCATCTTCGATGGAGGGAGACCGGAGATCAAGCTTGATCAAGGAGGCCTCTAGGAGCTTGGGATGATGGTTCAAGACCGAAGGACACGGATCAATTCGGTATAACCATCTAACTCCTTTTATGTATATTGCTAGTTTAGGGTTAATGGTAGATCCGAGTAGCGGGTTGGGGTAGCGCTAGTTTATAAAATTTTTGTTTCGCGATCGGCCACGGTTTGATGGCCAGGGCGCTGGCATAACCCAACTTGGTACCAGAGCTAACCCATTAACCCCATACTAGCTAGTTCTAACGTGCTAAAAAGATCGATCGATAAAATATCCGAAATCACAATTCTGTATTTCAAGTTTCTGCCGTTTTTTCAAACTGTTCAAAAAATTATTTTCAGAGCCTTAAAAATCCGTGCAGGCTTTTTTAGAAGCACAGAAAAAATTTGGGCACATAAGCTTTTTAAACTGCCGCATTTGGTGCCTATTTGTAGCGGTTCCGCGGTCGTTTAGTGCCATCCGTGCACAAAAATTTTCCTGCCATTCTATTTCATGGAATTGTGAATTTTGGTATATATGGTTTTGGCTCAGATTTGTTTGAGTGCTGGTTTGCATTTGGGGCCAATTTGGGAAGTTTTGTCGATCGAAATTTTAAGTGCACGTTTATCAGTACATGCATTACTATCTACGACCGTGAATATCATTAGAGCGGTACAACTAGTCTAATTGCTGTATGTCTTTTAGACGGGTTTCGCGAACATGATATTCACGTTGATGTTCTGTGTTGTGTTGTTGTTTTGGCTAGATCATCATGGTGGATAGCCAGTGGTGCAATGGTAGTACAGTTTAGATTCGTTTGTACATTTGATATTGCGGGGCGAGTGTCCAACTTGTGGACTGCCGTCTCTGCCAGCTTGTATATTATTTGTTTGGGCCACGACCGGGTTGAGGTCGATGTCACATTGTACATATTATTTTCTTTTCTGTACTAGGATTACCCTAAGGTCGAGTGCACGAATAGCCGGGTTCTAAAGGGCAACGAGTCCGCATCTCATGGCGTTGAAACGGAGGGGACCTTACTCGGGCTATTCGCCACACTCGTAGGGGGTATAGTTTGACCCAAGATGGGGTGATCAAGTTACCGGATTCCGTGATGTGCTGGGTGGACCATTCACTTTGTTGATTGGGATTGCCCTACTTCTGGGATTGGTGGGTAACTTGCCGCACTCGTAACGGTCCCGGTTTTCATTGCATAAAGTGATTAATCATTCTGATCTAGGTTAGTAAATACAGATTATAGGTGTTCCCTGATTAAAAATCAGGAATTACCTCAATGAGGTATCACGTGCTCACACATGACCAATGGTCACGTGTTGACATATGATGGTTAAATTCTCATCAAACAGAAATGAAAACAAACAGCTGAAAGGAGGACACAACTGGGGGTCACGTGCTCACACGTGACCAAGGGTTACGTGCCACCACGTGACAGGTTTTGAAAGCCTTATAACTTAATAGAATTAAATTCTAAATTTCTCTAAATCTTTCCAAACGAAAAAGGATTATGGGGGAACCGTTGGATTAAAAATCCAAGGGTGATTAAAAATCACCAATTTATGGAAAGATTTTAGACAAGGAAAGATTTCCCTAAATTTCACCAGAAATAACAAACATAATATCTTTTGGATTGAAAATCTAATGGTGAATAAAATTCACTGTGTGATCTAAAGGATCATATTAGTTTTAAAGACAAACAAAATCTTTCAATGAAAGATTTACTAAACAAATTGATTCTTTTCCTTCTCCTATAAATAGGAGCCAAGAGGAAGAATTTTGAGATCTTAAAATTTCTAAAGGCAAATAGCAGAGAGAAAAGAAAAGAGAATTTAATTCTCAAGAAAGAAAACCCTAGGTGAGAAAAGAAAAAGGGATCAAAGCTTCATAAAACAAAAAAGAGAATTTAATTCTCAATTTAAGAGTTTAACTCTTCTGCAAAAAGAACTTAGTTCTTCCTCTGGTTGAAGATCTGCAGAAGCAAATCTCCCAATAGGTTGAGAATTTAATTCTCATCGGGTTGAGATTCTGCCATGCAGATCCAAAACTTAGAGAGAGAATTGAGTTTAGAGTATTTAATTCTCCTAAATTCACAGGAATTAATTCCTCCAAGATGAAATTAGGGTTTAACCCTATATGAAAATTTAATTCTCTCAAACTCATAGGAATTCAATTCCTTCAAGATAAAACTAGGGTTTAACCCTATATGAGAATTTAATTCTTCTAAAATTATAGGAATTTAATTCCATCAAGATGGACAAAACTAGGGTTTAACCCTAATTGAGTATTTAATTCTCTCAAATTTACAGGAACTTGATTCCTCCTAAAATGAAATTAGGGTTTCACCCTATACAAGAATTTAATTCTTTTACATATATGGAAATTTAATTTCCCTAAAAGGAAATTAGGGTTTAACCCTACATAAGAATTTAATTATTTCACAATAGGAATTTAATTCCTCTAAAATCATAATTAGGGTTTAACCCTACAGAGAATTTAATTCTTAAAAATAAGGAGACTTAAAAGATCTCCATGCATGCAAAGAGCTAAGGTCACGTGGCCCCACGTGACCCTGAAAAGATCCTAAAAAAAGAGAAGGAAAAAGCTTTGAGGCAATGCCTTACGTGCTCCCACGTGACCTCCAAAACAAAGAGAATAAAAGCAAAGGAAATGTGGGCTTTGGGCGCTCTCACGTGTTACCACGTGACCCCTAATAAATGCTTTAACAAATCAGTGCATGAGTGCCTATCACGTGCCCACACGTGATGGCTAAAAATTAAAAGTGTTTAACACTTATTTGCAGAACAGAATAAAAGGAGATCTGGCCCCACCTTTGGGCGTCCTCACGTGTCCCCACGTGACCCCTTCTTCTCTAGTGTTTAACACTAATTCGAGAGCTTTATTTACAGTATTTAACACTGATTGTCTTTTAGTGTTTAACACTAATTTGAGAATCTTATTTCCAGTGTTTAACATTGTTGTTTTCTAGTGTTTAAACACTAACTTGAGAGCTTTATTTCTAGTGTTTAACACTACTATTCTCTAGTGTTTAACACTACTTTTAGCCAAATTGGCTAATTTTCCAGAGGCAAAAGGCTCCCCTTCAACTGAATCTCAAAATGGAGAAAAATTCAGAGCTATAATGTTTAATGCTCAGTCAAAGTTAAAAATGTTATCAAAGCCCTCAAACTCTTGTTTAGCATTGCTAAATAATGTGGGCTTGAACCCAGACAAGTGTTTAATGGTCCAATAAAGGGCCAATATTTCAAATTTAATTAGACTTAGCCCAAGTTGGCCATAAGTCCTCAATTCAGACTTAACTGAGCCAATGTGCTCATAATTTAATTAATTGATCTTAGTTCCAAATTGGACTACAGATCCCCAATCAACTTTGGTTCGAGGGTTCATCTCTTCACTCCTCTGATATTTGTCGTTGTAATCCTTCAACGTCTTCAGAGAGGTGACGGGTCCCGACAACCACACATTTCACGGACTATGATGTCCTTAACCTTGACTGTGAGGTCTTTAAACTCACGGACTATGATGTCCTTAACCTTGACCGTGATGTCTTTAAACTAACATCGGACTGTGAGGTCTTTAAACTCACAGACTATGATGTCCTTAACCTTGACCGTGATGTCTTTAAACTAACATCGGAAGACCATGATGTCCTTAACTTAGACCATGATGTCTTTAAACTAACATCGGACTGTGGAGTCTTTAAACTCATGGACTATGATGTCCTTAACCTCAACCGTGATGTCTTTAAACTAACATTGGACTGTAGGGTCCTTAAACTCATGGACTATGATGTCCTTAACCTCGACCGCGATGTCTTTAAACTAACATTGGACTGAGATGTCCTTAAACTAACAATGGACCGTAATGTCCTTAAACTAATCGACAGCAATGTCACTAAACTAAACAATAGAGCCCAATTGCTCTCTTGTTGGATCTAAACGATCCCGTTAAGTTGATCTTAGTCTAAAATGAGACTAACGTATCCTTAACTAATGTTTATGTTGATCTTAGTCTCAAATGAGGCTAACGTATCCTTAAACCCAACCCCCAAATCCAAATCTAAGAAAGATACGGATTTGGACTAGTCCACGACCTACGGGCGACAACATAAATTAGTCTCCGTATACAATCCACGGGCAACCAAACACAAAACAAATACCCAAGACACGAAGTGACCATCTGGAGAAGGAGAAAGTTGTTACCGCGATGCGGTAGCGTAATTAACTGCAGGGGCTTGCGCCTGCAGGAAAGAGCGTCCCCACAATCAAAAACCCTTCAAATGAGGGGGAATCTGACGAAGTCTGCTACATCGGCCGCATCCGTTTAAACCTTCGATACACGATGTAATAAATCAACTTGGCATCTTCGGAGAGGTGGACGGATAGCACCAATTAGCATCTGCTCCGAAATTCAGGCAAGACGTTCACCGTGTCTTCGTTCGCATTTTTCGGCGGGGAACAGATTCTGGCATGCCCGGTGGGACCTTTTCCTCTTTCCACTCCACACTTCGTGTGTCGTGTTTTTCCCATGATCAGATAATCGTGGCGTGTATGTTTGTGGTTGCCCTTAGGGGAGTGGATACTGAAGTCGGCATTTCGTCTTTTCCGAGAATGGTGTTTGCTTTTACTCACCCCAACTCAGGCTCTGTCACATCTGGTGGAGTCAAGTATGGGCCACTTGTAGCCTCAAATCTTTGCAATCCGGCTCTTCAAGAAATCAACGGGCTTCTCTTTAGATCGGTGCTCCCACCTCCCACCCTCGGTGCCTCAACGCCGATGGAGTAAGCCTATAGGAAGTCTGTCTTCTGCAGGCTGGTTCCCCAAGCTGCAGCTTTGCTAACGCAGGGGGCAGGATGTTCAAGCTATCAAAGGAAACATGGGGCAGGCTTGGCAAAATCCTGAAGCTAATCAAATCCCGGCCGTAAGAAATGGTCAACGTCGATATCGGCATGATACAAAATGAGCTGGGGGCAGTTCTCCGCATGGTCCAGTTTCAACCCCAGTGGTGAATGTTGTTGTTCCAACTGGGAACAGCTTCAAACTGTTGCGAAGGGTCAGACAAAATTCTCCTACCGCAATATTGAAGAAGTCTCTGCAACCTATGGAGATCCTACGAGAGCAGAAACACGTTCGCTCCCTGAGACAACTTTCCTCATCTATATATAAGGTGTGGAAGCAGGTGAAGGGGACTCACCCTAAGATGGATCCTGATATAGCGGCTTCTCCTAAAACCAAAGCGGCTTTTCACAAAAAAGGAGGCCCAATAAAGCTCAAGTGCCCGAAGCAAACTCTAGAGGCCAAAAACTCCAAACACCCCAAGCCTGGGGGCATGGTAGTTCACATAGTCTATGTGGTGAATTCCAAAGACGAAGTTCGAGCTTCTACTGGTCACCGACCTCAAACTCGGTCTTTAACAAAAGTTCAACTGCAACGTGAAAAGCTGCAGGAGATGCTTGCTCAGGCGGCACCACTCTCTAATCCATCGTCTAAGGCAAGTCTCGAAGGCGTACCTGAAGAGAGAAATCTGGCATGGCGCCGATTCTACGCTTGACAAGCTCCAACCCATCCGTCTGCTCAGATACTACACAGAAGGCTTAAAACGGCTATTGAAGCGCCAAGGCGTACCCTTCAAACAGACTACTCGACAAGCCCAGTTCTATAACAGGATCTGGAGTGTCCCCAGAACTCAACGAAAGTGGCCCAACGGGAGAATGGAAATGATCGGGCTTGGATATGTTTAATCCAAGAAATGGGAGCTATTCCGCGACTGCTACGTCATACACGACTTCGACGAAGAAGGAGACGCACTGTCAGAAAACGCTGACCCTGAACCAAAACGAGATCCTACCATCAAAATGTCGAGTCCGTCATTCGAAGAACGAATGGACAAGCTTATAAGGGAAGCGAGTCGAAAGGTCTGGGACGACCATAACCGTGAAATGGCTATTTACGAGAAAGCCAGGACACAACGCCTCCTTCAGCAGGCCACGGAGAACGACAATGCTCTTCCTTATCAACCCGTCATACAAAAGGCCTGACGCAGAGGCAAAAATAAATCAAAGAGCGGGAAAGGCGTTCGACAGCGACAAAGCGGGACCAAAAAGCCACGCAATTGGGAATCGAGCAATCCGGATTCGTTTCTTATAAAGAAGATGGGTCGAGCATACTCTTTTCCTCAGAACAAAATACGGAAGATACTTGATCTTGTCATAAAACATCAGATGATGACACTCTCGGAGTCCAAGCACCCCGAACAAGCAGACGAAGTCTCTCACCCGAACTATTGCTCTTATCACAGAGCAATAGGACATCCTCTTGAAGACTGCTTCATATTTAAAGACTGGGTAGAAGACCAGTATCAGCAAGGCAGGTTCGCTCTATCCAACAGCTGGAGGGTAACTCCGCCGCAGAAGCATGAACCGAAAGCCACGCATATAACGAGAGTAGAACCAGATTAACATCGGTCTTGGAAGCGAGCTCGTACCTGTCACATGATAGCATTACCAGAAGAAGAGCCCGAGAATATGGATGACCTCCCCCGGTGCTTCGAAAACGATGATGACGAGGTGATCTCAGAGTTTCCACCGGCGCCAAAAGAGATGGAAGATGGAATACATACTACTGCAAATAACCTCAAGAAAATTGATTTGGGGACGGCAAGTGACCTGCGACCGACATTCGTCAGTGAGCTGCTGTCTGAAGAAAAGGTGGCTATACTAAAAGACGTGCTCATGCAGCATAAAGATTGCTTCGCATGGAACTATTCCGAAATGCCAGGGCTAGATCCAGAGATTGCTGTACACAAATTGGCAATATCTCCGGACGTCAAGCCGATCAAATAAGCGCCGAGAAGAATGCGGCTCGAGCTTGAGATGCGCATCAATGCCGAAGTCAAGAAGCTAATCGACTCTGGCTTCATCCAAGAGGTTTGGTATCCTGATTGGATCGCCAACAGCGTCCCAGTGATGAAGAAGAATGGGACGGTGCGCATACGTGTGGACTTTCGGGATCTCAACAAAGCTTGCCCGAAAGACGACTTCCCAGTACCGGTCACTAAGCTGATGATAGATAATATGTCCACTCACGAAGTCTTTTCCTTCATGGACGGATCATCAGGATACAATCAGATAAAGATGCATCCAGAAGACCAGAAGCACACCGCTTTCCGGACCCCTCTGGGTATATTCAGCTACAAGGTGATGCCCTTCGGTCTAAAGAATGCCGGTGCCACCTATCAGAGGGCCATGACAAAGATCTTCAATGACCTCATACATGAAATCGTCGAATGCTATATTGACGATCTCGTAGTTCAAAACAAATCATACGAGGAGCATCTAGAGCATCTGAAGACCGTATTTCAACGCTTTCGACAATACAACTTGAAGATGAACCCTCTTAAATGCGCGTTCGGAGTGTCCTCAGGAAAATTCCTAGGGTTCATCGTCCGACACCGAGGCATCGAGATAGATCCGTCAAAGATCAAGGCGATTATGGAAATGCCTTCGCCAAAGACTCTCAAGCAACTGCGGTCTCTCCAAGGAAAGCTCACGTATATCCGGCGATTCATAGCCAATCTCTCCGGCAAGTGCCGTCCTTACAGTCACCTGATGAAGAAAAGAACCCCGTTTGTCTGGGATCACAAATGCCAAGGCGCACTGGACGAAATTAAGCAATACCTGCAGAATTCGCCGGTGCTGACCGCTCCGGTCAAGGGAAAGCCTCTCGTCTTGTATACGACAGCCCTCGAAGGTTCTTTAGGCACGCTGTGGGCACAAGAGAACGATCAAGGGAAAGAAAGGGTGCTCTACTATTTGAGTCGAGTTCTACTGGGGGCAGAAAGCAATTACTCTCCCATTGAAAAACACTGCCTGGCGTTGATCTTCGCAATAACGAAGCTCAGACACTATGCGTTGGCACATGAGGTCCATCTTATTTCAAAAGTGGACCCTCTCAAATACTTGATGTCGAAGGCCATATTAATAGGACGGCTTGCTAAATGGGCCCTGCTCTTGATGGAATTCTTGATAACTTATCGGCCTCTTAAGGCAGTGAAATGCCTGGCCATCGCCGACTTCCTCGCTGAGCATCCGATACCTGCCGATTCTCCTCTGAACTGCGAATTGCCAGACGAACATGCGTTTGACATGATCGACGGGGGTGATACCCGGTGGGAACTTTATTTTGATGGTGCGTCTTCCATGAAGAAGCGCAAACAAAGCACCCTTATAATTAAGTCGGGGGTAGGCCTCATCTTCGTAACTCCACAAGGAGGGATAATGCGCTTTGCCTTCTCCTTAACAGAGCCGAGGACAAACAATGAATCCGAGTATGAACCTTTGATAGCAGGTCTCGAGATCGCCATCGACATGGGAATTGAAAACTTGCTTATATACGGAGATTCCCAACTGGTCCTTAGTCAGGTAAACGGCAAATACCAAACGTGCAAGCCAGAGTTGGTGAAGTACGGCGAGAAAGTACAGCAGCTGCTGACCCAAATTCCTTCCTACACCTTGGAAAGCATACCGTGTGCGAAAAACAGCAAGGCAGATACATTAGCAAAGCTCGCTAAGGAACTGGCTGACGAGAACCTCGATGACATAAGAATCGTGGTACAAAGCCGTCGGGTTCTTACACTGGCAGAAATATTTCCGGAGTCGTCCGAGGAAAAGGGAGCGATCGAGCAAATAGCTCTACAAGTAAAAGACCGAGAAAAGGTTGAGGATTGGAGAGAAGTCTTTATAGACTACTTCAAATCCCGTCGAACACCTGAAGATGCGTCCTCAAAACATCAGCTCATGAAGCGAGCCCTATCTTTTGCCTTCGTCAATGATACTCTATACAAGAGGTCATTTGATTCTCTGTGGTTAAGATGCCTGGGACCTGAAGAAGCAAAAAGGGTCGTCCAAGAAACTCACGACGGACTCTGCGGTTCTCACCAAGCCGGGCCAAAGATGAAGCTGAAGATCAAACGGATGGGTTATTATTGGCCCACGATGATCCAGGACTGCCTCGAATATGCGAAGCAGTGCCATTCGTGCCAGATTCACGGGGACTTTATCCATCAACATCCAAATCCACTACATCCGACAGTGGCTAGCTGGCCGTTTGAAATGTGGGGAACTGACATAATCGGCCCCATCGAACCAGCATCGTCCAGAGGGTATCGATTCATTTTGGCGACAACTGATTACTTCTCCAAATGGGCAGAAGTAATACCGCTGAGGGAAGTGAAGACGGAGAATATCCTCCATTTCTTCAAAACACACGTCATCTATCGGTTTGGAACTTCGAGACGGACCATCTCCGATAACGGGCCAGCCTACAGAAGCCACAAGATCAGCCGCTTTGCACAACAGCACAACATAGACTGGAGATACTCCTCAGTCTATAATCCCCGAGCTAACGGTCTAGCTGAGACTTTCAACAAGACCTTGACGAAGATCATGAAGAAGACAGTGTCCCAAAACAAGAAGGAGTGGCATAAGAGACTGCATGAAGCTCTCTGGGCATATCGAACTACGTTCAAAACGGCTACAAACACAACGCCATATGCATTGGTGTTCGGGACAGAGACGGTACTCCCCCTCGAGATAGAGCTACCCTCTTTACGAGTGGCAGTTCATTACGAGCTAACGGACTAAGAGAACGCTCACCTTCGGCTTGAGGAGCTCGATGCCCTTGACGAAACGCGGCTCATAGCGCAATAAAATCTGGAGGCTTATAAAGCAAAGATGATGCGCTCATATGAAAGATTGACTAGGCCGAGGACATTCCGCCAAGGCGAACTCGTGCTAGTGGTCAAAAGACCTATGGTCCCTAATCGTGCCAAATGAGGGAAATTCGAGCCGAACTATGAAGGCTCGTATATTATAGACAAGGTCTACCAGGGTGGGGCCTATCTACTCATGGACATGCATGGTGAAATACCTTTCCGGCCAATAAACGGTCGATTCCTAAAGAAATACTACGCCTGACGAGTCACAGCTTAGGTCAACGATAGATGACGACGACTATGTCCGCTCGCTATTTCTTAAGCCTAAACTCTGTAAGTAGTAGCCAGCTTCCTTAACAATGGACCGAAACGTCCTTAAACTAACCACGGACCGAAACGTCCTTAAACTAACAGTGGACCGAAACGTCCTTAAACTAACCACGGACCGAAACGTCCTTAAACTAATAATGGACCGAAACGTCCTTAAACTAACAACGGACCAAGATGTCCTTAAAACTAACAATGGACCACTATGTCCTAAAACTGGCCGTTGACCGAGACGTCGATAAACTACCGTGAATTACAGTATCCCAAGGCTGATATAAAAAAAGAGAGAGAAAAAGAGAAAACGGTATGTCCATAAGCAAAATGGGCACGGATAAAAACCCGAGAGGGCTCCGTGAGTAAAAAAAGCAGGGCTACTGGCGAGTTTTGTGAAAACCCGAAAGGGCGCAATCTCGTTAAAAGACACTTGCAAGGTCCTTTCGACCTTGTGAGGAGAAACTACCCGCGTGAGATCCTTATGACTCACAAAGGAAGCAACACATTTAGGGATCCCTACGATTCCTAAGGAGAAATTACACTTGCGAGATCCTCACGACTCTTAAGGAGAACCCTCTTATGAGACCCTCATGCCTCATAAGATTCAAAAGTCTTAAGTTACAGGGACCTGAACCCGTTCTTAAGTGCCCCCCATAACCTCCAATACTGCCCTACAAGCGGCTCAATACTGACCCTTGTATACAATTCACGGGCGCAAATAAACATTTCCCTAACAAAGTCCTATCCATGACTAGGGATATGTCTACACGGCAAACAACCCTTGTAAGTCTTCTCGACTTATAAGGAGAAAACACTCTTGTAAGATCCTTACGACTTATAAGAGAACATGCACTTAGGAATCCTCACGATTCCTAAGGAGAAAACGCACCTACGAGAGCTCCACGACTCGCAGGGAGAAGCACCTTTATGAGACCCTTACGGCTTATGAAGTCAAAAGCCTTAGTCGACAGAATCCTAACCCTGTCTACTAAGCCACCTTTGTTCGATACCGACGGAGGCAAATGATGATTCGCTCCCAGAAATATCCCAGTTGTATCGATGCTGATGCCGAAATCGGTGTCTAATTCCAAGCTTGCAGCGAAAAGCCAGCAAGCCAAACATGCATACGAAATAGCCGAAATGATGGGCAACTTGAAACAAAATCAGCAAGTAAAAAAATGTATGCATGCAAAAGAGCCGAAATGATTGGGCAACTCGCAATAAAAAGCAGCGAGTAAAAATAAAACAAATAGCCGAAATGATTGGGCAATCGCGACCTTCGCGATATAAAAGCTGAAATGATAGAGCATCGCGGAATGAAAAAAATGATGAAATTCATGCCCTACATGTGATATTACATCAATCCCTGTATACAATCCAGGGGCGCAAACAAAGAGGGAATCACACCTCTCCTCCCCAGGCTTCATCAGAAGAAAAAGCCAAATCTCAATGGTTCACGGATAATCTGGAGATCATTTCAACATCCGTCTCATTACAACAGACACAACATAAAGCAAAGCGGAACAGCGGCAACTCCCAGTTCTATGACTCGGCGGTGCACAGATGACCGAGAGTCAAACCCCGACTCCGTGAAATGCGGATAAAGTCAACCCTTCCTGGTTACGTGGAACGCGGCTTACGTCAATCCTGACCCCGTGGGAAGCATCCGAGCGGAGCCTGGTCCTCGCAGAACACGGCAGTGAACCCGTGGGAAGCATCCAGAGCAAAATTCCTGGTTACGTGGAACGCGGCTTACGTCAATACTGACCCCGTGGGAAACGTCCAGAGCGGATCCTGGTCCTCGCAGAGCATGGCAACGACCCCATGTGAAGCATCCAGAGCGGAGCCTGGTCCTCACAGAACACGGCAGTGAACCCGTGGGAAGCATCCAGAGCAAAATTCCTGGTTACGTGGAACGCGGCTTACGTCAATCCTGACCCCGTGGGAAACGTCCAGAGCGGATCCTGGTCCTCGCAGAGCACGGCAACGACCCCATGTGAAGCATCCAGAGCGGAGCCTGGTCCTCGCAGAACACGGCAGTGAACCCGTGGGAAGAATCCAGAGCAAAATTCCTGGTTACGTGGAACGCGGCTTACGTCAATCCTGACCCCGTGGGAAATGTCCAGAGCGGATCCTGGTCCTCGCAGAGCACGACAACAACCCCGTGTGAAGCATCCAGAGCGGAGCCTGGTCCTCGCAGAACACGGCAGTGAACCCGTGGGAAGAATCCAGAGCAAAATTCCTGGTTACGTGGAACACGGCTTATGTCAATCCTGACCCCGTGGAAAACGTCCAGAGTGGATCCTGGTCCTCGCAGAGCACGGCAACGACACCATGTGAAGCATCCAGAGCGGAGCCTGGTCCTTACAGAACACGACAGCGAATCTGTGGGAAGCATCCAGAGCAAAATTCCTGGTTACGTGGAACACGGCTTATGTCAATCCTGACCCCGTGGGAAATGTCCAGAGCGGATCCTGGTCCTCGCAGAACACGGCTATGACCCCGTGGGAAGCATCCAGAGCAACTCCTGATTCCGTGAAATACGGATAAGGGTAACCTCACCCATCACTTGTGGGTCCCCACGACTCGTAAGGGAGCAAACTCTCTTGTGAGATCCTTACGACTTTCAAGAGAAAACACACTTAGGAGTCCTTACGATTCTTAAAGAGAAATTACACCTACGGGATCCTCTCGACCTGTAGGGAGAAAGTTCTTTATGAGACCCTCACGGCTCATAAAGTTGAAAAGTCTTAGGAGGTAGATCTTAACCTTGAATCCTAAGCCATCGTTGTCCTGCAAAGAAATCGAGATAGACTATCCACAGAGTACATTTAATGAAAGGAACACACCATCGTGAAGAAAAAATATGTCTTCTATTCATGAATCAAAATGAAGACAAAGTACAATTCGTGAAAGAACAAGAAAATATACTCTTATTCAGGAGTATATACAAAGGAAGAATAAAAAATATATACAAGTCTTTAAGTCGGCTGGCGATTCAGTAGATTGGTCAGTTCATCCCTTTTTCGCTGATCCTCGCCTTCGTGGTTCAGTATTGTCAAAAGACGGGCCTCCGCCTGAGCTTGCTGAGCCTGGTATGAGGCAAGCCGGCCTTCAAGCTCTTTCTCAGTAGCCTTATGAGCCTCAACCCTTTCACGAGTGAACACGGCGGCTTTGTCGATGGCTACCACCTCCTTGATGGCCTCTTGAAGCACTCGCCAAAGTTCATACGCTTTATTGGCCTTGGCCGTAAGGTTAGCTCGAAGCTCTATCAGCGCCTTAGAAGCCAGCTCCCTCTCTGAAAACTTGCGGCCGAGCCTCTTCTCGCATGACACCATATTCGCCACACACCGCTCAATTAGGCCCCGTAAGCTTGCCTTCGCAACCACAACCTCCGAAGAAAGGCGGGTACACTCAAGCACATGCAAGCAAGCCTCCACCTGCCGACAAAACTCAACCCAGACTTGCACCACTGCTTCACTATGATAGGTGGAAAGAAAGGGAAGAGAGCCGTTAGCTTCAGCAGTAAACGCTTCGGCCATGATTACACTGCCAGCACGAAGTTCCTCGATCAGGGATGACAGAGAGGCGAGACTTAATTTTTCCATACGGTCCGAGGCACGTAGAGCATAGGGGCCGGGTGGCATAGCGATGCGTGACTCCAGCGCGGTAAGGACTGGCAAAGATGTTCATATTTATAAACAGTCAGCTGAATGTGCAAGCAAAATAACAAATGGAACAATGTTGAGACTTCACTCACCCATAGTCATGCAAGAGGGATCTGAAGGCTCCCCAGGCCCTTCGAGAATCTCAACCTCGTCGTCGGCCTCCATAACTGTAAAAGACATCAATGTCATTTTGTGAAATAATAGCAATGCTGTGAAAAGAGGGTAGACAACACTAACCTTGCCCAGAAGAGAGGACGATGCGCTGAGGAGGTATTGCTTGCGGGGCAGCCATCTCTAACAAACACTGAAAAGACTGCCTGGGAGACAGATCAGCAATAGAGGCCGCCAATCCGCGCAATTCTGAAAAGACAAAAGGTTTCAGATAATGGAAAGATTACTAATTTAAAATATAGAAGGCTACCTTCGACGCTCCTCCCATTCTGAGCTGGAGGGATAGCGGCTTCAGCGGCCTCCTCCATGACCTCGGGCACATTATCGGAGACGCGGGCCGGTGCAGCGGCTTCTGAATGAGGAGCAACGGCTGCCGCTGCGGGCTCCAACGAAAGGATGGTAGCCTTGGTTACCTGCACCCTAGCCTCCGGGTCGCCCTCAGGAAGATCTGTTGGAACGGCGACTGTCAAAGGTGCCTCCCCCGAGGGAACAAGTGCCTGGGGAGTGGGAACCACCGAGGAAGATTCCGCCACGAGAGCGACAGTTGCATCAACCCCCTCCACACTGATTGGTGCTTCACTGGGGATATCAGCGGACTTTATGGTCAAAACACAACTTAGAGCCTCCGCCGCCGCCGAAGTCCCTGCAAAGTTTGTACAAAGATAAGGATACATATATGTGTATACGAATAATATGAAATATTACAAAGAAATACAGGAACATACCGATGCGCAAGGGAGCTTCCAGTATGGCTTGTTCAAGCCGACGCTCCTTCATAAGGAGATGTGCTCGTCGAGGTCCGAGGGTGGACTCATGGCCGCCGGTCCACAGGGAAAGCGCATCCTCGGCGTCGGACGAAACGGCCTGTTTAAGGGCTCTTTCACCCCATTCTTCCAAAGGGCCGATGAATCGTCGCCGGATCCACGGAGGGTTTTCGTAAAAGATAACGTCAGGGTAGGGCTTCTTCGGGACCCTTACGTTCTCCGATTCATCTTGCGAACGTCTTATAGCCTCAGTCAATTGTGCGGCTTCCTCAGCAGATGAACTCGGGAAAAGTAGGCCGACGTCCGATTCTTGCATGGCCAACGGTTCATCCTGAAGAATAGGCTCAAACTCTATTAAAGAGTTGAGCAAATTGGTATCCATCTTCCTTCGTCTCTTGGACCCAGAACCAGCCGTTGAAGATGATCGTTTCCTCCCCCGTGGAACTTTGGCACGGCGGACCCACCTCACCTTCAGCGCCCTTGCCTCCAACGCCCTCGCTTGGTGGTGCTACCGAGGAAGACACGGCCATTGTCGACGCCGCGGGCGATGGTACTGCTACCGGCCCCCTATTACCTCTCGACTGAGCCTGGGTACCCAATGGCATACCAACTGCGGGAGTGAGGTCCACCTCCGCCGCCTCCGAGATAAGCGCAACACTGGTATCCCTCAAGGGAAAGCGAACCGGTGCACGCGGTCGCGGTGGAACTCCAGTGGCTTGAGCTAGAATAAGAGCGCTGTATCCAAGAAGCACCATCTTCTCCTCAGCAATAATTGGGCTGACCCGATGAAGGTACCAGCCCGTGAAGGACCCCACACATCGGGGAATATGGTCAGCTTCAGGAATCATGAAGCGAGAACCAGTGTTCAGCCTCACGAAGTGATGAGCAGCATCACGAACGGCTTCAGGTTATGGGACGGGCGCAACTGTAAATGCCTTGAAGGGGATGCCCTGATCATACCCAAGCTGCCGGGCAAAGCGGTGTGGGTTATACCGCATGAAAAGGGCCACACTGTTCTGACGAAATACCAGATAACCTGGTCTAATGGCGTGCAGGTGCATGGCTTCCCTAGGCTTTAGAGAAGGTACCTCTTCCTTCGACAAGTCGCAGAGTTGTTGAATTGGACCTGAAGGAGAGGATATGGCCCGATCAATAAATACCAGTCCGCCCATGCTAGTGTAGGAAGCGATCAACACGCGAATAGCCCCGAATTGAGTCGGGTCGGGAGCAGATGCGTCCACCAGCCGCATGAGTCGCGGAAAAGTGTAGGCGTCATAAAATGCGGGTCTCTGGTGCGCAGCAAAGGCCCCCAACACGTGCATCTCAATCCAAGATGTGAAGTAATGAAGAGAGAAGTTTACTACATCCACACCCGGAGTTGAGGTATTAGCCGCGGTGCCTAACCCATGATAAAGATGCGCTAGCGCTGGGATGCCTACGGCCAGCCGTGTTCCCTCAACAACACGATGAGCAGGGTAGATAACAGAGACTCTCATGAAACGACGATGCATGGGGATGACGAACCAGCTGAGTCAGACGCTGATGAAGCCTACAAGGAAAGTCTCCTCATCCATGCCGGGAGCTGCAATCGATTCAAAAGATACCGCTGACATGATAAGGATGTAATACTGCGGCAGATCCTCTTCCTTAGTTGGCCGCCGGTTCAAACCAAACCCAAAGGGGTCATTAATGTTCGCAAACTTCGGAGCCGCCTTCGATAGGACATCCTCGCGAAGGAAGCAAGCGATAAAACTCTTAAAAGTGACGACCTGCTCTTCTGATTCTGTGAACAGTTTGTCGAAGATGCCCAGGGCCTTGATCAAACTCGGGCGCTTATGGCGAACGGCGTTCTCGGTAGATAGGCCGTCGAGCATTGCAGGCTCGGTTTCAAAGACGTACTCGTCGGGAGGCAGCAATATCTCATAGAGGGTCCCCCTAATTGGCAGCCCCGAGATCTCGTGAAATTCTTCCAAGGAAATCGAAACTTCACGGTCCCCTAGAAGGAAAGTGTTGGTGGGGAGATTCCACTGGTTCAAGAAATCCTTAACCCACCAGACGTGAGGAGATAGGTAGTGGAAAAGGGACACATAGATCGCCTGATAAATCCCAACCCTCTGCAGTCGCGGGCGATGGGCAGACAAGATATAACGCGCCCAAAGAAGGTAGCCCGTGGGGTGTCGAGGGGTAAGCCCTATTTTGTAAATCTGCCCCCATAGCTGGGCTTCACCCTGGCAAATGCGGCTTCCTAGAATATCTATAGCCGGGACCGGATGGTTCGGAATATCAGTCGTTGAAGGCTCAAGCCGCCCCATAGGGGTCCAATTCGGCATCTCCACGACAAAGATCATCCTCGGAGGATCCATCGGCAGGAACGGATAGGTAGGCTCCGTCGGTATCTCGCAAAGAAAGTTTCGGCGACCACGGATGATGTGACCATACCAGGTCCCCCACAATAGCAAGTTGGTGCAATTCGGGTCATGAGCCCTGATCATCGCCATCACTTCCTCGTTAGATGGCGACTGAGGAAAAGCGGCCTCCGAGCGAGTGAATGGGAAAAACGGAACAGAAGTCATTGTGCCTGAAATGAAAGAAAGGGAAACTATTAAAACGAAGCCAACAGTGTATACATATATAAATGTGTGTGTGTGTGTGTGTGTGTGTGTGTGTGTGTGTGTGTGTGTGTATGAAAGATAGTGGAAGAAAGCGACAGGGGACTCATTTTATGGGACCATTGGTTACAAAACACATGGGTCCCACAAAATCAAGATGGCGGCTTGCTAATGATGAGGCAAAGCAATTACAATGAGACAAAAAGAAGATTCTCAATAAATGAACAGTGGATTTCAAATGACCCTACACATTCCCCGAAAAAGAAATCCATCTTGGACTCTGTAAAAAAAATCAAACAGAAGCTAGGGAATTAAATTCCCAGAAAAGCACCACTGCAAGCCTCTTCTTCTTGGTTGCAACGAGATAACTCAGGGCAAGAAAACCTCAAGAAGTCCCCTGGGAAGAACTAAGTTCTTCATAGGAATTAAATTCCTTCTGAAAAAGGGGAATTAAATTCCCAGAATTTTTTTTCTTTCCAGAGCCAAAGCTCTTTGAAGATGGAATTAAATTCCATGGGCAAGACAAACACCATCATTAACCCCTGAAGATCAGAGAAACCCTAAAGGGCCTGTTGATTAAAGAATGAGTAGTTTTCTTCTTAAAGAACTTAAAGGAAAAAATGGGTTATTGTTAAAAGGGAAAACCCTTGGTGTGGATTTAAAATCCAAAGAGTTTTATATGTATGAAAGTTCTTCGATCGTCCAAAGCCATTACCTAAAGAGATGGGTCTTTCTTGAACAGAGTTAAACTTTGAAGATTTTGGGAACAGAGAACTAAGCTCTGAGAATGAGAATTAAATTCTCAAAAGGAAAAATTAGTAAGGAAGAAGATGAAAGAGTGGAGGCACTTCTGAAGAGACCCCTGCATTTATAGGATGTGATGGAAAACATTTCATCTCCCCTTTTCCCTAGACAGATCCAACGGTCACAAAAATGACAGCGTTGCACTCACGTGCAGACACGTGAGAGCAACGCTGTGGGGGCATTTGTTCCCTGATTAAAAATCTGGAATTACCTCAATGAGGTATCACGTGCTCACACGTGACCAATGGTCACGTGTTGACACGTGACCAATGGTCACGTGTTGACACGTGATAGTTAAATTCTCATCAAATAAAAATGAAAACAAATAGCTGAAGAAGGACACAACTGGGGGTCACGTGCTCACACGTGACCAAGGGTCACGTGCCAGCACGTGATAGGCTTTGAAAGCCTTATAACTTAATAGAATTAAATTCTAAATTTTTCTAAATCTTTCCAAACGAAAAAGGATTATGGGGGAACCGTTGGATTAAAAATCCAAGGGTGATTAAAAATCACCAATTTATGGAAAGATTTTAGACAAGGAAAGATTTCCCTAAATTTCACCAGAAATAACAAACAGAATATCTTTTGGATTGAAAATCTAATGGTGAATAAAATTCACCGTGTGATCTAAAAGATCATATTAGTTATGAAGACAAACAAAATCTTTCAAAGAAAGATTTACTAAACAAATTGATTTTTTTCCTTCTCCTATAAATAGGAGCCAAGCGGAAGAACTTTGGAGAGAATTTTAAGATCTTAAAATTTCTAAAGGCAAATAGCAGAGAGAAAAGAAAGGAGAATTTAATTCTCAAGAAAGAAAACCCTAGGTGAGAAAAGAAAAAGGGATCAAAGATTCATAAAACAAAAGGGAGAATTTAATTCTCAATTTAAGAGTTTAACTCTTCTGCAAAAAGAACTTAATTCTTCCTCTGGTTGAAGATCTGCAGAAGCAAATCTCCCAATAGGTTGAGAATTTAATTCTCATCGGGTTGAGATTCTGCCATGCAGATCCAAAACTTAGAGGGAGAATTAAGTTCAGAGAATTTAATTCTCCTAAATTCACAGGAATTTAATTCCTCCAAGATGAAATTAGGGTTTAACCCTATATGAGAATTTAATTCTCTTAAACTCACAGGAATTCAATTCCTTCAAGATAAAACTAGGGTTTAACCCTATATGAGAATTTAATTCTCCTAAAATTATAGGAATTTAATTCCTTCAAGATGGAAAAAACTAGGGTTTAACCCTAATTGAGAATTTAATTCTCTCAAATTTACAGGAACTTGATTCCTCCTAAAATGAAATTAGGGTTTCACCCTATACAAGAATTTAATTCTTTTACATATATGGGAATTTAATTCCCCTAAAAGGAAATTAGGGTTTAACCCCACATAAGAATTTAATTCTTTCACAATAGGAATCTAATTCCTCTAAAATCATAATCAGGGTTTAACCCTACAGAGAATTTAATTCTTAAAAATAAGGAGACTTAAAAGATCTCCATGCATACAAAGAGCTAAGGTCACGTGGCCCCACGTGACCCCTGAAAAGATCCCCAAAAAAGAGAAGGATAAAGCTTTGAGGCAATGCCTCACGTGCTCCCATGTGACCTCCAAAACAAAGAGAATAAAAGCAAAGGAAATGTGGGCTTTGGGCGCTCTCACGTGTTACCACGTGACCCCTAATAAATGCCTTAACAAATCAGTGCATGAGTGCCTATCACGTGCCCACACGTGATGGCTAAAGATTAAAGTGTTTAACACTTATTTGCAGAACAGAGTAAAAGGAGATCTGGCCCCACCTTTGGGCGTCCTCACGTGTCCCCACGTGACCCCTTCTTCTCTAGTGTTTAACACTAATTCGAGAGCTTTATTTCCAGTGTTTAACACTGATTGTCTTTTAGTGTTTAACACTAATTTGAGAACCTTATTTCCAGTGTTTAACACTGTTGTTTTCTAGTGTTTAAACACTAACTTGAGAGCTTTATTTCTAGTGTTTAACACTGCTGTTCTCTAGTGTTTAACACTACTTTTAGCCAAATTGGCTAATTTTCCAGAGGCAAAAGACTCCCCTTCAACTGAATCTCAAAATGGAGAAAAATTCAGAGCTATAATGTTTAATGCTCAGTCAAAGTTAAAAATGTTATCAAAACCCTCAAACTCTTATTTAGCATTGCTAAATAATGAGGGCTTGAACCCAGACAAGTGTTTAATGGTCCAACAAAGGGCCAATATTTCAAATTTAATTGGACTTAGCCCAAGTTGGCCATAAGTCCTCAATTCAGACTTAACTGAGCCAATGTGCTCATAATTTAATTAATTGATCTTAATTCCAAATTGGACTACAGATCCCCAATCAACTTTGGTTTGAGGGTACATCTCTTCGCTCCTCTGATATTTGTCGTTGTAATCCTTCAATGTCTTCAGAGAGGTGACGGGTCCCGACAACCACACATTTCACGGACTATGATGTCCTTAACCTTGACTGTGAGGTCTTTAAACTCACGGACTATGATGTCCTTAACCTTGACCGTGATGTTTTTAAACTAACATCGGACTGTGAGGTCTTTAAACTCATGGACTATGATGTCCTTAACCTCGACCATGATGTCTTTAAACTAACATCGGACTGTGGGGTCCTTAAACTCATGGACTATGATGTCCTTAATCTCGACTGTGATGTCTTTAAGCTAACATTGGACTGTGGGGTCCTTAAACTCATGGACTATGATGTCCTTAAGCTCGACCGCGATGTCTTTAAACTAACATTGGACCGAGATGTCCTTAAACTAACAATGGACCGTAATGTCCTTAAACTAACAATGGACCATTATGTCCTTAAACTAATCGACCGCAATGTCACTAAACTAAACAATAGAGCCCAATTGCTCTCTTGCTGGATCTAAACGATCCCGTTAAGTTGATCTTAGTCTAAAATGAGACCAACGTATCCTTAACTAACGTTTAAGTTGATCTTAGTCTTAAATGAGGCTAACGCATCCTTAAACCCAACCCCCAAACCCAAATCTAAGAAAGATATGGATTTGGACTAGTCCACGCCCTACGGGCGACAACATAAATTAGTCTCCGTATACAATCCACGGGCAACCAAACACAAAACAAACACCCACGACACGAAGTGACCATCTGGAGAAGGAGAAAGTTGTTACCGCGATGCGGTAGCGTAATTAACTGCAGGGGCTTGCGCCTGCAGGGAAGAGCGTCCCCGCAATCAAAAACCCCTCAAATGAGGGGGAATCTGACGAAGTCTGCTACATCGGCCGCATCCGTTTAAACCTTCGATACACGATGTCATAAATCAACTTGGCATCTTCAGAGAGGTGGACGGATAGAACCAATTAGCATCTGCCCCGAAATTCAGGCAAGACGTTCACCGCGTCTTCGTTCGCGTCTTTCAGCGGGGAACAATAGGTATTCGTAACAAGCGCGAGATCTTCGCCGTCAGTTACACCCCAGCGTTATCGTTGACTTGAATGGTGGGATGCGCCTATTAATCGGGGGATGCGCTAGCGTAGGACGCGGATCGTGGGGAGGCAGATATCTCGCCCTGGCGATATACACGGAGCCGTTGCGGGGTGCATGGGATCCACGCTCTTGGTTGATCGAGGGAGGCCGAAGAAGTTCGGCACGTCAGGAGCTCGAAGACGCGCCGGGAGGACGAGGAAGCTCGGCACATCAAACGGCTCGGAAACGAGACGGGAGGCCGAGGAAGCTCGGCACATCAGACGGTTCGGAGATGAGCAAAGAGACTGAGAAATCTCGGAGATAAGCTGTTGGCAGTTTCCTAGGTGAAGGTGGAATGTATTCAGGGAGGTCTCCCGAAAGGTCAGATACGTTCCTCGAGAAGGGGATCCTGAGGAATGTCCCTGATGCAACTCATTTATTCCACCCACATAGCCTTCGGAACAATTCATCCGCCACGTGTCGTAATCCGAGGAGACACCACTTGTGAGCATCATCACTTTCTCATCTCACCAAGTGATGGAACAGATCGATAGCTATACAAAAATTAGCCCCTAATCAAAACCCTAACCCTAATTCAAACAAAGAACAAAGGATTCGCTGAGTTAAAACCAAAGAAGAAGAAAAACACTGGAAAACAGATTATAGGTATTCACGACAAAACACTGGCACCCCTACTATTAACCAGTGTCTGCTCAGTAAATACAGGTTATAGGTATTCGTGACAAAACACTGGAAAACATACTCAAAGTCACCAATATGACATTTGTGAGCCGACACTGCAATCCGAACAGAAAATCGATCGATATCCAAAGAGTTATTTTGCAATAAATATGTGTATACAATTTTGGTCCAACACATTACAAGTGTGCACATACTCTTTGAGATTTGGACCATAGTGGGGGCTGCCTTGGCATAACTTGTGCAAGTGGGCATGTGTGAGTGTTAAATGCTAAAAGATGAGATGTGATATAAAGCATCAAGTTTCCCTCCAAAATCCCTGAGGACTAACCATGGGTTTATAAAGAAATCAAACAGCGCCAGGAAGATATTGGAGAGCACTCGAGACCACCACACCAACACGAGCCCCAATTGTCAACATGTGACCGGCGAGACCCCCTGAAAGTCCGGTGTCACCGACCCCCTTGCTCCATTTGTCCCCATTTTTCTTCTGGTCATTTATTAGGGTCACATCATCTTATTGTTGTTGTTTGTTTATTCTGGAATGAGGCCTATAAATACCAGAACAAATTTAAGAGAGGGGCCATATGTATATACCCATTCCAAGTCTTTAGTTTTTGGTTTAGCTTGAGAGTTGTGTGAGCTTAACTTGGTTTTCTTATTCTTCTTCCCTCTTGGAGCTTTCTTTTGAGAGCTTCATTATGGAGGTTGAACAAGTAACCAATATCTTGTATCTCAACTCATTCAAGTGTTAATATATTTGTCTTTGTTTTGTTTATTTGCTTCTTTTGTTATTTGCTTTCCTTTTTATTATGATGTGTAACTAATCTTTGGTTGTGGTGATGGTAAGAATGTGAGATGAATGGCTTTTCCTTCCTCCTCCTCATGTTATTGTTTAATGTGCTTATATTGTGATTCTAAATTAAAGATTGCTTTATGTTTTGGTTTGATATGGTATTTTGAATCCATGGTTACAAGGTAACCTCTTCATATACCATATTCACTCATTCTCTCCATTTTCCAATGTTTAAGTTAAAATCAATTTGGTTTTAAGTTTGCTAAGTTTAGATATGGTATTTTGTGATCAAGTGGCTTGACAACCTCTTGGTTTCATATACCCTATACTATCACAAACACTTAGCAAAGTTAACACTAAAACTACTTGCTCTCACTCACTAATTTGTGTTTTTGACCGTATGCTTGCTAACCCCTGTGCTTAGTGTTAATACCTCAAAATTGGACATACAAACGGTAAGTGAACAAGACGGATTCGTTTCGTGTTTTACGTCGAAATCCGATAACTTGATGATTTGTGTTTCGTAGCCGCCTTGACAAGTCATGGTTCACGTTGGGATCGGCACAAGAACGGACAACTCATGATCAAGTGAGCGTCGAAGAAATCGCCGCGATTCAACCATCCGAGCCAAAACCACGGCCACCTTTCTTCTTTAACTTGTTTCTATATTTTCGTATTTTATAATTCGTGACAACCAAACCCAATTCGTTTATTCTCGAACCTTAAGCAACAATACCTAATCACCAATTCCCTATAGATCGACCCGTACTTACCGTCTCGCTACAATACGCCGTGCACTTGCGGTTTTATAAATTTTAAAACGAGATCGAGCTCGCGTGCACACTATTTCCAAAACAATCTCTTTTCCAAAACATGAATGTTTGCGCGCGCGGGTGAAGTCCCAACAAGTTTTTGGCGCCGTTACCGGGGAGTTGGTAGTCATTAGGTATTGTTATTTCTGGATCGTACTAACAAACTAACCATTAACCAAATTTTTTCAAAACTAACAAAACGAAAACCTTCTAACTTTGTTCTCTGTCCTTAAAACCTGCTAACACCCTGTGCTTAAATTAAAAAATCAAAGTATACCAGTAGAATAATAATACAGCCTGGAGGATCCCTACAAAATTCGAGCACCCAACTCCTAAAATTGGCCGGCGACCTTCATAAAAAATCCCCTTTAGGTGTTTTGGAATTTTTCTTCTGTGGTGTCTCCAATGCACTGTTAGTATTCTATTAGTATTGTTTGATTTTTATAATTTTGTGTGTGCAGGAATTGGAGCAGATATTTCACTTTTGGCACTAAATGTCGTATTTTCTGACATTTTCAGATTTCGATGGGATTACGAGAAGCGATCGTGCGGAGCAAGGTTCAAATTCAATAGCAAGACGTTAGTGAAGTATAATGCCAAAGATCCGGGTAGTTTGACCCGCACAAGCGAACATTCAAATACCCGTAATCACTTCAACGGGGGTTTCTTAACCCAAATCACATCGGTACGTATTTTTCTAACACTTTCACTCAAATCCGACGCATTCCAATATTCTATCTTCTGCAGGATTCTTCGCACAATTTGCCATCAGTAAACAGAGAACTAATCCGTATTTGTTGCAGCGCTTAAGCTTAAAACGAAAAATAATTGCTTGCTTGCTTGATTTCTTAAATTCTTTTATTGATTTGCGCATTTGCATCTTAATACGGATATTAAGGGCATGAAACCAAACAAGATACGGTAAAGAATTTCATCACCTTTCTCCGTAGCCTACAAGTCACAAAACTGCATTTTTGCATACCCATAGTAATTCTTAAAATCAATTAGAACTCTGACTTTAAGAACTTCGCGCTCATTAGGAGAAGTTAACTGTGTTTAGAACACCGCTTAACGGTATATTGTTCACAAGGTGTCTAGGCAAGTGTTCACGGCGAAACCGCCAAAAGAGAAAGGGTTATTCTAATTAAGAAATTTCGCGAAAGCGTTGGAAAATCTCCCCTTATCTCTGCACTTACTTGGCTTTGTGATCCGTATATTTTGAGCCCATTTCTCGACACAGTTTTACCTTAACAATCAGGTTCTTGAGAAGGTCTAGTTGACTTAACATAACATAGACTGCTAGGGGTGTGATATTCTTTGTTTTTGTGATTTTTATGAATTCTTGTTGATATGGGTGATACACAGTTTGATTTGATTCTTCATGATCCACATTCTTTTGTTTATACTCATACCCAATTCTTTTGTTCAAATTGTCATAATTCTTCCCACATTCATGAAAACTGTCCTTTCTCAGGGGGTGGCTAACCGTCCCAAAATTTTGATATCGGTCACCCTCCTAGCACTCTTGAACCCAGTCCCACTTCAAACATAGATCAAATGACTGAAAATTTAGAGAAAGAGGTCGACAGGATGACTGCTTTAGCATCACCACCATCACAACCCCCCAACCTGAAACAACTGACACTCTATTAGGGTATGATAGTGAGATAGATGCTAGGTTGACCACTTTAGAGAAGGGTATTGAAGTGATGAATACAGTCGAGAATCAGACAGCTGTAACGCTAGCCCTGTTCATACAACAATCTGAGTAATTGTTTCACACTCAAGCTCAATCTTTGGCTAGAATCGAAGAACAAGTGAAACATTTAGCTGTGCGGATTATAGGGAGTGAACACTGTCAATCGCAACCCAATAATGTTAATATCTATCATCTAGAAAGTCACCTGAGTGAGATAAACGATCAAACAAATTTTGATGATTTCATAGATGATGATGCAATTGAGTTGACTGAGTGTTATCAGGATAAACAAGAAAACCCTCTAAGTCAGTCCAACACTAGCTTTCAGGTACCTACTGAGCCTCTTGTCACTTGTGATCTAGAGGTTGATTTAAACGATACATTACTTGAAGAAGAAATTCTTGCACCGACTGATTTTTGCACTCCAATTTTAGAGGAGGAAGCTTGTGAATTTGATGGGTATGGTTGGGATAGATTGTTAGAGGAAATCAAGGATCAGGAAACCATAATTTTTGTATCACCTATTTGTTAGTTATATGTATGCCCTAGAGGCCATTACTGTACATTGGATGTATATTGTAGTGGATGCTGGGACATATATAGGAAGGACTTTCTTGCTCGACATGATAGTACGCTATCTGGTTGCACTTTATCTTAACATGTATACTTTCTGTCTCTCTGATTACATGTTGATAAAGCCCATAGGATGTGTGTGCTCGACTTCCAGGACTATGATGTAGATCATACTAGTGGGGCCTGGGTAGTCCAAGAGTACATCCTTGAATTGTTCCTAGTCGTGGGAATATCGAGACGGGGCATCGATATTCCAGAGTAGACTAGCGTATATCTTCTCGACCCATGCGATGGGCGATGGATGATCCCATATCCATTGGTGTTTGACATCGAAGATGGTATGCGGGTGCTCAGTGGAGACTGGGTACACTGAACGGACTCGCCGAGAACTCCCAGATGGTATTATACCTCACGTCAGATGGCAGTTCTCTGGTGACACTGGTACAGCTTAGTCTGTTGACCCGAGATCGTCATAGAGTCTTGTGTGTCTCCCACTGTGCTTTGATTTCCACCCTACCACGGCTCTACTGAGTTGTGCAAACAGGTGGTTTTTGGGTACAGTCCCGATTCACATGGAGGCAATGAGCGATAGGAGGGGATTCGTCTCTCCCGGTATTGGGGGTTGATGTTGTGCTATGCTCGACTGGCCATAACAGGAAATCCCTGGCCAGGGTTGCAGTGATATACTGGTAAGTGTTATCAGTAGTTTCACGAATGTTATGGACCCTACGTCGGCATGACTTATCGAGCTATTGGGGTCTGACGTTTACCACCCCTAGGCGAGATATGCGACATATCAGACGAACAGACCGGACCGTACGGTAAGTGTTACTGGTTGGATTCGCAGGAGTGTGAGCGGGCTTGCTCGTCGACCTTCTGATCGCTCAATACTCGGGTGGCCGTTACGTTTAGCAGACCGCTTGCGGCTTGTGGGTGTTTGATATGATCATCATCCGCTGCCGGCGTATTGATGAGTCTTTAGAGTCCTACACAGAGGTTTCCTAGTTCAAGCGAAACGAAATAGGAGCGCATATGAGATATGTGCGGGACCGAGAATAATACGTGTATGTGATACCGTATTTCATTCTCGCGATGAATGTGTCGAATGGTTGTATGCGATATAACCTAGTTATCGAATCAAGGATTGATTCGATAAGCCGATACATTGGATACTAGCCGGTTATATGCGACATAACCGGATCATTGAATCAAGTGTTGATTTAATGATTTAATGTATAATTATATATTTGATATATTACTTTGCATTAACTAGTAATGGTTCACTTTAAATGGATTAACTCACTTGGTTTGTGCACATTGTATATGTGATATATTTTGTGCACATGATCGTATCATGTTTGATGATACATGCAAGCTTAGGTTAGTGTAGAGAATTAAACAATGGTTAAGTTAGTGGTTAGGGTTTACTTTTATCTCATTCATTTATCTTTTGATTTATCTATTTATTTCTTTTTGGAAAAGATAAAGAGAATGGTGGACTTTTTTTTTTGTTGTTGTTTTGTGGAAACTTCATGAAATGTTGAAATCTTCACCATTCTTGTTCTTTTCCTAAACCTAACCACTAACCCTAACCAAGGTTTATTCTCTACACCTAACTAAGGTTAATGATATGATAAGTATTATATTTTCTTTTCTATTTTAATTATCTTATCATATCTTCTTCTTCTTCTTCATCTTCTTCAACATGAAGAAAAGCTTTCTACTTCAATGACAACTAGCCAAATCAAGTGAGAAATCCAAAACTAAAGTCTACCCACTTCCTATTTTCTCATCCTCTACCTCTTGCCAAGTAGTAGAGTGTGTTTCCTTCACAAACTTTCAAGGTTTGGTGAAGGTGGAGCTTGATCTAGCGATGCCTCGACGTAGATCATCTTCGGCATGGATATTGACGACCTAGCTCACTTATTCTTCGACGAAGCCGACGCTAGAGCCCGGGAGTTCACTTGGACAGCGAGAGGACTTCGTTGCGGAGCCGTGGAGGTGGTGGACCGGATCTACAAAGGTTGTATATCTGTTCCCTTAGTTAAAAAATGCAAACTAGTTTACATGTTTCGCCTAAATATCTAGTAAACGATCCGTAGTCGGGTTTGTAGGCACCCGTAAAATTTTATTTGTGCATGTTTGATCACTTGTGAGACTTAACTAGAGTGCCTAGGAACCTAACACTATTGATATTGTTTCGGAAGAAACGGTAGTGTGGTGAACCTACCCATATATGAATGTGATGAGGGAAATATATTTTTGGGAGTTGTGAGCTGTAGCAATGAGAGTAGGATTGTGGAGGATCATAGGAAGAAAGACAGTCTTGAGAAACAGTCTTTCATATGGAGTTTTGAGAAGATATTCGCGGATGAACTTGATATTCTGTGTGAGTTTGAGTCAGAAACAATTTGGGAACATCCTACGAACCTTTCTTTTGCTGAACTTTTTAAGGATGAACACCAGTTTTTAAACGAACCTGACCCCGAAACTCAACACATACTTCTTGAACATTCAATTCATTCGGGCAACAATTCTTTGACTTTTTCAGAACTTCATCTTTGCATTCAGCGTCTTCTGATCCCTACTTTCACACACCCATGTCCTTTACTAATATCTAACATATACATTTTCTTTTTCTTTTTCTTTATTATATACTTTTTCTTTTACCAGCCCTGGCCATATATCGACAAATTTTTTAAATGGCTGGTATTAATTTCTGGACTAACACAATCTCTTAACCTGTAAATACTGTAATTAGTCTTAGATTTTTCTATTTTTTTTTTTGTGAATAAAATTCTCACCATGATGTCTTAGTCTAGCTACCGGAGACGAAGGCAACGATGAGGACATCGTAAAACTCAGGTTTGGGGGTGTGCACTACGTTTATTTTGCTGCATCATGTGTATATTCTGCATTGCATACATATTAAAAAAACCCATAAAAATTGAAAATTTTCTTCAAAAAAACATAAAAACTTTTTCGTCATGTTAGCTAGCGGGGGAACTTAGACTCGAAATCTGACGGTTCGGTTGATAAGATAGAAGCAACTAAATCCTTTTCGAGAGATTGAAAACCCGAATGATAACCCTCCTTTAAGTTTAGCCGTAGCTAATATACGTCTTTTATATCACTTTATACGTGTCATGAGTTCTTGAGAATTAGATGAAAAGTCTGACATGTCTTTAAAACCCTCTGAAAATTGATAAACATTTTTAGGATCAAACAGGTTTGTTCTGAATTAAGTAATATCAAGAATAGTTCATAAAGAGAAGTAGATATGAAGGATATTATTGAGGTTTTAATAGAAGCTAAAAATCTAAAAAATAACCCATCTGGAACCTTGTTGGAGTGATTACACACCTTATCTACATGAATATGTCTTTGGGATTTAAAAGAAAAGCTGGCAATATCTCCGTTTTCACTGCTTTCAGAATATTTTAAACGCAAACAAAATGAGTCTTTTGTTTTGTGGCCTTGGTAACTTGGGTAATTAAGTCATTGGGGTGTCTCCATACCTAATGCCCTAAAATCATCTGGTTTGGGAGTCATTAACCCAAAGCTCGTTAAGTTTTCAATCGCCAAATAAAACAAGCTAAGCAAGTGTTCTCTTCGAATTAAAAGTCTTCACGGTTCTTTATGGGAGAATAATCTTGGCAGAGACGAGTTTTCGATTATAAACATTTTTTTAGCGGAGATATAAAGGTTTATATTTATAAAGACTTTTTGCACGATAACGAAAGGTGTGTATGAACAACAACGGGTGAAGGATAAGAGTGAAGAATAAGACTTAGTTCTCTATTAAAAGTGATAGAAATTCTGACTTGAAACTTAACTGGAGAACGAAACTTGAGAAAATCATAAATCTTTTCAAACTCGTATGATCATTTAGAAGTCTTTCTTGGTCCGTATTTATGACATGATGTCCCTAATCAGGTTCTTAAAAACTTGATGACACTATTCGCACACCACGTAAAGACGTGTATGAGCTTATGTTAAATAAAATGTGAGGAATGAAAAATAAGGGTTGGATGTTTCTAACTAGGGTGATAGAATTTCTAGCTTTGATCCTTAATCTTAAAATTAGAATCAACAGTTTCTTCACGACTCTAACTTGAGAGGATTTTGTGGGTGCAATCCGCTGAAAACCCTCAGGAGATAACACACCTCCTACTAGGGACACCTAGTGGTTTAACGGCTTGTTGCACATGCTCAGTACAATAGCGTTCCCTGCGAAAATATGGCTAGGATTTTTGTTTTGCTCGGGACGAACAAAACATAAGTTTGGGGGTATTTATTCATCACAGAAAACTGCATTTTAATACCGCTCATTCAATATCAATTTCGTTAAATATCGGTACTATTAATCAGTGTCTGCTCAGTAAATACAGATTACAGGTATTCGTGACAAAACACTAGAAAACATACTCAAAGTCACGGATATGAAATTTGTGAGCCGACACTGCAATCAGAACAGAAAACCAATCGATATCGAAAGAGTTCTTTTGCAATAAATATGTGTACACAATTTTGATCCAACACATTACAAGTGGGCACATGCTCTTTGAGACTTGGACCATGGTGGGGGTTGCCTTGGCATAACTTGTGCAAGTGGGCATGTGTGAGTGTTAAATGCTAAAAGATGTGATGTGATATAAAGCATCAAGTTTCCCTCCAAAATCCTTGAGTACTAACCATGGGTTTATAAAGAAATCAAACAACACCAGGAAGATATTGGAGAGTACTCAAGACCACCACACCAACACGAGCCCCAATTGTCAACATGTGATCGGCGAGACCCCCTAAAAGTCCGGCGTCACCGGCCCCCCTTGCCCCATTTGTCCCCATTTTTCTTCTGGTCATTTATTGGGGTCACATCATCTTATTGTTGTTGTTTGTTTATTCTGGAATGAGGCCTATAAATACCAGAACAGATTTAAGAGAGGGGCCATATGTATATACCCATTCTAAGTCTTTAGTTTTTGGTTTAGCTTGAGAGTTGTGTGAGCTTAACTTGGTTTTTTTATTCTTCTTCCCTCTTGGAGCTTTCTTTTGAGAGCTTCATTATGGAGGTTGAACAAGTAACCGATATCTTGTATCTCAACTCATTCAAGTGTTAATATATTTGTCTTTGTTTTGTTTATTTGCTTCTTTTGTTATTTGCTTTCCTTTTTATTATGATGTGTAACTAATCTTTGGTTGTGGTGATGGTAAGGATGTGAGATGAATGACTTTGCCATCCTCCTCCTCCTGTTATTGTTTAATGTGCTTATATTGTGATTCTAACTTAAAGATTGCTTTATGTTTTGGTTTGATATGGTATTTTGAATCCATGGTTACAAGGTAACCACTTCATATACCATATTCACTCATTCTCTCCATTTTCCAATGTTTAAGTTAAAATCAATTTGGTGTTAAGTTTGCTAAGTTTAGATATGGTATTTTGTGATCAAGTGGCTTGACAACCTCTTGGTTTCATATACCCTATACTATCACAAACACTTAGCAAAGTTAACACTAAAACTACTTACTCTCACTCACTAATTTGTGTTTTTGATGTTATCGTATACTTGCTAACCCTTGTGCTTAGTGTTGATACCTCAAGCTTGGACATACAATCGGTAAGTGAACATGACGGATTCGTTTCGTGTTTTGCGTTGAAATCCGATAACTTGATGATTTGTGCTTCGCAACCGCCTTGACAAGTCATGCTTCACGTCGGAATCGACACAAGGACGAACAACTCATGATCAAGGGAACGTCGAAGAAATCGCCGCGATTCAACCATCCGAGCTAAAACCACGACCACCTTTCTTCTTTAACTTGTTTCTATATTTTCGTATTTTATAATTCGTGACAACCAAAACCAATTCTTTTATTCTCAAACTTTAAGCGATAATACCTAATCACCAATTCCCTGTGGATCGACCCCTACTTGCCGGCTCGCTACAACGCGCCGTGCACTTGCGGTTTTATAAATTTTAAAACGAGACCGAGCTCGCATGCATACTATTTCCAAATCATGCACGTTTGCGCGCGCGGGTGAAGTCCCAACACACCTTTACATTTCTCCAGAACACTCCGTATGACTACGAAGATCTACATTTATTGGATATAGCCATCGTATAGTTACATACGAACTCGAAGAAACTTGTTTCAGGTCGAGGATGGTTTTCGGTTCTGGAGAAATAGAATATGACTATTCAGTTGTCTTTTCCCTTTACCTTCTTAGGCTGCGAGGGCTCCTGATATTTAGGAGAGTACACCTAATGTGCTTATTGGATAGTCTTCTTCCAAACTGTAGGCCGGTGCTGAAGGGTAGGGAAGGAAGAAAACCAATTAGCCTAAGCTTGGTGTATAGAAGGTAATAAGTAAAGACATAATTAAGGGATTAGAAAGAGTGCAAAGGAAATTGCGACTATTATCATTCACGACGAAGCCGCGTATATTATTGCCACTCCTACTTCACCTTTGCATTTCTCCGGAACACTCCGTATCACTACGAAGATCCATATTGCTTGGATATGACCATCGTATAGTTACATACGAACTCGAAGGAACTTGTTCCAGTTCGAGGATAGTTTCCGGTTCAGGAGAAATCGAATAGGATTATTCGGATTGTCTTTTATCTTTACCTTTTCTCAGGTTGCGAGAGCTCCTAGGATTAGGAGAGTACACCTATTACTCTTATGGATAGTCTTCTTCCAAACCTTAGGCTGGTGCCAAAAGGTAGGGAAGGAAGAAAACCATTTAGCCTAAAGGGGGTGTACAGAAGGTAATAAGTAAAGACATATAAAGGGATTTGAGTGATGGCAATGAAATATACGGTTACCGTCATGAATCAGGATAGTGGAAGAGGCATTACTAGGAATACCCGGATACCCTTTAGAAACATTTTCATATTTCAGTTTTACTGTGCAGTGTTAATTGAAAACTATTTTCCCAATTAGGTTCTGACTCCAGGATATGTATTTACCATATTTGATTCTCATATTTGTATGGTATTACGGATGATGAGTGGGAGTAGAATAATGGGAATTAGATGATTATATCCTCATTATATTGGAATTCATTGTAATTGGTGATATTTGAGAAAATCACATGGGTTTTGCCTGACGGCAAATATTTAGTTTTGAATATCCGTTGTTATGCACCAATTTCAAATTGATATATCTGTACCTTTATTTTATAAAGTGAGATATAAAATTTTGAAATTATGTCTATGACATTTACCTATAACAGTTGGTGATTAGGTAAGGTGCATTCAACATCGGTGTAATTCTTCTTAACCATAGTACAGTTTTCAACCTACGACTCACAGGGTTTGAGTTATTAAACTCAGTGGACTTATACAAGGTATTGTATGTTTTCCAGTGTCCATTAGGACAAAGGGGTTGGTACTCGTACTATATTCTGTTTACTTTTGATTTCTCTAGTTTTAGACAGGTATTTCGTTGAAATACATGGTCCAAATTTTGAGAAGTTATAGGTAATAAAGTAGAGAACCATATGTTGCAAAGTATCAGTATTCTTCAAGATGATCGAACATATAGATACTTGTGCTAGGTATTCCGTTGATAGTAATGGTTTTGAGAACTTGCTTCTCTTTCAGGTTACTCATAGGTGGATGCATTCCTTGATGAGTAATGCTGAATGGCCTCCTTCCATTTGGTTGATATGCACTGGAGACAGATGCATGTATATTTGAATCTGGTTCCAATTAAATTAGTACCTTAGTTTCTATATGGATATAGAATGGATCATATCTTAACGATGTTAAGGTATATGGAGTTTTCTGGCTTATGCTTAAAACCAGAAGCTGGATAAACTCAAGGCACGTTTCAGTAATGGCAGTTTATGGGTTATCCCGGGTTTTGACGGGGGTTAACTTTCTACCTTCAGGAAGATCAATAGTTATATTGTTCTTAACTCGCCACCAATTTTAGTAAAATGGATTCTTTTCAGAAAACATTAGTGGGAGTATGGTAGAACTGGAAGTTATTCCAGTACCACAAACGATTACTGAAAATTTAGTAGAACCTAAAAATTCAATTGGATTCGAAATTCCATTAGCCACTCTGCAGATTTGGTGGGTAACCTCAGGCACCCGAGAGGTACTTCGGTCTTCTCAGAGACGGTGATAGAGAGGTTCTTGTTTACCCAGACTTGCCATTGCTGCTATTCTAGACTATGAGACCCGGCAGGAGGATAAGTATAACGTCGTTCTAAACTAGGTTTAGAAGTGCACGTGTATATAACTCTACCAGAGGGTTGTTGTAGTCAGTGGGAGCAGCAGAAGCATAGTAGGCAAGTAGCTTATGTCTATATATAGACTAAAGCAGGTATAGCGAAAATAGATCATCTATTTTTATGTGATAGTCATAGAGTTTGACTTCATCAGAATAGGAGATAGATCTGGTAAGAAGGTAGTAAAGAGTGATGTCCAGGTATTTGGATGACATGCACTTGATAGGAAGTGATATTTCTATACTACGATTGGTTATATACTATGGTTGTTACAAGGTGGTTTCTCCACATAAGATATGGATAAAATATCAGGCATTCTGGTCACTAGATCTATGGTTTTAGATCTAGATTTGGGAAGTGTCCCAATTTGGATACTTTGACATTATTTTAAAGGTGTTTTAGAATGGACGACTCCTGGCATGGTGGTGTACCTGCAGGTGATGGAGCCACCCTCTCTAAAGGATGTCTTATAGACTAAAAGGGAGAGAGATTTGCATGATTGGCATATCACTTACTTAGGCAATTGAATAAATCATGAGATATCAAGTACCACACCAGATATTGATTTTGCACTAGCTGCAATAAGTATATATATTAATCCAATCCTGAAGAAACGTTGGGAAGCAGTTATGAACATAAGTGGTTGTTTTAGGGAAATGGTAACGACAGCCTCTTTCGGGAGACGGTTATCATTTCAGGCTTCCAAGATGACCTGGATAACAGAGTGGCTGTCAGAATTATAGTTTTCCCTCTTTTGAGGGACAATATGTTGGACAGGTGGTCCAAAAGGATACTATGGAAGGCATGGCGCAGGATACTAGTTAAATTTGATACATTCTAAGAAGTTTGTTGGATTTGTAGTTCATTTATGAACTGGGTCCCATCAGATATCCAGACAAATTCTAAGACATGTATTGCTCATTTCGGAAGATATTCATTCTCCGCGAAGTTGAGATATAGAGAGATAAAGAAAGAAACATTGGAGCGGATCCACTTATTAAGGCTATTTCTCGAACGCAATAGTTTCACAAACGAGTTTTGCGAAACTGATTAATAGAGAAGTTGGGTGTTCGGTATCACATGGGCTCTGAGTATGCGACATCGCAATTATTAGCCTTAAGTGCAAGTGGGAGATTGTTGGTTATAGCGCCCTCAAGGCAATTATTGTAATCGCAGGCACGTGATTATGATGATTGAGGGAGGACCTATACGGATAGAACAGTCTTACTCGAGATGATAGTATGCTATCTGGTTTGTCTTTATCATCATGTGCATGCTTTATGTGGTATTATAGATCACTATTACATGTTGATAGAACCCATAGGATTCTTGCTTGACTATCAGCATTATAACGGCGACCATATACGTGAGAGCTGGGTGGTCTATAAGCACATCCTTAAATGTACCTAGTCGTGGGAGTATCGAGACTGGGCATTGATACTCCAGAGTAGACTAGTGTATATTGATCGAGACCCCGACGAGGGGCGGTGGCCAGGTCTCACAAGCCATTGGTGTTAGTTTGTTCACCTAAGATAGTATACATGTGCTCATTGGGTTATGAGTACACTGGATGGACTCGCCAGGAACATGCTAGTTGGTATTATACCTATTGTCAGATAGCAGTTCCCAGGTAACATGTGTACATGTTAGTCTGTCGACCTGAGATTATCATTTGTCTCGTGTGAGTTCCCACTGTGCTTTGATTACTACCCTACCACGGCTCAAAGGAGTTGTGCAAACAGGTTTTAGTTGGGTATAGGCTCGAGCCACATGGAGGCAGTGAGCGGATCGTCGGGGTTTCGTCTCTCCCGGTATTGGGGGTTGATGTCGCGTTGTGCACGGGTGGACATCACCAGAAATCCTTGGCCAATGTAGTCGAGAATTACTGATCTAGGATCAGTAGTTTCTCAGGTGGTGATGGGTTTCATACCGACACGAAATGTCGCGTTATTAGGGGTCTTACTTTATCCATCCCCCTAGACACGATATGCGATACTCTTAGACGAATGGACCAGACTGTATGGATATTGTCACGGATAGGCTCAGTAGGGGTTCAGGATGAGTTTGCTCGTCGACCTCCCTTTCGCTCAATACCTGGGTAGCCATTACGTACAGCTAGTGCCGCTGACATACTTGTGGTTAAACCCACTGCCAGCGTATTGACGAGTCTTTAGAGTCCCACTCAGAGGGTTTTCCTGCTTCGGGCGAAATGATGCATAGGCCGTATGGTTTTACGACAGGGTTCGATCATATACGTGCACTTGTGCACGTATCATGATTCAGACGGATAATACTAGTGGTTTTAGTTTAAGCCGGATTCTAGTATTGTATTGTTGGATTATTTTCGTCTCATTGTATTCGTATTTTGTCGGAATATGGATACAGGTATGTATATACGGATGATGGGTATTCTTGCAATTTTATTACAAGATGATTCTAGAAGATGCCACCTCATTTAGTTTTAACCATTTATTTTAAATGGTTAATGAGGTGGAGGATGAGGTGTATTTGGCATAAATTGATGGCATGGCTCTCTTGGTGACTCATGGGATGACTCATGGACACTATTCTAGCATGCTTGATATTTGTAAGTGTTGTGAGGATTTTTCTTTAGTTGATGCCTCACTCTCTCATGCTCACAACACTTAGCCATTTCTTGAGTTGCTCTGCTACACTCTCATCCTCATGCTTCTTCTACCTCCACCCAGCAAGTCTCATGTGTTAAGAAAGCTTGGGTGTTTTGAGACAAACTAATCCATCATTAGACTTTACATTTTTTAGGCTATCTAGTTTAGCGAACCAGGTACCCTAGTTACCTCGTCTTTGAGGTTGGAGCTCGATTCATAGACTCTCGGGTAGATCATCTTCGATGGAGGGAGACCGGAAATCAAGATTGATCAAGGAGGCCTCTAGGAGCTTGGGATGATGGTTCAAGACCGAAAGACACGGATCAATTCGGTATAACCTTCTAACTCCTTTTATGTATATTGCTAGTTTAGGGTTAATGGGAGATCCGGGTAGCGGGTTGTGGTAGCGCCAGTTTATAAATTTTTTGTTCCATAATCGGCCACGGTTTGATGGCCAGGGCGCTGGCATAACCCAACAACTCCCATATAGGTGCATACCTTGTATTGATACGCATCCCATATGCGCATCTCATATCGAACCCTGGCTTTATACATATATGTATTGTAAATCTTTGAAGGAAATATAAATGAATTCAAATTGGATTACACCCTAATATTGGGCGCATCCCTATGTTACCATCGTTTACTTCGCCACGTCATATATACACGTGCGCGTAAGATGAATGATTGATCGCAACGTCCCTAACAAGGGAATGTTGGACCGAAATGTCCCTAAACCAATAATGGACCGAAATGTCCCTAAACCAATATTGGACCGCAATATCCTTAACCTAATACGTTTGTCCTTACGGCCGGTCTCCATATTGACCCCCGTATACAATTCATGGGCACAAACAAGCCATATTCCATCCATGTCTCCCATGGACCTCGATGTCCTTAAACTAATATATTTGGCCCTATAACCTGTCTCCATATTGACTACCTTATGCTATCCATGGGTTATTCATATATGATCTGATGATCAGTTGGGCCCATATGCTCACTGTTCCTAAGTCGATTTTCGATATACGACTAACGATCCTTAGATCAAACCCATATATCCCATGAACTGATGGACCTCATTTATATGAGATCTGTGTCCTAAGTTCAAAACCCCAAATCTAGTATACAGATTTGGACTAATCCACGCCCTACGGGCGATGATATATACTAGTCTCCGTACATAATCCAAGGGCAACCATAATAAACACAATATATATATACATACATACATACATATATATATATATATATATATATATATATATATATATATATAATATGACACAAAGTGACCTACTGGAGCAGGTAAAAGTTGTTATCACAATGCGATAGCGTAATTAACTGCAGGGGCTTGCGCATAATCAAAAACCCCTCAAAGAAGAGGGATCTGATAAGTTTTGATACATCGGTTTCATCTTTCCAAACCTCCAATATAAGGTGCCATAAATCAACTTGGCATATTAAGAGAGGTGGATGGATATGTTCCATATAGCATCTACCCTAAATTCAGGCTAGACATCTCCAACATCTCTGTCCAGTCTCCAGCAGTAAACAGAGAGTATTGCGTACAATACTATCGAGAGTCGTATGCCCAATGTTTAGCCCAGTTCCAGATCAACGACAATGGGAGGAATATCGTGGGCCATATATATTCCCATCAAGCAATACGAGAAAGAAAGGTGGGCCTCCAAGCTATCGTATCTGGGTGCTATGGATGAAGGGCGAGAAGGGGTGAAAGGACATAACAGGTGCAGCAATTGCAAATCCTATAGTCATAAAAAATCACGATGTCATAACCTTTCACATGAACTTCAAAATCAACCGCAATGATGTAGGAGCACCGTTATGTATTGTGTCACTTGATATATCGTGTTCGGTGATGTATTGTATCCTATTGACTGTATTGTATTGCGTCGCCTGATGTATTGTATCATTTATCGCCAGTTACGTATTGTATTTGTTTGATGTATTGTATTTTATCTACAGTTACATATTGCATTCATTAATATATAATTGACACTTATCTTTGAATTATTGTTTTTGGCAGATATTATATCGATGGATTCTGGACCTGTAGATCCGTCTCTTTTATACCTGTCAGACTGACATCGGGCGACGACATGCGTGACAGTAAGAAATTAATTCAATTTAATATAGTACTTGTACTACTTGCTTCTAATTGTATATTTCTAACGAGTTTGTTTGTTTAATGTGTCGGAGAACGTAATTTTAACATGTACTGCTCACTTACAGCAGGTTTGGTCATGGACAATTGGAGATATGTTAGCTATAGTGCCGTAAAAGCAATTATTGTAATCGAAAGTAAACGATTATGATAATTGAAGGAGGACCTATATATATATATATAACAGTCTTGCTCGATATGATAGTATACTATTTTGTTTGTCTTTATCATTAATGAGTATACGTTTTATTACGTGTCGTGAATACATAATGATAAAGCCCGTTGGATCTTTGCTTGACTACCAGAGTTATGATGACGATCATACTTGTGAGAGCTTGGTAGTCTATAAGCACATCCTTAAATGTCCCTAGTCATGAGAGTATTGAGATCATGTATCGATATTTCAGGGTAGACTTGTGTATACGTTTCTAAACTCCGACGAGGGGCGGTGGCAGGTCTCATAGCCATTGGTGTGTTGCACCTAAGATTGTATACATGCGCCCATTAGAGGTGAGTACATTGGAAGAACTCGCCGAAAACTTCTAGATGGTACTATACCTATCGTCAGATAGCAGTTCTCAGTTGACATGAGTACAGGTAATCTATTGACCTAAGATCGTCATTTTTCTCATGTGAGTCCCACTGTACTTAGATTACCACCCCACCATGGCTCTATTGAGTCGTGCAAACAGCTTTTAGTTGGGTACAGTCCCGAGCTATATGGAGGCAGTGAGCGATCATCAGAGATTCGTCTTCCCCAATAGAGGGAGTCGATGTCGCGCTGTGTTCGGTTGGCCATAACTAAAAGTCCCTGATCAGAGTGGATGAGATTTACTGATTGGAGATCAGTAGTTTCTTGGTTTGGTAATGGGCTTGATACCGATACGACTTATCGGGTTATTAGGGGTCTGACGTTAACCACCCTCTAGATCCGGTATGCGATACTCTTAGACGAAGAGACCGGACTGTACGAAGATTATCACTTACAGGCTCAGTAGGGGCACGGATGGGTTTTCTCGTCGACCTTCCTTTCGTTCAATACCTGTATAGCCATTACATACAACTAGTACCGTTGATGTGCTTGTGGTTAAACCCACTGCCAGCGTATTATCGAGTCTTTAGAGTCCCATACAAAGGGTTTCCCGGTTCAGGCGAAATGATGTAGTACGTGCGTATTTTGATACGCACTCAGGTTCGATTAAATACGTGTATTTACTGCATGTACTTTAATTGGGTGTCTTGATAATACCGGTAGGTTTAAAAGATAGCTGGATCATTGTGAGCTAGTATTATATCTCTCATTATCTCTATTTTGGGTATTCGTATTTTTATATGAATACGGGTATTTGTATTTTGATATGAATACGAGTATCTGTATAAATACGGGTATTCGTATCTTGATACAAAAACGGTATTCGTATCTTGATACGAATACGGGTATACTTATTTGTACATATACGGTTATATGTATGCATTTGTTTGTATGTGTGTGTATGTATATGTTTGTGTGTGTATTGATACACACATCTTTTCTTCTCTACATGGAAGCTTTGGAAGTATTTAGGCTCATGACTTATGTAGTAAGTCATGAGATGACTCATGCTTTAAGTTTACACTTTCCACTTGATAAGATCAAGAGAAAGAAAATGGATGAGTATAGATTTTCATTCTACGCTCATTATTTTTCTTCTTCTTAAGCTTACAATTTGAGAAAAGAATATGGTAAAGAGAGAAATCAAGAGATTCACCACTACATCATCCTCACCATCACTTCCTAGCAAGTTGTGATCATGAGTTGCTTCACAAGATCATTTGGTGTGAAGCTAAAGCTTGATTCGTGTACTCTCGGGTGGTTCATCTTTGACAAGGAAGATCGACATCCAAGATCGTTCCCGATGACTTCGGAACCTTACGAGAGTCCTTGGAGCGGTATAGGGATCTTCCGCAATTGCATGGGCACACTACAAAGGTAGCTAGCCCCCTAATCTTGTATGTGTAGTTTTCTAGTTTAGTGTTTGGAATCGATTTTAAGGTATAGGTCACTAATGCTTGCCTTAAAATTTTTGTTTTCGCTTCCACGTTCGTCGCGAGTCTTGCGGCGCGAGTACTAGAGTCCTTACAGTGGTATTAGAGCTACAAGGCAGGGATGTCGACCAATGGGGAGTTCTCATTGTGCGACAGTAGTGGTGAAGCGCAGGCTCTTACCCCCACGGTGTCCCGTGCGGTTATATGGTCCGGCGGGTTGTAGTCCGTTGCCAGGGGACTATGTAAAAAGTAGCTGCTGAGGGACTTATGGGTGTCACGGTCAGTTTTTGCTGCGCTGACTGACCCAATAGTGGTATCAGAACCTTGCCAAACACTTTAACTAGTTGTAGATGCAAACGTTTCGAAACCGAAATTTTAACCGTATTCGATCACCGAAATCTAGTTTCTGTAAAAAATTTCAAACGACACTTAATTTTTTTAAAACTATTGCAGATGAATCTTCTTTTAAAATAAAACTATGTCATAAAATTCAAGGATGAACGACCGCCATTTGGCTGCTGGTTCTCGTGTATCGGCGACCGAAATTTTGAATTGGTCCCTTGTTTTTTTGGAGGTGCTTGTGTGCTTGAAAAAATGATTTTTGGTGATGTTTGTTTTTGTCCAGATTTCAGTTTGTGTTATCTTTGTATTCGGGCAAGTTCAGAAAACTTTTTGGTCGAAACTAATGCATCTTTTATGATCCGTATCTTTATTTGTGTGTTTGATAATATCGTCTAATTGCTATATGTTTGATTAGACGGGGCTGCACACTGGTTACTTGTTATATTAGTTTGGATATATATCTTGTGATGGTTTAGTCGGATTGTCGTGATTGGATAGCCCATCGTGCGATTTGTTTGTATAGTTTTGATATTCGTGTATTTGTTTATTCGGGACGAGCGGCCGGATTGTGGTTGTTGTTACCTCTTGATGTATATTCTTTTGGGGACACGTCCAGGTTGCGGGCGCTATCGCCATTGTATATATTTTTCATTACTTGTACTAGGATACCCCATGACGGAGTGCTCGGGTTGCCAGATTTGAGAATGCAGCGGGTGACCATCTCATGGAGTCGAGACCGGGCCGCCTCATTATCGGATTGACGGGTTACTCACTGCACTTATAGGGGGTGTAGCTCTGACCCACAGAGGAGTGCTCAAGTTACTGGATTCTAGAAAGTGAGGGGTATCCCGTTTCTAGGATTGTCGGGCAACTTGCCGTACTCATAGGGGTCTTGGTTCAAGATTGTATAGGCTATCCACACGACCGGAGGACGTTGGTTTTCGTTTGCGTCTTAAACAAAACACGGGGTTTCTAGCTTATCTGCTATTCCATCTTGTTTATTATTTATCGCATGCCTGTGATATTTATTACTTGCTTATGATATATATATATATATATATATATGCATATTATTAGATGCTTCTATATGTTTTTCATCCGCGCTAGCCCTGTCCCCGTCCTGCCGTAAGTTAAGTAAACTTACGGTGAAGACCCGGGACCCTGTGGCGATGCAGATGGCATATAAAAGTATGCTATTTTAGTTGTTTCTGTGTGGCTTAGAAACAAAGATTGATGGGATCGCATTATATGATTAATGCAAAGTAAACAAACCTAAAATGATGTTGGCGGAACCAAATTTTAAAACTACTCGGTTTTCTTCAAAACTACTCGTTTTAAAAGTGGAGTCTAAACCACTCCTTTTCAAAACCACTCGAGTTCCTTCAACGATATCAAGTTTATTACGTTAAAGGTTTTTCGTCAAAAACCAGCCATAGCCCTCCGTCATTTCAGATGGGCAGCGCTTAGTATTCATGCTATGTATGTTGGCCTTCGTCAAGGCATAATGTATGGTAGCTATGTGTTACTTTTCTACAGCATAAAAATGCATTAATTTAGGACAGTCGTACAACTATTTTGGCCTTTGTCAAGGATTAGTACGGGTGGGTCTAGATTAATCAGGACAATGACGGGTTGAACTTGACTTGCGACTTATAATATTTTGGCCTTCGTCAAGGTCATAAGACGCTTGGGATAAAAACCATATCGGGAGTTTCAAATATAAAGGAAACTTGCTAAGCATGTGTATACCTTCTGGAGTGTAGCAACTTTGGTCGGCTTCTGTCAAAATTATCACAATGATAGTTGGGTCCCGATTCTCATTATGAGTAGGTATTACTCTTCGGGAGATTTTCACTTCACAGTTAGCTAATCTATTAAGTATCTAGAAAGTGTAAACGAGATTACGCTTTTAAGGAAACAGGGTTATTTAATTAGGTCAGTGCGAAAGCACGGGGAGCCTCCCTTGGAGTACCAACATTACATGGCTGAACGGTTAGCGAACTTGTAAAGTGTAAATGATCCCGATTAGTTCTCCTTTTAGGTTTTGAATGAGAATTTGAGGAAACGGTGAGTGCTATCCTGATTAGATAAAATGATTAACCAATCTAATCTTTTCTCTCTCTTTGGCAGTGACCATAACTGACCTTAAACTAAAACTCATAAACCAAGTTGATCGATCCTTTTTACAAACCTGGCTTTGGTTTGTCATGATTCACGACTAAGTCGCATATATCCTTACCACTCCTACTTTACCCTTTGCCTTCTCCAGAACTCTCCATATCACTACGGATATCCATATTGCTTAGATCGGCCATCTCGTATAGTTACATACGAAATCGAATAAGTTTCTTCAGTCGAGGATGGCCAAGGGTTATAGAAAAATTGAATTGTATAAATCGGTTGTCTCCCCTTCTTCACCTTCTCTCAAGTTGTGAGTTCCTTGTATAAAGAGAGTACACCAATTATGCTTATTGGATAGTCTTTTTCCAAATCTTAGGCAAGTGCCGACAGATAGGGAAGGAAGAAAACCTACTAGCCTAAGTAAGTGTACAGAAGGTAAGATGCGGAAACATATAAAGGAATTGAAGTGATGGCAAAGGAAATTGCAAATAGTGTCATGAATCTGAGCATTGGAAAAGGCATTACTAGGAATACCTGGCCACCCCTTTGAAACATTTATGTTTTAGTATTCCTGTGTAGTAGTGAATGAAAAATGCTTTCCCAATTACATTCTGACTCTAGGGTATGTATATATCGGTTGAGATTCTCAAATTTGTATAGTGTTACAGATGATAAGTGGGAGCAGACTATTGGGAATTAGATGATTAGATCCTTAATATTAGAATTCTTTGTAATTAGTGATGTTTGAAGAAATCACCTGTATTTGACAAATGAAAAACATTTGGTTATTTGAACAGCCGTTGTTATGTACCAATTTTTAAAATGAAATATCTTTATTTTATAAACTGAGATGAATTTTGAAAATATGTCTAGGAAATTTACCTCTATCAGTTGAGGATAAGGTAATGTACATTGAATAACGATATAGTCGTTCTTGACCAAAATACAGTTTTCAACTAACGACGCACAGATTTTGAGTTAGTAAACTCAATTGGGACTTATACATTATAATATATGTTGTCCAGTATCCATTAAAATAAGGGGTTGGTACTCGTACTATATTCCATTTACTTATGACTTCTGTGGTTTTAGACACGTATTTCATTGAAATACAATGTCCAAATTTTAAGAAGTTATAGGTATAAGAATAAAGTAGAGAAGTATATGTTGGAAGTATCAGGATTATTCGAGATGATCGAAAATGTAGATACTTATGCTAGGTATTCCATCATAGTAATATTGAGAACTTGATTCTCTATCAGGTTATTCATCGGTGGGTGCGCTTCTTGATGAGTAATCCATTTGGTGATATACTGTAATGACTCCAAAATTCATATACCTTTGTATTATCTTATGGTATTTAATTATTTTTGGTATTTTCGTATATTCTGTTAAGTATACCATTTTTATTTAATCCCTTCATCTATTTCCCATAATATTTTCCTATAGCCCAAGCTTACAAGCTCCCAACCCATTTATTTTAAATCTTTCTTTTTTCCTGATTAAATTCCAACAGAACTTAACCCATTCCCATACCCAAAATCAAAACCCATTTAATTAATTTTACTTTCAACTCCCACTCCCTCCCTCCTTTTCCATCTGTCTCAAACTTTTCCCCTTCCTTCTTTATGTCCTAGCATTAAACCCCCATGCAAATTCCCAAGCAACAGTTTACTCTTCCTCTCCTTTATCTACTCTTTATTTTCCTCATTTAAATTGACCTTATCCTTTCACCTCCTCACAACCGACTCTCTCTCTCTCTATATATATCTCCCTCTCTTTCACTCTCCTTCCCTCTATATATACTTATATACATAAAAACACACTTTCTTCTTATCATTCATCTCTTCTTTTCATTTAAATTCATTAAACCTCATCCTCATCACTTGCTTCCCTAGACTGACCATCCCTATGGCCGAACCTAACTCCATCACCAATCTCATCCTCTCCATCACAGCCGACCTGACCACCGTCGCTGTCGTAAAAAACGACAACAGTAGCCGCAACACCAACAACAACATCCAATCAACTCTCGACCTTTGTTTGTCTTTTCGATGCATTCTGGGCCGAGAACTAAGGCTTCAAGGCTAGGCTGAATCCGTGTGATTGCCATGATCTCTCCCATACCTCCGGATATCCGTTCCGTCAACTTTTCAAATTTACGTGAGGCACCGTTCGATGAAATGCCATAATGAGAATTTCCGTCGTTCTCACGTTCTAAACGCATGTAAGTCCCCTCTTCTTTTTCAATTGATCTTTATCGTCAAACCTTAAATTTTAATTTTATATTGAATTTTTATTTTAAGAATTGGTTTGAAGAAAATTGCATACAAATGCTCACTAAAAGTTAACAATATGAGATGATTAGTAAAAGAATTAAGATTACTGAATCACATACTGAAATGCTCCATAAGAACTTCAACCAATTTCACTAATTTTGGACTTGGGGCACCATGCGACAAATTTTGCTGCATTAAACATGTGTTCCACACATTGATTTTGTTTGTTTTTCTTTGTGACTTTCTACACCTCTGTTTTGTCCGTATGCAGTAATGAGAAAGTACTTCTTCACGAGGTTGAAGCTGTGTTTTATATTAGTTTTAAAAAGCCAAGTTTGATGAATTACAGTGGGATTCACATCTTATTTCTGGAGTCCTTTTGTGCATCTTTGTTTAAGATCTGCCAACGTCTAAGGCGAGACCCATAACCTCTGTTCCTAAGAGAGCTGCACTTTTAACAATTAGCTTCTAGTTCACAATGTTATAACATGCTCACACTAAATCATTATAATGGCTAGATAACTATAAAATTAAATACTAATCATAAGTAAGAGATATGATACATTAACTGAAACCTGTACTGAAATGATAATTGCATCTGTGAACATAAGACCAGCATAACAGTTGCATGGTTATTTATAATTAAATAACTTTTAACTATAACATTTCCTTTGTAATTACGCCTCTACAACTCTCGTTAGGGAAATCTATTTATAGTTGGTACGGATTATCGCGCATCCTGAGTTTAGTGGAGCGAGATGCAGAACTCCTTACGGAGAATTCGGTCTCGAAAGGATTAAAATAAGGTTTTAAAGAAAATACGATTTTTTAAATAAGTTTAACAATCGCAAAATTATTTAAATCATAGATTCATATTTTCAAGTAAAACAAATTGTGAAAAAACTAGATTTTTTAAATGAAAGGTTAAAGTTTTTAAGAAAATACCACTAAGTTTCCAAAAGTATAGTTTTCATACAAATACCATAAACTTTTAAAAACTAGGTGTTATCATTAAAATACCATTGAAACTAAAATACATTTTTTATAAAAAAACTATTAATATTATAAATCACCCTCGAGATTTATTTTTAAAACAATATTATAACATTTTCATAAAACCTCTTGAGAAATACAAATAATGTAAATACAATGTAAACAACAAGAATAAATTTTTAAGGACCCTAAATTAATATAGGTTTAAGCGGTATCATTTCTCTTGAGCCTCAGAGAGTCGGAGAAAGTGAGTGCTTGCCTACTCAGGTTAGATAATACTGCAAATTTACGACGTCAATTGTCTTGGAAAAAAACACAAATTCTGCCGTCCGTGTGCAGCGGTTCTCCGATTACTCCAGAACCTAAAAATTTCAACAGTTAAATCCATTCACAAGAAATGACCATAACCTGAGTACAAACTCGAACCAGAGTCCAAACTCAAATCCAAACTTGAACTTGAATATTCAAACTTGAACACTTGAACTTGAATATCCGAACTTGCACCCTTGAACTTGAATACTTGACTTGACTTGACCGAACTATGAATATAACTTGATATGAACTTGGCATGAATACCTGAATACATGATTACAATGTGAACATGGACTTGCATATATATATATATATATATATTTATATTTATGGATTCGGTCAAGACCTGTTAACTTGAACTATACACTACAATATGCGGGGATAAAGGGGTAGATTGGTACAGAACATATATCGTGGCACGAAAGGTCACATTAAAAGACACCTACATGAATTCACGTGCCGTTATCTTGTAGGTTATGACGGGGTCTTGTACTACATGTTACCATAGTCCACGGGGTAAATGGACACCTCTCGTATACATGAATACCTTCTGTATCAAACTACAAACAACAATGTTAGAATAACAAATCTTTTACCTGTAATTGATCATGCTCAGATACTCGGTTATATAATCTTACCTTCTCACATTACTTAGTTTTTATTCACTTTATATACTATTCAATCATCTTCCTTTACTACTTTTGGGGACTTACCGAGCGCTAGTTCGCTGACGACATTCCCCTCTATTTCTTTTCTTTGGAATGTTCGTCGGGAGGACCGGATTCTGAGGAGATAGAGCCGAGCCCGGAGAATTTGGACCAGTTTTCTGCTCAACCTGATTACTAGCTCTTTCCTGCACTTCTTTTCAGTATGCCATTGTTTAGGCATTTGTTTTTATCATTGTATCTTTTATTCCAGACAGTTGTATTTAAAGTTGAATGTAAATAAAGTTGTTGTTTCATTTTATTACTCTTGTTATTCATGCACATTGTTATATTGCTTACTTATGTTTAACGTATTTTCATAGTAAATACGTTGCGGGCTTTCTACGTCACCGTTTCCGTCTACTGGGAAGTGGGGCGTGATATATACACTGGAAACAGCTGCATAACTTTTTGAATTTGGTTCTATCTAAATTAGTGCATTTTGATTCTATATGGATATAAATTGGTTGCATATCTTATGGTTGTTAAGATATGGAGTTATCCGGTTTTTGTTTAGAAGCAAAATCCGGACGAACTCAAGGCACACTTCAGTAATGAAAGTTTGTGGGTTATCCCAAACTTTCGCAATGGATTAACTTCTACCATCTATAAGATCAATAGTTGCATTGTTCTTGACTCGCCATTTTTTTATATATAAAAATGACTTCTTTGCAAAAGAATTTAGTGGGAGTATGGTAGAACTGGATGTGATTCCAGAACCATAAACGATTACTGAAAATTTAATAGAACCTAAGGATTTAATTGGATTCGACATACCATAGCCACCCAGTGGATTTTAGTAGGTAATCTCAGCCACCCGAAAGGTACTTCAGTATCCTCGTAAACGTGATAGGGAGGTTTGCATCATGGTTATGATGGCTTTGCTAGTTATCAGCTGCCCATTAGGAAGTGCTGACTTCCGAATAATGGCCAGATGCAAGATAACCAAGTTGGACTTCACGCACTTCAGCAAATTATGGAATTTGTTGGGTGCTCCTGAAGGGGTAAAACCCATTAGGAGTAAGTAAATCTTTCAAGATCAGTATAGGTGGAAAGGTAGTAACCTAATAAAGCGAGACTTGTAGGAAAGAGTTTTCAGCAAATACCCATTGTGGATTGTGATAAAACTTTTTCTTCAATGTCTGTGCTGAAATCCATACGAATATGACTTGCCAGGTGGATGACTATGAAATCTGGCAGGTGGATGACTAAAACGCCTTTCTAAATGGGAATTTAGAAGTGCACGCGTATATGACTCTGCCAGAGGATTGTCGTAGTCAGTGGGAGCAGCGGAAGATGTGCAAGTTGCTTATGTCTATTTATAGACTAAAGTGGGCATTGCGGAGGCGGATCATCTGTTTTGAAGTGACAGCCAAGGTGTTTGATTTTATCAAAATAACAGATGAACCGGATAAAAGGATGTAGGGAGTAGTTGTCCAAGTATTTGGATGACACACTCCTTGTTTACCACTGAAAATAGAGACGAACTGGGATAAAACGTCTTGCCTGAATTTGGAGGCAAATGCTAATTGGAACATATCCGTCCATCTTTTCGAAGATGCCGAGTTGATTTATTATACCGTATATCGGAGGTTTAAGCAGATGCGACCGTTGTAGCATGACTTTATCAGACCCCCCCTCTTTGAGGGTTTTTTTTATTATGGGGACGCTCCTCCTTGCAGGTGCAAGCCCCTGCAGTTAATTACGTTATCGCGTTGCGATAACCACTTTCACCTGCTCTGGTAGGTCAATTCGTGTCGGGTTATATTTCTTGTTTATTATGGTTGCCCATGGATTGTATACGGAGATTAGTTGATGTCGTCACTCGTAGGGCGCGGATTAGTCCAAATTCGTATATTAGATTTGGGTTTGAACCTAGGTCATATGTTCCATCGGTTCAGGGGATATTTTATTATATTTAAAGACCGTTAATCTGGTTTTAGATTAAGATCGACTTAAATATATGAGCATATGGGCTCAATTTATTTTAGAAACATGGTTAAGGGTCATTAAATTTTGTTAAGATCCATTAACAAAGATGAGCATATGGGCTCAAGAAGTATTAAGTTTCAGGGGTTAAGCCTATATTGGGGCTCGGTCATGGGTGTAGGGTTCCGTAGGGCGGCAACAAGGTTTCGGGAGGTATCGTCCATGCCATTTTCAAATTTTTGCCATACTAAAGAATCCTAACCCGAGAATCTTAACTAGAGAATTAGACGAACTAGCAATGCAAACAACTTTACATCTAAGTGAATGAGGAATACAACCTTTGTAAACCGGTCCTCACTTCTAAAGCTCCGTGTAGTAGTCTCTTCGCTCCAAGTAGTGAACACCCGAACTCTAGTAAGGGTTCATATAAAGAAATGAACAAGCTTTCTCTAAGTCTTCGAGGCCGAAGATGATCTACGTCGAGAAGACTCAAGCTCATGCTAGCTCTTCACTAATGGTAGATTAGTGAAGCAAATGCCCTAAACTAAATGGCTAATATAGTAGAGGATAATGAAGTATAAATTTGGCTCACTTTAGATTTATTTTTCTCACAATATTTTCTCACTTTGAGAAAAGCTAGCAAGTTTTCTCATGAGGAAGAAGAAGATGAAGTGGAGATGAGGATGAAACTCATGAGGTGAGAATATCAACCATGGGTGAGTTCGTATCATACACTAACTCATGTAGAGAATCAACCATGGCTAAAACAATAATGGTTAGGTTAATAAATATCTACAAGTAAAACAAAATTAGTGGACTTGGTCAATGGTTCCACAAGCTTCTACAAGCTTCAACCATTAAACCAATTTCCACCAATTTGTGAATTACTAAAATAAATATAAACCCTTCATTATATCAAGTATGGTGTGAGTCTCATACACCCATGTTGCATGTGGCATCAAACATGACACAAATAAATATACATTAATATATATCACATATATACTATATGCACACAAGTGAGAAAAAGAAATGTTTAGTGAGCAAATATTAGCTAATGTAAGTTAATATATCAAATATATAATTATATATTAAATTATCAAATCAACACTTGATTTAATAATCCGGTTATGTCACATACAACCAACTAATATTAAATGTAATATCTTATCGAATCAACACTTGATCCGATAACCCTGCTATATCTCATATAACCGACTGATATCACATATCGTGAGAATAGAACACGGTATCACATACGCACATTAATCTCGGTCCCGCACATATCACATATGTGCTCCTACTTTGTTTCGCATGAACCAGGAAACCTCTGTGTAGGACTCTAAAGACTCATCAATACGCCGGTAATAGGTGGTGATCATATCAAACACCCACAAGCCACAAGCGGTTTGCTAAACGTAATGGCCACCCGGGTATTGAGCGATTAGAAGATCAACAAGCAAGCCCGCTCATACTCTTGCGAATCCAATCAGCAACACTACCGTACAGTCCGGTCTCTTCGTCAGATATGTCACATATCACAGTCTGTGGGTGGTATAACATCAGACCCCAATAGCCTGATAAGTCATGCCGATGCAAGGTCCATAACGGTTTGAGAAACTACTGATAACACTTACCAGTAGATCTCAGCAACCCTGGCCAGGGATTTCTTGTTATGGCCAATCGAGCATAGCGCAACATCAACCCCCAATACCGGGAGAGACGAATTGTCACGACCCGAAATTCGGACGTGACCGGCACTTAGATTTTATGACATCTAGAGATGCTGACACAATCTGAGTAAACCAGAAACCAAGATCAAAAACCCTTTTTGCGGAATTAAGGAAATTTTAGTTTTTAAGTAAAAGAATGAGGTAGCATGTCGAATGATTTTTAAGAAATGAAATCTAAACAACTGATTCTTTTACATTTAAAATGTTCGACAACACCTCCTTTTTAATCGTTAATAAAAGCGGTTACACAATGTTTAAATAAGTTGCGTCCCTAGTTGGGAGCAAAATAACGCCAAACAGCGGAAATCAATATGCAACAACAATACGACGCTCAAGCGAAGAATATCATGCATAAGTAAAGGAAACATAACTTAACACAACTAAACGATCTCACTCGATCAAAATAAAACATATACAAATATATTTCGTTCTAAGTCAAATATACAGGGTCTGATGGAGAATTACTAGATCCAAAATACATATACCAAAATAGGAGGTTACTACGTAGGTAACCCGCCTAGTAAAATAAGCGATATAAGCTGACAAGTGGATCCCCATTGCTGCTATGCGTCCACGCGTCTCCTGTAAGGAACTAAGGCACAACGGGGGTGAGTTGCCAACTCGGTGAATAAAACTAATATCTAACAGCTAATAATGTAAGTATGACGAACCAGAGTTAATAGCAATAAAGATAAGTATAATGTATGATAACATGTGGAAGCGTGAATATGTATTAACTAAATGTATAAAACAAAACTGAAATCTCATCAAGTATTTCCAACATCATAAATTTCCAGATAAGATTCATTTTTCCGTGTCCAACATCGACACAAATCTTCTGTTTTTAGCAGACATCGTTCCCCGAACGATCCTTTCAATCAATAACATCGGTCAGTATCCACCAGATATCCACCGTGTTTTACAACTATCTCCGGCATCGAATATCCTCGCTAGGCTCCCCGCCTCAAATGCGGTTATCCTGCCCCTCGGTCTCGATCGGGTCCACCATGAATCCGACTGTATAACTCCCCTACTCAGTTCGGATAGTGTAAAAATCCGCAACCGTATAGCTCCCCCACTCAGTCCGGAATAAAACCAAATCATAAAAACAATATCTCATGGTGGACATATCACATTAAGCATGAAAAATCGCCGAATATGCTTAATAGTATATAAAACTCAAAACTAGAAATCCGCATAATCCAATGCATCTTATGCCATAATTAATAATACTTGAAAGTGAAACATGATACATGTTCATAATAACATTGATGCAAAATAACTACTATTACTGATGCTTACGGTATGAAGTAAATCATATGTGATATAACAAGTACTAAGTGGATACGTGACATGTCAATATCGATGAGATGTAGTGTAATATGTAGATATGTGCAAGTGTAACATGGCTCATCGATAATTAGTGCAGTGTCCTAGCAAGTGTTAGACATAGCGATTTATAGATATGAATGCATACAATGAAGTTTCTAAATGCTAATTTTATACACAATTTAAATAAAAACAATTATAACTAAATTTAAAATCACGGGCGTATTACGCCATCCATACAAAATTCCCCGGTAAATGTTTAATCTACTCACCGGAATACGTCGAAGCTACTCGGATGTCATCAATCCTTTTCCCTTCCTTGCGGTCTCCGAAGTCCCCGCGGTCGAACCTAATATCGAAATCAACTTTCGTATAAGATTGGCTAGAATCCGATACGGCGAAAATGTGAAAACTAATAGACTTACATACTAAACATGCTACGTGGGAATATCGTGAGTTAACTGAACCTAGGTTAACCTGAGCTAACCCTATTATGGTCATAACTGGGAAAAACAGAACCGTGACATGAAATATCTGTATTGTATTTAGAATTTTACCCCAAAATAGATATTTGCTTTCAAATTTTATATACTGAATATATAACATAAACTAACAATACCAGACACCTTAAAATATAAATAGAGAGCTACCCTAGAAAAACCAACACCCAACTCCTTACAAAAACCGGCGAGCTCGGACAATAGGTAAATGTCGCCGGTCGAAAATCCAATGAATAGGTTCGTGTTTCTAGTGTCTACTCTAGGTCTAATTTATAAGGCTACTGTACTACTTGATTTTGTTATATATTAACTAAATTATAGCAGATCAAAACAGAACAAGAATCTAACCAAAATACGATATTTTCGATATCTTACATCTATACTAAAAAAGTATTGAACTAGAAAAACTACAGGTTTGGAAATTATACCAATTGAATGATCAACTGAATGGTTCCTTCAAAGATGTACAAGCCCAAAAGGTTCTAACCTGAGGGTTAAGGTAAGGAGCATAATACTTAGCAATTCATGTCATTTCTCTTTCTTTTTCATAAATGAGGTCTAGGATTTTTTTTCTAAACTAGGAAATTTGTTTTCAATCTCAATATATCAACTGAACAAATATGACAAGATAAGAATAAGGAGTGATAAAGCTAGGAGGAGGTGTCACCTTGAACGATGGTGGTGTAGGGTGTTTTTCGTCACCCCATTGAGATGGGAATACGCGCGCGCTTGTCAGGCGCATTACAGATTCCCCCTGCCTAGGGTAGGCCGGGGTTTATTGATTGTGGGGATCCGAATCTCCGGCAGCCGCGGACTAAGCTGCCGTTAATTACCCCTCGCCTTTGGAGCGAGGGAACCTCCGATTGACGGGTTAAACTGGTCATGCGAACTCAATGTGCAGTGTACGTGTGTTGTGTTTTGAAATGGGGGTTTGGATATGTCGGGAGCCACGCAGAGTTTTTATGGGGGTCCCGCTACCCGGATAGCGGGCTGGGGGTCAAGGGGGCTAGCAGCCCCCTTGCGGGGTGCGGGGCAGCGCCCCGTTAGAAATTTTTCCTAACGGGGGAGACATATTTAGTATGGAGTGCATAAAAAAAAAGGGGGGGAAAGCGTCTTAAAGACGCGTGCATGGCATATGGGGCATGGTGCCCGGGGTCACGTGCGCGCGCATGGGCGCTTTAGTGCCCGGGGTCACGTGCGCGCACGTGACCATTGGGCGCCCCAGCGCCCGGGGTCACGTGGCGCACATGTGACCATTGGGGCCTCAGCGCCCGGGGTCACGCGGGCACACGTGACCATTGGGCGCCTCAGCGCCCGGGGTCACGTGGGCACACGTGACCAAAGGGCGCCTCGGCGCCCCGGGGTCACGTGGGCACACGTGACCGAAGGGCCCCTCAGCGCCCCGGGGTCACGTGGGCATACGTGACCCAAGGGCGCCTTGGTGCCCCGGGGTCACGTGGGCACACGTGACCGAAGGGCGCCTTGGCGCTCGGGGTCACATGGCGCACATGTGACCATTGGGCGCCTCAGCGCCCGGGGTCACGTGGGCACACGTGACCATTGGGCGCCTTGGCGCCCGGGGGTCACGTGGGCACACATGACCTATGGGCGCCTTGGCGCCCCGGGGTCACGTGGCACCCACGTGACCACGGGAAGGGGGCTTAGCCCCTGGGTTGGGGGAGTTAAAACTCCCAAAGGGGATTTTTGGAGTTAAACTCCTAGCAGAAATTTGATTTATGGAGTTAAACTCCAGCAGATCTAGAAAGGAGTTAAACTCCTGGGGACTTATTGCTCTTCTTTTGAGCCTTGGGTCTGTCCAAAGTTAGATTTTTGGAGATGGGTCTCCTTCTTCTTCTTGTCTTTTGGCCGGATCTTGAAGATCAAGAGATGTGAGATTTAAAAATCTCTTCTTTTCGAGATCTGGTGGGAGATCTGAGTTCCCCTTTGTGGGTTTTGTGGTGGAAAACTATTTATTTTAGGGAAAGGAAGAGTTAAACTCTTGATTTAATCCAAAAGAAAGGAGAAGGTTTTTTGGAACCTTGGAGAAGGAGCAGGAGGCACAAAGAACCCTAGTTTTTGAGGGAATGAAAAAGTGTATATCTTATTCATCATCATGTTGCCTTATATAGGCTTACACATTTACATATAGCCCCTTGGGCTTTACAAAATGGCATTTTGCCCATCCCATGGTTCATGTGCCATTTCTTTTTGCACATAAACCATGAGCTTACAAAAATTTGGCTTTATGCCCATTTTGCATACATTCATGCATAAAAAATTACATAGAAATTATTTATGACATGATTTTGTTGTTGGCATGAGAGAGGCTGGCCGCGGGCTCGACTTGGGCATGGGCCCGCTTGACCTGGGCTTGGGCCCACCTGGCTTGGGGTTGACCTTGACTTTGACTCGGTCAACGGGGGTGTAAATTTTTACCCCAACAAAGTGCCCCCCATCAATAAATGCACACCGCACATGTGGGTCGTGTGCATGAAATTGATGGATCTTCTTTCACGTGGAGGCGACTTGCTTTGGTTCCCACTTTTTGGGATGCACTGCCCTTTTTACGACATGGACGGTCGACGCTCTGATCCGGAGCGATTTGGGTTCCCAATTTGCGGGAGCCTGCACTGCCCTTTTTGCGACATAGACGGTCGACGCTCTGTTACGAAGCGATTTGGTAGACGTGCCCCCGGCATGGAGTGTCGCTGGTCGACGTTTCCCCGAGGCGGAGTGTCTGCTGTAGGACGTTTCCCCGAGACGGAGTGCCTGTGGTAGGACGTATCCCCGAGACGGAGTGCCTGTGGTAGGACGTATCCCCGCGACGGAGTGCCTGTGGTAGGACGTATCCCCGAGACGGAGTGCCTGTGGTAGGACGTATCCCCGAGACGGAGTGCCTGTGGTAGGACGTATCCCCGAGACGGAGTGCCTGTGGTAGGACGTTTCCCCGAGACGGAGTGCCGTTGTAGGGCGTATCCCCGATACGGAGTGCCTGTGGTAGGACGTATCCCCGATACGGAGTGCCTGTTGTAGGACGTTTCCCCGATACGGAGTGCCTGTGGTAGGACGTTTCCCCGAGACGGAGTGCCTGTGGTAGGACGTTTCCCCGAGACGGAGTGCCTGTTGTAGGACGTATCCCCGAGACGGAGTGCCTGTGGTAGGACGTTTCCCCGAGACGGAGTGCCTGTGGTTGGACGTTTCCCCGAGACGGAGTGCCTATGGTAGGACGTTTCCCCGAGACGGAGTGCCGTTGTAGGGCGTATCCCCGATACGGAGTGCCTGTGGTAGGACGTATCCCCGATACGGAGTGCCTGTTGTAGGACGTTTCCCCGATACGGAGTGCCTGTTGTAGGACGTATCCCCGAGACGGAGTGCCTGTGGTAGGACGTTTCCCCGAGACGGAGTGCCTGTTGTTGGACGTATCCCCGAGACGGAGTGCCTGTTGTAGGACGTATCCCCGGTACGGAGTGCCTGTTGTAGGGCGTATCCCCGAGACGGAGTGCCTGTGGTAGGACGTATCCCCGAGACGGAGTGCCTGTGGTAGGACGTTTCCCCGAGACGGAGTGCCTGTTGTAGGACGTATCCCCGAGACGGAGTGCCTGTGGTAGGACGTTTCCCCGAGACGGAGTGCCTGTGGTAGGACGTTTCCCCGATGCGGAGTGTCGCTGGTGGACGCAGAGGTCGATGTTGGAATTGGTTGGTTTGATTTGAGTTGACATCAGCATCGCTGTACTGGAATATGGTACCAGGAGCGAATCATCATCTGTCTTTGAGAGGATTTGGGAATTGGGGTTTTTGTTTGGCATCTGCATTGCTGCACTGGAATAATGCCAGGAGCAACTCATCATTTGCCCCGGGAGAATTTGGATTTGGTTTTTTTTCGTTTGGCATCTGCATTGCTGCACTGGAATAATGCCAGGAGCAACTCATCATGTGCCCCGAGAAAATTTGGATTTGGTTGCTTAGGAGACAGGTTTAGATCTCTATCACCTAAGGCTTTTCAATTTTATGGGCCGTGAGGGTCCCATAAAAGCATTTTCTCCCTACGGGTCGTAAGGATCCCGCAGGTGTATTTTCTCCTTAGGAGTCGTGGGGGCTCCTAAGTGTGTTGCTCCTAAGTGAGTCGTAGGGATCTCACGCGGGAATTTTCTCCTCACAAAGTCGAGAGGAATTTGCGAGTGCATTTCATTTCTTTTTTTTTTTACGGGTTTGCGCCCTTTCGGGTTTTCACAAACTCGCCGGCAGTCTTGCTGTTTTTACTCACGGAGCCCTTTCGGGTTTTCATCCGTGCCCATTTTGCTTGTGGACATGCCGTTCTTCTTTTTTTCTTTCTTTTTTTTTTCCTTTTTTTTTTGGAATCTTCCCTGCCGGTGGGACTTTGGATGTAGTCTCGCCGGTAGGACTTGGGAGAGATTGGGATCGTTTTACGCCCGTGGATTGTATACGGTTTTGCAGGATGTATGATCCAGACCGTAGGGCCAGAAACATTTCAGGACTTTGTTGGCGTCTGCATCGCTGCACTGGAATATGGTACCAGGAGCGACTCATCATTCGCCGTTGGGGTATGGGAGTTGGAATTTGGTTGGCGTCTGCTTCGCTGTACTGGAATGTAGTACCAGGAGCGACTCATCATTCGCCACTTGGGGATTGGGGAGCGATGGCTTAGGAGACAGGTTTGGATCCCTATCACCTAAGACTTTTCAATTTTATGGGCCGTGAGGGTCCCATAAAAGCATTTTCTCCCTACGAGTCGTAAGGATCCCGCAGGTGTATTTTCTCCTTAACAGTCGTGAGGACTCCTAAGTGTGTTTTTCCTTGGTGAGTCGTAAGGATCTCATGAAGGTTTGTTCTCCTCATGCATCGTGAGGACACATGAGTGGGTCTTTTCAATGAAGCATAATTCCAAAGGCGGAGACCAGCCGCATAACTGGTGGTTGCGGTGGGGCATGGGTATGCTGAGAATTATTTGAGCCCGTGGATTGTATACGGTAGTCAATTTGGGGACTGGCCGTAGGGCTGAAAGAATTTTGGGAAATTGGATTTTTGTTTGGCGTCTGCATTGCTGCACTGGAATAATGCCAGGAGCAACTCATCATCCGCCCTTGTTTTTTTTTTTTGTTTTTTTTTTTTTGTTTTTTTTTTATTTTTATTTTACCGCGATTGCTCTATCATTTCAGCTTTTCTTATCGCGAAGGTCGCGATCGCCCTATCATTTCGGCCATTTATTCGCGGTTGCCCCATCATTTCGGCTTTATTTTCATTTTCATTTTTACTCGCTGATTTTTATTGCGAGTTGCCCCATCATTTCGGCTTTTCTTTATTTTTCTTTTATTTACACATTTTTTTATTTACATTTTTTTTTACATTCCCAGTTTAACGACTTAGAGGTCGATTGTTCCCAGTTTAATGACGTGGTGGTCGACTGTTTTCAGAGAAAGGCAGATGCCTGAGAGAATCGGTTTCACGAAGAACTTCGGTCTCCGTTTGTATAAAATTGGCGGTCGCATCTTGACTGTTTACTAACACGCCTTTGGACAGTTCTATCTCTCCTGCCTTGTATTGCTTTTCGACCCAATCTTTGAAGACGAAGCAGTCCTCAATGGCATGACCTATCACTCTGTGATAGGGGCAGTATTTGGGGTCGTCGGTCCTATTCGCTTCCTGCGGTCTTTTTGACTCTGGCAGTTGTAGACCGTTCTTCAGGGTGTCTTTGAATATTTTACGGATTTTGTCCCTTCTGAAGGAATAGACCTTATCCAGCTTCTCTTTCAGTGGAGATTCTCCCCCCTCTCCGAACATTGGCTTCCGAGGCTGGTTGGCGCTAGGCCCGCTCATCCCTTGCTTATTTCGGTTAGCCGAAGCATTGAAAGATTCAGAATCGTCGGGATCTCCGCCTTTGCGATTATCGTCCTTTCGGTTTCTCCAGGACCTATTGTTATTTTGGGAATCCGAGGAGGACTCCTGCTTTGAGCGCTCCAGCATCTGAACTTTCCTGGTCAGCTCTTGGAATGTTTTGAGACCCGCGGTGCATAGAAACGGGGCCATCCAATTGTTGAGATTTCCGACGAGGAGACTGACAGATTGGTCTTGCTCTATCGGTGGTTCGCATTTGACGGAGAGATTACGCCATCGGGTTATAAAATCCGTGCTGCTTTCGTCGCTCTTGGGCTTAGTCCTTACGAGCTCGGCAATGGTAATCTTATCGCTGACGCTCATGAACCTCTGCCGAAACAGAGACTCCATTTTGACAAAAGTTGTGACGGAGCCATCCGGTATGCTCGCGTACCAATCGAAAGCAACATCGGTCAAGCTATTAACGAACTGGCGGAGGAGAAGCGCATCGTTGCCCCCAGTGTTCCCGCATGAGGCTTTGAAGTAGGCAATGTGCTGATTCGCATTTCCCGTCCCATCGAATCTTCCGAATTTGGGGATGACATAGCCGCTAGGAAATTCCACCAGATCATACTGAGCAGGATATGGTCTCCCACTACTGCTGATATCTCTTTGCGCTTTGGCTTCGGCCACCAATGTTTTGACTTTGCTGGCAACCAAATCCATAATTTGATCTTGAGTTAGCGGGCTACTGTCATCGGCAGCCAAGACATTTCCCGAGATAGGATGCAACTGATTTTCATGCGGTCTGCCCACTTTTGGATTTGAGGGAACGGGCGTCGGCTGTTTCGAGACACCGTTTCCTGGTTCATGAGAGCCATACGCTTGATTGGGCGGCTGAGAGGCAAGCTGGGCCGTGAGTTGTAAGACGACGTTTGTCAAGTCGTCAATTTTTGAGTAGAGCTTGGCCATCTCCTTGTCTTTGTTTCTAAGCTGCTTTCGGAGCTCTTGAAGCAGCTCTTGCTCCGCGGTCCTGGGGCGGAAAGTCGGCTCTTCTTCGCTTTCCGAGCCCGACTCCTCATGGACCGAAGGGTCTTTCTGCCTATCATCCTCATCAAAAGGGTTTTCATCACCCAGCAGAGGCGGCTGTTCTTGGGAAGCGGCCACCACATTCAAGTCAGATCGGGTTTGAGATGTGGTGGCCCCATCCTTACTTTTGCTGCGCGTGCCCACCGTGTAGACAGTGTGGATCACATACCCGGCCATTTCCTCATCTTCGGCGGGGTAACCCTGTTCCTCGAACCTCATGAGGTTTAGCCTGGCCGGAGCCCTAGCCCTTTTGTTGGCTCTATATCTGAGCCTTTTCTCCCTCAGCTTCTCGATTTTGAAGGCTTGGCGGGCATCCGCTACCCGGGAAGCCATTGTGAGTTGATCAGAGGGGAGCTTAGAGAAGACACCCGATCGAGCAGTGGTCAAGGGCACCGCTGGAGCATGCTCGGGACGCACTGTAGCTTTGTTGGTGTTGGTGGCCTTGCCCCCAGCTGGGGCCATGGAGAGTCGTTCGGAAACGGACTTGCGCTTGGGCTGAGGTGCCCTCGCGACCACCACATTTGGTCTCCTGCCTTTCGAGACCGGTTTGTCTGCCACCGGGGCTTGAGGAGCTGGGATGGCGCCAATTGGTATGAACATAATAGAGCCGAATGGTAGCAGCGGCTCCTCCCATTGTCGCCCGAGACTGGCCGGAAGGACCGTCCTGGAGTCTATCTTCATCGTGTAGGAGACAGGAGCTGAGTTCATCATCGAAGACATCGTCAGAAGGTGATTGCTTGAAAATCTGCATGAAAAAGTATTATTTTAGTATAAATATAGACATGTAAATTGATTGAGTTCGTATGAACGTTTAACCCGAAATATGGGAGGAGAGATTAGTCCCACCGGGCGTGCCAGAACCTGTAGGGTGTTTTTCGTCACCCCATTGAGATGGGAATACGCGCGCGCTTGTCAGGCGCATTACAGATTCCCCCTGCCTAGGGTAGGCCGGGGTTTATTGATTGTGGGGATCCGAATCTCCGGCAGCCGCGGACTAAGCTGCCGTTAATTACCCCTCGCCTTTGGAGCGAGGGAACCTCCGATTGACGGGTTAAACTGGTCATGCGAACTCAATGTGCAGTGTACGTGTGTTGTGTTTTGAAATGGGGGTTTGGATATGTCGGGAGCCACGCAGAGTTTTTACGGGGGTCCCGCTACCCGGATAGCGGGCTGGGGGTCAAGGGGGCTAGCAGCCCCTTGCGGGGTGCGGGGCAGCGCCCCGTTAGAAATTTTTCCTAACGGGGGAGACATATTTAGTATGGAGTGCATAAAAAAAAGGGGGGGGAAAGCGTCTTAAAGACGCGTGCATGGCATATGGGGCATGGTGCCCGGGGTCACGTGCGCGCGCATGGGCGCTTTAGTGCCCGGGGTCACGTGCGCGCACGTGACCATTGGGCGCCCCAGCGCCCGGGGTCACGTGGCGCACATGTGACCATTGGGCGCCTCAGCGCCCGGGGTCACGCGGGCACACGTGACCATTGGGCGCCTCAGCGCCCGGGGTCACGTGGGCACACGTGACCAAAGGGCGCCTTGGCGCCCCGGGGTCACGTGGGCACACGTGACCGAAGGGCCCCTCAGCGCCCCGGGGTCACGTGGGCACACGTGACCCAAGGGCGCCTTGGTGCCCCGGGGTCACGTGGGCACACGTGACCGAAGGGCGCCTTGGCGCTCGGGGTCACATGGCGCATATGTGACCATTGGGCGCCTCAGCGCCCGGGGTCACGTGGGCACACGTGACCATTGGGCGCCTTGGCGCCCGGGGGTCACGTGGGCACACGTGACCTATGGGCGCCTTGGCGCCCCGGGGTCACGTGGCACCCACGTGACCACGGGAAGGGGGCTTAGCCCCTGGGTTGGGGGAGTTAAAACTCCCAAAGGGGATTTTTGGAGTTAAACTCCTAGCAGAAATTTGATTTATGGAGTTAAACTCCAGCAGATCTAGAAAGGAGTTAAACTCCTGGGGACTTATTGCTCTTCTTTTGAGCCTTGGGTCTGTCCAAAGTTAGATTTTTGGAGATGGGTCTCCTTCTTCTTCTTGTCTTTTGGCCGGATCTTGAAGATCAAGAGATGTGAGATTTAAAAATCTCTTCTTTTCGAGATCTGGTGGGAGATCTGAGTTCCCCTTTGTGGGTTTTGTGGTGGAAAACTATTTATTTTAGGGAAAGGAAGAGTTAAACTCTTGATTTAATCCAAAAGAAAGGAGAAGGTTTTTTGGAACCTTGGAGAAGGAGCAGGAGGCACAAAGAACCCTAGTTTTTGAGGGAATGAAAAAGTGTATATCTTATTTATCATCATGTTGCCTTATATAGGCTTACACATTTACATATAGCCCCTTGGGCTTTACAAAATGGCATTTTGCCCATCCCATGGTTCATGTGCCATTTCTTTTTGCACATAAACCATGAGCTTACAAAAATTTGGCTTTATGCCCATTTTGCATACATTCATGCATAAAAAATTACATAGAAATTATTTATGACATGATTTTGTTGTTGGCATGAGAGAGGCTGGCCGCGGGCTCGACTTGGGCATGGGCCCGCTTGACCTGGGCTTGGGCCCACCTGGCTTGGGGTTGACCTTGACTTTGACTCGGTCAACGGGGGTGTAAATTTTTACCCCAACAGGTGGTGCTTTCATGCAAGGAGGAGATGTAGGTGTTTGGTTTAGTCTAGGGTATGGTATATGTGAGGTTTATCTTACCTTAACCATGGCCTAACACATTTTCATAAACACCCTCACACAATATTAATTAACACAAGGAAGCTAACCTTTTCACAAAAACCCCTCATGACACATATTATTATATAAACAAACTATTTTGTTTACTAAAATATTCTACCACATATTAAAAGGTCTTTTTATTATAATAAAATTTAAAATAACATTTTTAATTGAATAAATAAAATAATTAATTATCTAAAATATTTTAAAATGTTACACGAATCCCCTCCTATCGCTCAATGCCTCCATGTGACTCGGGACTGTATCAAAAAACCACCGTTTTGCACGATCTCTTGAACGTGGTAAGATGGAAATCAAAGTACAGTGGGGAATCACACAAGACTCTATGACGATCTCGGGTCGACAGACTAACATGTACCAGTATCACCAGAGAACTGCTATCTGACGATAGGTATAATACCATCTAGGAGTTCTCGACGAGTCCGTTCAGTGTACCCAGTCTCCACTAAACACCCGTATACCGTCTCTGATGTTAAACACCAATGGATATGGGATTATCCATCACCCATCATATGGGTCGAGAAGCGTATACGCTAGTCTACTCTAGAGTATCGATGCCCTATCCCGATACTCCCACGACTAGGAACATTTGAAGGATGTACTTACCGACTACCTCTGCCCTACTAGTATGATCTGCATCATAGTCCTGATAGTCAAGTACTCATCTTAAGGGCTTTATCAATATGTAGTAGAGAGACAATAAGTGTACATATTAAGATAAAGAGCAATCGGATAGCATACTATCATGTCGAGCAAGAAAGTCCTCCCTATATATATCCAAGCATCCATTACAATATACATTGTATGTACAGTAATGGCCTCTAAGGCATACATATAACTAACAATCTCCCACTTGCACTAAGGCCATTTGTTATAGTATCTCATACTTAACGTCCTATAGAAGTCTCTCTAGGGTAAGGCCATTGTGAGTGGATCCGTGTGTTATCCATCGCGTCAACTCTCCTGACCTCGATCCCTTGGAGATCATTCATCTCCCTGATCAGGTGATACTTGCCTCAGAATATGTATGGATCGCTGATGGGACCGGCGTTCCCATGCAAAAGCTACAACTCCATTATTATCACAATAACAGTTATTGGACGCTCAATGGTAGGAACCACGTTCATCTCATGAACAAGAATTGTCCAGACAACCTCTTTGGTAGCATCGTTGGTAGCGATGTATTCAGCCTTTATCGTCTAGTATGTCACGGTATCTACCTTGGAACTCTTCCAACATACCGTCCCTCCGCTGAGGGTATAGACAAAGCCCAAGACTGACTATCAGTCGACCTTATCACTCTGGAAGCTCGAATCAAGAACATTCATTTAGTGCTTCTCAAGTACTTAAGAATGTCCCCCACGGCTTTCCAGTGATTCTCCCAAGATCCAATTGATTCTTGATCACTACGCTTAGTGAGTCAGCCACATCTGTTCTGGTACATAACATCGCATACATGATAGAGCCTACTTTCGAAACATAGGTTATCCCTTGCACGCGAGCTCTCTCTAAATCAGTCTTGTAAGACGTCTTTTTGGAGAGAGTGATTCCTCAGCAAATGGGCGAACCACCACGCTTAGAATATTCCATAACAAACCCCTTTAGTACGGTGTTAATGTACCTAGATTTGGGACACTCCCAACATCCACTTAGATCTATCACCATATATCATAATCCATAAGATATAGTAGGTATCATCCAGATCTTCCATGGAGAATCCTCGTGATAAGAGGAGCTTGACCGAATGTAGCATAGGAAACCATTTCCTATTAAGAGAATGTCATCTACGTACAATACGTGGAAGATAACCTTACACTCTACAACCTTCTTGTATATACAAGGTTCATCTACCATTTTGATGAAGTCAAACACTTTGACTGCCATATCAAAACAGATGTTCCAACTCCGCGATACGCGCATTAATCCTGATGGACTTAAGCATAGCTTTGAAAGTTTCAACTTTTCCATCTACACCAAGAATCTTCTCAAGATCCATTTAGTCCTGATGGGTTTTACCCCTTTAGGTGCAACATTCAAAGTCATACTTTGTTGGTGCACATGAATTCCATCTCTGATTGCATAGCATCCAACCTTTTCACAAAGTCTCCACTTGTGATGGCTTGCCTGAACCTAGTTGGGCCATCATCTACCATGATGCAATCCTCGCTCCCACTGTCACCGAGAAGACCGTAGTATCTCTCAAGTGGATGAGAATCCCTACCAGATTCACGGAGAGGCTGAGGTTCGTTGGAGACTATTGAATTCTTTGGTTCCACCAAATCATCAGCTCTTAGTTTATCCAGCTGGAACTTCTTCCAGTTCTACCTCATGACCACTAACACAAGAAATTCATTTTCTAAAAAGGTGGCATGCTGAGAAACAAAACACCTTTTGCTCCTCAGTTTGGTAGAAGATATTCCCTCGCAAATGTTTGGGATATCCAACAAACTTACAGAACTGACTTTACCTCGAGCTTGTCCGGATTTTGCTTTTCAACATAGGCTGGACAACCCCATATCTTAACTCGTTTAAGATATGGTCTCTTCCTATTCCATATCTCATATGTCGTGGTAGGCACTGATTTAGATGGAACCCCATTCAATAGGTATGCAGCTTCTCAAGTGTATAACTTCAAAAGAAAACAGGCAACTCAGCAGTACTCATCATAGAGCGCACCATATCTCATAGGGTGCGATACCTCCGCCCCGATACACCGTTGTGCTGTGGTGTACACGAAGGAGTAAGCTGAGAGAGAATCCCATTCTACTTTTAGAAACTCCAGGAACTCCATGCGCAAGTATTCTCCTCCTCATTCACATCGAAAGACTTAATACTTCTACCCGTCTGGTTCTTAACTTCAAGCTTATATTCCTTGAATTTCTCAAAAGTTTCACACTTGTGTTTCAACAGGAATATATGTTCGAATACTGAGAGAAGATCAGTGAATATAATGAAGTACGAAGAACCAACCTTGGCATTTGTAGACATAGGACCGTATACATCATCATGTATGCGTCCCAAGGGTTCAGTAACTCTTTCTCTATTTCGAGTAAACGGAATATTGGTCATTTTACCTTTGTGACAAGACTGGCAAGTATTATAAGATGAAAATTCGAACAGATTCTCATATTCATCCTTATGTAACTTAGCTGGTCGTGTCGCATTGATATGACCTAGTCTACAATACCACAAGAAGGATTCGTTCATTGCTGAAGTACTCCTCTTGAAAATTCGAACTGTGGTTTGATTTAGAACGTATATGCTATTATATAACGTGCCTGATCCAATCAACTCTGATTCAGGAAAATGTTCACAACATTATCCTCCTATACAGAATTATATCCTTTTTTAACTTAATAAAGAATTTGATGTAACGTTGTATATCAGGTTCGGTATGTAATAACATTTGTTCAGAATCAATGTATTTACCATTTGGTAATACAAGGAGATATCTGCTAACATATTTGGCTGCAACAATTGCACCATTCTCTAACACTTAGAGACATATCACCCATTCCCAGTTCTCTACCTTTCTGTAGCCCAAATAACATATTACATATGCGGGATCCTGATCTCGTACCACATACTCAGGACGCAGAGGATACTGATAAACAGTTCTCGGTAATGAACACATCCGAAGAAGATGCATCAACATGCACTTTCTTCGATTGGGTGGCATGGGAATCCGAATATTCCCCTATTTCCTGCTCGGACTTATAACAATTATAAGATAGAGCAGAACCAACGTTCCCCAGCTCAGTATAATAAGCAGGTTCGGTCAATGTATCCATATTATTATTTTGATTAAGGCGTGATATGGTCGCTACCAGGAGAGAGAGAGAAGAAAACACTCAGCGTATGCTCTTGCAAGATCAGATTGGTTATAATTTTATCTAATCAGGATGGCTCCTACCGTTTTCATCAAATCTTCCTTCAAACCCTAAAAGGTAAGACTAGCCGTGATTAATTACACACTACAAATTCCCCAATCTTTCGGCCAGGCCAGTGTTGGTACTTTGAGAGAGGTTCCCCGTGCTTTCGCACGGACCTAATTAAAATAAATCTCGTTTTCCCATGGGCGTAACCCCATTAACACCTTTCTAGACACTTACTTGATCGGCTAATTGTAATGTGTAAAAATCTCCTACGAGTAACTCTTACTCGCAGTGGGTATCGGGATCCAACTATCTCATAAAAGCTATGCAATCTCATTGTAAATTTCAACACTTGAAATTCCCGATAATATTTTACCCCTAGTGACTTATGACCTTAACTATGGTCAATAAATCATAAGCACTAGTCAAATTCTACCCGTCATTTCCTGATTAATTAGACCCACATACATGACCCTTAACTATGGTCAACAAAATCATATGACTGTCCTAATTAATCACATCATATGCTGTGTAGGAAGATATCACATAGCTACCGCACACTACGCCTTAACCATGGTCAACAAACGTAGCATGAATACTAAGTACTCTACTTCCAAAAATGACTTAGGGTTACGACAGGTTTTTAAGAAAACCTTTTGCGTAATGAACTTGATATCGCTGTAGAATCGAGTGCATTTTAAAACGAGTGTTTTTTAGGCTTTTACTAGTTTTGCTAAAGAGGTCACTCCCGGTGAAGGTATCTCGCCTCTTTCCTTATCGAATGAGGTGCAGGATATTTCACAAATATCACTATGCAAAGCATGAACTAAAAAAGCAATCAAAAGACAACACCGAGTGGGTTGTAGCATTTGCGAGTTTCGCTAAAGAGGTCACTCCCGGTGAAGGGATCTCGGCTCTTTCCTTATCGAATAAGGTGCTGGATATTCTACAAGGAATACCGCTATGCAAAGCAAGAACTAGAGCTACCAGTTTTTAAAACAAGTTTCTTCAACATCTTTAGGTTTCTTTTATTTCATTAATCTCATTAATGAAGTCCCATCAAATTATGCTTCCTAAGCATCACAGAAGAAACAAAAGCAACAATATTAATTATATATCATATATATAATATAAACATTCATCACAAAATATCAAGTGATCACATCACAGAATATCAGCAGCAGAAGAACACATATGAAATATTGGATATACTAGGAATTCCGTGTTTTAAGTTAAGCCAGTATAAAACACGGATTACACGGTCGCGATGAATAGCTAAACCCATACCCCTAGACCCCTACGAGAGCGGCAAGCAACCCTACCAATTCTAGAGTTAGGAGACCCGGTCTCGACTCCTCGAGATGGTCTCCCACTGGACCCTAGAACCCAGTTACTTGTGCTCTCCTCCTTGGGTCTATCATAATGCAGAAAAGTAAATAATATATATCAATGGTGACATCATCCTCAACCCGGAAGTGCCCCAATAAAAGAATATTACATACAAGCTTTTACATGAATGAAAATGAAAAACTCCTATCTTACATAAAAAAAACCCTGGCTATTCAAAACACGACGATCCAATATAACATATCACAGCAATACATAACATCACATGTCATAAACGTAAGTAAATATGCGTATCCCAATTGTCGTTGACGTATAGCAACGAAACCGGCGATACACCACATATTATACTTACGGTCGCAGAAAAGAAAGTGAAATACTACAACAATTGGAATCCGTAACCATCTTAGACATCATAAATCCAATATATCACATACTTTGGATTTCATTCCCAACCAAATGAATTCTTTAGACATCACATGCCTAACAATTATAAACCCCGCATTTTAGTCTCGATATTGAAAATACTTTCTAATAACTTGTCGGGTAATTCAATAAGATTCTGATAACCTGATCAAATGCTCGTCGGAAACTTTAGTAGACGGCCGCACCCTCAATGCTGTCGACGAAGTGCACTAAGGCGGAACACCGCGGCCGCGAGCACCCGAACGGATGCTTTTGGCGACGGGGTTCTCCTACAGTCAGTTGGTCGGGGCTATGGGGCGTGTCTATCTAGTAAGGTTACCCGACGAGTATCCGCGTACACTACATAATTGCGACGGACTTTTGATCCTCATCAAAATTCCGTGGCAACCAATCAAATGAGACTAAACTGCTAGATTTATAAAATTCAAACTAGTTATCTCATAACTAATTATGTGGATTCCAAATATTGTATCACAATCACAGATAGCTAGACGATGCTAAACTTTTCGATCGAATAAAAAAAACCCCAAATTTCCCAAAGAGCTCAACACTTGAGCGGAGTTTAAAAAGTACCCAGAACATACCACAACACCTATGAACCATCCGTAGAAGGGCTGACCCATACCTCACTCATGTCATCACGGAACTGCCGCAAACCATAGGGTATGATCGCGGCTCTACGATCCAAAAAGTCGAGTTTGAGTATCGTTCTTCTAGAGGGTCCACATAATCGCTTGCATGATTTTCTGAAGATTTTAAACTTGGAAAAAATCCAACTCTTTGAAAATTTCTAGCGAGGGAAAATATGAGTTATTGATATCCGTTCAAACTTTTTAACGTCATCTAAATAACCCGAATAGATATTAGATTTATGATTAAGAAATACTCCGAATTGCCTTTACAGAAAGTTAACATCACATGCAAATTTAGCAAAAACAAGTAACACCTGAAACACCAAAACCCAGAGACTGGAACACCTTAAAAATTTGAAGCCAAAAAGCCCCAGAAGAACCGGTGAGCTCGGATTTTATGCCTATGTGGCCGGCCAAAATCAGGTGGTCTAGCTTCAAATTTCTATGGTGTTCATATTATATCACATACAATATTCTGCAGTTGCTTAAAATTTTTTTGAGGCCATTTAAAATTCGACAGAAACTAGGATTGTATATCGGGTGTTTCGGAGTTGTTTCGGTTTCGTAATCTAACAAATATCGTTTAAATCTCTAGCTTGGCTTTGATACTACTGCAGGGTTCCGTAGGGCGGCAACAAGATTTCGGGAGGAATCGTCTATGCCATTTTCAAATTTTTGCCGTACTAAAGAACCCTAACTCAAGAATCTTAACTAGAGATTTAGACGAAATAGCAATGCAAACAACTTTACATCTAAGTGAATGAGGAATACAACTTTTGTAGACCGGTCCTTCAGTTCTAAAACTCCGTGCAGTAGTCCCTTCGCTCCAAGTAGTGTACACCCGAACTCTAGTAAGGGTTCACATGAAGAAATGAACAAGCTTGCTCGAAGTCTTCGAGGCCGAAGATGATCTACGTCGAGGAGACTTAAGCTCATGCTACCTCTTCACTAATGGTAGATTAGTGAAGTAAACACCTAAACTAAATGACTAATATAGTAGAGGATGATGAAGTAGAAATTTGGCTCACTTTAGATTTATTTTTCTCACAATATTTTCTCACTTTGAGAAAAGCTAGCAAACTTTCACATGAGGAGATGAGAATGAAACTCATGAGGTGAGAATAGCAACCATGGGTGAGTTAGTGTCATACACTAACTTATGTAGAGAATCAACCATGGCTAAAACAATAATGGTTAAGTTAATAAATATCTACAAGTAAAACAAAATTAGTGGACTTGGTCAATGGTTCCACAAACTTCTACAAGCTTCAACCATTAAACCAATTTCCACCAATTTGTGAATTACTAAAATAAATATAAACCCTTTATTATATCAAGCATGGTGTGAGTCTCATACACCCATATTGCATGTGGCATCAAACATAACACAAATAAATGTACATTAATATATATCACATATATACTATATGCATACAAGTGAGAAAAAGAAATGTTTAGTGAGCAAATATTAGTTAATGTAAGTTAATATATCAAATATATAATTATACATTAAATTATTAAATCAACACTTGATTTAATAATCCGGTTATGTCACATACAACCGATTAATATTAAATGTAATATCTTATCGAATCAACACTTGATCCGATAACCCGGCTATATCTCAAATAACCGACCGATATAACATATCGTGATAATAGAATGTGGTATCACATACGCGCATTAATCTCGGTTCCGCACATATCACATATGTGCTCCTACTTCGTTTTGCATGAACCAGGAAACCTCTGTGTAGGACTCTAAAGACTTGTCAATACGCCGGCAGTAGGTGGTGATCATATCAAACACCCACAAGCCGCAAGCGGTCTGCTAAACGTAACGGCCACCCGGGTATTGAGCGATAAGAAGATCAACAAGCAAGCCTACTCATACTCCTGACATTACCGTACAGTCCGGTCTCTTAGTCAGATATGTCGCATATCACAGCATAGGGGTGGTATAACGTCTGACCACAATAGCCTGATAAGTTATACCGATGCAAGGTCCATAATGGTTCGAGAAACTACTGATAACACTTACCAGTAGATCTCAGCAACCCTGGCCAGAGATTTCCTGTTATGGCCAATCGAGCATAGCGCAACATCAACCCCCAAAACCGGGAGAGCCGAATCCCCTCCTATCGCTCATTGCCTCCATGTGACTCAGGACTGTATTCAAAAACCGCCGTTTTGCACGATCTTTTGAACGTGGTAAGGTGGAAATCAAAGCACAGTGGGAATCACACAAGACTCTATGACGATCTCGGGTCGACAGACTAACCTGTACCAGTGTCACCAGAGAACTGCTATCTGACGATAGGTATAATACCATCTAGGAGTTCTCGGCGAGTCTGTTCAGTGTACCCAGTCTCCACTGAGCACCCGAATACCATCTCTGATGTCAAACACCAATGGATATGGGATCATCCATCGCCCATCATATGGGTCGAGAAGCGTATACGCTAGTCTACCCTGGAGTATCGATGCCCTGTCTGTAGGGTTACTAAGCACTCTAATAAGGTTCTACAAGGCATCAACCATGCCCGATTTAAATTTTAGCCGTGCCGAACAACCCTAACCAAGATCTTTAAACTAGAGATTAGGCGAAACAAAGCATGTTAAACACATTAACATCTAAGAGTTTGGGATTACAACCTTTATAGTCCGGTCCTTCACTTCATAAGTTCCGTATTGAGGTCCCTTCGCTGCGATCATCATGTACCCGGGCTCTAGAGAGGCTCCACGAAGAGAATGATGCAAACTTGCTTCCGATCTTCGATAACAAAGATGATCTACCTTAAAGTTTCATTAACACAAGCTCTCACTTATAAATGAAGTGAACACCCTAATCTAAATGGTTAGGATAGATTAGGATGATGAAGTAGGATTTTATCTCTCATTTATTATCATAATCTCACACTAATCCATCACAAAACCCAAAGCTAGAAAGCTTTGCAAGGAGGAAGAAGAAGAAGAATGAATAATAATCCTTTTATGATGAATAATAAATTTTTATGATAACTACAAAATGCAACCATGGTTGACCAAGGAAAAGGCTAACCTATGTAGAGAGTTAACTAGGGTTAAAGGGTGTGGGTTGGGTTTGGAAATATCTTACAAAATATCAACACAAATATCTTTGCAAGAAACAAAATAAAAACTTCTAGAAGCTTCTAGAAAACATTAACCCAAATCAAACCCTAACCATATTTAATCTCCACTAATCATGTTACATTAGTAATCATAACTTGTTACAATACTATATATCACATATATATTATTTATTGTAAAAAAATAAAATAATACAATTAACATATATCGCATATATATCAATGTATTACCCGATGAGAAAATGAATCAATAAAGTGAGCCTATATTAGTTAATGTAATTTAATATATCATATATATAATTATACATTAAATTATCAAATCAACACTTGATCCAACAATCTGGCTATATCGAATATAACTGACTAATATATCATGTACCGACTCATCGAATTAACACTTGATCCGATGACCCGGCTCATCTCAAAATATCGCGAGAATATGATACGGTATCTCATATCGTATTATCCTCGGTCATGCAAATATCACATATGTGTTCTTACTCCGTTTTGCCTGAGTTAAGAAACCTCTGTGTAGGACTCTAAAGAATCGTCAATACGCCGGCAGTAGGTGATGATCATATCAAACACCCACAAGCTGCAAGCGGTCAGCTAAACGTAACAGCCACCCAGGTATTGAGCGATCAGAATATCAACAAGCAAGCCTGTACATTCTCCTGCAAATCCAATCAGGAACACTCGCGTACAGTCCGGTCTCTTCGTCAGATATGTCGCATGTCTCGCCTAGGGGTGGTAAACGTCAGACCCCAGTAGATCGATAAGTCGTGTCGATATGAGGTCTATAACAGTTCGAGAAACTACTGATAACACTTACCAGTAAATCTCAGCAACCCTGGCCAGGGATTTCCAGTTATAGCCATCGAACACAGCGCAACATCAACTCCCTATACCAGGAGAAACGAATCCCCTCCTATCGCTTATTGCCTCCATGTGATTCGGGACTGTACCCAAAAGCCACCTTTTTGCACGCCCTCATGGATGTGGTATCACACAAGACTCTATGACGATCTCGGGTCTACAGACTAACCTGTATCAGTGTCACTAGAGAACTGCCATCTAACGTGAGGTATAATACCATCTGGGATTTCTCGGCGAGTCCGTCCAGTGTACCCAGTCTCTACTGAGCACCCGTACACCATCCTTGATGTCAAACACCGATGGATATGGGATAATCCATCGCCCATCATATGGGTCAAGATGCGTATACGCTAGTCTACTCTGGTGTATCGATGCCCTGTCTTGATACACCCTCGACTAGAAACAGTTATAGGATGTACTCGTCGACCACCGTGGCCCCACTAGTATGATCTCATCATAGTCCCAGTAGTCGAGTACATATCCGAAGGGCTTTATCAACATGTAACATAGAGACAATTAGAGTACATGTTAAGATAAAGTGCAACCAGATAGCATACTATCATGTCGAGCAAGAAAGTCCTCCCTATATATGTCCAAGCATCCATTACAATATACATCATATGCACAGTAATGGCCTCTAGGGCATACATATTACTAACAATCTCCCATTTGCACTAGGGCCATCTGTTGTGGTATCGCATACCCAACAATTAGCTGAGGTTGAAGTATCTCATACTCAACCATCCCATAAAAGTCTCTACTGGGAAAATGGCCTTTGTGAGTGGATCCGCACTGTTGTCCTCTGTGTCTACTCTCCTAATCTCGATCTCCCTGGAGATCAATCATCTCCATGATCAGGTGATACTGCCTAAGAATTATATCTGGATTTCTGATGGGACGCGGGTTCCTTTGGCATAAGCCACAACTCCATTGTCACACAATGGTTGGAACGAAGTTCATCTCATGAACTTATATATCCAGACTGCCTCTTTGGTAGCATCCTTGGTAACGATGTATCTTGCCTTTAATCGTCTAGTAAGTCACGGTATCTAGCTTGGAACTCTTTCAACATACCGTCCCTCCACTGAGGGTAAAGACAATACCTGCGACTGACATTCAGTCGACCTTACCACCCTGGAACCATTCCAGTGATTCTCCCCAGGATCGATTGATACCAACTCACTACAATTAGTGAGTATCCTAACATCCAATTAGATCTATCTCATAGATCAAAACCCAGGATTTAGGAGGTATCACTTTGATCCTATATGGAGAATCCTTGTGATAAGCGGAGATTGACCGAGCGTAGCATAGGAAACTCCTTCCCTATCAAGAGTATGTCATCCATGTACTCTACGAGGATCACCACCATACTCTCTACTACCTTTTTGTATATACAAGGTTCATCTACCATTTTGATGAAGTCAAACTCTTTGACTACCACATCAAAACAGATGTTCCAACTCCGCGATGCCTGCTTTATCGCATAAAACAACTTGCACACGTTTCCGCTGCTCCCACTGTCTACGAAGCCCTCTGGCTGTGTACTTATAGACGCTCTCTTCCAAAACATCATTTAGAAAAGCAGTCATGATACCCAACCACCAGATATCGTAGTCATGGTATGTAGCAGTGGTAAGTAGGATCTGGATGGACTTAAGCATAGCTTTGAAAGTCTTAACTTTTCCATGTACACCAAGTAATCTTCTCAAGATATACTTGCTCCTGATGGGGATTTAACCCTTCAGATAAAGTAACCAAAGTCCATACTTTGTTGGTGTATAAGGATTCCATCTCAGATCACTAAGTATCCAGCCATTCTTACAGAGTCCCACTCCTGATGGCCTGCTTGAAACTAGTTGGGTCATCATCTCATGATGCAATCCTCGCTCCCACTGTCATAGAGAAACCGAAGTATCTCTCAGGTGGATGAGGAACCCTACCAGATCGGCGGAGAGGCCGAGGTTCGTTGGTTACTATTGAATCCTTTGGTTCTACCAAATCATCAGCTGCAGTTTTGTATAGCTGGAACTCCTTTCAGTTCTACCTCATGACCACTGAGTTTTCCACAAAAAATTCCCTTTCATAAAGGTGGCATGCTGAGAAACAAAACATCTTTTGTTCCTCGGTTTGGTAGAAGAAATTCCTTTGCGAATGCTTAGGATATCCAACAAACTTCCACAGATCCGACTTTGCCTCGAACTTGTCCTGATTTTGCTTTTTAGACATAGGCCGGACAGCCCCAAATCTTAACTTACTTAAGATATGGGCTCTTCCCATTCCATATCACATATGAAGTGGTAGGCAACTGATTTGATTTGAACCCTATTCAATAGGTATGCAACTTCTCAAGTGCATAACTCCCAAAAGGAAATAGGAAACTCAGTAGTACTCATCATAGAGCGCACCATATCTAATAGGGTGTGATTGCTCCGCCCCGATACACCTACGTGCTGTGGTGTATACGGAGGAGTAATGCTGAGAGAGAATCTCATTCTCCTTTAGAATAGTCCAGAAATTCCGTGCTCTAGTATTCTCCTCCTTGATCTCATCAAAGGACATAATACTTATACCCATTTTTGGTTATCTACTTCTAACTTATATTCTGTGAATATCTTAAAAGGTTCAGACTTGTGTTTCAACAGGAACATATGTCCGAATCTTAAGAGATAAACAGTGAATGTAATGAAGTATAAAGAACCGGTCTTGGCATGTGTAGACAGGGGACCTCATACATCATCATGTATCAATCCCAAGAGTTCACCGACTCTTTCTCTATTTCCAATAAACAGAGCTATGGTCATCTAATCTTTGTGACATAACCGGCAAGTTTCACAAGATGTAAATTCAAACTAATTTAAATATGCATCTACATGTAACTTCAGCTAGTCGGGTCACTTTGATATGACCTAGTCTACAATACCTCAAGAAGGATTCGTTCATTTCTGAACTCTTCCTCTTGTGTGTGTTCTGTATACTAAGAACTGTGTTTTGATTTAGAACGTCAATGCTTTTAGATAACGTGCCTGAACCGATCAACTCTTGATATAGGAAATGTTCAAAATATTATCCAACAATACAAAATTATATCCTTCTTTACTAATAAAGACACTGATATGATATTGTATATCAGGTTCGGTATCTAATAACATTCGTTCAGAATCAATGTATTTGCTAATATAGGGTGATAACTACCAACAGATTTGGCTGCAACACTTGCACCGTTTCTATCTCATGAAATTTATCACCCGTTCTCAGTTCTCTACCTGTCTACAGACCATGTAACATATTACATATCTGGGATCCTGATCCGGTATCACATATCCAGGACGTAGAGGATACTGCGAAACAGTTCTTTGTAATGAACACACCCGAAGATGATGCATCAGCATGCACTTTCTTCATTTGGGTGGCAGGGGAATTCTGGTAATACCCTATTTCCTGCTCTGTCTTATAACAATTATAAGTTTGAGCGGGACCAACGTTCCCTAGCTCAGTATAACAAGCGGGTTCGGTCAATACATCCGTATTATTATCTTGATTAAGGCGTGACATGGTCGCTACCTGGAGAGGGAGAGAGAAGAAAACACTCAGCGTATGCTCTTGCAAGATTAGATTGGTTATTAATATACCTAATCAGGATGTCTCCCACTGTTTTAGTCAAATCTTCCTTCAAACCCTAAAAGGAAAGACTAGACGGGATTAATTACACGCTACAAGTTCGCCAATCTTTCAGCCAGGCCAGTGCCGGTACTTTGAGGGAGGTTCTACGTGCTTTCGCACGGACCTAATTTAAAGTAAACCTCGTTTTCCCAGGGGCGTAACCCCGTTGACACCTTTCTAGACACCTACTTGATCGGCTAATTGTAATGTGTAAAACTCTCCCAGGAGTAACTCTTACTCACAGCGGGTATTGGGATCCAACTAGCTCATAGAAGTTATGCAATCTCATTGCCAATTTCAACACTTGAAATTCCCAACAATATTTTACCCCTAGCGTCTTATGATCTTGACGGAGGTCAACAAACCATAGGCTGCTAGTCAAGTTCTACCCGTCATTTCCTGATTGAATTAAACCCACCCGCACGACCCTTGACGGAGGTCAACAAGGCCGCATGACTACCCTAAAACAATCATATGCATAAACAGACAAATACTAGTTAGCAACCGCACACTACACCTTGACGGAGGACAACAAACGCAGCACGAATACTAACTATTACTTATCTGAAATGACGGAGGGCTACGATAGGTTTTTAAGAAAACTCTTTGCGTAATGAACTTGATATCGTTATAGAATCGAGTGATTTTAAATGGAATGTTTTTTAGCCTTTTCTAGTTTTGCTAAAGAGGTCACTCCCGGTGAAGGGATCGTTGGCTCTTTCCTCATCGAATAAGGTGCAGGATATTTCACAAATATCACTATACAAAGAAAAAACTATAGAAGCAATCAAAAGACAAACCGAGTATGCAGCATCTGCTAGTTTCGCTAAAGAGGTCACTCCAGGTGAAGGGATCTCAGCTCTTTCCTTATCGAATAAGGTGCTGGATGTTCTACAAGGAACACCGCTATGCAAAGCAAGAACTAGAGCTATCAGTTTTTAAACAAGTTTCTACAACATCTTTAGGTTTCTTTTATTTCATTAATCTCATTAATAAAGTCCCATTTTAATATGCTTCACAAGCATCAGATATGAAACGAAATCAACAATATATAATATATATCTCATATATACAATATAAACATTCATCTCAGGCAGTAATATGATCTCATCACAGAACATTGCAGCAGAAGAACATATATGAAATATTGGATATACTAGGAGGTCCGTGTTTTTAATACGAGCCTGTATAAAACACGGATTCCACGGTCGTGATGAATAGCCAAACCCACATCCCTAGACCCCTACGAGAGCGGAAAGCAACTCTGCCAATTCCAGGGTTAGGAGACTCGGTCTCGACTCCTCGAGATGGTCTCCCACTGGACCCTAGAACCCGGTTACTTGTGCTCCCCGCCTTGGGTTTACCTAATGCGGAAAAGTAAATAATATACAATGGTGACATCATCCTCAGCCCGGAAGTGCCCCAATAAAAGAATATTACATACAATGAATTTTACATGAATGAAAATAAAAACCCTCATCTCACATAAAACCCCCGGCTATTCAAAACACGACGATCCAATATAATATATCACAGCAACACATAATATCTCATATCATCAACGTAAGTAAGTATGCATACACCGATTGTTGTTGATGTATAGCAACGAACCGGCGCTACAACTACATACTACATTTACGGTCGCAGAAAAGAAAGTGTAAAACTATAACAGTTGGAATCCTCAACCTTCTTAGACATCGCATGCCTAACCAAATGAATTCCGTAGACAACTCATGCCTAACAATTATAAACCCCGCATTTTAGTCTCACTATCGAAAACACTTTTCAATATCTAGTCGGGCAATTCAACAAGATTCCCAATATTTTGATCGAATGCTCGTCGCAAACTTTAGTAGACGGCTGTACCCCTGGATGCCGTCGACGAAGTGCACTGAGGCGGAACACCGCTGCCGCGAGCACCCGAACGGATGCTTTTGACGACGGGGTTCTTCTACAGTCACTTGGTCGGGGCTATGGGGCGTGGCTGTCTATTAAGTTTACTCGGCGAGTATCTGCGTACACTACGTGATTGCGACGGACTTTTGATCGCATCAAAATCCCGTGGCAACCGATCATTTGAGACTGAACTGTTAGATTTATAACATTCAAATTAGTTATCTCATAACAACTTGTGGATTCCAAATATTGTATCACATTCCAGATAAATAGACAATGTTAAACTTTCCGATCGAATAATCAAATACCCAAGTTTTCCCAAATTGTTCTCAACACTTGAAATTAGTTTAAAAAAATCCATCACATGCCACAGTACCAATGGTCCAGCCGTAGAAGGGTCAAGCCAACGCCTCACATGCGGCAACGCTGTATTGCCCCAAACCCTAAGGTTTAGAGGCAGTTCAAGACGGTCACATAATCGAGTTAAGGTTTGTGTTCTTTTGGAGGGTCCACCGCGTTACTTGCACGACTTAGAACGTTCTTAAACTATGGAAAAATCCAACACTTGGAAATTTTCCGGCAGGGGAAAAAGTGAGTTATTGATATCCGCTCGAACTTTTTAACACGTTCTAAAATTATCCTGAAAAACTTAAACGAAGTTAAATTATCCGATCGAATCAACGAGTTCCCAATACAACCCAAAAAACTCAACACTTGAGTATAAATTAAAAATTCCCAGAAGAATCAGGAAGTAGATACGGATTTAACTGTGCAAAAATAAAACAAAAAGCCCACTGTACGGCCGCGGAACAGCCGCGCAAGACATGTCATTGCCGCGGTTCCGCAGCTGTTTAATGGTATTAAATGCTCGTTTTTTAAGTAATTCCTAAAATACCCTGCTAATTTTTTTGAGTATTTTTAATATGAAAAAATCATCATTTTTGAAAAATTTCCAGAAACTAGGGTTTTATGGGTATTCGGAGTTCGATCGGACTTTAAATTTCGCCTAGACTTCGCCTAAAACTCTAGCTTGGCTCTGATACCACTGTAGGGTTACTAAGCACTCTAATAAGGTTCTACAAGGTATCAACTATGCCCGATTTAAATTTTAGCCGTGCCGAACAACCCTAACCAAGATCTTTAAACTAGAGATTAGGCGAAACAAAGCATGTTAACACATTAACATCTAAGAGTTTGGGATTACAACCTTTGTAGTCCGGTCCTTCACTTCATAAGCTCCGTGTTGAGGTCTCTTCGCTGCGATCATCATGTATCCGGACTCTAGAGAGGCTCCACGAAGAGAATGATGCAAACTTGATTCCGATCTTCGATAACAAAGATGATCTACCTTGAAGTTTTATTAACACAAGCTCTCACTTATAAATGAAGTGAACACCCTAATCTAAATGGCTAGGATAGATTAGGATGATGAAGTAGGATTTTAGCTCTCATTTATTATCATAATCTCACACTAATCCATCACAAAACCCAAAGCTAGAAAGCTTTGTAAGGAGGAAGAAGAAGAAGAATGAATAATAATCCTTTTGTGATGAATAATAAATTGTTATGATAACTACAAAATGCAACCATGGTTGACCAAGGAAAAGGCTAACCTATGTAGAGAGTTAACTAGGGTTAAAGGGTGTGGGTTGGGTTTGGAAATATCTTACAAAATATCAACACAAATATCTTTGCAAGAAACAAAGTAAAAACTTTTAGAAGCTTCTAGAAAACATTAACCCAAATCAAACCCTAACCATATTTAATCTCCACTAATCATGTTGCATTAGTAATCATAACTTATTACAATATTATATATCACATATATAATATTTATTGTAACAAAATAAAATAATACAATTAACATATATCGCATATATATCAATGTATTACCCGATGAGAAAATGAATCAATAAAGTGAGCCTATATTAGTTAATGTAATTTAATATATTATATATATAATTATACATTAAATAATCGAATCAACACTTGATCCGACAATCCGGCTATATCGAATATAACCGACTAATATATCATGTACCGACTCATCGAATCAACACTTGATCCGATAACCCGGCTCATCTCAAAATATCGCGAGAATATAATATGGTATCTCATATCGCATTATCCTCGGTCATGCACATATCACATATGTGCTCCTACTCCGTTTTGCCTGATTCAAGAAACCTCTGTGTAGGACTCTAAAGAATCGTCAATACGCCGGCAGTAGGTGATGATCATATCAAATACCCACAAGCTGCAAGCGGTCAGCTAAACATAATAGCTACCCAGGTATTGAGCGATCAGAAGATCAACAAGCAAGCCTGTACATTCTCCTGTAAATCCAATCAGTAATACTCCCGTACAATCCGGTCTCTTCGTCAGATATGTCGCATATCTCGCCTAGGGGTGGCAAACGTCAGACCCCAGTAGCTCGATAAGTCGTGTAAATATGAGGTCTATAACAGAGAAACTACTGATAACACTTACCAGTAAATCTCAGCAACCCTAGCCAGGGATTTCCAGTTATAGCCAATCGAACACAGCGCAACATCAACTCCCTATACCGGGAGAGACGAATCCCATCCTATCGCTCATTGCCTCCATGTGATTCGGGACTGTACCCAAAAGCCACCTTTTTGCATGCCCACTTGGACGTGGTATGATGGAAATTAACGCACAGTGGGAATCACACAAGACTCTATGACGATCTCGGGTCTACAGACTAACCTGTACCAGTGTCACCAGAGAATTGCCATCTGACGTGAGGTATAATACCATCTGGGAGTTCTCGGCGAGTCTGTCCAGTGTACCCAGTCTCTACTGAGCACCCGTACACCATCCTTGATGTCAAACACTGATGGATATGGGATCATCCATCACCCATCATATGGGTCAAGATGCGTATACGCTAGCCTACTCTGGTGTATCGATGCCCTGTCTCGATACACTCTCGACTAGGAACAGTTATAGGATGTACTCGTCGACCACCGTGGCCCTACTAGTATGATCTCATCATAGTCCCAGTAGTCGAGTACATATCCTAAGGGCTTTATCAACATATAACATAGAGACAATCAGAGTACATGTTAAGATAAAGTGCAACCAGATAGCATACTATCATGTCGAGCAAGAAAGTCCTCTCTATATATGTCCAAGCATCCATTACAATATACATCATATGCACAGTAATGGCCTCTAGGGCATACATATAACTAACACTGTCTCGATACTCCCACGACTAGGAACATTTGAAGGATGTACTTACCGACTACCTCTGCCCCACTAGTATGATCTGCATCATAGTCCTGGTAGTCAAGTACTCATCCTAAGGGCTTTATCAACATGTAATAGAGAGACTGTAAGTTGATGTGCAACACCCCACGAGTTGCGGGGAGGCGGAAATTTGAAAAACAATCATGTTTATAAAGCGAACATCAACTAACCGAAGATCGTTTCTAAACAATACTTAATAAACGGCATAGAGTTCTAAGCTACTATGTTAAAAGATTATACCAAATGATTCTAGTCCTTCGCCTTTATGATCTCTATGGCCTCCTTGGATCTCCACGTCCTCCTCGGCTTCCTTTCCGTGATAGACGATCCACCCGAGAACCCTAATCCAAGCTATAACCTCTAAACTTGAGGTTACTTAGTTTCTCTAGTTGCTAATAAAGGAACTAAGATGATGTAGAGATTGGTTATGGAGTGTTTAGTCTTTCCTAATCCTTGTTCTCAACTCATGAGTGGTAGGATTAGGGTTTGGTGAAGGAGAGAGAGCTTGAGGAGAGAGAATGTGGAGATGATAATGAGAAAAAATATCCTTCTCACTTGAATATATGATACATAATGAATTATCAAATAATATCAATTAAATGATTATTCACCATGCTTCATTTATTCAAGGAGAGTGATTCATCATGTGAGTCATTAGATCATTAATGATGCATTAATGATATGATGATTCATATGAATGAGTCACAAAAGCAATTAATGAAAATGCCACTTTAACCCCTCATGTCACATCCTTCTAGAAGCTTCTCGGAAAATTACGAGAACGCCTCTCTCATCCGTGAAAACACGGAAAAACTTTAGACTGTATAAATCCAATAACCTGATACTAGAATCTGGCTTAAACCAAAGCCGGCTAGTAAAAACTGTCCGAATATCGTACGTGCGTTTAAACACGTATGCGTCCGAACCTTTGTCGTAAAACCATACGACCTCTATATCTTTTCGCCTGGAGTTGGGAAATCTCTGTGTGGGACTCTAAAGACTCGACTACTATGCTGGCAGTGGGTTTAACCACAGACCGCAAGCGGCACTAGCTGTACGTAACGGTCCCCAGGTAGTTGTCGATAAGAAAGCCGATGAGGTAACCCATCCGAAATCCTACTGAGCCTGTTCGTGACAATATCCGCGCAGTCCGGTCTGTTCGTCTAAGAGTATCGCATGTATGGTCTAGGGAGGTGGTGGACATCAGACCCCTAATAACCGTACAAGTCGTGTCGGTATGGCTCTATCACCATCCGAGAATCTACTGATCAATCTATCAGTAATTCTCAATCAGCCCTGGCCAGGGACTTATGGTAATGACCAACCGATCACCGTGCGATATCAACTCCCTATACCGGGAGAGACGAATCCTTAACAGTCACTCACTGCCTCCACGTGGCTCGGGACTGTGCCCAACTAAAACCTGTTTGCACGACTCCTTTGAATCGTGGTAGGGTAATAATCAAAGCACAGTGGGAACTCACACGAGACAAATGATGACCTTAAGTCAATGGACTATCTGCACACATGTCACCTGAGAACTGCTATCTGACGTTAGGTATAATACCATCCAGTCAGTTCTCGTCGAGTCCTGTCCGGTGTACTCACACCCAGTGAGCATCTGTATACAATCTTAGGTGCACTCCACCAATGGCTGCGGGACCAGTCCATCGCCCCTCCTCAGGATCTATATATGTATACACTAGTCTACTCCGGAGTATCGATGTCCAGTCTCGATACTCCTGCGACCAGGGACATCTAAGGATGTGCCTATTGACTATCCAGCTCCCACAAGTATGACTGCCATTACAACGCCGGTAGTCAGGCAAACACCCTATGGGCTTTATCAACATACATATATAAATACCAAGTAAAATATATCATATGTTAAGACAAAAACAAACCAAATAGCGTACTATCATATCAAGCAAGACTGTCATGTACATACATATCCCTAGCATCCTATACAATGAAGGCCTCTAGGGCATATATATCCAACAATCTCCCACTTGCACTAAGGCCTATAATTGGCGCAATGAGTACCCACTGTCTCTACCAGATCCAGTTGCTGGCGTACCGCATGCCCAACATCTCAAACAGCCTCTCGAACTGCACTTGAGGGATGGCCTTGGTGAATGGATCTGCCGTGTTGTCTTTTGTGTCCACTCTTCGTATCTCGATCTCCCGACGATCCACGATCTCCCTGATCAGGTGAAACCGCCTTAAGATATGCCTGGATTTCTGATGGGACCTTGGCTCCTTCGCTAAAGCTATAGCGCCATTGTTATCGCAATACAAAGGCATTGGATTGGCAATGGACGGAACCACCTGAAGTTCAGAAATGAACTTCCTCATCCAGACAGCCTCTTTTGCGGCTTCACTAGCAGCTATATACTCAGCCTCCATAGTTGAGTCTGCGACGGTATCCTGTTTGGAACTCCTCCAACATACCGCCCCTCCATTGAGGGTAAACACAAAACCCGAAATGGATTTAGAATCATCTTTGTCACTTTGGAAGCCGGAGTCGGTAAAAGCCTCTACCTGGAGGTCTTTATTACCGTAAATTAAGAATATCTCCTTAGTCCTTCTCAGGTACTTGAGAATGTTCTTCACTGCTATCCAATGTTTCTCACCTGGGTCAGACTAATACCTGCTTACCACACTAAGTGCGTAAGCCACATCCGGTCTGGTACATAACATCACATACATTATTGATCCTACCGCCAAAGCGTAGGGTATAATGCTTATGCGAGCCCTCTCTTCATCAGTCTTTGGAGACATCTCTTTGGAGAGGGTAATTCCGTGACAAGCGGGCATATTGCCACGCTTGGAATCTTCCATACTAAATCTCTTTAGTATGGTGTCAATATACCTGGACTGTGAAAGTCCCAACATTCTATTAGATCTATCACGATGGATCTTAATGCCCAGAATGTATGCTGTATCTCCCAAGTCTTTCATAGAGAATTTCTGTCACAAGAAGAGCTTTACTGATTGTAGCATAGGGATATCATTCCCTATCAATAGTATGTCGTCGACGTACAAAACGAGGAAGACTACTGCTCTTTCCACAATCTTCCTATAAATACATGGTTCATCTACATTTTTGATAAAGTCAAATTCTTTGACTGTCTCATCAAAGCAGATGTTCCAACTCCGCGATGCTTGCTTTAATCCATAAATAGATTAAGCAACTTGCAGACTCTTCCGCTGCTCCCACTGTCTAAGAAACCTACTGGTTGATCCATGTAAACACTCTCTTCTAAATGTCCATTTAGAAAAGCTGTTTTTACGTCCATCTGCCAGATTTCATAGTCATGGAAGGCAGCAATCGCAAGCAGGATCCGAATGGATTTAAGCATAGCTACAGGTGAAAAGGTTTCATCATAGTCCAATCCTGGTCTTTGACGAAAACCTTTTGCTACGAGTCTAGCTTTGTAGGTTTCCACTTGTCCAAATGCACCAATCTTCTTTTTGAAAATCCATTTGCATCCAACTGATTTTACTCCAGGAGGAGCAACTTCTAAAGTCCATACTTTATTGGTGTACATGGATTCCATTTCGGATCTCATAGCATCCAGCCATTTCATTGAGTCACTACTCGTAATAGCCGGCACTTAAACTACGAACGTACGGAACATGACCGGCACTTAAACTACGAACATCTCGAGGCGTACGTAATCTAAGTAAACCGAAAACCCAGAAATCCAAACCAAGAAAATAGTAGAGTGCAGGAAAAACCAACTTAAAGCAAGTAGTTTCAATAGCATAAGCCGAATTATGCGGTTTTTTAAAAACATCAAAATTTTACTGAAAATTTCGGCAGAGTCTCCTTTGTAAATACTGGCCCCCAAACGGGATACAACATGGATAGTATACGAAATCAAGAAAAAGGGATCCCCAAGCGGGAGCTAGCTCTTCGTCAAACGACGGTCACAACCACACAAGCAATATAATATACAACGCCAACGGCGAGGATCAAAACTCAAAAGGAAACTCAAAACCACCAGAAATCTACAGAAATAAAACGCGCGACTCTAAGGTCGAAAGAATAACATCATGGGTCTCTATCTCAAAAATAAATACATGTTTGGTTGATGGAACTTCTAAATACAACAGAATAATGATATACAAGATATAATGATGGGTGCGATACAAATAAACCCACCTACTAGCAAGTCACCCGAATGAAACTGAGCCCGCAAAGCCGTAATTAAACCTGTACGGCAAAACCTGCAAGAAACTGGGGCACAACGGGGGTGAGTTGCCAACTCGTGAATAGAAAAACATCTACGAATAGAAATCGCATGTATGACGCAATTCTAGGTCATACGATCAATATACATCCTCAAATATATATAACCAGCAGCCTATAACAAGGCTAGGGTAAATATCTAACCCGAGTGTAATCTCATGTACCCGTGTCAGTGCCCAAGGGTAGCAATATATCATATGAATGAGGTATGAATGCATGAAAACAGAATACATATAAATGAAGAACTGTTTCCATAATTTAGTGAGATTTCCTTTGTATTTTTAAAATGAGGTATCATAATGAAATCAGCATAAAACAGTGCCTAGCATCGGCACAAAACGTAATCCCAATATCTCGATATCTTTGTATCACAGTCTCTGTACCTCAATATCTCGAAATCTCAATGTCTCAATCACAATATCTAGGGCGCCGTCAGTCCAGACCGGCCCCTACCATCCATCTCAAGACCACGACGGTATCCTCCGGATATCCGACGCGTCGGGTAAAATCACCGGTAGGTAGTGCTCCCCTGCCAGGCTCACATTGTCATCATCACACGCTTCTTGCCCCGGGGTACCTTACCGGGTCCACCATGTACCCGAAACGGCTCATCCGCCTCCTCGAATCGGGTCTCGAAATCCATCAGCAAACTCATGGTTGACGACTCATACATCATGGGAAAACCGCACTTTTTATTTTAAAAGAGAGAAAACAGTTTATATATGTTTTGCGGTTTTCCTCCAAATCCAGAAAATATCATGGAAATCCGAATCATCAATAGAATGTAAAACCATGAATATAAGCATGAGAATCCATGAATACGGCATAACAATGAATAACAGTATGCATGAAGCGACAAGTAATAACTACAATGTCTAATATGGCATATAAGGGAAGTACACTAATATCATGTCAAAACTACTAGCTAACAAGCTAAGTCAAGAAAATATATCATCTAAAGTGTACGTGACATGGCAATTACTGATGAAGATGTGTGTGAGCCGGCAAGTAGGTGTACGTGGTACATACGCATCATCGGTAATGGTGCTGGTGTCCTAACAGCATGATATCAATAATGGAATATGCAGCAAAATAAGTATGCGAGGCAGAGCGAACAGCAATAATGAGCGGAAGCTGAAAACTAGACGCAACTATAACTAATCTGCATTAATCTAATATAAGTCCTATAAATGGTGCCTTTTGAAATAACACGAATCATGGGGTTTTGAAAATAGGGGCTACGGTGTTTTTATGAAAAGATACATCTTTTGAAATCTCCGTAGGATCCCTTGGGCTATCTTTTAAAGTACCCACGATTCGTTAGTTTTTGAAATAGGTAAGAATCGAATCTAATCTAACAACTAAACTAAACTAAAGGGCTAAGCTAACCAGCTGGACTACAGGTAAGGAAACCGCCTAACATCTGAGTCAATGTATATACATACTTGTATATATATTAGTCGGTGATCCCGCCTCAATAATATCATATCCGATACCATATCTATAATCAGACATCCCAAGTCAAGAGTGCGGATCAATCATCAATATATAGCTCGTACGTAAATCCGTCGTACGGCATCCCCAAATCTGGGTACGGGTCAAAGTCACATCAATCACACTATTCATTTGGTATCTTCTTTATCAAATATCATGATCCGGAATAATGTCCTACGTCTAGTACAATATTGATGCCATCTATGTATGCATGCGGGTGTAAGAATTACTACGTCAGAAGACTCGCTAAAACATCATGTCGTATCTCAATACGAACCAAATCACATCACCGATCTCCTGGCCTCAAGCCCAATCTCATCGACTCATCTCAAATTCCAAATACTATCCTCAAATCCAGTATATGAACACATAGTCCTATACCCATGTGAACCCATAACTATAAAGAATCCCATGAGCACATATCAATAGGAATGTATGCAAGTATGTATGTGTGTATGTGTAGTGCAACACTACCCTAGGGTTCGCAACACTAAAGTAATCTAACACACCAATATCCATCCTAAGCATCGTTATTAATCCCAAATAACATATAATAATTGTTGGAGTGTATACTCATCCGTATACACCACCACGGACTGCGGGGGTGCTATACGCCATCCACCCGACTTCTCCCCGTAGATATAAATCTACTCACCTGGTCCTCGCTCGCCGGTGCCGACGTCGCCACGCGCTTGCTTGTCGTCTCGAAGTCCGCATGGGGTACCTACATATCATAACGCACCGTATCGCATTAAAACTAAATTCGAAATCAAAACGGCATACGAAAATCAAATCGGCACGCGTATCACGCAAAGGTCCAAACCTATCGCCTACGCATGTAAGAATAGTCAAACCAACCCTCGATGTCGATGTACAAACGTCAAACCATCGAGAAAAATCCAATCACACTCATTTGCACATTCACGAACACTAATTTTAATATAAACTAGGTTAAAACTCACAAAAACCCCAATTTCACTTAAAAAGTCATTTTCCCGAAAATCTAGCAAGCACAATTCGCCGTTTTTGTACAAAACATGATGTTTAAATGAATGTAGCGGCCAATATACTTATTAAATATCTTAAATAAGTCATAGAAATAATTTCCGGAATTTAATCTTATTAAATTCCAAAAACCCTAATATTCTAGTTTACAAAATACCCTTTTTAACAATTTCATAGCAAAAATGCACAAACTACAATTTAGGTTGGATTTCCATGAACTAAAGTGTTAAACTACACTTAATAAAGTTAATAATATGATAAAAACCCTAACCATATTTTTAATCTCATATTTCGAATTAAATCAAAAAAACTAGTTTGCAACAAAAAGCTTAATTTGGACATTTTTCAAGTAACAACTTGTAATTAACAACTAGATTAGTTTTCTACAAAACTAAATATATTAATCCACCTCACTAAACCATACACAATCAAACACAACTCATTTCCACAACAAACCCTAACTTGAAATCTTTAATCATGCAATTAAACTCACATAAACCAAATTAACACTTAATTAAATTAGCTTTAAGAAATTAGTAACAAATTAAGCAAAAATGTTTTAGAATTATACCCAAAAATATTTGATGATCCACAAGCATCCATGGACTCCCAAAATGCTCTCTTTTCACAAAGATCCATGCTATACGAGCTAAGCTAAAATGGGTAGGAGTCGGATTTGGGTTTTGGGATTTTTTTTGATGGATTTGAGGCAAATTTTGATGAAGTTTGAAGAGAAAAGAGAAGGGAAATGGGGGGGGGGGGCTGTTGCTGCTGTAGGAGGGTGGGGAGTCGGCTGATTGGGAGTGGGATAGGAGAGAGAGGGAGGTAGAGAAAGTGGGGGAAGAAGTCAAACTCAATTCAAGGTCAAAGGTCCACCTCATTTCTCCATTTTCTACACTTTTCTTTTCTTTTCTTTCTTTTGCAAACCAAGTGGGGACAAGAGAGGGGGCTGCTGAATTCAGCCAAGGGGAGAAGTGAATGGGGGTGTGTGGGTGTGGGTACGGGTGTGGGGTGATGAAAAATGATAAATACAATACCCCAAACATCCATTTACGCTAAAAAAAAGCCTTTTTTCTTCAATAATTTCTAAACCGTTTTGGGAAATGATTTCGTTCCAAAAACCACATGATAAAATTTTATTTAATGTTTTATGATGCACAAAATTTGTTTCAACTCATTCCAATTTATAATTTTCCCTAATTAAATATATTAGTGACGGCTTAAAATAATAATAAAATAATATTTTTTCAGAAAATTTGAAATTTCACCAGCGGCTCAATAAACACCAAATAATAGCAATTACATAGTTAGAATATGTACATTTAATTTTATAATAAGATATTTGTATTTTGACTTTTTACAGAAAACCCCCTTATTTTACCGATTTTTCGAAATTTCACCGAAACGATTTTCAAAACGTTACAATCTTCCCCCCTTAAAGAAATTCGGTCCCCGAATTTAAATTCAAACTCCCCCAAATACTAAAATATCTAAGAAAAACCATCAAGTCGTCGGGGCTCCGAAATTGTAACTACATAAAAAAATCGTAGCGCAGCGCATGCGCTTGAAAAATGAGCATATAACTCAAATCAAAACTCCGTCAAGCATCCCGCAATCATCGGAGTCATGGAGAAGACATCAATGCCAAATCCAAATCAAACCAATATGACATAACTCAAAACTATACATGTAAATATCGAATCTATATATGTAAGTATCTGAAGGAAATGCATGCCAAATCTCTTTAAGTCGCTGTGCACGCGTATAACACTGCACAGTGGCGGACGTCTATCATAAGGAAATAACTATATACATATATACCTTTGTTTGAAATGTACGTTCCGCCGTTTTGGAAACAATTTAGAAGGGTCTCCTTGTTTTAAACATTTCGTGTCATATCAGACACGTAGGTAAATACTGAGGCTATAGCTCGCTTTTTGGAAATCCCTTCAATAACTATCAATGCATGCAAAATATATTCAGGTACTGTCCTCTGACTAGTCCTACTCAGTACGAAAACACATAGCAATATCATAAAAACGTACTGCTCTATACGAAATAAATCCCAAAATATGCACATGAATGCTACGTGCGTCTGGTGCGCACGGAAATCAAAATCCATGAATGTGCCATTCATGCGCACAGAAACAACATCTAAGTGCATCGGGTGTGCACGAAACATCTGTCGTAGGCAACATGTGTGCCTGACAGCAAAATCAGGTGCATCTGACATGCACGAAAAATCTCGAATTAGTGCATCTGGTGTGCACCAAATCGCATCTCGTAACAGGCGCCCAACAGGCGCTAAAAATCCAATCCGGTGCATAAAATGCACAAAACAAATGTCGAGCATCACCCTCGAAATCGAAATCCAGTGTATCCAAGTGCACAAAATATATGTCACTGCACTGCCAGCATATATAAACTATACACAGTGCAGGAACCAAATCGCGTGCGTGCATACGCACAAAATCAACTCAACTGTTTAAAACCGTAAAATCACAAACATGTGAAACTAAAGCACGAAAACGATATCAAGTGCAACACTGTGCAAAGATCGTAAATCCTCAATCATCAAAATCAAATCATACGAATAAATCACCCAAAACATCGAAATCAATAATGGCGGAACAGTACCGCTCAAGCGCATCCTCTAAGAATCTCGGCCAACTGTCACGGTCCCTAGTGGGACGTCTCGTCGATGATCATGAACTCTGTCCTGCTGATGTGCGTAACCATGACCACTCCTGGGTCAAGGTCTTCACTGTGAATTACCAATCTTTCGATCCATTGGCTCATCGGCCCTGTCGGGTGTGCTAACGGGGACGATTCCGTTCTGGCACTTCTCTGGTCATCTCTTGGTCAATCATCGCGACCACTCGTAAGACAGCATATCACTGGCGTCGGCCTCTGGCTCTCTGAATGTACGTGACACATCTGATCCTGGGTGCAAGTATCATTGCAGCAGTGTCCTGGAAGGAATCCTGCTCACGGTCTCTTCCATGTCTCGTCTCTGCCAACTGTCCGGAAGTCATTGTCCTTTCCTATATCTGCATCTTGCTCTGGAACGACTGCATACTCATCGTGACTCCTTCTGGAAGGTAAGTCCAAGTACCATGCCTCGGCATGCGCATCGCCTCTCTGATGTCGGCGGAGTGGAACGTCATCTCATCTAGATCTGGTGCGAACCTCTTACTCCACTTTTCTCTAATGTCGTCTGCTTTGGACTCGTCTCGTCGCGGCTGCATGGACTGAGCTCCAACGGCTATCCTCGTATCTGGAGTCTCCCAAGAATGCATCTCACCACCTAGCATCCGAATTAAGTCGAGCCATCCGATCGAGTCGTCAAAACCTCATAATCCCCCAAGAGCTCAACCTCTTGGGCACAGTTTAATAGTATCGAGTACATACCACAGCATCGGTGGTCCAGCTGTAGAAGGGCAAACCCAAGCCTCACTAATGGCGCCGTAGAACTGCCGCAAACTCGAAGGTTCAAAGGCCTTCACACGGTCATTAAGTCGAGTTAGGATTTCCTTCTTCTAGAGGGACCATAGAATTGCCTGCATGTCTTTCCGAATACTTTAAACTTGGAATAATAGGTTTCTGACATTCGATCATCTCTGTCGACTCCCAACGTCTCCGCGTGAAGTCGTCTCTAGCTAGAATCAATTTATCTGATGACCTCTCATGGGGTAGGCGAACGAACCACCTGTCCTAGTCATTCATCATCGGGTGACTAGCGACCTTCTATCATTTATTCGTACAACTCGCCCCGCAATAGCTCCAACATATGGGGCAATATCTCGTCGCTCGTCTGCATGCTGAACAGTGCCTCAATCGTCAGGAGTAAGCAACACACTAACGGTCATCAAAATCTGGCTGGCCTGTATCATTGGCTCAATTCTCTAGTGTCGATCAGCGCCTCCGAGTAACCTCATAAAGGCGATCCGCCAAACACTCGTGGCGCGGAAACACAGTAAAAAGATACATCTCTGCAATCGTGTGTCGCCGGAATTTCGCCCTGGTCAGTCCTCGTTCGTGACGAGCTTGTGCTGACCGCAACTCTAGCCGTAGCTCTCCCTGCCGTAACCGTAGCAGCAAAACCAAACTGGTACCGATGAGGCTAGATCAGGAAGGAATATAATACTGAACAAGGAAATGTACATCCTAAGGCTTCATAAGTGGAGTGGCATGTCGTAAATATGCCGCGGAACATACCAACTGTACGTCACTCTACTTTAGTCACCTGTTCCATCAACCAAGGGTCATCCTACGCTCCGAAGGTAAAACCTAACGCTCTGATACCAACTTTATCACGACCCGAAAGTACGGAACATGACCGGCACTTAAACTACGAACGTCTCGAGGCATACGTAATCTAAGTAAACCGAAAACCCAGAAATCCAAACCAAGAAAATAGTAGAGTGCAGGAAAAACCAACTTAAAGCAAGTAGTTTCAATAGCATAAGCCGAATTATGCGGTTTTTTAAAAACATCAAAATTTTACTGAAAATTTCGGCAGAGTCTCCTTTGTAAATACTGGCCCTCAAACGGGATACAACATGAATAGTATACGAAATCAAGAAAAAGGCATCCCCAAGCGGGAGCTAGCTCTTCGTCAAACGACGGTCACAACCACACAAGCAATATAATATACAACGCCAACGGCGAGGATCAAAACTCAAAAGGAAACTCAAAACCACCAGAAATCTACAGAAATAAAACGCGCGACTCTAAGGTCGAAAGAATAACATCACGGGTCTCTATCTCAAAAATAAATACATGTTTGGTTGATGGAACTTCTAGATACAACAGAATAATGATATATAAGATATAATGATGGGTGAGATACAAATAAACCCACCTACTAGCAAGTCACCCGAATGAAACTGAGCCCGTAGAGCCGTAATTAAACCTGTACGGCAAAACCTGCAAGAAACTGGGGCACAACGGGGGTGAGTTGCCAACTCGTGAATAGAAAAACATCTACGAATAGAAATCGCATGTATGACGCAATTCTAGGTCATACGATCAATATACATCCTCAAATATATATAACCAGCAGCCTATAACAAGGCTAGGGTAAATATCTAACCCGAGTGTAATCTCATATACCCGTGTCAGTGCCCAAGGGTAGCAATATATCATATGAATGAGGTATGAATGCATGAAAACAGAATACATGTAAATGAAGAACTGTTTCCATAATTTAGTGAGATTTCCTTTGTATTTTTAAAATGAGGTATCATAATGAAATCATCATAAAACAGTGTCTAGCATCGGCACAAAACGTAATCCCAATATCTCGATATCTCTGTATCACAGTCTCTGTACCTCAATATCTCGAAATCTCAATGTCTCAATCACAATATCTAGGGCGCCGTCAGTCCAGACCGGCCCCTACCATCCATCTCAAGACCACGACGGTATCCTCCGGATATCCGACGCGTCGGGTAAAATCACCGGTAGGTAGTGCTCCCCTGCCAGGCTCACATCGTCATCATCACGCGCTTCTTGCCCCGGGGTACCTTACCGGGTCCACCATGTACCCGAAACGGTTTATCCGCCTCCTCGAATCGGGTCTCGAAATCCATCAGCAAACTCATGGTGGACGACTCATACATCATGGGAAAACCGCACTTTTTATTTTAAAAGAGAGAAAACAGTTTATATATGTTTTGCGGTTTTCCTCCAAATCCAGAAAATATCATGGAAATCCGAATCATCAATAGGATGTAAAACCATGAATATAAGCATGAGAATCCATGAATACGGCATAACAATGAATAACAGTATGCATGAAGCGACAAGTAATAACTACAATGTCTAATATGGCATATAAGGGAAGTACACTAATATCATGTCAAAACTACTAGCTAACAAGCTAAGTCAAGCAAATATATCATCTAAAGTGTACGTGACATGGCAATTACTGATGAAGATGTGTGTGAGCCGGCAAGTAGGTGTACGTGGTACATACGCATCATCGGTAATGGTGCTGGTGTCCTAACAGCATGATATCAATAATGGAATATGCAGCAAAATAAGTATGCGAGGCAGAGCGAACAGCAATAATGAGCGGAAGCTGAAAACTAGACGCAACTATAACTAATCTGCATTAATCTAATATAAGTCCTACAAATGGTGCCTTTTGAAATAACACGAATCATGGGGTTTTGAAAATAGGGGCTACGGTGTTTTTATGAAAAGATACGTCTTTTGAAATCTCCGTAGGATCCCTTGGGCTGTCTTTTAAAGTACCCACGATTCGTTAGTTTTTGAAATAGGTAAGAATCGAATCTAATCTAATAACTAAACTAAACTAAAGGGCTAAGCTAACCAGCTGGACTACAGGTAAGGAAACCGCCTAACATCTAAGTCGATGTATATACATACCTGTATATATATTAGTCGGTGATCCCGCCTCAATAATATCATATCCGATACCATATCTATAATCAGACATCCCAAGTCAAGAGTGCGGATCAATCATCAATATATAGCTCGTACGTAAATCCGTCGTACGGCATCCCCAAATCTGGGTACGGGTCAAAGTCACATCAATCACACTATTCATTTGGTATCTTCTTTATCAAATATCATGATCCGGAATAATGTCCTACGTCTAGTACAATATTGATGCCATCTATGTATGCATGCGGGTGTAAGAATTACTACGTCAGAAGACCCGCTAAAATATCATGTCGTATCTCAATACGAACCAAATCACATCACCGATCTCCTGGCCTCAAGCCCAATCTCATCGACTCATCTCAAATTCCAAATACTATCCTCAAATCCAGTATATGAACACATAGTCCTATACCCATGTGAACCTATAACTATAAAGAATCCCATGAGTACATATCAATAGGAATGTATGCAAGTATGTATATGTGTATGTGTAGTGCAACACTACCCTAGGGTTCGCAACACTAAAGTAATCCAACACACCAATATCCATCATAAGCATCGTTATTAATCCCAAATAACATATAATAATTGTTTGTGTGTATACGCATCCGTATACACCACCACGGACTGCGGGGGTGCTATACGCCATCCACCCGACTTCTCCCCGTAGATATAAATCTACTCACCTGGTCCTCGCTCGCCGGTGCCGACGTCGCCACGCGCTTGCTTGTCGTCTCGAAGTCCGCATGGGGTACCTACATATCATAACGCACCGTATCGCATTAAAACTAAATTCGAAATCGAAACGGCATACGAAAATCAAATCGGCACGCGTATCACGCATAAGTCCAAACCTATCGCCTACGCATGCAAGAATAGTCAAACCAACCCTCGATGTCGATGTACAAACGTCAAACCATCGAGAAAAATCCAATCACACTCATTTGCACATTCACGAACACTAATTTTAATATAAATTAGGTTAAAACTCACAAAAACCCCAATTTCACTTAAAAAGTCATTTTTCCGAAAATTTAGCAAGCACAATTCGCCGTTTTTGTACAAAACATGATGTTTAAATGAATGTAGCGGCCAATATACTTATTAAATATCTTAAATAAGTCATAGAAATAATTTCCGGAATTTAATCTCATTAAATTCCAAAACCCCTAATATTCTAGTTTACAAAATACCCTTTTTAACAATTTCATAGCAAAAATGCACAAACTACAATTTAGGTTGGATTTCCATGAACTAAAGTATTAAACTACACTTAATAAAGTTAATAATATGATAAAAACCCTAACCATATTTTTAATCTCATATTTCGAATTAAATCAAAAAAACTAGTTTGCAACAAAAAGCTTAATTTGGACATTTTTCAAGTAACAACTTGTAATTAACAACTAGATTAGTTTTCTACAAAACTAAATATGTTAATCCACCTCACTAAACCATACACAATCAAACACAACTCATTTCCACAACAAACCCTAACTTGAAATCTTTAATCATGCAATTAAACTCACATAAACCAAATTAACACTTAATTAAATTAGCTTTAAGAAATTAGTAACAAATTAAGCAAAAATGTTTTAGAATTATACCCAAAAACATTTGAAGATCCACAAGCATCCATGGCCTCCCAAAATGCTCTCTTTTCACAAAGATCCATGCTATACGAGCTAAGCTAAAATGGGTAGGAGTCGGATTTGGGTTTTGGGATTATTTTTGATGGATTTGAGGCAAATTTTGATGAAGTTTGAAGAGAAAAGAGAAGGGAAATTGGGAGGGGGGGCTGTTGCTGCTGTAGGAGGGTGGGGGGTCGGCTGATTGGGAGTGGGAGAGGAGAGAGAGGGAGGTAGAGAAAGTGGGGGAAGAAGTCAAAGTCAATTCAAGGTCAAAGGTCCACCTCATTTCTCCATTTTCTACACTTTTCTTTTCTTTTCTTTCTTTTGCAAACCAAGTGGGGACAAGAGAGGGGGCTGCTGAATTCAGCCAAGGGGAGAAGTGAATGGGTGTGTGTGGGTGTGGGTACGGGTGTGGGGTGATGAAAAATGATAAATACAATACCCCAAACATCCATTTACGCTAAAAAAAAGCATTTTTTCTTCAATAATTTCTAAACCGTTTTGGCAAATGATTTCGTTCCAAAAACCACATGATAAAATTTTATTTAATGTTTTATGATGCAAAAAATTTGTTTCAACTCATTCCAATTTATAATTTTCCCTAATTAAATGTATTAGTGACGGCTTAAAATAATAATAAAATAATATTTTTTCAGAAAATTTGAAATTTCTCCAGCGGCTCAATAAACACCAAATAATAGCAATTACATAGCTAGAATATGTATATTTAATTTTTATAATAAGATATTTGTATTTTGACTTTTTACAGAAAACCCCCTTATTTTACCGATTTTTCGAAATTTCACCGAAACGATTTTCAAAACGTTACACATGCATAGACATCGGACCACATACATCACTGTGTACAAGTCCCAAGAGTTCAGTGGCTCTTTCTTCGTGTCCGGTTAACGGAGATTTGGTCATTTTTCCTTTGATACATGATTGACAAGTTGCATATGATGAATATTCAAACGGATCTAAATATCCATCTTTATGTAACTTAGTCAACATTGTTTCATTTATATGACTAAGTCTACAATACCATAGGAAGGCTTGATTCGAATCTGGAGCCTTTCTTTTACGCGTGTTTTGAATATAGAAAATTTGAGGTTGATTAAGTATGTATATGCCGTTTTCCAGTGTGCCATACCCAATCAGTTCTTGATTTAGGTGAATGTTCATAACATTTCTTTCAAGCGCAAAAATATATCCTTCATTCGATAACAAAGATACTGATATAATATTACACAACATACTGAGAATACAAAAACAGCTGTACAACACCAAAATGTGTCCACTAGTCAACCCTAGGTGATATTCCCCTATTGTAATTGCATCTACATGCATTCCATTGCCCATCCGGAGAGTCATATCACCTGTCTCCAGCACTCTACTATTTCTCAGATCCTGCAATAAATTACAGATATGAGAATCAGAACCGGTATCAAGTACCCATGATGTAGAGTTAACTGAAAGACAATTTTCGATTACAAACACACCTGAAGTAGAAGCAACCGCTTGCTTCATGTCCTTGGCTTTGAAGGCCTGACAATCTTTCTTCCAGTGCCCTTACTTGTAACAATAGAAGCACTCATTCTTTTCTGTCTTTACCCTTCCTGCCTTGTTCGTTCCCTGCACCTTCTTGACCCCACCTTTCGGTTTGGTAGCTTTCATCTTCTTCTTCCCTTTAGCTTTCGCTTTAGATTTAGAAGAAGATGATTGGCCAACATACAGAACGGGGGGCTTCTCCTTTTTCAAGGAGGTCTCTGCTACTCTCAACATGTTGAGGAGGTTTGGAAGATCCGCTTCCATTTCGTGCATGTTGAAGTTCAGCACGAACTGAGAGAAGGTATGGGGAAGGGACTGCAAAATCAAGTCGATATACAAATCGTTCTCTAGCACGCATCCCAGGTTTGCGAGTTCCTCAATGAGGATGATCATTTTGAGGACGTGCTCTCCTACAGGCGATCCTGGAGCTAACCTCATCTGGAAGAGTTTCCTTGAGGTTTCGTACCTCGCGATACGGGAGTGCTCCCCATACAATTCTTTGACATGGAGAAAGATGGATACAATATCCATACTCTCGTGCTGTTTCTGGAGTTCATTGTTCATGGACGCCAGCACGATACACTTAGCTCGCTCACAATCTAGATCCCAGGTTTTGCGGACTTCCCTGTCCACAACTGAGGAATCTGGTCCAGGGATAAGGGGAGGAACAGCGGTGGTAACATATGCTACTTTGTCATAAGTCAGTGCAATATTGACGTTCCTTAGCCAATCTTTATAGTTCTGCCCGGTCAGTATATTTTTTTCGAGTAACAGTTTTAGTCCAGTCATGGTAGCTGCCAGAGAGAGAGAAAAGAAAACACTCAGCATATGCTCTTGCAAGTTTTAGATTGGTTTATTAATTTATCTAAACAGGATGGCTCCCACTGTTTCCTCAAATCCTTCTTCAAAACCTTAAAAGAAGAACTAGTCAGGATTTAATCATACGTCACAATACTTGCTTAACCTTTCAGCCAGGCTGGTGTTGGTACTTTGTGGGAGGTTTTCCAACGCTTTCGCGAAGTTCCTTAATTAAATAACCTCTTTTTCCTGGAGGCGTAGCCCCTCTAACACCTTTCTAGTCACCTACTTGGTTTATAGCATTGATTGTTAAGTGAGAAAAATTCCCGAGAGTAATCCTACTCATCAGTGGGATCGGGATCCAACTATCATTGCATGATGCCCTAGATGGAAGCCACTCTAGTCACCACACTCTAGAAGGTATGCTAAATCTGCAAGTTTCCTTTATGTTTGAAACTCCCGATGTGATTTTTACCCCAAGCTCTTATAGACCTTGACGTAGGTCAACAAGTCATAAGTCGCAAGTCAAGTTCTACCCGTCGTTGTCCTGATCAATTTAAGTACATCGTACAAGCCCTTGACGTAGGCCAACAAGGTGTACGTCTGTATTAAACTAATGCATCTATCTATGCAACAAATAGGCACACACACTGCTACCATACACTATGCCTTGACGTAGGCCAACAAGCATAGCATGAATACGATGTGCTGTCTATCTGAAACGACGGAGGGTTACGGTTGGTTTTTGGCAAAAAACCGTTAACGTAATGAACTTGATATGATCGAAGGAACAGAGATAGCTTTTATTTAAAAGGAGTGGTTTAAGCTCCGCATTTAAAATTTGCTTTTTCAAGAAAACCGAATGGTTTTTAGAAATTGTTCCAACGATTCAGTTTAGGTTTTATTTTCTTTGCATTAATAATAATGCGTCCCATCATTAACCTATCATTACAGATAACAACGAAAATACAACGTCCTCTTATGCCATCCGCATTCGCCACTGGGTCCCGTCATCACTCGTTAGGTTACTTAACTAACGACAGAGCAGGGGCTGGGCTAACGCGGGTGTAAAACATAAGTGACGTCTAAATAGCTATCATATATAGATATTGTACATTCTTCAGACGCAATAATAGGCATTCCAGATCACAGATAAACAATATTGGATTTGCAACCAATCCGCATTTCTTTTGAGCCTGCAATGAAAGACGGATTACACAGTTGTGATGAATAGCCATTTACCCCACCCCAGACCCTTACGGGTACGGCAAACTACCCGCCAAGTACCAGAAGTGAAGCGGTCTACCTCAACACTTCAAAATACCCGGTAGTTTGTGCACCCCACCTTGGGTCTATCCTAGGAGCAAAAACAGTAAAAAGAAATAATACAATGGTGGCTACAACCGCAACCTGGATGTGCCCCGCGAAATAATATTACAACTTTATTACAATTACATCGAATGAATTAATACAATAACCCATCACAAAACCCGGCTAATCACCACAACAGTCCAATACAGTTTATATACACAAACAGTTATATACAACATCACAGATATGTGCAACCCCCTGCCAACCGACATACTAGCAGTTAGGGGAGGTTTACGAACACATAATACAATTCACATATATAATCAAACAAGAAAACACCGTATAATTTCGATCGATTAAACATATTAAATTTTTCTCCAATACTTCTCTGCAAATCTGAAACCTGAGCAAAAATAAAATCATACCAGAAAATCCCAAATATCACAAAGAAGGCACAGAAGAAAACTGGGCTGCATCGGCCCCAACTCGGCGGCGAAACCGCGGCAAATAGGTGGGATTTGCCGTGGGTCCGCGGCGCTTTGGCCGATTCAGGAGCCCATTTTTCTTGTGTGTTCTTATATTTTCATGCTGGTCATTCTGGAGGTCCCTGAAAAATTTTTGGACTTCATTTTAAAATCGTCAGAAACTTCATGATATCGGGGTTTTTTTTCGGTTTGTTTTCCGTTCAAAATTCATACGACTTTGCAAGTGAGTTAATTATTGTTTAGTGAGGCTCTGATACCACTGTAAGTTGATGTGCAACACCCCACGAGTTGCGGGGAGGCGGAAATTTGAAAAACAATCATGTTTATAAAGCGAACATCAACTAACCGAAGATCGTTTCTAAACAATACTTAACAAACGGCATAGAGTTCTAAGCTACTATGTTAAAAGATTATACCAAACGATTCTAGTCCTTCGCCTTTACGATCTCTATGGCCTCCTTGGATCTCCACGTCCTCCTCGGCTTCCTTTCCGTGATAGACGATCCACCCGAGAACCCTAATCCAAGCTATAACCTCTAAACTTGAGGTTACTTAGTTTCTCTAGTTGCTAATAAAGGAACTAAGATGATGTAGAGATTGGTTATGGAGTGTTTAGTCTTTCCTAATCCTTGTTCTCAACTCATGAGTGGTAGGATTAGGGTTTGGTGAAGGAGAGAGAGCTTGAGGAGAGAGAAGGTGGAGATGATAATGAGAATAAATATCCTTCTCACTTGAATATATGATACATAATGAATTATCAAATAATATTAATTAAATGATTATTCACCATGCTTCATTTATTCAAGGAGAGTGATTCATCATGTGAGTCATTAGATCATTAATGATGCATTAATGATATGATGATTCATATGAATGAGTCACAAAAGCAATTAATGAAAATACCACCTTAACCCCTCATGTCACATCCTTCTAGAAGCTTCTCGGAAAATTACGAGAACGCCCCTCTCATCCGTGAAAACACGGAAAAACTTTAGACTGTATAAATCCAATAACCTGATACTAGAATCTGGCTTAAACCAAAGTTGGCTAGTAAAAACTGTCCGAATGTCGTACGTGCGTTTAAACACGTATGCGTCCGAACCTTTGTCGTAAAACCATACGACCTCTATATCTTTTCGCCTGGAGTTGGGAAATCTCTGTGTGGGACTCTAAAGACTCGACTACTACGCTGGCAGTGGGTTTAACCACAGACCGCAAGCGGCACTACCTGTACGTAACGGTCCCCAGGTAGTTGTCGATAAGAAAGCCGATGAGGTAACCCATCCGAAATCCTACTGAGCCTGTCTGTGACAATATCCGCGCAGTCCGGTCTGTTCGTCTAAGAGTATCGCATGTATGGTCTAGGGAGGTGGTGGACGTCAGACCCCTAATAACAGTACAAGTCGTGTCGGTATGGCTCTATCACCATCCGAGAATCTACTGATCAATCTATCAGTAATTCTCAATCAGCCCTGGCCAGGGACTTATGGTAATGACCAACCGATCACCGTGCGATATCAACTCCCTATACCGGTAGAGACGAATCCTTAACAGTCACTCACTGCCTCCACGTGGCTCGGGACTGTGCCCAACTAAAACCTGTTTGCACGACTCCTTTGAATCGTGGTAGGGTAATAATCAAAGCACAGTGGGAACTCACACGAGACAAATGATGACCTTAAGTCAACGGACTATCTGCACACATGTCACCTGAGAACTGCTATCTGACGTTAGGTATAATACCATCCAGTCAGTTCTCGTCGAGTCCTGTCCAGTGTACTCACACCCAGTGAGCATCTGTATACAATCTTAGGTGCACTCCACCAATGGCTGCGGGATCAGTCCATCGCCCCTCCTCAGGGTCTAGATATGTATACACTAGTCTACTCCGGAGTATCGATGCCCAGTCTCGATACTCCTGCGACCACGGACATCTAAGGATGTGCCTATTGACTATCCAGCTCCCACAAGTATGACTGCCATCACAACGCCGGTAGTCAGGCAAACACCCTATGGGCTTTATCAACATACATATATAAATACCAAGTAAAATATATCATATGTTAAGACAAAGACAAACCAAATAGTGTACTATCATATCAAGTAAGACTGTCATGTACATACATATCCCTAGCATCCTATACAATGAAGGCCTCTAGGGCATATATATCCAACAATCTCCCACTTGCACTAAGGCCTATAATTGGCGCAATGAGTACCTATTGTCTCTACCAGATCCAGTTGCTGGCGTACCGCATGCCCAACATCTCAAACAGCCTCTCGAACTGCTCTCTGTTTAACATAGAATATCTTTCTTGTTTAGGGGAATATTTTCCATATAGAATTTAATTCTACTCGAAGCAATACTGCTTCAATTTTGGGCGCTGATGCTCACGTGCTGTGCCCGTAGGTGTAGCCATAGGATTTAATTCTCACTGAAACAGGTGCCCACATGGTTTGCATGCAGGCGCTCATGTGCCTAACACATGAGGCGTTGTCATAGGATTTAATCCTATCGGAACAGGATTCCACGTGCTTTGCAAATAGACGTTCACGTGCCTAACACGTGAGGCGTTGTCATAGGATTTAATCCTATCAGAATAGACGTCCATGTGCTTTGCACACAGACGCTGACGTGCCTTACACATGAGGCGCTACCCCATTTTTTATGAGGGTTTCGTTTCACCTTCTTTCTCTTCTTTTTTTGAGTCGGCCTTTTCATTTCCAATATTTTATTTTATGCAGAGCTTGGAAATAGTTCCAACTGACACCATGCACAATATTTTCTGTGCCGAGACTTGAATGCTTCTCTTTAGAATCTGAAGCAATGTTTATCTTCTCCTTCACTTTCACGGAGAGAGAATCATGGCATGCGATCGCCTGCATGCTGCTCGACAGCCATGGGAGGTACCTATCGGGGAGATTATTCCTTGTTTTGCTGCTCGTTTGGTGAATCCCGCTCTCACGGATGATCAGTGTGACATGGTAATGCACGAGGTTATGATTCGTAAGAGATCTTCTCTTCCTGCCGGCTCTATCTGGCTTCGCACGATTTTCCTGGCCATTCTTGACGACATTCCCCCTCATCCGGTGGAGATGACTGTAGCGATGTTTGACGCAGTGGAGGACAAGGTCGTCTGCGTTCATGAGGCACGCTTGATTACAAAGCCTCTGAGAGACCGCTCGATTCACATATTGAGTCAAATCCGGGCTCGGCGAGCTGTTATGTCTTCCTTTGCCGATGAGCACATTGCTGAAAGATGGGGAGGGGCTCTTCATGAGAATCGCCGTTACGACATGGTAGAGAGGGCCAAGAGGGAGTTAGAGAACTTTGTATACTGTTTTATTAACCCCTGTAGTCCCGATCCTATGTTTGGTGATCTTTTCCCTGTAAATTGAAATAAATATTTAAATGCATGTTTATTATTGTTTGATGCATTTTTCATGTTGTCATGCCCCGCTTCCCATAGTGCGCTAAGATCGGCACGTGACAGAGCCAACCATGCTACCTGTGGATAGGAAATATCCCTCCACAGTCACGTTACGGCTGTAGAGATATCAAGAAAAGTGGAAATAAAATAAACTATCTAGTACATGTCCATGAGCCAGAATAAACGGGTCAAGAAATAATACGCGGAAGCAATAAATCCAAATAACAATAACAATCTGGAAGGTACGGAAATAACTAAACTAACTGGATACTAACAGGATCCTCACTGCTCGGCCTGACAGCGGAAATACTCCTGATCAGCCTACAACAAAGGTAGAGAATCTGGGCCATGCAAAACCCAGACGTCAGTGCGTCATAATATCAATAATTCTAAGCAAGCAGGATGTAATGAAATGTGCAGGCATGAAGTATGAACAGTAACAAGTTATTAGTAACAAGTAAACAGTAAAATGAATATAGATCAGTGAACAGGATATAAACAGGTGAAGTGCAGTGAGTAGTCTAAACTGTGCTATAGGGTTATCTACTCTAAAGTTATTCGAAATCAATTAATGTAATTCTCATCGTAACCCATCGTTCTATGCCCCGTTCATTCCCCATGGGACCACGGTAACAAGATATGATAGACTGTGAGTCTATGTCCCGTTCATACTCTATGGGACCACGGTAACATGATGTAATAGCCCTTTGAGTTACGTTCAGCTACATTCTTGATTTTCCCATACCCCCAAGTTATGTGTGTAAGTCAGGTATTGATAAATCTGGAGCTAATGCCAACACAGGATCAAGCAGGTATAGATTTGTCTGTATAGACAACAGGATATGTCCGTAGGGACAACAGGTCAAGATTTGTCGGCATTAGTAACAAGATCAGGTATCAGGTCAAGCTGTGGTACATCAGGTCATGTCAGGTAGTGCACATGTATCAAGTCATGTCAATTAGTGTATCAGGTCAAGTCAGATAGTGCACAGATAACAAGCGGGTGCTCATAAACAAACTGTAGTAAGTATGGGTGCACAAAATCAAGTATGGAGTATTAATATGACAATAAAATGAAATACTGTAACATGGTGTGCGAAAAGGTATAAAATAAATGGTATGGATGCACAATTATCGATTAGGGTTACATTTGTAGTTCCAATACTAATTAGGATGCACTTTATTAAACGTGGGGTGTTAATATAACAGTATTATGTATTAATGTGATCTGTAGATGCAGCTATATGTATACTATATGATATGGATGCAAATGGGTATCCGAAAACTGTAAAACTTGCATGTGGATGTATAATATGATAAACGGGTAACATTTTACTCATATGGACGCATAATACTATACCTAGCATGTAGCAAGATGATTTAGCATGCGACTAGATGTGTAAATCATGATATGGATGCGTACGGACGTCATATAACCGTAAAATGATAAACTGGTAAATGCATGATGTACAATTAAACAATATGAGATGTAAATATTCCCTTGAGTGCAGTATATTGTAATATAGTATGTAGCATGATAGGTTTGCATGCGCTAGATGTAAAGTAACATGTATGAATGTATACGGATGTCGGAAAATTGTAAAACTAAACACGGGGTGCACGATTTGAAATCCAAGTATTATATTTGTTAAAATATATGCATATAAAGTAATGTAGCATGTAGCAAGATAAACTTGCCTGTACTAGATGTGAAATAATTGATACGGATGTAAACGGACATCCGAAAACGATAAAACATGAAAAGTGACAATGTGGGTTGTATAAACAATCATTATGGTACTATAATTTAAATAGACATAGAATGTAGTAGTATAGCATGCAGCAAGATAAACTTGCCTAGACGGATCAAGAAATAGATATGTACGGTACGTCCGACGTCGGCGAAATGTTGCGACGCACGTCCGGCATACGGGACGGGTCCAATCAACGCAAGAGGGTGACCACGCAGGTAAGGCACGTTCACTGGGTCGTCTGGATCGTCGGCGTCGAGCCCAGCTCCGGCGAACTATGAAAATACGGAATTCAAGAATTTAAAGAAAAAGAAAAGAAAAGAAAGAAAGAAGGAGGAAGAAGAAGAAGAGAAAGGCTTACTGTGGTTGGTGCTCTGGTTGTCTCGGGTCAGAGGAGGTGGCGAGGGATACGACGATGAGCCGTGGGTTTTCCGGCGACGGTCAGAAAACCAAGAAACAAAAGAAAGAGAAGAAGAAGTAGAAGAAGAAGAAGAAGGAGAAAAAGAGGCTGCTCAAGGATTTGGGAGAAGGCTAGGTTGTGGTTGCACAGGTGGGAGGTCGTCGGCAAGGGATCGCCGGCAAGAACGATGGCAAGGTAGGCTAGGGTTCTTGGTTGCAGGGAATGGGCTCGGTATAGGGTGAAAGAGGAAGGAGGGGGAGGAGAAAGGGATGGTGACGAAGTGAGGTGGATCGGAGGTGAGGTCGGGCAAGGGTGCAGCGATGGGTATGGGTCGGAGGTAATGGGTGCAGGGTTGCGTCGGGCTTGGTTGTCGGGGATGGGTTGAGGTGCTGGTGGTGGTGGTGTGGATGAGGGTGAGGAGGTGGAGAGGAGGATGAAAGCGACGATGGCGGCGAGGGCAGAGGTCAGGGCGTGGGTTCGAGCGAGAGGGAAGAAGAAGTGAGGAAGAAGGAGAGAAGATGGGTTCGTGTAAATAGGGTTTTAAAATATAAAAGGGATTTAAATAAATAAAGAGAGAGAGGGAGATTGGAGAGAGAGAGAGTTCTCAGAGAGAAAGAAAAGAGAGAGGAGAGAGACAGAGAGAGGGTGATAGATCGAGAGGAGAGAGAGACAGTTGCGAGAGGAGAGAGAAACAGTGAGGAGAGATAAATTTGTCTCGTAGTGAGAGAGAAAGAGAAGCTGAGTTTGTTAAATAGGTTTTGATTTTGATTAAATAAAATATTCGTTAGATATATAAATTTTAACTGTCGAAATTTAATAAAGATATTAAACGAAATAAAATTTGAATTTTGGCGGGATACAAAAATATTCCAAAACACGCCCGGGCCGGGTTTAAAATTTCAGTTTTAAAATATGAAAAATATATGCGATGAACAAAATTAAAAATGAATACTCGGGTAACGAAAATGCATACCCCCAAGAACGGATGCACGTACGTGCGTGTAGCCATCCAAACAAGTCCGTTTCACTGAACGGGATGAGAACAAGATGCGCGGATACTACCACGGGGTTAGGGGTATCATGCAGACTATGCTATGTATTTTTAAAATATTTTACGTGACTTAAAAATGTTATAATGTAAAATTCAAGTGCCAGATAAAATGCAAGTATGTAGTATTCATGAATGTGCACCAGTCTACGTAACAAGTCAGGGTAGATCATAAATATGAATCAAGACAGGTTTCAAGCAAGCGGGTCGGGTCGGATGCAAATACAAATGTCAAATACACTATTCGCACCCAAAACACAATAAATCAAGAAAAAAATAAAGAAATAGTGCACTGAAATTGGTATAATTGAACTAGGGTGTTACACATATTAAACAAATGCTCCCCACTATTTTGCCCACGTAGGTATAGACGTGGGTTAAGTAGTGCAAAGCATACGACTGTTCTCATGACTTTCAGAATCTGAGAAGGTAGTGAGCGGACATAGGCGTCGCAATTCTACGTCTTGAAGCCCATGATCTGAACCTTTCCCCTTTTTATGGCATCTTCATCCATTAGTTCGTCATAGATGGTCCATGGATAGTGAACGGTAGTTAGTATTGAGCGATGGGTTAGGAAACAAGTTTAGATCTGTTGCCCAAGGCTTTTCAACTTTATGAGCCATGAGGGTCTCATAAAGATATTTCTCCCTATCGAGAGGATCTCGCAGGTGTATCCTAACGTGAGATATAGATAACACCTTTCAATACAGGAGTCCGTTATGCTTATGGTACTTGGTTAAGTCCATCGTACCGTCGGGTTGGCTAATATATTCTCGACATGCAGTCACTTAGATTGCTGCTTGAGTGGCCCCGCGTCTATCGTGTCTCTGATCCCTTCTGGGGCTGGACAAGACGTCTTCAAGTAATCTTCTTAGGTTGGAATATCCATATTACCATTGGAACATCAAGCGTTAGGTATTTCCGCGGCACTTTACTCGATATTGGGCTTGATTTGAAGCCCTGACAAGTCATAACCGCACCCTTCTGGGGTGGGATGAAATCCAATGATTTTTAGGCTTGCCATCAAGACCCGAAGCCAGGAACATGCCATCACTTCGCTTTCGCTTTGGTGTCACGCCGATTCTTCGCTAAAGTAGGGTAGACATCCAAATAACCTCGATATTGTACATGTCGCTATCGAGATCCAGAGCTAGGAATATGCCATTGCTTCGATTTTATATGACAGTTGCACCCACACCCTATTGGAATGAGGAGGAACATCTAGATAGTCTCCAGGCTATAAAATGTACCGTTAAGGCTTGGTTCTTCTTTTGACGAAGTATGGTGGGAAAATATGGTTCCCTTTCTTTCATTTATGCCCATGGATTGTATACAAGAGTCGTTGTGAACCTATTTGCAAGTGATTGATCGTGCGAAGGTGTGTGTATATGCTGTAAATAACCGCAATTAAAATGGTGTCGCAAATAGCTAGCCGCGATGAGTACGGGTCATCCGCAGGGAAACACAAACTTCTTTTCTTGCCTTAGACGAGTTGATAAAAGAGATGATGGTTTGCTGTTGTTTTATTTTAATATGGATATAAAATTTATAATAAAAGGGCTTATAGGGTTTATAGTACTCAGTAGTTAATAAATGAATGTTTAGATATGTCTCTTTTTATCTTTTAATAGTTTAAAACTTAGAGAGATAGCGATGAATGTGGATTAGGGGTTCTTAGAGGGATTAGGTTTCCCACTCTGTCCCTTGTCCTTCCATTGATCTTTATTAATCTCAAGCTCTTAACAAAACACGTGTTAAACTAATCTCAAATCGTGGTCGTGACTATCAATAAATTGATAGCGCCCCCGATAAGTAGGTTAACATTTATTTTTCTAAAGTTTATAAACATTAAAATGTCAAAAGAAGTTAAAAGATATTTCATCTATTATTCTACTCTATCCTACAAACCCTAGAAAGTAAGAAATTACCCGCTTATGGTTAGTAGCGTAATAGAGAGGTTGAAGATAAATGAAACCATAATTAAGATGCAGAAAAGTAATGCGGAAAAGGAATGCGTAAAGTAAAATGCGGAAAAGTAAATGCAAAAAGAATTAAAACAAAAACTACCTTTATTAATCAACTATTGAATTTTAATTTTCTTCTTAGAAAGGTAGATTATAAGAACCCTAGTTTCGCTCGTAGATCTTTCTCTTTATGGAGGTAGATGAATAGATGATGAATTGTTGGATGATTATGTGATGCCTTCGATGATTTTGATTATACAGCTCTCGGTCTTTTATATAGTCTCTAAAACCAGAAACCCTAGATGCCATGTTGGAGCAAGTGAGATTACGATCATGCCCTCAAAATCCCAAATCTAATGGCCACTATCAGACCGCGGAACCGCCGCCCTTACTCCTTGTTGACCGCGGATTGGGTGTGAGGGGTTGAAGCTTGAAGCATGATGATGAGGAAGAAGAAGAAGTTAGAGAGCAAAAATGAGAGTAACACTTGAAAAATGGCTAAGTGTTGTGAATGAAGTGTAGAATGGCAACCCCTTGACCCTCACTCATTCAAGCATGGAGAAAAATACAATATAAAATTGCAACCATGCTTGAATAGTGAGTCAAGATGAATAAACAAAAGAAAAAGGACATGCCTCACCATGCTTCCATTTTCCACCTCAATTTCTATTTTTCTCAAAAATAGAAAATAATCTATGCTTCATATATATATATATATTAATACATATAAGAAAATATTTAGTGAGCTAATGATATTAGTTAAAATATAATTATATCAAATATAATATATATCACATTATTAAATCAACACTTGATTTAATAATCCAGTTATATCACATAAAACCGACTAATATCATTTATCTGTATATCACATTATCAAATCAACACTTGATTCGATAATCTGGTTATATCACATATAAGCTAACTCGATAACAGATAACTGCTAGATTACAATACGGTATCACATACACGTATTGAATCAGGCCCACACACATATCACATATGTGTCCTACTTCGTTTCGCTTGAACCAGGGAACCCCTGTGTGGCACTCTAAAGACTCGTCAATACGCCAGTAGTAAGTGATAATCACATCAGTCACTTACAAACCGTCAACGGTACTATCTGGACGTAATGGCTACCCGGGTATTGAGCGATATGAAGATCAACAAGCAAGCTTGTCCATACTCTCCATGAAACCTATCAGTAACACTACCGTACAGTCCGGTCCCTTCGTCTGATATATCGCATATCATGTTTAGGGGTAGTAAACGTCAGATCCCAGTAACGTGATAAGTCATGTCGATATCTGGCCTATAACGGTTTGAGAAACTACCGATAACTCTTATCAGTAAATCTCAGCAGCAGCCCTGGCCAGGGACTTCCAGTTATAGCTAATCGAGCATAGCGCAATATCAACCCCCAATACCGGGAGAGATGAAACCCCTCCTATCGCTCATTGTCTCCATGTGACTCGGGACTGTACCCAAAATCCACCTGTTTGCACAACTCCTCTTGAGCGTGGTAGGGAGGAAATCAAAGCACAGTAGGAGCCACACAAGACTCTATGACGATCTTGGGTTTACAGACTAACCTGTACCAGTGTCACCAGTGGACTAGGTATACTACCAACTTGGAGTCCTCGGCTAGTCCGTTTAGTGTACCCATTCTCTAATGAGCACCTATGTACAATCTTTGATGTCACACACCAATGGTTGTGGGATCAACCATCGCCCTCTAAGGGACAAGAAACGTACACGCTAGTCTACTCTGGAATATTGATGCCCTGTCTCGTTATCCCATCGACTAGGAACTGTTAAAGAATGTACTTTTGGACTACTCTGGCCCCACTAGTATGATCTCATCATAATCCTGGTAGTCAAGTACATATCCTAAGGGATTTATCAATATGTAAGAGACAAACAGTATAATAATACCAGTCCCCATGTTAAGATAAAGGCAACCAGATAGCATATTATCATGTCGAGCAAGAAAGTCCTCCATATATATGTCTAAGCATCCACTATATCATACAATAATGGCCTCTAAAGCATACATATCACTAACAATCTCCCACTTGCACTAAGACCAGTTGTTGTAGTATCTCATACCCAACATCCCAGAAAGTCTCTCGATTAGCATCTGGGGGAGGGCCTCGGTGAGTGGATCTGCTGTGTTATCCTCTGTGTCAACTCTCCTGACCTCGATCTCCCGGAGATCAACTATCTCCCTGATTAGGTGATACTGTGTAAGAATATGTCTGGATCGCTTATGGAATCGGGGTTCCTAGCCCATAGCCACAGCTCCATTGTTATCACAATACATAGGTATTGAATGCTCAATGGTAGGAACCAAGTTCATTTTATGAACTTATTCATCCAGACAGCCTTTTTGGCAGCATCGTTGGTAGCGATGTAATCAGCCTCTATCAACGAGTCTACTACGGTATATAGCTTGGAACCCTTCCAACATACCGTCCCTCCACTGAGGGTAAAGACAAAACCCGAGACTGACTTTTAGTCGTCCTTATCACTCTGGAAGCTCGAATCGGTAAAGAACTCCACCTGGAGTTTACCGTTACCATACACTAAGAACATCTCTTTAGTGCTTCTCAAGTACTTAAGAATATTCTTCACAGCTATCCAGTGTTTTCTCCCTTGGATCTGATTGATACCCACTCACTACACCTAGTGAGTATGCTACATCTGGTCTTGTACATAACGTCGCATACATGATTGACCCGACTGCCGAAGCATAGGGTATCCTTTGTATTCGAACCCTCTCCAAATCAGTCTTAGGAGACATCTATTTGGAGATAGTGATTCCTGAACAAGCTGGTACATTACCACGCTTAGAATCTTCCATACTAAATCTCTTTAGTATGGTGTCTATGTACCTGGATTGGGACAATCCCAACATCAGTTTAGATTTATCTCTATAGATCTATGTCCCCAGGATGTAGGAGACATCGGTTAAATCTTTCATGGAGAACATGTGTGATAAGAAGAGCATGACCGAGTGTAGCATAGGAACATCGTTTCTTATCAAGAGTATGTCATCTGCGTACAATATGAGGAAGACAACCTTACTCTCTACAACCTTCTTATATATACATGGTTCATCTACATTTTTGATGAAGTCAAACTCTTTGATAGCTTCATCAAAACAGATGTTCCATATCCGTGATGCTTGCTTTAATCCGTATATGGATTTAAGCAGCTTGCACACGCTTCCGCTGCTCCTCCTGTCTACGAAGCACTCTGGCTGTGTCATTTATACACTCTCTTCTAAATCACCATTTAGAAAAGTGGTTTTAACGTGCAATCTGCCAGGTTTCGTAGTTATGGTATGTAGCAATGGCAAGTAGGATCCTGATGGAATTAAGCATAGCCACTGGAGAAAAGGTTTCATCATAGTCGATACCAGTTCGTCGATGAAAACCTTTTGATAGAAGTCTAGCTTTGAAAGTCTCAACTTTTCCATCTACACGAAATTATCTTTCCCAAAGATCTACTTGTTCCTGATGGGTTTTACCCCTTCAGGAGCAACATCCAAAGTCAATACTTTGTTGGTGTACATGGATTCCATTTCAGATCGCATAGCATCCAGTCATTTCACAGAGTCCCCACTCATGATGGCATGCACGAAAATAGTTGGGTCATCATCTTCCATGATACAATCCTCACTCCCACCGTCTCTGAGAAAACCGTAGTATCTCTTAGGTGGATGGGGAACTCTACTAGATTTGCGGAGTGGCTGCGGTTCTTCGGGGACTATTGAATACTCCAGTTCCACCAAATCGTCAGTTGTAGTTTGTGTTGCTAGAACTTCTTCCAGTTCTACCTTATTGCCACTGATTTCTTTCACAAGAAATCCCTTTTCTAAAAAGGTGGCATGTCGAGAAACAAACACCTTTTGTTCCTCGGCGTGGTAGAAGATATTCCCTCGCGTTTGTTTGGGATATCCTACAAAGTTGCACAAAACTGACCCTGCCTTGAGCTTGTCTGGATTTTTCTTTTTAATATAGGCCGGACAACCCCATATCTTAACTCATTTAAGAGATGGTCTCTTCCCATTCCATATCTCATATGGAGTGGTAGGCAACAGATTTGGTCGGAACCCTATTCAATAGAAATGCAGCTGTCTTAATTGTATAACCCCAAAATGAAATAGGTAACTCAGCAAAACTCATCATAGAGCGCACCATATCTTATAGGGTGCGATTCCTCCATCCCGATATATCGTTGTGCTGTGGTGTATACGGAGGAGAAAGCTGAGAGAGAATCCCATTCTGTTTTAAGTAGTCTCTGAATTCCGTGCTCGAGTATTCTCTTCCCCGATCATATCGAAGGATTTGAATACTTTTACCCATCTAGTTCTCAACTACGTATTTATATTCCTTGAATTTCTCAAAAGATTCAGATTTGTGTTTCAACAGGAACACATATCCGTATCTTGAGAGATCATCGGTGAATGTAATAAAGTATGAGGAACCATTCCTGGTATGTGTAGACATAGGACCGCATACATCGCTATGTATCTGTCCAAGAGTTCAGTAGCTCTTTCTCCGTATCCAGTAAATGGAGATTTGGTCATCTAGTCTTTGAGACATGACTGACAAATTTCATAAGATGTAAATTCGAACGCGTTCAAATATGCATCCTTATGCAACTTTAGCTAGTCTTGTCGCATTGATATGAGCTAGTCTATAATGACACAAGAAGGCTTCGTTCATTTCTGAACTGTTTCTCTTGTGTGTGTTCTGTAAGCTTAGAACTGTATTGTGATTTAGAACGTATATACCGTTATACAACGTACCATACCAAATCAACATTTGATTTAGGAAAATATTCACAATATTTTTGGTACGAAATAACAGTCGCTCAGAATCATTGTATTACTAGTTGGTAACACTAGGTGATATTTTGCCAACTGCTTTGGCTGCAATAATTGCATCATTCCCTACTACTAGAGACATATCATCCTTTCCCAGTTCTCTACCTTTCTATAGCCCATGTAACAAATTACATATGTAGGATCCTGATCCGGTATCCATTACCCAGGACGTAGAGCAAACCGAGAAACAGTTCTCGGTTACGAACACACCCGAAGACGATGCATCAACAAACTTATTCTTCGTATGGGTGGCGTAGGATTCCGGATATTCCCCTATTCCTTACTCAGACTTATGACAATCATAAGATATAGCGGAACATAGCCTAGTATAATAAGTGGGTTCGGTCAATACATCCATATTATTATCTTGATTAAGGCATGTCATTGGTCGCTACCAGGAGAGAAAGAAGGATAATCACTTTGCGTGTGCTCTTTGCAAGATTAGATTGGTTATTTTATCTAATCAGGATGGCTCCCACTGTTTTTATCAAATCTTCCTTCAAACCTTAAATGGTAAGATTAGCCGGGATTAATTACATTCTACAAGTTCGCTAACCGGTCAGCCAGGCAAGTGTCGGTACACCGAGGGAGGTTCCCCGTGCTTTCGCATGGACCTAATTAAAATAAACCTCGTTTCCCTAGAGGCATAACCCCGTTGACACATTTCTAGAAACCTACTGGATTACCTAGTTGTAAAGTGCAAAACTCTTTCAGGAGTAACTTTTACTCGTAGTGGGTATCGGGATCCAACTATCATATAGAAGGTATGCAATCTCATTGCAAATTCCAACACTTGAAATTCCCAATATTGTTTTTACCCCTAGCTTCCTATGACCTTGACGAAGGCCAACTGCCACGCCCCGCTTCCAAGTATACGGGCAGAAGACGCGACGATGCCGCTACGTATTTACTCTGAAGTAAACACGCTGAGAGTATCTAAGCAATATAAGTAAAATGCACAAGAGACAGAGACGATAGATATAAATGAACAGCAACTTTATTTATTCACATTCTTTTTACAATACATCTGAAAAGTAAATACATGGAATGAAAAGCAATGCCTAAACAGTGGCATAACAGAAATGGAAAGTACTGAAATGAAATGTACAAGTATCTAGAGCTCCGAGTCGTAGGCTAGCTGATCCAAGTCCTCGCTGGTGGGCTCGATCTCCTGAAGGTCCGAATCACCTGACAACATTCCAAAGAAGAAAGAGAGGGAATGTTTTCAGCGAACAATCGCTCAGTAAGTCCCAACGATAAGAGAGAAGTAGAATAGACAGGGAGAGAGTGTGTGTGTGTATAACTTTTAAAGTGGTATTATATTGTTATAATGTTGTATTTAGTGTTAACGTTGTTGTTTGTAGCTTGGTACAGAAAAGACCAGTGTATACGAGAGGAGTCTCGTTAGACCAGAGACTACGGTGAACGGAATACAAGGAACCATTTATGACATGGTACAACAACAATTGAATTCAGGTTAGGTGTTTTAATGGTTGCAGTCTCGTGCCACTTCTAACACCTTCCGTACCAATCTACCCCTTAAACCCCGCGATGTCTTGATTGTATTGTTTGTATTGTTTGAATTGTATATTGTATATAGATGGATGACTTACCGAAACCACGATATCGTATAAATGGAAATGGAGGTACTGGATAATCATGTAAATGGAATATATCCATGGTTCGGTCCAGTCAAGTTATATAGATTGTATAGATTGATAAATTGAACAAATTGAATATATGGATTCATATTGAATTGTTATATATACTTGAATCTCATTCAAGTCAGATTGATTATATTGAGACTCAGTCTGATTCAGACAATTAGAAAAGAAATTGAATCCTGAATTAGGTTTTGGTGTTATCGGTAACCGCTGCACATGGATGGCAGGATTTGTGTCTTTTTCAAAGACGATTACCGTATTGATAACACCGTTTGTTAAGTTGTCTACCTTAAATAGGCAAGCACCCATATCTCCGGCTCCTGAGGCTCAAGAGACTGGTCCCGCTTAAACCTATGTTTACTAGGGTCCTTATTATAATTTAGTATAACTTGAGGGAATTTTATGTAAAAATAATTTTGTATAATTTTCAAAATACACCTCAAGTATTTTATTATCGTCTTTAAAGTTTTCATGGATGTATATTTTATCAACGTGACATTTCTAGTGAATAAAACCTAATTTCATAATATATGGTATTTATTTGTAATATTGGAATTGTATGGTATTTTCTTGTAAATGAGATATTTTTCTTGAATTTTGGAAATGTGGAATATTATAAATACTAAAAATAGGTATTTTGATATTAATTACATATATGTTTATTTATTAAAAATATGAGTTTTATTTATAATAGAAATCATATTTTCTAAAGAAAATTGTATTTTAAATCTTTCGAGACCGAATGCTCCTTGTGGAGGTTGCATCTCGCACTACCAAGCCCGAGGATGTGCGATAATCCGCACCATCTCGAACAGGTTCTCCGAAATGGGTTGTAGCGGCATATTGCAGAGATTTGTTAAAAATATATATCTTGTAGAAAAAGGTTTCTATAAGTTTGAGGTAGTTTTGTGTAAAATCGTATTTTCCCAAAACTATGTTCTCAAAGATCATCGTGCTATATTACATATGAGTGTTGTGAGGAGGTAGGTCATTATCTCGTGAGCTATCTAAAGGTATAGTAAGGAATTATAATGATTTATGTTAAAACTAAACTATATGGTATATTTCTTTAAAAATGCGATAAAAATTGCAATATGAATTCTTTTGCTATGAAACTTATTCAATATGTTTTGTTAATGTTTAATGGTCATGATGTGAAAGTTTGGTATTATTGTATTTAAGAAAATTGGAATTTTTTAAAGAAAACCGAATCGGAAGTCGGATTAACTCCGCTTCCGTCGGGTTTTAGAAATACAAGTTTTTAGATTATAAAAGAGAAGAGAGAAGAGGGACTTACAGGATTTTAGATTAGAGAGGAGGAAGAGGGAGTGGTAGGAGGTGCCGGTGCGTCATTTCGTCCCCGGGAGCTCCTAGGATCGTCGTCGGAAGTTCGTCGGAGCTTCGCCCTTCGCTAACTCCACTTGTACACAAAAGTTCTAGGGATTTTTCTTTGAGAGTTTGGGCAGAGATTGTGAGTGAGGGGTGTGTGAGATGGAGTGGTATTTATAAGAAAAGATTAGGGTTAGGGTATGATAGAAAATGCATTAAAAAAAGTTTTAATTAGGTTTGTAATCCTCTGGAATAATGCAGGGTATTTAAACAGAACAGGGGTTACGGGGAGACCAAGAGGTACAGGTGAGCACAAGAAAAATCGGAGTTCGACTGTGTTCGGCCGGCGGTGCCGGCCGATTCAGGCGCGTTGCCGACCGAGTTAAGCCGAGTCAGGCTAGGTCTTGTTGCCCCGTGTCACCCGTCGTTTGGTCTACCTCCTGGACTTATTTGTTTTTAGGGTGACCTTTGGGTTTATGGGTTAAGCACGTGTAGACTCTTGGGCTTCTAAAAAAATTAAAAGAAATCCATATAAAAAATAATGTGGCTGATGGGATTTGAACTCTGGTGTTTTGGTTCAGTAGTGAAAGGTCTTACCAATGAGCTACAAGCTCCTTCTTGCTATTAAAAAGCAAAGCAAATACTTATATTACTCACAGGAAATGTAAATACTCCAAGTATACATTAATTTTAATTGAATTTTATGTACACTAAAATTGGAGTTGTTACAGTCTACCCTCCTTACAAAAATTTCGTCCTCGAAATTTACAATTTATTTTAAGGACTAGATTACAAATAGGTGAGGATATTTTGCACGCATCTCATCTTCCCTTTCCTATGTCAATTCTCCTGGAGTGTCCTTTCTCCACATCACTCGAACCAAATTGACTTCCTTGTTCCGAAGTGACTTCACTTTCCTGTCCAGGATCTCAACAGGTTGTTGCACATAAGATAAGTTGGGTTGTACAGTGAGCTCGGAATGATCGAGAATGTGGCTGGGGTCACTCACATACCTTCAGAGTTGGGATATGTGGAACATATTGTACACTCCTTCTAATGATGGTGGAAGTGCCAAGCGGTATGCCACTTCACCGACTCGTTCGAGTATGTCAAACGGTCCAATGTATCTCGGACTTAGCTTATCCTGTCTTCCCAAATGAATCAATCCGCGGTTTGGAGATATCTTCAGAAATACATGATCTCCCGGCTGGAACTCGAAATGACGGTGCTTTGCCTCAGCCCAGTGCTTCTGTCGATCCTGGGCTATGAGTATTCTTTCCCTGATAATACGAACCACATCAACAGTTGCTACTATCATCTCACGTCCAAGGAGTTCTCTATCTCCGATGTCGTCCCAACTTAATGCCGATCGACACTTCCTTCCATAAAGTGTTGCAAAAGGTGCCATTCCAATGCTTGCTTGGTAGCTGTTGTTGTATGAAAACTCCATAAGATGTAGGTGATCTTCCCACGATCCTCCGAAGTCTAACATACATGCTCTGAGCATATCCTCCAAGATCTGAATAGTTCGCACAGACTGACCATCTGTTTGTGGATGATAAGCCGTGCTGAAGTTCAGAATTATTCCCAAGCTCGCTAGCAGACTCTACCAAAATTGCGATCGGAATCTTGTGTCACGATTGGAGACAATGCAGAACGGTACTCCATGAAGTCTCATAATTTCCTGTATGAGTTCATGGGTATCAGAGATAGTACATTATGAAGAGTTTAAATCTTAAGTAGATTCTTACCTCCATGTACTTCTTTACTAATGTCTCAGTTGATTGGCCAACTCGAAATGGGATGAAGTGAGCCGACTTTGTGATTTGATCCACAATAACCCATACTGCATCGTTACCCTTTGTGCTGCGAGGAAGTGCAGTTACAAAATCCATCGTAATGTGTTGCCAATTCCATTCGTGGATAGGTAACGGTTGAAGTAATCCAGCAGTCCTGTGATGTTCAGCCTTTACTTGCTGACACACTAAATATTTAGCGACGCTTCTGGATACTTCACGCTTCATTCCATGCCACCAGTAATTCTGACGTAGATCTTTGTACATCTTTGTACCTCTAGGGTGTACTGAGTAGGGAGAGCTGTGAGCTTCTTTCATTAACTCTTTCCAAACAGAACCTTTTGGTACACATAATCTGCTGTCGTATCTCAAAGATCCGTTTTCATGGATGATGAAGTCTGTTCTGAGTCCATTCTCTACTTGTTCTCTGATCTTTTGCAACTTAGCATCACTTGCTTGAGCTGCTTTGATCTGATTGACAATGGTAGATTGAACTTGTAAATTCATCAAACTTGAAGCGTTACCTGGCATGACTACTTCAGTCTCCATCTGATGCAAGTCTTGTTGGATTTTCCACTGAGCAGTGAGATTCATTGCTAATGGTTGGCGACTAAGAGCATCAGGTACTACATTCACCTTCCCTGGATGATATTGCAGGTTGATGTCAAAGTCCGCCATAAGTTCTAACCATCGTCTCTGCAGCATATTAAGCTCTTTCTGAGTAAATACATATTTCAGACTCTTGTGATCTGTGTATATGTTCACTCATTCACCAAGAAGATAATAGCGCCAAATCTTAAGAGCAAAGATAACGGCTGCCAACTCCAAATCATGGGTCGGATAATTGCGCTCTTGAGTCTTCAGTTGTCTTGAAGCATAAGCCACAACCTTACCATGCTGATATAGAACACATCCTAATCTCTTATCGGATGCATTGCAATGTACTTCGAAACCTCCAAATTGGTCCGGTATAACGAGAATAGGCGCTGATGTCAACCTTGACTTGAGTTCTACGAAAGCTTGTTCACATGCTTCTGACCACACAAATTCTTCATCATTACGTGTGAGCTTGGTCAGGGGTGTCGCTATCTTAGAAAAGCCTTCAATGAACCTTCTGTAATATCCAGCTAGACCCAAGAAACTTCGAATGTCGTTCACTGACTTTGGCGTCGGCCATTCGATTACTGCTGCTACTTTCGCTGGATCCATAGAGATTCCTTCGCCCGATACAATATGTCTGAGAAAACCGACTTGATCTAACCAAAACTCACACTTGTTGTATTTGGCATAGAGCTGATGTTGTCGTAGAGTTTTCAGGACAATTCTCAAGTGTTCGGCATGCTCTTTCCGACTCTTTGAATACACCAGGATGTCGTCGATGAAGATGATAATAAACCTATCTAGATAATCTCGGAAAACTTGATTCATCAGGTTCATGAATATTGCTGGTGCGTTGGTCACTCCAAATGGCATCACTAGAAATTCGTAATGAGCATTGAGAGTTCTGAAAGCCATTTTATGAATATCAGTTTCCTTAACCTTCACCTGATGATAACCTGAACGAAGATCTAATTTGGAGAAAACACAGGATCCACTTAGCTGATCGAATAAATCGTCGATACGTGGTAGCGGATACTTGTTCTTTATCGTTACTTTATTCAAGGCTCTATAATCGATGCACATTCTGTATGAACCTTCCTTTTTCTTCGCGAGTAGAACTGGAGATCCCCAACTTGAAGTGTTGGGACGAATCCATCCTTTCGCCAATAATTCGTCCAATTGAGTTCGGACCTCCTTCAAACCTTCCGGACTTAATCGATAAGGTGCTTTGATCATTGGTTGTGCTCCTAGTATTAAATCAATGCTGAATTCAAGAGCTCGATCGGGAGGCAAACCTGATATATCGTCAGGAAACACATCGTCCAACTCTCGAACCACTTCTGGCCTTGATTCTTCTTCCGCTTGAATTGCTGCAATCACTGCCTTCTTCGGCTTCGCCTTGTAAGTACTTAGCTCCAGGGTACGGTCTCCACTTATGAAACATAAGACCGGATGGTCTGGAATCTCGAATACCACCCTCCTTTGACGACAGTAAATGGTATCATAAAATGTTCTGAGCCAATCCAAACCTAAAACCACATCGAAGTTCAGTATGTCCAGCACCTTGAAGTCAGCATAGAATTCTCTGTTGCAGATGACTACTGGACACAAGCTGTATCCCATTGTTGCCTTTAGAACGCCATTTCTTGAACTAACATTCCAACTGGATACAAGCGGCGTGACTGGAATCGCATGAGTTCGGACGAACCGTTGCGACATAAAGCAATGAGATGCTCCAGTATCGAAGAGTGCTAGTGTAAGAAGTAGGGCTATTAAGATTGTACCTAAGCTATATGTGGGATATGTTTTAGGTATAGGGAAAAGTATGTAGATAGGTTGCAAGACTGAAAGAAAAGTTTGAGAAGAAGGGTTATCAGAGATAACTTGGCCAGTGGCCTCAGCTTCTTCCACGGTCATCATGAAAGCCTGTCGCCATGGTACATTCCTCCTGGCCGGAGGAGCAATCCTCGGAATGTTCCGTTGAGCATGATGGAACTGGCGAGGAGGAGGTGCAGTCGGTGGTCCTCTAGGTGGTGGAGCAAATAGTGCAAGTCTCGGAGCAGGTGCTTGGATGGCTGGGCGCTGCGGGTAAGTGATTGCTGGCCTGAGTGCAACACATGAGTTTTGTCTACGAGGACAAGACCCAATATCATGAGTAGCTGAGCTGCAGACTAAGCAAAGACGGTTGGCTCGCTTGCAGTCTTTCATCAGATGCCCATCTCTTTTGCAGTAGTTACAAGATGCTGGGATGGGCCGGTTATTTGGTACTCCCGGTCTCCTTGGCACAAATGATGGCCTTAATGAGGCTCCTCCTGCCATCTGGTTGGCAGGGCGTTTAACCCCAGCAGATTGAGATCTGCCCCTCATCTTTACCACTGCCTCATAACGGCGGGCAGCTTTCAGAGCCGATTCATGAGTCGGAAAATCTCCTGTGGCTAATGCAGCTTAGATCTCCGAATCTAACCCTTGTTGAAATCGACGGGCTCTGATCTCATTCGTCGGTATCAGGTGTGCCGCAAATCTGTTAAAGTATTGCGTTATCTGTGTAGTATGTGATATATTGAAAAATCGAATTATTGAGACATATCTTACCGACTGAGCATGGTGAACTCAGCGTCATATTCATCTACCGACTTGGTCCACATTGAACCTTGTTGCAGATGGATGAACTGCTATTCCATGTCGAACCTGGCAGTCTCAGGGAAGTACTTTGCGTCGAACATGTCGCGGAAAGTCTTCCATTCGATGGGTTGATCAAGACGGCTTTCTTCCACCTTCCACCAAACCCGTGCATTGTCCGTGAGTTGTAGCTTCGCAACACGGACCCAAACTATCTCTGGCACTTATGTCGCTGCCAGATCATCTTCAATGGTCTGAGCCCATTCCTCAGCTTCTAGAGGGTTCTCTTTTTCTGAGAATTGTTTGGGGTGCAAGGCTCTGAATTGCTTCACCCCAGGTGCTTCCGCTTCTGGTCGGTTCATTAGAATAGCAGTCTGCTGCTGCTGTCCTTCCAGGAGGCTGCTGTCATTCCAGAAGGCTGCGGATCACCTCATGCAGAACCGTCTGCTCGTTGATCGGAGTAGCGACGGCAGGTGTAATCGGTAGGGGAGGTAGAGTGTTGTTGAAGTTGGTGCCGGTATTGTTTGGAGAATCCATAACCTTGAAAGAAAAATTTGGGTTAGGACAGATTCAAAGTATATGAAATGATATGATTCAAGAAGTATGAATTGTAAAGAATGTTTTAGTTGCCGGTTCTTGTGTTATATTGCTTAGGTTGTCCACGCAGAACTGAACTGCATGGTAGGGTTCCATACAGTTCTGACCTGCATGGGCCACCAATAAAACCTGTCACGCCCCGATTCCCAGTATACGGGCAGAGGACGCGACGAGGCCACTACGTATTTACTCTGAAGTAAACACGCTGAGCGTATCTAAGCAATATAAGTAAAATGCACAAGAGACAGAGACAATAGATATAAATGAACAACTTTATTTATTCACATTCTTTTTACAATACATCTGGAAAGTAAATACATGAAATGAAAAGCAATGCCTAAACAGTGGTATAACAGAAATGGAAAGTACTGAAATGAAATGTACAAGTATCTCGAGCTACGGGTCGTAGGCTAGCTGATCCAAGTCCTCGCTGGTAGGCTCGATCTCCTGAAGGTCCGAATCACCTGACAACATTCCAAAGAAGAAAGGGAGGGAATGTCGTCAGCGAACAATCGCTCGGTAAGTCCCAAATATAAGGGAGAAGTAGAATAGACAGGGAGAGAGAGAGTGTGTAACTTTTAAAGTGGTATTATATTGTTATAATGTTGTATTTAGTGTTAACGCTGTTGTTTGTAGCTTGGTACAGAAGAGGCCAGTGTATACCGAGAGGAGTCTCGTTAGACCAGAAACTACGGTGAACGGAATACAAGGAACCGTTTATGCCACTGTACAATAGCAATTGAATTCAGGTTAGGTGTCTTAATGGTTGCAGTCTCGTGCCACTTCTAACACCTTCTGTACCAATTTACCCCTTAAACCCCACGATATCTTGATTGTATTGTTTGTATTATTTGAATTGTATATTATATATAGATGGATGACTTGCCGAAACCATGATATCGTATAAATTGAAATGGAGGTACTGGATAATCATGTAAATGGAATATATCCATGGTTCGGTTCAGTCAAGTTATATAGATTGTATAGATTGATAAATTGAACAGATTGAATATGTGGATTCATATTGAATTGTTATATATACTTGAATCTCATTCAAGTTAGATTGAATATATTGAGACTCGGTCTGAGTCAGACAATTAAAAATGAAATTGAATCCTGAATTAGTCTTTAGTCTTATTGGTAACCGCTGCACATGGACGGCAGGATTTGTGTCTTTTTCAAAGACGATTACCGTATTGATAACACCATTTGTTAAGTTGTCTAGCTTAAATAGGTAAGCACACATATCTCCGGCTCCCTGAGGCTCAAGAGACCGGTCCCGCTTAAACCTATGTTTAGTAGGGTCCTTATTATAATTTAGTATAACTTGAGGGGGTTTTATATAAAAATAATTTTGTATAATTTTCAAAATACAGCTCATGTATTTTATTACCGTCTTTAAAGTTTTCATGGATGTATATTTTATCAACGTGACATTTATAGTGAATAAAACCTAATTTCATAATATATGGTATTTATTTGTAATATTGGAATTGTATGGTATTTTCTTATAAATGAGATGTTTTTCTTGAATTTTGGAAATGTGGAATATTATAAATACTAAAAATAGGTATTTTGATATTAATTACATATATATTTATTTATTAAAAATATGAGTTTTATTTATAATAGAAATCACATTTTGTAAAGAAAATTGTATTTAAAATCTTTCGAGACCGAATGCTCCATGCGGAGGTCTGCATCTCGCACTACTAAGTCCGAGAATGTGCGATAATCCACACCATCCCGAACGGGTTCCCCGAAATGGGTTGTAGCGGCGCATTGCAGAGATTTGTTAAAAATATATATCTTGTAGAAAAATGTTTTTATAAGTTTGAGACAGTTTTGTGTAAAATCTTATTTTTCCAAAACTATGTTCTCAAAAATTATCGTGCTATGTTACATATGAGTGTTGTGAGGAGGTAGGTCATTACCTCATGAACTATGTAAAAGTATAGTAAGGAATTATAATGATTTATGTTAAAACTAAACTATATGGTATATTTCTGTAAAATTATGATAAAAATTGCAATATGAATTCTTTTGCTATGAAACTCATTCAATATGTTTTGTTAATGTTTAATGGTCATGATGTGCAAGTTTGGTATTGTTGTATTTAAGAAAATTGGAACTTTTTAAAGAAAACCGAATCGGAAGTCGGATTAAGTCCGCTTCCGTCGGGTTTTAGAAATACAAGTTTTTAGATTAGAAAAGAGAAGAGAGAGGAGGGAATTACTGGATTTTAGATTAGAGAGGAGGAAGAGGGAGTGGTAGGAGCTGCCGGTGCGTCGTTTCATCGCCGGAAGCTCCTAGGGCACATCGTCAGAAGTTCGTCGGAGGTTCGCTCTTCGCTAACTCCACTTATACACAAAAGTTCTAAAGATTTTTCTTGAGAGTTTGGGTAGAGATTGTGAATGAGGGGTGTGTGAGATGGAGTGGTATTTATTGGAAAAGATTAGGGTTAGGGTTTGATAGAAAATGCATTAAAAATTATGCATTAAAAAGAGTTTTAATTAGCTTTTTAATCCTCTGGAATAATGCAGGGTATTTAAACAGAATAGGTGTTACGGGGAGACCAAGAGGCACATGTGAGCACAAGAAAAATCAGAGTTTGACCGAGTTCGGCCGGCGACGCCGGCCGAGTCAGGTCGGGTCTCTTCACCTTGTGTCACCCGTCGTTTGGTCTACCTCCTGGACTCGTTTGTTTTTAGTGTGACCTTTAGGTTTACAGTTAAGCACGTGTAGACTCTTGGGCTTCTAAAAAGATTAAAAGAAATCAATATAAAAAATAATATGGCTGATGGGATTTGAACTCTGGTGCTTTGGTTCAGCAGTGTAAGGTCTTACCAATGAGCTACAAGCTCCTTCTTTCTATTAAAAAGCAAAGCAAATACTTACAGTACTCACAGGAAATGTAAATACTCCAAGTATGCATTAATTTTAAAAGAATTTTATGTACACTAAAATTGGAGTTGTTACACCAACAAACCAGTCATGCCCCTCTTCCCGGTGTACGGCGAAGGGGACGCGGCTGGGCCGCTGCGTATTTACTCTGAAGTAAATACGCTAAGCATATCTAAGAAATATAAATGAAAATGCACAAGAGACAAAAGATATAACTGAACATCAAATTTATTTATTCACATTCTTTTTACAATACATGGAAAAGTAAATACATGGGATAAAGCGATGCCTAAACAGTGGCATAACAGAAATGAAAAGTACTGAAATGAAACGTGTACAATGAATCTAAAACTCTGGGTCGTAGGCTAGCTGATCCATGTCCTCGCTGATGGGCTCGATCTCCTGACTGTCCAGATCACCTGACAACATTCCAAAGAAGAAAGAGAAGGAATGTCATTAGCGAACAATCGCTCGGTAAGTCCCAAAGATAAGGGAGAAATAGAATAGACAGAGAGAAAAGTGGCTTTTAAAGTTGTATTATATGGTTAACGCTGTTGTTTGTAGATTGGTATAGAAGAGGCCAGTGTATACGAGAGGAGTCTCTATATGCCAGAGACTAAAACCAAATGGAAGTACAAGGCTCCGTTATACAATCCGGAACAACGATAATTGAATTCAGGTTAGGTGTCTTAAATCTTGCAGTCTCGTGCCACTTCTAACACCTTCCGTACCAATCCACCCCTTAAACCCCGTGATGTCTTGATTGTATTGTTTTTATTGTATTGCAACTTGTATTGTCTTGTAATATAGATTGTACAATTGGATGACTTGCCAAAACCATGATATCAGTAAATGGATGTAACTGGAGAATCATGGATGTAACTGGAGAATCATATAAATGGAAGTATATCCATGGTTCGGTTCGGTCAATATAGATTGAATAGTTTGAACAGATTGAATATATAGATTCATATTGAATTGTAGTATTATAGATTGTACTTGAATCATATTCAAGTCAGATTATTTATAATAAGACTCAGTCAGAGTCAGAACAATTAGAAAAGAAATTGAAGTCTTGAATTAGGTTTTGATGTTATCGGTAACCGCTGCACATGGGTGGAGAGATTTGTGTCTTTTTCAAAGACGATTACCGTGTTGATAACACCGTTTGTTAAGCTGTCTACCTTAAATAGGCAAGCACCCACTTCTCCGGCTCCCTGAAGCTCAAGAGATTGGTCTCGCTTAAACCTATATTTACTAGGGTCCTTATTGTTATTTATAAAACTTGAGGGTTTTTTTTATGTAAAAGTAATTTTGTATAATTTACAAAATACACCTCAAGTATTTAATTATCGTCTTTAGAGTTTTCATAGATGTAAATTTTATATTTGTGACATTTCTAGTGAATAAAGCTATTTTCCATAATACATGGTATTTTATTGTAAAGTGTTGGACTTGTATGGAATTTCATGGTATTTTCATGTAAAGTGAATCTTGTGATTTAGAAAAGTTGGAATATTTATATTATATCAAAAATAGATATTTTGATGATACATATATATACATATATATATATATATATTTATAAAAATAATTTTAATTTATTATTTTTCTAGAAATCTCATTTTCTTAAGATATTTGTATTTTAAATCTCTCGAGACCGAATGCTCCTTGCGGAGGACTACATCTTGCACTACTAAGCCCGAGGATGTCCGATAATCCGCACCATCCCGAACGGGTTCCCTAAATAGGTTGTAGCGACACTTTGCAAATATTTGTAAAAATACGTAATCCTGTAGAAAACGGTTTTTATAAGTTAAAGATAGTTTTGTGTAAAACGGTATTTCCCGAATCTATATTTCCCAAAAGGTATTGTGCTATGTTACATATGAGTGTTGTGAAGAGATAGGTCATTATCTTGTGATCTCTCTAAAGATATAGCAAGATTAATGATGTTTTAAAGTCGAAACTATACTACATGGTATTTTAGTGAAAAAGAGCGGTAAAAGTTACAAAATGAAATATTTTGCTATGAAACTTGTTTAATATATTTTATTAATGATTAATAGTCAAGATGTAAGAGTTTTGTATGGTTGTGTTAAGGAAAATTGAACTTTACAAAGAAAACCGAATCGGAAGGCGGATTTAACTCCGCTTCCGTCGGGTTTTAGTAAAAGAAGTTTTAAGAATAGATTAGAGAAGAGAGAGGTGGGACTTACGGGTTTAGATTCAAGATAAGAGGGAGAGGAATACGTAGGAGGTGCTGGTGCGTCGTTTCATCGCCGGGAGGTCCTAGGGTCGTCGTCGGAATTTCGCCCTTTGCTAACTCCACCTGTATACAAAAAGTATAGAGAGTTTTCATAAGAGTTTGGACAGAATTTGTGAGTGAGGGGTGTGTGTTTAGGGGTGGTATTTATAGGGTAAAACTAGGGTTAGGGTAGGTGAAAGGGTGAGAAGAAAATGTATTAAAAAATGTATTAAAAAATAGGTTAATGGGGTTTTTTATGTCTCTGTTATTTTGCAGAGAAATTAAAGTAAACAGGGGTTTTAAGAAGATCAAGAGTCACAAGAGTCATGAAGGCCAACTCGGATTTTGGCCGAGTTCACCCGGCCCGAGTCGGCCGAGTCGGGCCGGGGCTCGCTGCCACGTGTCCAATGTCGTATGGTGATACTCCTGGATCAATTTGTTTTACATGTGACTTTTGAGTTTTACGAGTTATGCACGTTTAGGCTCTTGGGCTTCTAAAAATTTAAAAGAAAACAATATTAAAAATAATGTGGGTGATGGAATTTGAACTCTGGTATTTTGGTTCAGCAGTGCAAGGTCTTACCAATGAGCTACAAGCTCCTTCTTGCTATTAAAAAGCAAAACAAATTTATAACTTGTGCTCAGGCAAAAATACCCCTTTCTGTATTTTTTGAAAAATTGTATAGAAAGTTGTACAGAAAGTTTAGGGTTATTACAAAACCAAAGGCCGCTAGTCAGGTTCAATCCGTTCATTTCTGGATTGAATTAAACCTACCCGCATGACCTTTGACGGAGGCCAACAAAGTCGCACGACTACCCTAATCCAATCGCATCATATGCTGTAGATAAGCACTAATCAACTTGTCACGACCCAAAATTTGGCCCGTAACCGGCACTTAAACTACGTAACATCTACAGGCGTACGCAACTTAAGTAAGCCGAAACCCAGAAATCTAAACCACCCCAAAAGGGATAAATGAAGAAAAAAAAATATAGTTTAAAACATTCGGAAAATCTCAAGTAAAATCTTTAACTTTAGTTTTCTTTCTTGAAAATTTCGGTAGCACCTCCTTTCTAAAAACTAACCCCGAAAACGGGTACAATATAGATAATAAATAAAGCATCCCAAACGGGAGCAAATCATGCCAAACGGTGGAGACAACCACCACAAGCATATATACGACGCCGAAGCGAAGAAATATAAAAGAAAACTGCATAAAGAAGTAAAAATTTACTACAAGACCGGCTCCCACGACACGACACCCAAAGTCACCAAAATAATAATACAACACCGAATCCTCACAACTCGTCTCTAAGTCAAATACAAGAAGTGATAGATGGAGAATACTAGATCCAAAAAAAAGATATACAATATACAAACGGATAACCGCAAACCCACCTAAAAGAAAAGGCCTCACAGCCAACCGCAGCGGCATCCGCAAAAGTAGAGATGATAAGACGCCTTGCCGCAACTACACTGAGGGTAAGCCCTGCAAAACACTGTGGCACAACGGGGGTGAGTTGCCAACTCGTGAATAGTAAATAACATCATACTGGAATCGCAAGTATTCACTAACAGCAATGATCAATAACATGTAAGCTGGTAGCATAAGTATGACAATATGAATATGCAACTATCATGATCAAGGTACACCACCAGGTACTATATCTACATGAATCAAATGCATATCAACTGAATACTGAGCGCGGGAAAATAAATAATCTCATACACAAATCATAAGCATGGAAAAACCCGGTGTAAATCAACAACACCCCAAATCCCAAAATACTCAGATCGGCCCTCAGATCGGCCCTCAAATCCTGTAAGTCTCATGGAACCTGAGTGTCAAGCATCGACACTCTAAAACATCACGAAAAACAGTGCCTAACATCGACACATAAATACTCGTATCCATACGTTCCTTGAAACCCAAGTATCCCACTTCGACACTTGTGTTCCACGTATCGGTCTTTCTGATATCCATACGTTCCTCGAAATCCAAGTATCCCACTTCGACACTTGTGTTCCACGTATCGGTCTCCAAAATCCATATATCTCTCGGAATATAAGTGCCTAACATCGACACTTGAAATTCCCCAAATCGCATGAAAACATATCTCAAATGCGTAAATTTATATAAATAACATATGCAACATAAAACATTAATATGAGCATATCACGGGAAAAGTCCGCTATTTAAATGCATCAAGTCATTAAATATATCTCGTGGTTCCTAAATATCCAAATCCAAAATACATATATATACATCGTCCCATTCCACCGATATATATGTTATAAAAAAAACTGATCATGTAACAATAGCAAAGTATATGTGCGAGCATATAGGTATAGTATGGCATATGTATAGGCATGTAGATATACATGTATGCTATATGTCATATGCGCTATCGCATAAGAATGAATGCCTCTATGTCGCTAACCACTAGCAAGATATATCAATGAATATTTGTGTTGTGCGTATCATGGCAATTACCGACAGTGTGTGTAGAATATCATTGGTGCTCGTGCAACATGGACTGTCAATAATAGTGCAGTGTACAATGGATACAGGTTCAGGCACAACAAGTAGCTATATACCATGAAGTGCATGCATAATCTCTATATGAGCATATAAACATGCGGCTAATATCATATCATATCTAGCCCTGACGCTTAACGCTATACGGACAAATTTCTCGTAGATGTTAAATCTACTCACCGATGGTCTCGAGCTATGAAAATCCGACCACCTGCTTCTCCTTATTCGCAGCGCCCGAAGTCCCTGCTTGCGATCCTAAAATTTCACAAACACATCACATAAGCTAAATATCCTACGTCGACAAAAAGATAACGAAATGCAAGGATAGCGCCCAGAAAATTACACTGCGCACTTAGCGCACCTAACGCGCACGAAATCGGCCAAAAACCCTAACAGGGTCGCTAAACTACGAAACACCAAGTCTAGACTCCGATCGTCTCGATCGCGCAACACAACACAAACAAATACGAGGAATATAATAGATATAACCTCGCAACGATCAAATTAACCCACGTCGAAAATACACCGAAACCTAGTAAACAACTTATCGCAATATTTCGCACAAGTTCAAAGCTAATACATATCCAGCGATTTCAAACATCTTATAATAGCTTAATTAAGCTATCCAAACCACTTCCATATTTTTAAACTTGCTTAAATAAGTTTTAACAAAAACCTAGTAATTAAGCAAAAACCCTTAATTAGACAAAGTAGTAATTAACAATAATTATCATTTTCTACCACTAGAATAAGTTTTCTTAAACTTTAATTTACATTAAACACTTCATCAAGCTTTAACCCTAACTTGAATTTCTTAAAAATTATGAATAATGAATTAATCAAGAGTTTAAAGCTATATTACTCACTTAATTAACTAACTTAAAGCTTTAATACAATAAAAATTAAAGACTTGAATTAGAAATTATACCTCTCAAAAACACAAAACATCAACTAGCTCCATCAAACTTTTCCTCCAAAAATGATGTTTTTCAAGAAGATCCAAGCTAGTTAGTGAAGGAAATTGATGGTTTTATTTTTGTTTAGGATTTTGTGGATTTATTTTTGAATTTTTGAAGTGTTTTTGAGTGAAAAAAAGTGACGAATGAGCAAGGAAAATTTTTGGACAGAAATGGGGGAGAGGCTCGGCCAAATGGGGTGAAGGGGGTGTTTGTGTAATTAAAATGGAGAGGTTTCTAGCTAAAAATCATTAAATGCTTCAATAAATGCATTTTACCACCTTTCTTTCTTTTCTTTTCTTTTTTAAATAAAATCCTTTGCACAAAAGAAAATCTAGATATTTGAAGAGAAGGTTCTAAACTCATTTTTTGTGATTTGATTAGCAATAATTCTCATTAGAAGTAATTTCCGCAATTTACGTGCATAATTTACCACTTAAAATAATATTTTATTTGGGAAAAATTCTATTTGAACCAAAACCTCCCATAGATCACCAAAGTTCGCGCACTAGCTTTATTTTAGCTAAACTAAGTGCCGGCAAGTTTCTACGGAAGTTTGATCACAATCGGGTTAAAACGGAAAATACCGACTATTTTGCCCTAAAACGGAAAAATTCGCGTAACGATTTCTAAAACGTTACAATCTCCACCTTATAGAAATTCGGTCCCCGAATTAAAATTTAACTACTCGTACCTTCGAAGAGATGAGGAAATTTCTTCCGCATCTCGCTCTCGGCCTCCCAAGTGATCTCCTCACTAGTAGGGCTACGCCAAAGAACCTTCACAGATGTCAAGACCTTTGACCGAAGTTTCTTCACCTGCCGATCCAAAATAACAACCGGCTGCTCGGTGAACGAAAGATCGTGCTCAAGCTGAACGGTCTGGTGCTGAATCATGTGAGAAGGATCATGAAGGTATTTACGAAGTATCGACACATGAAAAACGGGGTGAACATCCGGAAAACTAGGCGGGAGCGCCAAACGATAAGCAACAGAACCCACTCATTCAAGGATCTCGAAGGGGCCAACAAAACTGGGACTGAGCTTCCCTTTCCTCCCAAATCGCGTAACGCCCATCATCGGAGAAATCCTCAGGAATACATGATCCCCCACTACGAACTCAAGCCTGCGACGGCAACGGTCGGCATAAGACTTCTGCCTGCACTGGGCTGCTCTCATCCTGTCCTGAATCAGCTAGATCATCTCCGTAGTCTCCTGAACTAGTTGGGGTCCCAAAACCCTACTCTCGCTGAGTTCGGTTGTAACAACCCTAATTTTCTTATACACTTTTTTCTATACAAATTTTTAAATTAATTTTTTTTCAAAATCCATAAAGGAGTATTTTAACCTGAGCACAATATATAAGTATTTATTTTGTTTTTAAATAACTCCATTTTTAGTGTACATAAAATTGTTTTAAAATTAAAGTATACTTGGGGTATTTAATATTGCTATTATCACTTTAAGTAATTATTTCACACCATAATTACAAGAAGGAGCTTGTAGCTCATTGGTAATACCTTGCACTGCTGAACCAAGCCACCAGAGTTCAAATCGCATACCCCACATTATTTTTGTATTTATTTTGTTTAAAATTCATAGGAAGCCCAACAGTCCACACGCCATAACTCCCAAAAGTTGAAATAAATATACCAGTGTCTTAACCCGGAGACCCCCCCACCTACCCACGCCCCGACTCGTCCGAGTCGGCCGGCGGACCGACCGACTCGGGCCGGCGCGGCCGGCCGGACAGCCGAGTCCCCAACACAAAATTTGTGCCTTTTCACCTTCTTTAACCCCCTGCATACTCCAAATTAATGGATCGGTTTTCGATACTTAAATATACCCCATTTACTACAATTTTTAATACATTTTCATATATTTTTTACATTTTTTAATCAAAAACCCTTCACCTACCCTAACTCTAGCCTATCCTATAAATACACCCCTACCCTCTACCCTCTCATCCCAAAACCCTAAACTCACTCTCTCAAAAATTTTCCAAGAGTTGTGTACTTTGAAAACAAGTTCGCGGCGAATCTCCGGCGAAATTCCGGCGGAAATTCCGGCGACGTTTTTAGGAACAACCGGCGACGAAGCAACGCCTCGGCAACCCCTCTAGTCCCCCTTCACTCCTTTGCTTAATCGAAACCCGTAAGTACCATTCTATCACCCTTTCTATTTCTCTAAAATACGAAATTACAAAACCCGATGGAATCGGAACAAATCCGATTTCCGATTCGGTTTTCTATAAAATTTCACTTTTCATCAGTACATTCATGCTTAAACATCTTTAAGTTGACTATTAAATATTTAACAAATAATTTGAACAAGTTTCATCACATGAAATGATAGCCTTTCCAATTTATCGTATTTTTCACTTTAATACCACAATGTTTCGATTTCACAATTAACCCCTTAACTTTGCTATACAGTTAAAGTAGAGCACGAGGTAATGACCTACCTCCACACACACGGATATACAACCTAAAACGATATCATTAAAAAACTTAGAATACGATAAAACAAAACATTCTTTTAAATACCATATTCTTAATAAAATCATTTCTAAAGGTTTTAGCTTTGATACACTTTTAAATAAATATCTCTTATTAGGAAACACGATAAGTTGTGGACATCGATCATTTATCTAAACCTGACTTTGTGGTGTCTAGGCTAAGCAAGTGAGCAAAGATAACTTTAAAAGGCCCGTCTCACGATTCGTGAGCGGATCCCTCCTTTCCTCATTTGTACATACTTGGCCACAATTGGCGGTGAAGAGGCGATTTGAGGATTCTAACGACTTGTCGTTTAGACCGTTTAGAAATAGGCTAGTTGACTTAGGAAACCCTAGAATCTAAAATACGGAAAACTTACATCTTTACAAATAAATACCTTTTACTTTATAAAACCGTTTTCTAATGGATTAGTATTTTACAATGTTTGCAAAGCGCCACTATAACCCATTTTTGGGGAACCCGTTCAGGATTGTGCGGTTTATCGCGCACCCTCAGGGTAGTAGTGCGAGATTCAGACCTCCGCAAGGAGCATTCGGTCTCGAAAGGTTTAAAATACGATATCATAAGAAAATGAGATTTTTAGAATATAAAATATTTATTAAAATTATTTTTGTATAAACATATGTATTTTTATCATTTAAATATCTATTTTATCATGATATAAATATTCCACCTTTTCCTAAAAATCACAAGAATAAATTTTACACTAAAATACCATGAACTTCAAATAAATCAATATTACAGATAAAAACCATTATTTATAAAACTAGGATATTTTCACTAGAAATGTCACAACATAAAATCCACCCTCATTACAGCTCTAAAGACGAGTAATAAATACTTGAGGTGTATTTTGAAAAGTATATAAAAGTATTTTTTTACATAAAACCCCCTCAACTTTTATAAATTACCCTAAGGACCCTAGCAATTATAAGACTTCGATTCACAGTTCTGATGGTCTGACTCGGGTTTGAGTCTGATTAATCTGACTTGAATATGATTCAAGTCAATCTATAATCTACAATATTTCAATTCAATATGAACACATGAAACCATGAATTCAATTATCAATTTATACAACTTGACTGAACCGAACCATTGATATATATATTCCTTTTACATGATTCTCAGTATTCCATTTACATGACTCTACGGTTACAACCATTTCCTGATATCATGGTTTCGGTCAGTCAGTCAATCAAACTTACAATCAATACAATTTACAAGATAACAATACAAATAAAATATCACGGGGTTTAAAGGGTAGATTGGTACGGAAGGTGTTAAAGGTGGCACGAGGTGGTCAGATTAAGACACCGAACCTATATTCCGTTGCTGTTGTACCGTGGCATAAAAGGTTTCTTGAGTTCCTGATACCTTAGTCTCCAGGGCAAGAGAGAATCCTCTCGTATACACTGGCATCCTTCTGTACCAAGCTACAAACAACAGCGTTAACACTAAATACAACAATATAATAATATAATACAACTGTAAAAGCTACTCTCTCTCTTACTCTCTGTCTATTCCTCCCTTTTCTTTGGGACTTACCGAGCGACCTGTTCGCTGACGATATTCTGTTTCTTTCTTCTTTGAATGTCGTCAGGTGATTTGGACCCGGCAGAGATCGAGCCATCGCAAGAAGACTTGGAGCAGTTTGCTGAAGACCCTGCTCTTTAGTTTCATTGTACACTTTTCCTCTCTGTACTTTTCATTTCCTTTTATGCCACTGTTTAGGCATCTTTTATTTCAGTTGTATTTCCTTTCATGCATTGTACAAAGAATGTTAATGAATAAAAGTTGCTGTTCTTTTTATTCCTTATCTCTTGTGTATTTATTTTATATTGCTTAGATACGCTTAGCGTATATACTTCTGAGTATATACGTAGCGGACCTCGTCGCGTCCCCTTCTCCGTACACTGGGAAGCGGGGTGTGACAGGTTTTGTTGGTGGCCCATGCAGGTCAGAGCTGTATGAATCCCTATCATACAGTCCTGTTCTGCGTGAACAACCTAAGCAATATAACACAAGAACCAGCAACTAAAATATTCTTTACAATTCATGCTCCTTGAATCTTGCAATTCCATATTCCTTGAATCTTATCATTTCATGTACTTGAATCTTTCCTAACCCAAATTTTTCTTCAGGGTTATGGATTCCCCGAACAACACCAGCACCAACGTCAACAACACACCTCCAGCACTATCTCTCACACCAGCTGTTCCTACGCCACCCACTGAGCAAACAGTGCTACTTGAGGCGATCCGCAGCCTTCTTGAGCGACAGCAACAACTCCTGAACCGTCCCGAGACTGACGCACCGGGGGTAAAGCAATTCAGAGCTTTACATCCGAAGCAGTTCTCCGGAAAAGGAAACCCTCTCGAAGCTGAAGAATAGGCACAAAGCATAGAAGATGATTTGGCAGCAGCTTAAGTGCCAGACATAGCTTGGGTCCGTGTGGCGAAACTACAGCTCACGGACAATGCTCGCAACTGGTGGAAGGCAGAAGAAAGCCGTCTTGTACAGCCTATTGAATGGAAGACTTTTCGCGAGAAGTTCGACGCGAAATACTTCCCTGTGACTGCTAGGTTTGCCATGGAGCGGCAGTTCATTCATCTACAATAAGGATCGATGTGGGACAAATCAATAGATGAATACGATACTGAATTCACCATGTTAAGCTGATTTGCGGCACACTTGATACCGACGGACGAGATCAGACCCCGTTGCTTTCAACAAGGTTTGGACACAGAGATTCAGGCTGCTCTAGCCACGGGGAAATTTCTGACACATGAAGATGCTTTGGAAGCTGCCCGCAGTTATGAGGCGGTGTTAAAGGCGAGGGGCAGACCTCAATCTGCCGGTTTGAAACGCTCTGCCACTCAAATGGCAGGAGGAACCTCTTCCAGGCCAACGTTCGAACCCAGGAGAACTGAAGAACCTAATCACCAGCCAAGACCACATTTCTGTTTCCATTACAAGAGAGATGGACATTTGATAAAGGACTGTAGGCGCGTAAAAGGCCTGTGCCTAGTTTGTGGCGCGTCCAATCACAGAATTGAGACCTGTCCATATAGATACAACTCAGCTCACACACACACCAACTACCCGCAGCGGCCAGCTATCCAGGCTCCTGCAACTCGTCCTGCACTACCTGCTCCACCACCTGCACAGCCTACTCGCCAATTCCAATAAGCAATGAGGGACATGCCTCGAGGGCAGAGAAACAGGCCTCAAGGACAGAATGTGCCTCCAGCCAGAAGGAATGTACCACTGCGACAGACATTCACATTAGAAGCCGTAGAAGCCGAGACTGTAGGTCAAGGTAACACCGGTAAGCCTTTTTCACCATCGTATCACTTCTATACACTATCTATACTGCAGTCACCAAACTTCCTTGAACTTTTAAACTTTCCTTTTACAAATTTCGAGGACGAAATTTATATAAGGAAGGTAGAATGTAACAACCCTAATTTTCTTATACACTTTTTTCTATACAAAATTTTAAATTAATTTCTTTTCAAAATCCATAAAGGAGTATTTTAACTGGAGCACAATATATAAGTAATTATTTTGTTTTTAAATAACTCCATTTTTAATGTACATAAAATTGTTTTAAAATTAAAGTATACTTGGGGTATTTAATTTTGCTGTTATCACTTTAAGTAATTATTTCACGCCATAATTACAAGAAAGAGCTTGTAGCTCATTGGTTATACCTTGCACTGCTGAACAAGGCCACCAGAGTTCAAATCCTATGTCCCACATTATTTTTGTATTTATTTTGTTTAAAATCCATAAGAAGCCCAACAGTCCACAAGCCATAACTCCCAAAAGTTGAACTAAACATAAAAAAACTAAATATACCAGTGTCTTAACCCGGATACCCCCCACCTACCCACGCCCCGACTCGGCCGAGTCGGCCGGCAGACCGACCGACTCGGGCCGGCGCCGCCGGCCGGACATACTCCAAATTATTGGATCGGTTTCCGATACTTAAATATACCCTATTTACTACAATTTTTAATACATTTTCATATATTTTTTTACATTTTTTAATCAAAAACCCTTCACCTACCCTACCCCTAGCCTACCCTATAAATACACCCCCTACCCTCTACCCTCTCATCCCAAAACCCTAAGCTCACTCTCTCAAAAATTTTCTAAGAGTTGTGTACTTTGAAAACAAGTTCGCGGCGAAGCTCCGACGAAATTCCGGCGGAAATTCCAGCGCCGTTTTTAGGAACAACCGGCGACGAAGCAACGCCACGGCAACCCCTCTAGTCCCCCTTCACTCCTTTGCTTAATCGAAACCCGTAAGTCCCATTCTATCCCCCTTTCTATTTCTCTAAAATACGAAATTACAAAACCCGACGGAATCGGAACAAATCCAATTTCCGATTCGGTTTTCTATAAAATTTCACTTCTCATCAATACATTCATGCTTAAACATCTTTAAGTTGACTATTAAACATTTAACAAACAATTTGAACTAGTTTCATCACATGAAATGATAGCCTTTCCAATTTATCGTATTTTTCACTTTAATACCACAATGTTTCGATTTCACATTTAAACCCTTAACTTTGCTATACAGTTAAAGTTGAGCACGAGGTAATGACCTACCTCCACACACACGCATATACAATCTAAAACGATATCATTAAAAACTTAGAATACGATAAAACAAAACTTTCATTTAAATACCATATTCTTAATAAAATCATTTCTAAAGGTTTTAGCTTTGATACACTTTTAAATAAATACCTCTTATTAGGAAACACGATAAGTTGTGGACATCGATCGTTTATCTAAACCTGACTTTGTGGTGTCTAGACTAGGCAAGTGAGCAAAGGTAACTTTAAAAAGCCCGTCTCACGATTCGTGAGCGGATCCCTCTTTTCCTCATTTGTACTTACCTGGCCACAATTGGCGGTGAAGACGTGATTTGAGGATTCTAACGATTTTTCGTTTAGACCATTTAGAAATAGGCTAGTTGACTTAGGAAACCCTAGAATCTAAAATACGGAAAACTTACAACTTTGCAAATAAATACCTTTTACTTTATAAAACCGTTTTCTAAAGAATTAGTATTTTGCAATCTTTGCAAAGCGCCGCTACAACCCATTTTTGGGGAACCCATTCGGGATTGTGCGGTTTATCGCGCACCCTCGGGCTAGTAGTGCGAGATTCAGACCTCCGCAAGGAGCATTCGGTCTCGAAAGGTTTAAAATACGACATCTTAAGAAAATGAGATTTTTAGAATATAAAATATTTATTAAAATTATTTTTGTATAAATATATGTATTTTTATCATTTAAATATCTATTTTATTATGATATAAATATTCCACATTTTCCTAAAAATCACAAGAATAAATTTTACACTAAAATACCATGAACTTCAAATAAATCAATATTACAGATAAAAACCATTATTTATAAAACTAGGATATTTTCACTAGAAATATCACAACATAAAATCCACCCTCATTACAACTCTAAAGACGAGTAATAAATACTTGAGGTGTATTTTGAAAAGTATATAAAAGTATTTTTTTACATAAAACCCCTTCAAGTTTTATAAATTACCCTAAGGACCCTAGCAATTATAAGACTTCGATTCACAGTTCTGATGGTCTGACTCGGGTTTGAGTCTTATTAATCTGACTTGAATATGATTCAAGTCAATCTATAATCTACAATACTTCAATTCAATATGAACACATGAAACCATGAATTCAATTATCAATTTATACAACTTGACTTAACCGAACCATGAATATATATATTCCCGTTACATGATTCTCAGTATTCCATTTAAATGACTCTACGGTTACAACCATTTTCTGATATCATGGTTTCGGTCAGTCAGTCAATCAAACTTACAATCAATACAATTTACAAGATAACAATACAAATAAGATATCGCGGGGTTTAAGGGGTAGATTGGTACGGAAGGTGTTAAAGGTGGCACGAGGTGGTCAGATTAAGACACCTAACCTATATTCCGTTGCTGTTGTACCGTGGTATAAACGGTTCCTTGAGTTCCTGATACCTTAGTCTCCGGGGCAAGTGAGACTCCTCTCGTATACACTGGCATCCTTCTGTACCAAGCTACAAACAACAGCGTTAACACTAAATACAACAATATAATAATATAATACAACTGTAAAAGCTACTTTCTCTCTTACTCTCTGTCTATTCCTCCCTTTTCTTTGGGACTTACCGAGCGACCTGTTCGCTGACGACATTCTGTTTCTTTCTTCTTTGAATGTCGTCAGGTGATTTGGACCCGGCAGAGATCGAGCCATCGCAAGAAGACTTGGAGCAGTTTGCTGAAGACCCTGCACTTTAGTTTCATTGTACACTTTTCCTCTCTGTACTTTTCATTTCCTGTTATGCCACTTTTTAGGCATCTTTTATTTCAGTTGTATTTCCTTTCATGCATTGTACAAAGAATGTTAATGAGTAAAAGTTGTTGTTCTTTTTATTCCTTGTCTCTTGTGTATTTATTTTATATTGCTTAGATACGCTTAGCGTATATACTTCTGAGTATATACGTAGCGGACCTCGTCGCGTCCCCTTCGCCGTATACTGGGAAGCGGGGTGTGACAGGTTTTGTTGGTGGCCCATGCAGGTCAGAGCTGTATGAATCCCTATCATGTAGTTCTGTTCTGCGTGAACAACCTAAGCAATATAACACAAGAACCAGCAACTAAAACATTCTTTACAATTCATGTTCCTTGAATCTTGCAATTCCATATTCCTTGAATCTTATCATTTCATGTACTTGAATCTGTCCTAACCCAAAATTTTCTTCAGGGTTATGGATTCCCCGAACAACACTAGCACCAACGTCAACAACACACCTCCAGCACTACCTCTCACACCAGCTGTTCCTACGCCACCCACCGAGCAAACAGTGCTACTTGAGGCGATCCGCAGCCTTCTTGAGGGACAGCAACAACTCCTGAACCGTCCCGAGACTGACGCACCGGGTGTAAAGCAATTCAGGGCTTTGCATTCGAAGCAGTTCTCCGGAAAACGAAGCCCTCTCGAAGCTGAAGAATATGCACAAAGCATAGAAGACGATCTGGCAACAGCTCAAGTGCCAGACATAGCTTGGGTCCGTGTGGCGAAACTACAGCTCACGGACAATGCTCGCAACTGGTGGAAGGCGGAAGAAAGCCGTCTTGTACAGCCTATTGAATGGAAGACTTTTCGCGCGAAGTTCGACGCGAAATACTTCCCTGTGACTGCTAGGTTTGCCATGGAGCAGCAGTTCATTCATCTACAATAAGGATCGATGTGGGACAAATCAGTAGATGAATACGACGTTGAATTCTCCATATTAAGCCGATTCGCGGCACACTTGATACCGACGGACGAGATCAGAGACCGTTGCTTTCAACAAGGTTTGGACACAGAGATTCAGGCTGCTATAGCCACGGGGAAATTTCTAACACATGAAGATGCTTTGGAAGCTGCCCGCAATTATGAGGCGGTGATAAAGGCGAGAGGCAGACCTCAATCTGCCGGTTTAAAACGCTCAGCCACTCAAATGGCAAGAGGAGCCTCCTCCAGGCCAATGTTCAAACCCAGGAGAACTGAAGAACCTAATCACCAGCCAAGACTACATTTCTATTTCCATTGCAAGTGAGATGGACATTTGATAAAGGACTGTAGGCGCATAAAAGGCCTGTGCCTAGTTTGTGGCGGTCCAATCACAGAATTGAGACCTGTCCATATAGATACAACTCAGCTCACACACACACCAACTACCCGCAGCGGCCAGCTATCCAGGCTCCTGCAACTCGTCCTGCACTACCTGCTCCACCACCTGCACAGCCTACTCGTCAATTCCAACAAGCAATGAGGGACATGCCTCGAAGGCAGAGAAACAGGCCTCAAGGACAGAATGTGCCTCCAGCCAGAAGGAATGTACCACGGCGACAGACATTCACATTAGAAGCCGTAGAAGCCGAGACTGTAGGTCAAGGTAACACCGGTAAGCCTTTTTCACCATCGTATCACTTCTATACACTATCTATACTGCAGTCACCAAACTTCCTTGAACTGTTACACTTTCCTTTTATAAATTTCGAGGACGAAATTTTTATAAGGAGGGTAGAATGTAACAATCCTAATTTTCTTATACACTTTTTTCTATACAAATTTTTAAATTAATTTCTTTTCAAAATCTATAAAGGAGTATTTTAACCTGAGCACAATATATAAGTAATTATTTTGTTTTTAAATAACTCCATTTTTAGTGTACATAAAATTGTTTTAAAATTAAAGTATACTTAGGGTATTTAATTTTGCTGTTATCACTTTAAGTAATTATTTCACACCATAATTACAAGAAAGAGCTTGTAGCTCATTAGTTATACCTTGCACTGTGGAACCAAGCCACCAGAGTTCAAATCCCATGCCCCACATTATTTTTGTATTTATTTTGTTTAAAATTCATAAGAAGCCCAACAGTCCACACGCCATAACTCCCAAAAGTTGAACTAAACATAAAAAACTAAATATACCAGTGTGTTAATCCGGAGACCCCCCACCTACCCACGTCCCGACTCGGGCCGGCGCCGCCTGCCGGACTCGGCCGGACGGCCGAGTCCCTAACACAAAATTTGTGCCTTTTCACCTTCTTTAACCCCCTGCATACTCCAAATTAATGGATCGGTTTCCGATACTTAAATATACCCTATTTACTACAATTTTTAATACATTTTCATATATTTTTTACATTTTTTAATCAAAAACCCTTCACCTACCCTACCCCTAGCCTACCCTATAAATACACCCCCTACCCTCTACCCTCTCATCCCAAAACCCTAAGCTCACTCTCTCAAAAATTTTCCAAGAGTTGTGTACTTTGAAAACAAGTTCGCGGCGAAGCTCCGACGAAATTCCGGCGGAAATTCCGGCGACGTTTTTAGGAACAACCGGTGACGAAGCAACGCCTCAGCAACCCTTCTAGTCCCCCTTCACTCTTTTGCTTAATCGAAACCCGTAAGTCCCATTCTATCCCCCATTCTATTTCTCTAAAATACGAAATTACAAAACCCGACGGAATCGGAACAAATCCGATTTCCGATTCGGTTTTCTATAAAATTTCACTTCTCATCAATACATTCATGCTTAAACATCTTTAAGTTGACTATTAAACATTTAACAAACAATTTGAACTAGTTTCATCACATGAAATGATAGCCTTTCCAATTTATCGTATTTTTCACTTTAATACCACAATGTTTCGATTTCACATTTAAACCCTTAACTTTGCTATACAGTTAAAGTAGAGCACGAGGTAATGACCTACCTCCACACACACGCATATACAATCTAAAACGATATCATTAAAAAACTTAGAATACGATAAAACAAAACTTTCATTTAAATACCATATTCTTAATAAAATCATTTCTATAGGTTTTAGCTTTGATACACTTTTAAATAAATACCTCTTATTAGGAAACACGATAAGTTGTGGACATCGATCGTTTATCTAAACCTGACTTTGTGGTGTCTAGGTTAGGCAAGTGAGCAAAGGTAACTTTAAAAAGCCCGTCTCACGATTCGTGAGCGGATCCCTCCTTTCCTCATTTGTACTTACCTGACCACAATTGGCGGTGAAGACGCGATTGGAGAGTTCTAACGACTTATCGTTTAGACCATTTAGAAATAGGCTAGTTGACTTAGGAAACCCTAGAATCTAAAATACGGAAAACTTACATCTTTGCAAATAAATACCTTTTACTTTATAAAACCGTTTTCTAAAGAATTAGTATTTTACAATCTTTGCAAAGCACCGCTACAACCCATTTTTGGGGAACCCGTTCGGTATTGTGCGGCTTATCGCGCACCCTCGGGCTAGTAGTGCGAGATTCTGACCTCGGCAAGGAGCATTCGGTCTCGAAAGGTTTAAAATACGACATCTTAAGAAAATGAGATTTTTAGAATATAAAATATTTATTAAAATTATTTTTGTATAAATATATGTATTTTTATCATTTAAATATCTATTTTATCATGATATAAATATTCCACCTTTTCCTAAAAATCACAAGAATAAATTTTACACTAAAATACCATGAATTTCAAATAAATCAATATTACAGATAAAAACCATTATTTATAAAACTAGGATATTTTCACTAGAAATGTCACAACATAAAATCCACCCTCATTACAACTCTAAAGACGAGTAATAAATACTTGAGGTGTATTTTGAAAAGTATATAAAAGTATTTTTTTTACATAAAACCCCCTCAAGTTTTATAAATTACCCTAAGGACCCTAGCAATTATAAGACTTCGATTCACAGTTCTGATGGTCTGACTCGGGTTTGAGTCTGATTAATCTGACTTGAATATGATTCAAGTCAATCTATAATCTACAATATTTCAATTCAATATGAACACATGAAACCATGAATTCAATTATCAATTTATACAACTTGACTGAACTGAACCATGGATATATATATTCCTTTTACATGATTCTCAGTATTCCATTTACATGACTCTACGGTTACAACCGTTTCCTGATATCATGGTTTCGGTCAGTCAGTCAATCAAACTTACAATCAATACAATTTACAAGATAACAATACAAATAAGACATCGCGGGGTTTAAGGGGTAGATTTGTACGGAAGGTGTTAAGGGTGGCACGAGGTGGTCAGATTAAGACACCTAACCTATATTCCGTTGCTGTTGTACTGTGGCATAAACGGTTCCTCGAGTTCCTGATACCTTAGTCTCCGGGGCAAGTGAGATTCCTCTCGTATACACTGGCATCCTTCTGTACCAAGCAACAAACAACAGCGTTAACACTAAATACAACAATATAATAATATAATACAACTGTAAAAGCTACTCTCTCTCTTACTCTCTGTCTATTCCTCTCTTATCTTTGGGACTTACCGAGCGACCTGTTCGCTGACGACATTCTGTTTCTTTCTTCTTTGAATGTCGTCAGGTGATTTGGACCCGGCAGAGATCGAGCCATCGCAAGAAGACTTGGAGCAGTTTGCTGAAGACCCTGCACTTTAGTTTCATTGTACACTTTTCCTCTCTGTACTTTTCATTTCCTGTTATGCCACTGTTTAGGCATCTTTTATTTCAGTTGTATTTCCTTTTATGCATTGTACAAAGAATGTTAATGAATAAAAGTTGCTGTTCTTTTTATTCCTTGTCTCTTGTGTATTTATTTTATATTGCTTAGATACGCTTAGCGTATATACTTCTGAGTATATACGTAGCGGACCTCGTCGCGTCCCCTTCGCCGTACACTGGGAAGCGGGGCGTGACATCGGTCCAACAGACTGTCGATCGACACTTCCTACCATACAAAGCCTCAAAAGGTGTCATCTGAATAGTCTCCTGAAAGCTGTTGTTGTAGGAGAACTCAATCAACGAAAAGTGACGATCCCAACTGCCACCAAAATCAAGCACACATGCATGGAGCATATCCTCCAGAGTCTGTATAGTCCGCTCTGACTGACCATCAGTCTGTTGATGAAAAGCGGTGCTAAAACCCATCCGGGTACCCAAAGCTTCCTGAAGCTTCTGCCAAAGACGGCTAATAAAATGGGTGCCTCTATCGAATACTATGCATGTGGGAATACCGTGCAAATGCATAATCTCATCTGTATACAACTGAGAATACTGAGCATAACCGAAAGTGGTCTTCACTGGAAGGAAGTGAGCCGCTTTTGTTAACCGGTCAACAATCACCCAAATGGAGTCATACCCTCGACTGGTCCTTGGTAGACCCACGATGAAGTCCATGGAAATCTGATCCCATTTCCACTCCGGAACGGGTAAAGGCTGCAACTCTCCAGCCAGTCTCTGATGCTTAGCCTTGACTTGCTGACAAGTCAGGCACCTCGAAACGAAGTTCGAAATATCGCGCTTCATCCCTTCCCACCTGTAAAAGTCCCTCAAGTCACGGTACATCTTGGTGGAACCTGGATGAACGCTAAAGACCGACTGTTGTGCCTGCTCTAGCATCTCGCGTCTCAACCCATCAGCGTCTGGAACACACAAGCAAGTCCCGCATCGTAGCACACCCTGGTCATCAATCATGAACTTTGAAACTGTACCCTGCCGAACAAGCTTAAGAATCTCAGACAAACAGGCATCACTGGGCTGCGCCTCACGGATACGATCAAGTAGTAGTGGACAGGCTCGGACATGAGCAAGCTAACCCCCAGCGGAAGTGAACTCGAACTGCACTCTGCCATCACACAAGAGCTGCCAATCTGCAGAAGACTGACGCTGCACTGCGCTCAACTGGGACAAGCTACACCCGGGCCTACGACTCAAATCATCAGCTACCACATTCGCCTTGCCCGGGTGATAAAGGATCTCACAATCATAATCCTTCACAAGCTCCATCCAACGGCGCTGTCACAGATTCAGATCCCGCTGCTGGAAGATGTACTTCAAGCTCTTGTGATCCGTGAAGATCTGACACGACTCCCCGTACAAGTAGTGTCTCCAAATCTTCAATGCAAAGACTACCGTGGCCATCTCAAGATCGTGAGTGGGGTAATTCTGCTCGTGCTTCTTCAGCTGCCTAGAAGTATAAGCAATCACTCTATCATGTTGCATCAGTACACAATCGAGCCCTACTCGAGAAGCATCACAGTAAACAACATAGCCGCCCGATCCAGAAGGCAAAGATAGAACTGGTGCTGTCGTCAACCGAGTCTTCAACTGCTGAAAACTCTGCTCGCACACATCAGTCCAAAGAAAAGGAACTCCCTTCCGGGTGAGCCCAGTCAACGGTGCAGCGATACTCGAGAAATCCTGCACAAAACGGCGATAATAACCAGCTAATCCCAGAAAGCTGCAGACCTCAGTCACTGATACAGGTCTGGGCCAAAGCTGCACAGCCTCGATCTTCCTCGGGTCCACAAGAATACCATCACCAGTCACCGCATGACCCAGAAAGTCAACTCTATCAAGCCAAAATACGCACTTTGAGAATTTAGTATACAGCTAGTGCTCTCTCAATAACTGCAAAGCAATCCTCAAGTGCTGCTTATGCTCCTCATGACTCCTAAAGTAGACCAGTATGTCATCAATAAACACAATAATAAACTGGTCGAGGAACGGCCTGAAAATCTGGTTCATCAGATCCATGAACGCTGCTGGTGTATTGGTGAGTCCGAACGACATCACCAGAAACTCATAATGCCCATAGCCCGTACGAAAAGCAGTCTTGGGAATGTCATCATTCCGAATCTGCAACTGATGATAAGCCGAATGCAAATCAATCTTAGAAAAATGTTTCGCACTCTGGAGCTGATCAAATAAATCTTCAATGCGAGGTAAAGGATACCTATTCCGCACCGTAACTCGGTTCAATTGACGATAATCCACACACAATCTCAAACTGCCGTCTTTCTTCTTGACGAACAGAACAGGAGCTCCCCACGGCGAAACACTCGGACGCACAAGTCCCCTATCAAGCAATTCTTGCAATTGATCTTTAAGCTTTCTAAGCTCTGCCGGAGCCATCAGATAAGGCGGTATAGAAATAGGCTCCGTGCCAGGAATCAGATCAATGCAGAACTCAATATCGCACTCTGGCGGCATCCCAGGTAACTCGTCTGGAAAAACGTCGGGAAACTCTCGCACGGTAGGAACATGGTCCAATGACTCCACTGTGGCCCTAGTATCATGAATGAAAGCTAAGAATCCCTGACATCCTCTCCTCAAAAGCCGTCTAGCGCAAAGGAACGAAATCAAACTGTGAGGGGTGGCACTACGGCCCCCCTGCACAACAAACACCGACTCGCCGGGAAAACAAAACCTAACTGTCTTCTCACGGCAGTCCACGGACGCGTAGCAAGTAGCTAACCAGTCCATGCCCAGCAGAACGTCGAAGTCCCACATCTCAAGAAGGATCAAGTCGACGGACAGATCTCTATCACCAATACGGACAACACAAGACCGGAACACGTGTCGCGCAACAAACGACTCACCCACAGGAGTAGTCACGACAAGCGGCTGATATAGCAAACACGACTCTCGGCCTAACCTCGGCACGAAGTGCGTAGTAACATACGAATGCGTAGATCTCGGATTGAAAAGAACATGTGCATCATAAGAACATACAGAAAGGGTACCTGAAACCACAGCATTGGACGCCCGCGCGTCCTGATGAGTCAAGGCAAACACCCAAGCCTGCCCTCTACCAGCAACTGGCTGACCTCCGCCTCTACCACCCCGCCCTCTCGGTACAAAACCCCCGTGACCCCGACCTCTCTGCACATGAGTCTGACGCGGAGCAACAACCGGCATAAGGGGCAACGCCCTCTGAGGTGGAGAAGGTGGTAAAGTAACCTGCGGTACAGCTTCCTCGCTCACACGTGGCTCAGCACAATCTCGAACCCGATGACCCATACTCCCGCACCGGTAACATCCAGATGTAAACTACTATAAGAGATAAAATGCCGACCTCGTCCCGAACCTCCACTACCTCCAGTATCTGAACGGGAACTGTCACGACGTATAAACACCCGCCTCCCCGCCGAATCACCAGTACGAACCCTCTTCGGTTCCGGAGCAACTGACGACTCAGAAAGACGCTCCTCCACCAATAGGGCTGCATCCACTGCTGCTGCATTTGTGTCGCAATGCTGAGTGCTGATAGCTAGGAACAACTGGGTAAGCAGGTCTCGAACAAACCTCTTCACCCTCATCTCCTCAGTCGCCACTAAGTACGAAGCATACACAGATAGCTCGGTAAACAGTACATCATACTCAGACACCGTCATCCCTGGAGTCTGGCGTAACGACTCAAATCGGCGCGCTCGCGCATCCCTGATGCTCGGTAGAAGAAAACGGGCGAGAAACACAGTCACAAACTCAGCCCAGGTCATAGGAGCCAGACCTGCGGCTCTGTCTCTTTCCAAGGACGCACACCACTTTTGGGCCAGACCCTCCAGACGGAAGCTCGTAAACTCCACCCATCTCTCGTCGGAGCATTAGAGCGAACGGCAAATTCTGGCCATCCGGTCGATAAACGACTGTGGATCCTCAGCAACATCTGTGCCAGTGAACACCGGAGGCCTCAGCCTCATGAACTCTGTCAGTGACACGGTAATAATCTCCGAAGCTGTAACTGTGACTGCCGGAACAGTAGGTACCATCATGGTCCCTGCAACGGGTGGAACAACCGCCTGGCCCTGCGCTCGTATGGCCTCAACTAAAGTCCCCATCATCTGGCGCAGGTCCTGCATACCAGCCCCAAACATAGCAATGTGCTCCGGTATAACAGGCGTACCGCCCTGGTCAGTCCTCGTCTCAGACGAGTCGACTCTGACCTCGGCCCTTGCTGCCGCTCTTTGAGCCCTCGTAGTCTTCGGCGGCATATAGGCTGGAAATTGAAACAATATTCGATAAGGATACAAAAATCGAATCACAAGGATGTATAAAATCACGGAAAGAATTTCAATCAACAAGTTCTAAGGTCACTTAGGCGGAGTACCGCGTCGTAAGTATGCCGCAGAACATACACACGCTACGTTACTCTGCTTAAGCTACCTACTCCATCATACTAAGGTCATCCTACACTCCGAAAGTTAAAACCTAGCGCTCTGATACCAACTTTGTCACGACCTAAAATTTGGCCCGTAACCGGCACTTAAACTACATAACGTCTACAGGCGTACGCAACTTAAGTAAGCCGAAACCCAGAAATCTAAACCACCCCAAAAGGGATAAATGGAGAAAAAAACATAGTTTGAAACATTTGGAAAATCTCAAGTAAAATCTTTAACTTTAGTTTTCTTTCTTGAAAATTTCGGCAGCACCTCCTTTGTAAAAACTAGCCCCGAAAATGGGTACAACATAGATAATAAATAAAGCATCCCAAACGGGAGCAAATCACGCCAAACGGCGGAGACAACCACCACAAGCATATATACGACGCTGAAGCGAAGAAATATAAAAGAAAACTGCATAAAGAACTAAAACTTTACTATAAGACCGGCTCCCACGAGCACGGCACCCAAAGTCACCAAAATAATAATACAACACCGAATCCTCACAACTCGTCTCTACGTCAAATACAAGAAGTGGTAGATGGATAATACTAGATTCAACAAAAAGATATACAATATACAAACGAATAACCGCAAACCCACCTAAAAGCAAAGGCCTCACAGCCAACCGTAGCGGCATCCGCAAAAGTAGAGATGATAAGACGCCCTGTCGCGACTACACTGAGGGTAAGCCCTACAAAACACTGTGGCACAATGGGGGTGAGTTTCCAACTCGTGAATAGTGAATAACATCATACTGGAATCGCAAGTATGCACTAACAGCAATGATCAATAACATGTAAGCTGCTAGCATAAGTATGACAATATGAATATGCAACTATCATGATCAAGGTACACCATCAGGTACTATATCTATATGAATCAAATGCATATCAACTGAATACTGAGTGCGGGAAAATATATAATCTCATGCACAAATCATAAGCATGGAAAAACCCGGTGTAAATCAACAACACCATAAATCCCAAAATACTCAGATCGGCCCTCATATCCTGTAAGTCTCGTGGAACCTGAGTGTCAAACATCGACACTCTAAAATATCATGAAAACCAGTTTCTAATATCGACACATAAATACTCGTATCCATACGTTCCTTGAAACCCAAGTATCCCACTTCGACACTTGTGTTCCACGTATCGGTCTTTCTGATATCCATACGTTCCTCGAAACCCAAGTATCCCACTTCGACACTTGTGTTTCACGTATCGGTCTCCAAAATCCATATATCTCTCGGAATATAAGTGCCTAACATCGACACTTGAAATTCCTCAAATCGCATGAAAACATATCTCAAATGCGTAAATTCATGTAAATAACATATGCAACATAAAATATCAATATGAGCATATCACGGGAAAAGTCCGCTATTTAAATGCATCAAGTCATTAAATATATCTCGCGGTTCCTAAATATCCAAATCCAAAATACATATATATATATACAGCGTCCCATTCCACCGATATATATGTTATAAAAAAACTGATCATGTAACAATAGCAAAGTATATGTGCGTGCATGTAGGTATAGTATGGAATATGTATTGGCATGTAGGTATACAGGTATGCTATATGTCATATGCGCTATCGCACAAGAATGAATGCCTCTATGTCGCTAACCACTAGCAAGGTATATCAATGAATATTTGTGTTGTGCTTATCATGGCAATTACCGACAGTGTGTGTGCAGCATATCATTGGTGCTCGTGCAACATGGACTGTCAATAATAGTGCAGTGTACAATGGATACAGGTTCAGGCACAACAAGTAGCTATATGCCATGAAATGCATGCATCATCTCTATATGAGCAAATAAGCATGCGGCTAATATCATATCATATCTATCCCTGACGCTTAACGCCATACGGGCGAATTCCCCGTAGATGTTAAATCTACTCACCGATGGTCTCGAGCTATGAAAATCCGACCACCTGCTTCCCCTTGTTCGCAGCGCCCGAAGTCCCCGCTTGCGATCCTAAAATTTCACAAACACATCACATAAGCTAAATATCCTACGCCGACAAAAAGATAACGAAACGCAAGGATAGCGCTCAGAAAATTACACCGCGCACTTAGCGCACCTAACGCGCACGACATCGGCCAAAAACCCTAACTAGAGTCGCTAAACTACGAAACACCAAGTCTAGACTCCGATCGTCCTGATCGCACAACACAACACAAACAAATACGAGGAATATAATAGATATAACCTCGCAACGATCAAATTAACCCACGTCGAAAATACACCGAAACCTAGTAAACAACTTATCGCAATATTTCGCACAAGTTCAAAACTAACATATATCTAGCGATTTCAAACATCTTATAATAGCTTAATTAAGCTATCCAAACCACTTCCATATTTTTAAACTTGCTTAAATAAGTTTTAACAAAAACCAGTAATTAAGCAAAAACTCTTAATTAGACAAAGTAGTAATTAACAATAATTATCATTTTCTACCACTAGAATAAGTTTTCTTAAACTTCAATTTACATTAAACACTTCATCAAGTTTTAACCCTAACTTGAATTTCTTAAAAATTATGAATAATGAATTAATCAAGAGTTTAAAGCTATATTACTCACTTAATTAACTAACTTAAAGCTTTAATACAATAAAAATTAAAGACTTGAATTAGAAATTATACCTTTCAAGAACACAAAACATCAACTAGCTCCATCAAACTTTTTCTCCAAAAATGATGTTTTTCAAGAAGATCCAAGCTAGTTAGTGAAGGAAATTGATGGTTTTATTTTTGTTTAGGATTTTGTGGATTTAATTTTGAATTTTTGAGTGAAAAAGAGTTAAGAATGAGCAAGGAAAATGTTTTGGACAGAAATGGGGGAGAGACTCGGCCAAAAGGGGTGAAGGGAGTGTTTGTGTAATTAAAATGGAGAAGTTTCTAGCTAAAAATCATTAAATGCTTCAATAAATGCATTTTTCCACCTTTCTTTCATTTCTTTTCTTTTTTAAATAAAATCCTTTGCACAAAAGAAAATCTAGATATTTGAAGAGAAGGTTCTAAACTCATTTTTTGTGATTTGATTAGCAATAATTCTCATTAGAAGTAATTTCCGCAATTTACGTGCATAATTTACCACTTAAAATAATATTTTATTTGGGAAAAATTCTATTTGAACCAAAATCTCTCATAGACCACCAAAGTTCGCGCACTAGCTTTATTTTAGCTAAACTAGGTGCCGGCAAGTTTCTACGGAAGTTTGATCACAATCGGGTTAAAACGGAAGATACTGAATATTTTGCCCTAAAACGGAAAAATTCGCATAACGATTTCTAAAACGTTATACGGCTACCACACACTACGCCTTGACGGAGGCCAACAAACGCAGCACGAATACTAAATAGCACTTATCTGAAATGACGGAGGGCTACGCAGGTTTTTAAGAAAACCATGAGCGTATTGAACTTGATATCGTTGTAGAATCTAGTGATTTGGAAAAGGAATGTTTTTTAGGCTTTTGCTAGTTTCGCTAAAGAGGTCACTCCCGGTGAAGGGATCTCGGCTCTTTCCTCATCGAATGAGGTGCTGGATATTCATCAAGGAATACCACTATGCAAAGCAAGAACTAGAGAAGCTACCAAAAGACAAAACCGAGTTGGTTGTAGCATTTGCTAGTTTCGCTAAAGAGGTCACTCCCGGTGAAGGGATCTTGGCTCTTTCCTCATCGAATAAGGTGCTGGATATTCATCAAAGAATACCACTATGCAAAGTAAAAACTAGAGCTACCCGTTTTTTAAAAATCTAATTCTACAACATTTTTAGGTTTCTTTCTTTTCATTAATCGCATTAATGAAGTCCCATCATTTAATGTTTCCTAAACATTACAGAAAAAGGAAAAGAAAATAGAACGTACGCTTATACCATCCGCATTCGCCACGAGGCCCCGTCATGCACCGTTAGGTTACTTAACTACCGGCAGAGCGGGGGCTGGACTAGCGCGGGTGCAAAACATAAGCAACGTTAATTATATATCATATATATAATATAACATTCGTCTCACGCAGTTATATGATCACATCATAGAGCCAAGCAGCAGAAACAACATATGAAATATTAGATATACTAGGATTTCCGTGTTTTAAATTTAGCCAGTAATGTAAAACATGGATTCTAGGGTCATGATGAATAGCCAAACTCATATCCCTAGACCCCTACGAGAGCTGCAAGTAACACTATCAATTCTAGAGTTAGGAGACCCGGTCTCAACTCCTTGAGATGGTCTCCCACTGGACTCTAGAACCCAGTTACTTATGCTCCCCGCCTTGGGTCTATCCTAATGCGGAAAAGTAAATAATATATATCAATGGTGACATCATTCTCAACCCGAAAGTGCCCCAATAAAAGAATATTATATACAGATTTTACATGAATGAAAATAAAAACTCTCATCTCACATAAAACCTCTGGCTATTCATTCACGACGATCCAATAAATCATATCACCAGCAACATATAATATCTCATGTCATCAACGTAAGTAAATATGCGTATCCCGAAATTTGTTGACATATAGCAACGAGATCGGGATACCCCACATTTTACACTTACGGTCGCAGAAAAGAAATGGAAAACTAGAATAATTAGAATCCGTATATCCTTAGACATCATAAACCTGGAATATCTCATATTCCGGATTTCATACATAACCCTATAAACCTCGCATTTTAGTCTTATATCAAAAACTCTTTTCAATAATTTAGTCTGGTAACTCAACAAGATTCCCGACTAATCGATCGAATACTCGTTAGAAACTTTAGTAGACGGTTGAACCCCCGATGCCGTCGACCAAGTGCACTTAGGCGGAACACCGTGGCCGTGAGCACCCGAGTGGATGCTATTGGCAACGGGGTTCTCCTACAGTCACTTTGTTGGGGCAATAGGGCGAGGCTATCTAGTAAAGTTATCCGGCGAGTATCCGCGTACTTTACGCGATTGCAACGGAGTTTCGATCCGAATCGAAACTTCGTGGCAATCGATCTACCGAGACTAAAACACTAGATTTATAATCACGAACTAGTTTTCTCAAAACTAATTAAATGTGGATTCCAACTACTGCATCCATATCAAACTTAAATCCAAAACGATGTAAAAATTACGACTACGAAACACTCCGAATCCCTAATGGAAAAGATAACATCACATGCAATCTTGGCAAAAACAAACATAACTTGAAACCCTAAAACCAAGATATCAGAACACCATAAAAATTTCGAGGACTTTTGCTACAGAAAAAAAGGCGAGGCCGGTTTTTTAGCAATCTCACCGGGTCAATTTTGGAGTTTTGCCCTCAAATTTCTCTGGTGTTCTAGTTATATCACATGTAACATTCTGCACTTGTTTAAAAATTTTTTAGAGGCCTTTAAAAAATCGACAAAAACTTGGTGTTCGAGTTTGCAGTTACGGAGTTGTTTCGTTTTCGTAATATTAACTACATCGTCTAACCTTCTAACTTTTGCTCTGATACCATGAAAGTGTACGCTAGCACCCCCACTGGATTTTACAAGCATCAAGCATGCCATTTTTAAAAAATTTGGGGTGCTAACTAACACTAACCTAGATTGTTAACTGGATGATTAGGATTTTAGTTTGTTATCAAAGTAAACTATAAGAAGTGAAGATGCCTATAACCTCGTAGATCGAGTCCTTCACTTTTTAAGCTCCGGGTTGTAGTCCACTAGGCTCCACTTGAGAGTTTGATCGAGCTTCCTCCGAAGACCTTCGTGTCGAAGATGATCCACACGAAGCTCACTAGCTCAAGCTACCTCTTCACTAATCTCCTATTAGTGAAGGAAACACACCACACCAAAGTGCTGGTTTGGTATGGGATGGTGAAGTAGGGGATTTAAGGCTCACTAGTTTGTGTTCAAACTTCATGTTTCACATCACATGTGAGGGGTTGAAGCTTGAAGCATGATGATGAGGAAGAATAAGAAGCTAGAGAGCAAAAATGAGAGCAACACTTGAAACAATGGCTAAGTGTTGTGAATGAAGTGTAGAATGGCAACCTATTGACCCTCACTCATTCAAGCATGGAGAAAAATACAATATAAAATTGCAACCATGCTTGAATAGTGAGTCAAGATGAATAAACAAAAGAAAAAGGCCATGCCTCACCATGCTCCCATTTTCCACCTCAATTTCTATTTTTCTCAAAAATAGAAAATAAGCCATGCTTCACACACACACACACACACACACAAGAAAATATTTAGTGAGCTAATGATATTAGTTAAGATATAATTATATCAAATATAATATATATCACATTATTAAATCAACACTTGATTTAATAATCCGGTTATATCACATATAACCGACTAATATAATTTATTTGTGTATCACATTATCAAATCAACACTTGATTCGATAATCCGGTTATATCACATAAAACCTAACTCGATAACAGATAACTGCCAGATTACAATACGGTATCATATACACGTATTGAATCAGGCCTACGCATATATCACATATGTGTCCTACTTCATTTCGCTTGAACCAGGGAACTCATGTGTGGGACTCTAAAGACTCGTCAATACGCCAGTAGTAGGTGATGATAACATCAGTCATATACAAGCCGTCAGCGGTACTAGCTGGATGTAACGGCTATCCAGGTATTGAGAGATATGAAGATCAACAAGCAAGCTTGTCCATACTCTCCATGAAGCCTATCAGTAACACTACCGTACAGTCCGGTCTTTTCATCGGATATGTCGCATATCATGTCTAGGGGTGGTAAACGTCAGACCTCAGTAACGTGATAAGTCATGCCGATGTCTGGCCTATAACGGTTCGAGAAACAACCGATAACTCTTATCGGTAAATCTCAGTAGTAGCCTTGGACAGGGAGTTCCAGTTATAGCCAATCGAGTATAGCGCAACATCAACCCACAATACCGGGAGAGACGAAACCCCTCCTATCGCTCATTGTTTCTATGTGACTCGGGACTGTACCAAAAATCCACCTGTTTGCACAACTCCTCTTGAGCGTGGTAGGGAGGAAATCAAAGCACAGTGGGAGCCACACAAGACTCTATGACGATCTTGGGTTTACAGACTAACCTGTACCAGTGTCACCAGAGGACTGTTATCTGACGATAGGTATACTACCAACTAGGAGTCCTCGGTGAGTCCGTTCGGTGTACCCATTCTCTAATGAGCACCTGTGTACAATCTTTGATGTCATACACCAATGGTTGTAGGATCAACTGTAATAACTCCAAATTCTGTGTATATAAAATTTATTTAAAGTCAATATACAATTGGGGTACTTACAATTCCTATGAATGCTATAAGTATTTGTTTTGATTTAGAACAGCAAGAAAACACTTGTAGCTCATTGATAAAGCCATGCACTGCTGTGACGTAGCCCCTATGATCGAATCCCCCCAGCCACATTATCTTTTTATTTAATTTTCTTTTAACCTTTTAGAAGTCCAAGAGTCTACACGTGCAACACACGTAATATGGTAAGTTACAGAATAATCAAACATGTTAAATAAGCTAGTTGAAGTGTCAGGGACACGTGGCCCTAATCCGAGCCCCCACCCCCATGATCCGACCGGCGAGATCGCATCTCGGGCCGGTACCGCTGGTTTGGCTTGGTACAAACCTTAATTTTTTCTTTTGTCCTAGACCCTTGGACTCCCCCCATAACTCCAGTATTATTTGTTTACTCTGCACATTTACAGAGAATATTAAAACCCTTCAAATTCTATTTTAATGCATTATTCATTCCCCATAAACCCTAGATTGCCCTATAAATACCACCATCATTTCACCCCTCCTCACTCACAATTCCCTGCCAAAACTCTCAAGAAATTTCCAAGTTCCTATAGTGTGCAAGTGGTGTTAATGAAGGGCGAAACTTCGACGAAGTTCCGACAACGACCTAAGGAGTTTCCGGCGACGAAACGACGCACCGGCGCTTCCCCACTCTTTCTCTTTCTCTCCTATACCTTATAAGCCTGTGAGTCCCATTTCCCCCTCTCATCTTCATCTTTACAAAGTTTCATTGCTAAAACCCGACGGAAGCGGAGTTAGTCCGACTTTCAATTCGATTTTCTTTAAAAACTATATTTTTCTTAATCAAGATAACTTCATACTCTCATATATTGATTAACAAACATTAAAAAACTCAACAAAATAAGTTTCACATCAAAATAATCATTTTTGTGACAATTATCGCATTTTTACATAAAAATACCACATACTATTCATTTCGAGATTAAAACCTTTATACATTGCTATACCTTTAGATAGTTTACGAGGTAATGACCCATCTCATCACAACACACATCTCTATCATAGCACAATTGATTTTGGTGCCATAGAATACGGGAAATACGACTTTGCAAATAAATCCCTTTAACTTATAAAACTGTTTTCTTAGAAAGATGTATTAAAACATTTCCATGCAATTGCGCCTCTACAACCCATTTTTGGGGACCCTGTTTCCTGATTTAAAATCAGGAAAGCTTATAGAGGAGGCATCACGTACTAGCACGTGACCAGCAGTCACGTGTTGGCACGTGACATTTAAAAGCAGTGGCAAAGGCACATCAGTTCCCTGATCAAGTCAAGAAAAAGGCTTCAGAAAAGGTCACGTGCTCACACGTGACCAGGGGTCACGTGTTGGCACGTGACAGTTGAACAGCTGCCAGAAAACAGAGCGCGGAAAGGAGAAGAAAGCTCGTTCCAGGGGATCACGTGCCTACACGTGACCAAGGGTCACGTGGTCACACGTGACCGGCTTGCAAAGCCTCTCTATTTAACAGAATTAAATTCTGAAAAGGATTCAAATCTTTCCAAAGGAAAATGATTATTTGGAACCGATTGGATTAAAGATTTAAAGGTGATTAAATATCACATATTTATGGAAAAATCTTGAACTTGGAAAGATTTCCCCTTAAAATCTAACCGAAATAACAAAGGGAAATCTCTGGATTTAAAATCTAATGGTGAATAAAATTCACCTAATAATCCAAAGGACCAGATGAATGATGAATGCAAATCAGATCTCTGAATGAATGCAAATCAAATCTCTCAATGAAAGATTCACTAAGACTAATTGATTCTGCTCCTTCTCTTATAAATAGGAGCCAACAGACATACAGAGGGAGAGAGGGAGGGATATACAGAAGAAGAGAGATAGAAAAAGAGAAATATAGAGCCTTGAGACTTTGGAAGAATTGGATCTTCTGCAGAAGAAAATCTTAGGTAAGAAATGGAAGGCCTCTAAAAGAGAATTTAATTCTCAAAAGAGTTCAACTCTTATATTAAAAGAAGAACATAGTTCTCTCTTTAGTAGAGGATCTGCAAAGTGCACATCTCCCCATGAATTGAGAATTTAATTCTCATTGGGTTGAGATCCTGCCATGCAGATCCAAAGCATAGAGAGAGAATGGAAATTTGAGAATTTAATTCTCACAGAATTATAGGAATTTAATTCCTTTAAGATAAAATTAGGGTTTAACCCTATGTTATAGGAATTTAATTCCTTCAGAATGAACAGAATCAGGGTTTAATCCTAATTAATAACTTAGTTCTGTCAAAATAACAGGGATTTAATTCCCTTAAGAAAGAAGAAATTAGGGTTTCACCCTATGACAGAATCTCATTCCTCAGAATATAAATTAGGGTTTAACCCTATTTAAGAATAATTCTCTAAAAGAGAATGGGAATATAATTCCTCTAAAGCTTTTGTTAGGGTTTAACCCTATGATAAAATTCAGTTCTTCACATATAGGAGGAATTTAATTTCTACAGGAAAATCAGAGTTCAACTCTATCAGAGAATATAATTCTTCAGAGGAAAATGGGGATTTAATGAAGAATTTAATCAGAAATTGCAAAGAGGCAGGGTCACGTGTTACCACGTGACCCCCGGAAAGATCTACGGAGAAGGGCTTTTGAGGCAATGCCTCCCGTGACCCATGTGACCCTTGGCAGAAGCTTTAACGCACAAACACTTAAATGCCCATCATGTGACTGCACGTGATGCTCCAAAGTATTCAATATTCTCAGCAGAACAAATAAAGAGAGGGCGTCCTCACGTGCTACCACGTGACCCCTCTTGCCTTAGTGTTTAACACTAAATTGGAACCTCTGAATTCAGTGTTTAACACTGTTTTGCCTTAGTGTTCAATATTAATTAAAGAGCTTTACTTGCGGCATTTAACACTGAATTTTTGAGTGTTTAACACTAAACTAAATCTCTGTTAACAGAGTTTAATATTAACTTTCTTAGTGTTCAACACTAAATTAAAATCTCTGTCACCAATGTTTAACATTGATTATCTTAGTGTTTAACACTAATTTGAGATCTCTGTTGCTAGTGTTTAACACTGATTCGTTTTAGTGTTTAACACTAATTTGAACCCCCTGTTGCTGGTGTTTAACACCAACTATCTTTTAGTGTTAAATTACTAACTTGTTCCCAGTGTTCAACACTGCTGGTCTTTAGTGTTTAATACTAACCTTAGCCCAATTGGTTAAGTGTCTAGAGGCAAAACCTCTCATGGACCAACAGGAAGCCAATATTCCAAATATGATTGGACTTAGCCCAAGATGGCCATAAGTCCTCAATTCAAACATAACTGGGCTAATGGGCCCATAACATAATTAATTGGTCTTGGTCCCAAACTGGGCCAAAGACTGTTTAATCTACCTTGGTTTAAGGGTACATCTCTTCACTCCTTTGATATTTGGCGTTGTAATTCCTCGACGTCTTCAAAGAGGTGGCGGGTCCCGATGACCATACACTGATACGGACTGTGGGGTCCTTAAACTCATGGACTATGAGGTCCTTAACCTTGACCGTGATGTCTTAAAACTAACGCCGTACTGTGGAGTCCTTAAATCCATGGACTATGAGGTCCTTAACCTTGACCGTGATATCTTAAAACTAATGTCGGACTGTGGAGTCCTTAAATCCACGGACTATGAGGTCCTTAACCTTGACCGTGATGTCTTAAAACTAACATCGGACTGTGGAGTCCTTAAATCCACGGACTACGACGTCCTTAACCTTGACCGCAACGTCTTAAAAGTAACACTGGACCGCAATGTCCTTAAACTACCTATTGACCGCAACGTCACTAAACTAAACAACAGGGCTCCCTTAATGGCTCTATTGTTGGATCTAAACGATCCCGTTAAGTCGATCTTAGTCTAAAAACTAGACTAACGTGTCCTTAACAAACGTTTAAGTCGATCTTAGTCTCCAATGAGGCTAACGAATCCTTAAACCCAAATCTAAGATAATACGGATTTGGACTAGTCCACGCCCTATGGGCGACGACATAATTCAGTCTCCGTATACAATCCACGGGCAACTAAACACAAAATAAACACACACGACACAAAGTGACCATCTGAAGAAGGAGAAAGTGGTTACCGCGATGCAGTAGCGTAATTGACTGTAGGGGCTTGCGCCTGCAGGGAAGAGCGTCCCCACAATCAAAAACCACTCAAGCGAAGGGGAATCTGACGAAGTCTGCTACATCGGACGCATCCGTCTAAACCTTCGATACACGGTGCCATAAATCAACTTGGCATTTTCGAAGAGGTAGACGGATAGCACCAATTAGCATCTGCCCCGAACCTCAGGCAAGACGTCTTCTCCGTCGCGCCGTCGTTCGGAGGGGAACAGATTCTGGCACGCCCGGTGGGACCTTTTCCTCTTTCCACTCCACACTTCGTGTGTCGTGTTCGCGAACCAAACATGGTTCACTAATGGTTGCCCTTGGGTTTCAAGGTACTAAGATTCGGCGTCTTGCTTATTACAGAAAGCAAAGAATCAATGGCTTCCGCTTGCGCGACATGCTCCAACTGCAATTGCAACCTACGCTCTGCCTCACCAGGAGGTATAGACTACGGACCCCAAGCTGCTTCGCTATTCACAATGCCCATGGAACAGGTCACTCGAGCCACCACAGGGTTGTTTTTTGGGACCATGCTCCCGCCGACAAGCTTCACCGCTCCGGTGCTGACAGCAGAAGCTCCCAAGAAGTCGGTCTTCTCCAGACTAGGCCAGAGCTCCTGTGGAACCACGATGGGGCCTACAATCCCAGAGAAGGCTGCTCCTAAGAAAATAACCAGTCCCGCTCCTGAAGTCGTCAAGGCGGCTTCTCCTTCCAAAAAGTCGGTCTTTACAAGATTGATTGTTCCAGCTCCCGCTCCTACTACCCGAAGGACATCAGTCTTTAACAGGCTGGCACCAGCAGCGATCCCCCACCTACACAGGGGGTAGGATGAGGCTATCGCCATCACCGATCCGATGCCATCAGCACGACACGCTCAACGTCGTTACTGGCGCCGAGTGAGGAAGGCCGGAGGCAACTCCCTTTCTGGGCTAACTCCTCCAGCCCCGACGACAGAAGTTAATGCTGCTGTTACAACTAGGAACAGTTTCGAGATGCTAAATAAGGTGCGTAGGAATTCTCCTACCGCGGTGCTAAAGAAGTCTCCCCATCCGCTGAAAAGGGCTATAGAAGTAAAGCCAGAACAGCTCCAATCTCCTCAACGGCTGTCCTCCCGAATTTATAAAGTCTGGCGGCAGACCTGAGACTCAGCGATCGATCCAAATTTCTCCTGCCAGCACAAGAAAATGAAAATCCAACAGGAAGTCAGTCACCAGGCTAAGCCACGAAAAGCAGTCTGGGTGCCCACCTCAACGGCCCCCTCAAATTCCACTGCTCATAAAAAGAGGAAGCCGGAGAAGACCCCCGGGCCTGCAACGAAAGCTAAAAGCGCTGAGCCCAGACGCCCTAAGGCTGGGAGCAGGATGGTCCATACTGTATACATGGCATCGGGGAAGGAAGACAGCCGTGCGTCTGCAGGTCATAGACCGCTTACACGGTCGGTGACCAAAGCTCAGGAGCAACAGCAAAAGCTCCAGGAAATGATGATCGCAATGGCCGTGCTTACTGGGCCGAAAGAAAGCCCCGAGGCGTCCTCGGATCAGCAACAAGAACAGGAAACCGACGCTGAGTTCCTCCGGAGGATGTTGGAAAAGAAAGACAAAGAGGCTGCGGAATAAGCGGCCAATATAAAGCAAATAGCCCACTTATTTCAAGACATGGTTGGGATGATGATTCAACAGGATCCTCCCGCGGAAGATCCCCCGATCGTCCTCGAAGATGATAGAGGAGAAACATCGAATCCACCACCGGCTCTTTCAACGGCCAAGGAGGAGACAATCTCCAAGGCTGACTTGGACGACTATATAGCCCAGCAGATCCGGGTTCATCATGCGACTGAAGCAGCTGGTCAAGTCGTAAAAACGGGGCGACCATATCCGAGCTAGTACGACCAAATCAAATATCCGCCGGGTTATACAATAACAAAATTCCACGTGTATAAGGGGACCGGCAATCCCCACCAACATGTTGCCCAGTTCAGGGCCCTTTGCGGCAACACCGGCGGTGATGATAAACTGTTGCTTCACCAGTTCATGGGCAGCTTATCAGAAACAGCGTTCGAATGGTATTCGGAACTCCCGAACGATTCCGTCAAGACGTTCGCTGAAATAGAGTTGCTATTCACTCAGCGATTCGCAAGCATCAACGAACGCACTCCAATAACGGCGTTGATTAATGCCAGGGTGAAACCAGGCGAAACGTGGGTCCAGTATGCTATACGCTGGTGAAATTTGTGGTCGAAATGCGAGCAACACATTGAGGAAGCGCCCGCGGTGGGCATGTTCGTGGGTACCCTAGACCCTCATGCAACTATCTCTCAGTTTATGATGTTCTTTAAGCCAACCACATTCCAGGCTCTAATCGACAAGTTGGCCCAGATGGACCAGATGGGTCACAGACCGCCTCCCCCGAAACCAGAACCTCGGAATGACAAGGGTAAAGGGAAGGCAACCTTCGTTGCGAGCACACAGCAACAACCCAGTGCCCCAAAGCTGGCGGATCAGCTGGAATAAAGGCGGCGGTATTACAACGAGAAGATGAAGCGCCCCTACTCGTTCCCGCGGGATAAGATGAAACGGTTATTCGAGTTGGCAGTACGCAACAGACTTATAAACCTGCCAAATCCAAGACGACCGCCACAACCCACTGAGGTGAACAACCCCAACTATTGCCCCTACCATCAAACGGTAAGCCATCCGATTGAGGTCGTTTTTAAAGGATGGATTGAAGATCAATACCTCCAGGGGAAGTTTGCACTATCCGAAAAATGGAAGGTGAACCTGCCACAGCCGCATACTCCTAAGAAAGCAGGTACACCGGGGGCAACCTGTTCCTTTATTGAAGAAGCTCCATGGGAGGCCGTGCTGTCAACTAAAACCAAAAGAATGCTGAGGGACCTTCAGGCGTGTCTGGCGGTCGAATAGAAGGACCCGCTTGAACCTCAAATCATTGAAGGGATGTCGAAGCCGTGCCCAACTACGAAGACTCGTGGTGATGGCCCGAATACTCACACCCAACCGTCAAAATCTTCGAAGAAAAAGAAGAAGGAATCCAAAAAGCCCGTGAAGCCTGGAGACAAGCGCACGGATTTACAGAAACAGATTGATGCACTGGAGGAGTACAATCAAGAGGCGCGGATTCCCGTCACACTGCAAGAGTTCTTCAACCACGTCTTTCAGGAGGAAGATGATGGAGAAAGCTCGTCAGATGAATCCGAGGGATATGTGGCAAGCTGTCATATGATCTTCCATTCGTTTACGGACGATGAAAGAACTCCTGGCACTGAGAAACTGGGGGCACAGCCTGAGCCAGAGCTTGTATGGCCAACAGATGAAATGATCGACGCCTTTCTAGACGAGATTCGTTTGAAGAGTAAAGCCGATCAAGAGCGTGAGAGGGCCGCATTGGAAGGAGCCAAATGCAAGCGACCAAATGAAAGAGTCGGAGCACTCCCGCCAGATCAAAAGATATCCGATGCGAATAAAAACGTGTTCAAGACGAGAAAAAGGTTTTCCAAAGCCATGTCAATGGGGATGAAGCTACCACCTTCGGAAGAGAACACGTTCGATGGGGCGGAGAGGCACCCTAATTATTGCTCATATCATCGAAAAATTTCGCACCCCATTGAGGAGTGCGATGCTTTTAAGATGTGGTGGCAAGGATATGTTGCTCACCGGCAACATTTTAAGCGCATGAAACGCAAGACTCGTCGGGAACGAAGAAACACGGCCGAAGAACACAAAAGAACTGCCGGCAATTGTTACACGGTTAACGCCGGAAGGTCACAAGTTCTTACCTTTGGAAGCGACTCTGATGAAGAAATGGCTCTGGGCCCTCTCTTTAAGGAATCCGTTTTAGGGAAAGAGGAAGAACCAGAGGCCTGCGAAAACATTCAGCTGCGCAATCGCATGCTCCCGGAAAAGAATCTCGGACCCACGAATAGAAAAGATAAGGGAAAGGAGAAGGCCACTGAGGATATCACCTTAGATGATTATGTCACGAAGGAGTTGGCTGCCAAAGATCCTCCCAGGAAGGGTAAAATGGACTACAACATCCTAGCGCACCTAAGAAAGCTATCTTCTCAGCTCAGCATTCTCGACGCCCTCCTATTATCAAAAGAAGCGCGAGATTCATTAATCAAGGCATTACAAGAACCCGAGCAATTCCAAGCCTTCCTCGCCGCAGAAAGGATGAAGGATGAACTGGAAGAAGTGCACACGGCCGACATCACTTTCGGTGACGAAGACCTTCTCCTCGGGACGTGCGACCATAACCGTCCCGTGTACGTCTCCGGATACTGCCACGATATCAAGATAGGAAAAATCCTGGTTGATAATGGATCCTCCGTCAATCTCCTTAATGTTCGGTTGTTGAAGGAAATTTGCATGAGCGTGCAGCACCTCGCTCGTGACAAAACTACCATCTCCAGTTTCGACTCCCAGTCGTCATGGACTCTCGGATCCGTGATACTAACATTACGCTTTGGACTACTCGTCACGGACATCAAATTTCACGTCATTGACGCCAAGACCTGCTACAACGCCTTGCTCGGTCGTCCTTGGTTACATGAGTACAACATCATCCCTTCTACACAGCATCAGTGTAAGAAGTACTTTAAGGATGGCTTCGAATACACCGTAACAGGTGAGCTGAACCTATTTTCCATGAACGAAGTCCGCAAGTACGAAGATGCGAAGTACTTTTTGCCAGATTTCGAGGATACAGAAAGGTGTCGCAAGCCGAAGAACAAAGCTGCTGCCACCATCCCTATTTTCGGGAGCGATACCGAAGAAGGAGAAGAGATAGTTTACGTGGGTCCGTCCCGACGCAACAACCCGGGACCGTCCGCCCCCATATTGATCTTCGGAAGTGACTCGGAAGATGAGGTTAATGCCGTGTTCTCCAGTCGGCCGTCAATACAAGCATCCCCTGGCGATGATCAGAGTTTGCAAATCACCATGGCGCCGCGGAAACACTACAAGGATCTCGACGCACTTCAGGCTCACAATGTGCAGGACCTGCAGACGTTTTACGTCCCTCCCAGGCGAAAGGGTGAAAAGGTGATCCTATTCTACCAATCTACAGAAACGAGAGTGGAGAAAGAGATATGGCATGGCGTGGATGTTACACTTGACAGGCTCCAACCCATCCGTTTGCCCAGATACTACACAAATGGACTAAAGAGACTATTGAAGCGCCAAGGGGTACCCTTAAAACAGACTGTTCGACAAGCTCGATTCTATAAGAGGATTTGGGATGTCCCTGGAACTCAACGCAAATTGCCCAACGGGAGAATGGAAACGCTCGGCCTTGGATACGTGAGATCCAGTAAATGGGAGCGAATCCACGGTAGCTACGCCGTATATAACTTCGATGAGGAGGAAAACGCCCTGTCCAGCAATGCCAACCCCTCGTCAAAACTGGATCCTACGAGCGAAATGCCGAGTCCGTCATTTGAAGAACGAACGGGCAGGCTTATCAGGAAGGCGGGTCAAACGGCTCGGGAAAATCACAACCGCGAGATGGCCATCTACGAGAAGGCCAGGACGCAACGTCTATTTCAACAGGCTGCAAAAGACAAAGGTACTCCTCCCAGTCAACCCGTTGTACAAAAGGCCCAACGCAGAGGCAGAAGTAAGTCAAGAGGCGGAAAAAGAAGTCGACAACAGCGACGCAGGATTAGAGAGTCGTGTGATCGGGCATTGCGCGGTCCGGATTTGTCCCTCATGAAAAAGATGAGTCGAGCGTATTCCTTCCCTCGAGACAAGACGAAGAAGCTACTCGAGCTCGCTATAAAACATCAAATGATCGCACTTCCGGAGTCTAAGCACCCTGAGCAAGTTAACGCGGTTTCTCATCCGGGCTATTGCTCTTATCCCCGAGCCATAGGACACCCTATCGAAGACTGCTTCACGTTCAAGAACTGGGTCGAAGACCAGTACCAGCAAGGCAGATTTGCTTTATCCAGCAGCTGGAGGGTAACGCCGTCACAAAAGCACGAACCCAAAGCCACAAGAGCAGAGCCAGATCCACATCAGTCTTGGAAGCGGATTCGCACTTGTCACATGATTACAATATTAAAAGAAGAGCCCGAGAACATGGATGACCTTCCCTGGTGCTTTAAGAACAGCAATGATGAGGTGATCTCAGAATTTCCACCAGCTCCGAAAGAACTGGAAGATGGCATACACACGACTGCAGATAACCTCAAAAATATTGAGTTGGGATCGGAAGACGATCCGCGACCAACATTCGTTAGCGAGCTACTATCTGAGGAAAGGGTGGCAGCGTTAAGAGACGTGCTTCTACAACATAGAGATTGCTTCGCGTGGAACTATTCCGAGATGCCGGGATTAGATCCAAAGATTGCTGTGCATAAATTAGCAATATCCCCGGATATCAAGCCAGTCAAGCAGGCGCCGAGACGGATGCGGCTTGAGCTTGAAATGAGCATTAACGCCAAAGTCAAGAAACTAATCGATTCCGGGTTTATCCAGGAGGTACAGTATCCTGATTGGGTCGCCAACATCGTCCCGGTAATGAAGAAGAATGGGACATGCGCATATGTGTGGACTTCCGAGATCTCAATAAAGCCTTCCCGAAGGACGATTTTCCGGTACCGTTCACCGAGCTGATGATAGACAATACGTCCACTCATGAGGTCTTCTCCTTTATGGACGGTTCATCAGGGTACAATCAGATAAAAATGCATCCCGAAGACCAGAAGCACACCGCTTTTCGGACTCCTTTGGGTATATTCTGCTACAAAGTTATGCCCTTCGGTCTAAAGAATGCCGGTGCTACCTATCAAAGGGCCATGACAAAGATCTTCGATGATCTCATATATGAAATCGTCGAGTGCTATATCGATGACCTTGTAGTGAAGAGCAGGTCATACGAAGAGCATTTAGAGCATCTGAAGACCGTATTTCAACGCCTTCGGCAATATAATTTGAAGATGAATCCCCTCAAATGCGCGTTCGGAGTCTCCTCGGGTAAATTCCTGGGATTCATCATCCGATACCGAGGTATCGAAATAGATCCATCTAAGATCAAGGCGATCATTGAAATGCCACCCCCAAGGACTCTCAAACAGCTGCGGTCTCTCCAGGGGAAGCTTGCGTACATCCGGCGGTTTATCGCCAACCTGTCAGGCAAGTGCCGTCCTTACAGCCACCTGATGAAGAAGGGAACCCCGTTCATCTGGGACCAAAAATGCCAGAGCGCGCTAGATGAGATCAAGCAGTACCTGCAGAACCCGCCGGTGTTAGCTGCTCCAGTCAAGGGAAAGCCTCTCATTCTTTATACAACCGCCCTAGAAGGTTCTTTAGGCGCATTATGGGCGCAAGAAAACGACCAAGGGAAGGAGATAGCGCTCTACTACTTAAGTCGAGTTCTGCTGGGGGCAGAAAGCAATTACTCCCCAATCGAAAAACATTGCCTGGCGCTAATCTTTGTGATAACAAAACTCCGGCACTATGCATTGGCACATGAAGTCCGTCTTATATCAAAGGTGGACCCCCTAAAATATCTAATGTCAAAGGCCATATTGACGGGGAGGCTCGCTAAATGGGCCTTACTCTTGATGGAGTTTTCAATAACCTATCAGCCTCTCAAGGCGGTGAAAGGCCAAGCCATCGCCGACTTCCTTGCTGAGCATCCAGTACCTGCCGGTTCACCTCTAAACTGCGATTTGCCGGACGAACATGCATTTGACGCGATCGACGGTGGTGATACCCGATGGGAACTTTATTTCGATGGGGCATCCTCCGTAAAGAAGCGCAAACAAAGTACCCCATTGATCAAATCAAGGGTATGCCTCGTCTTCGTAACGCCACAAGGACGGATAATGCGCTTTGCTTTCTCCTTAACGGAACCGAGGAAAAATAATGAAGCCGAATACGAAGCTTTGATAGCAGGCCTCGAGATCGCCATTGACATGGGAATTGAAAACCTCCTCATATACGGGGATTCTCAACTGGTCGTTAGTCAAGTAAACGGCGACTACCAAACGTGTAAACCGGAGTTGGTGAAATACGGTGAAAAGGTGCAACAACTGTTGACCCAAATTCCCTCCTATACTTTGGAGAGCATACCACGCGCGGAAAATAGCAAGGCAGACGCGTTAGCTAAGCTCGCTAAAGAACTGGCTGATGAGAACCTCGACGACGTCAGAATCGTGGTACAAAGCCGTCGAGTGCTCGCCCCAGCGGAAATATCTCCGAAATCATTGATTGTTAGAGGTTCTGCGTGTTCAAGTTTTAGTTAAATACCGCAATCAAGACGGTTTCGCTCGTAGCTAGCCGGTTGAGTACGGGTCGTCCGCAGGGAGATGGGAGTCTTTTTCTATGTGTTTTAACGAGTTAAGTCCGAGAGTCCAGATTTGTTTGTGATTATCTAAGTGTTAAAATGATATGTAAAGAGAGCTTGTTAGGGTTAGGATTAGGTTAGTTTGAGTTAGGAGTCTCCCACATCTTTCGTTGCCCCTCTTAATATCGGTGTTACGGTAATCGGCAACAACGGGGATTGGCACGACTAGGAAGGAACTTGCGAGTATAAGCTAGGCTTTCCAACGCATAAGTTCTTCCTTTTGGTGCTTGTCCGTCCGTTCTTGGCTCTTAGCCATAACCTCCGGTTAATTCAACTACAACCGGTCTCACTACGGAATCACCGCTATCATGTAGGATAGGGTGCCGTAAGGAGCGGATTGTGGTTCAATTAACGGGAGTCGAATTAAGCTGTTGGGCAAGGAAAGAGTGAGAGAGATTTCCTTCTCTCAAACTTCCCTTATCCTACCCTAACAAGTATGAAACTACTCACACATCATGATACGAAAAAAATAAAACAAAACAAACGAGGAAGATAGAAAGAAGGAGATTAGAAGATAACAACTAGCTATTTGCGACCTCACCTTGGCGAGGATCAAGCGAAAGCTTCATGGTTGCTTTAAGGATAAAGAAAAGAGAGAAGAAAGAAACAACAAAAAATAACAACAACTAAGTTAACAAATGAAAATTACAACAATTAACAAGAGAATGAGACAAGCATAATAATAAACGGTTCTTCTTTATTCATCATTCTTCACTCACAAGCTCACTACAAGTTTTAATGGAGAAGAGATGAGAAGAGGAAGAAGAACATGTATTCTAAAACCTAGAGAAAAAAATACAAGATTATGCACCCTTTCCTTCACAAAGTTCTGGGCTATTTATAGGCTGAAAAATGAAAACCTAGGGCAACAAGCAGAACTAACATGGAATGACAAAAATACCCCCAAAGTTTGACAATCTGCCGCCACAGTACGGCCGCGGAACCGCGGCCTAGACCCCCCTTTTGCCGCGGTTCCGCGGCGGTATGGAAGAGTTGGGCCTTCATTTTTCCTGTGCTTCCCTGGTTCTGTGTGTCCTTTATTCTGGTATATATATTTTCTCATATTTTCTTCACAATTTTTCCAGAATTTCTGTTGAGGGAAAGGTGATTTGAAGTGGACTTTTTGTCATGATTTCCTCGAGCTCCGCGTAGATTTCTTGGATCTTGTGCTGCCATTGAGCCTTGTGCATGAAGGTGACAATCGATTTGCCATTTTGTCTCCTAAACTGGTGTGTGGCAACAGACGGATAAAGAGCGGAGATCCGTGTTTTATCTGTGGTTGGCAGGAACCCGGATTTTGTCGTGTTTTCCATGAATTTCACCGTTTTAGAACCGAGAACCTGTATCCTGCAATTGACTAGCAAACACGGCTCAAGAGTATCTACCGATAAGCAATGTGATAAAAATTGGGCGGTATAAAAATGCAAAAATCTGATATGAACAAATACCCTCAAACTTATCATTTGCTCGTCCCGAGCAAAGCCAATTTATTCACAAAAAATTTCCTAACCTCACTTTCGCAGGGAACGCGATTGCACTGAGCATGTGCAACAAGCCGTTAAACCTCTAGGTGTCCCTAGTAGGAGGAGTGTTGTCTCCTGAGGGTTTTCAGCGGATACTACCCACAAAATCCGGTCAAGTTGGTTTTGTAAAATAACTAAGATTCAAATCCTAAAGTTTTGTTTCAGAAAATAACAATTCTATTATCCTAAGTCTAGACTATCGAACCCTTATTTTTCACACCTCGCTTCTTATTTAACTACAGATTTCATATGTCTTTACGTGCAGTGCAAATAGTGTCGTTAAGTTCCAGAAAGGTCGAATAAAGTCCTCATAATAAAGCCCGGATAAGAATTTTGAAAGGATCACATAAGTTTTATAAAGAGTTAAGCATTTTTCAAGTTTCGTTTTCCAGTAAGATTTCAACTTCAGAATTTCTATCTTCTTTAACAGGAAACCAGGTCTTATTTTTCACTCCACCCTTTTCTTGTTTTCATTTCATACACACCTCTGTGATCGTGCAATAGTCTTTATCATAGAATAAAACCTTCATATCTCCGCTAAAATTTTTATAAAAGCCTGTCTTTTATCAAGATTATTCTCACACAAAGAACCGTTAGGAATTTTAACTCGGAGAGAACACTTGCTTGACTTTGTTTTAATCTGGACTTTCTAGGCTTCTTAGCGAGCTTTGGGCCAATGCACCCAAACCAGTTGGTTTTAGGGCATTAGGTGTAGAAACACCCCAGCGGACTTAATTACTCAAGTTACCTAGGTCCAAAAACAAAAGACAGTTTGGCGTGAAAATCAGATGATTTAATACGAACGGAGATATAACCGGCAGTTCAGTTATTTTTTTGGATAAAAGACGTGTTTAGTGGGTTTGGGTGTGTAATCATTCCAATCAAGTTCCAGATAGGTTATTTTTCAGACTTATTTCCAATTAAGGCATCAATAACATTCCTTCATATTCACTCACTTCATAAACTATTCTTGATATCACTTATTTCCGAACAAACCTATTTGATCCTTAGAAAATCATTTATTCGTTTAAAAGTTTTTAGACATAAAAAGACTTGTCATCTAATTTCCAAAAACTCACGACACGTGTAGTGTGATGTAAAGACGTATAACAGCTATAGTTAACTTTAAAGGAGGGTTATCTTTCAGGTTTTCAAAATCTAAACATAAGATTTAGTTATTCTTATTTTATCAAACAAAACCGTCGAAATGTTGAATCAGAGTCCTCCCACTAGCTAACTTGACAGAAAAGTTTTTATGTTTTTAGAAAATTTTCAGATTTTTATGGATTTTATGGATTTTAATATGCAGATGCAAAATATACATATGAATGCGAAGGTAAGAAGTGCGTACCGAGCGTACCCCCAAACTTAAACTGGACAGTGTCCTCACTGTCATTGCATGAAGAGATCATTTGAAGGGTCAAAATTGTCGGTTAGCGATACACAATTTTTTTTTTGTTTTTAAAGAAAAGAATATACACAAATATATACAAAATGGTTTGTACATACCCCCAAACTTATTTGGAACAGTGTCCACTGTTCTTGGCTGGATAACCGAAGTTTGGAGGTAGGCAGAGGAAGATCATGCAAGGTAAACCGGCTCCTGTAAGAACAGGAGCTCCTCTGTTGGTTCGGCGCTAAGGTACGGTTTAAGTCGGTGTCCGTTCACTTTGAAAAATGAACCGTCCTTTGGATTTTCCAAATCCACAGCGCCATGCGGATACACATTCCGCACAAAATACGGCCCTTTCCAGCGAGATCTGAGCTTTCCTGGATGGAAGTGAAGTCTGGTGTCGTAAAGCAGTACCTGCTGACCAGGTACGAAGGTTTTGCGCAAAAGGTGTTTATCATGAAACACCTTCGTTCGATTCTTAACGACAACCGCGTTATCGTAAGCCTCATCCCTAAGCTCGCTCAGTTCGTTCAACTGCAGCTTCCGATGGTTGCCCGCATCCTCGAGAGACAGATTCAGCTCCTTTATCGTCCAAAATGCGCGATGCTCTATTTCGACAGGTAGGTGGCAGGCTTTTCCGTACACAAGCCGATAGGGAGACATGCCAAGGTCGGTCTTATAAGCGGTGCGAAATGCCCAAAGGGCATCAGTGAGTTTCAGCGACCAATCCTTACGGTTCTTGGAAACCGTCTTCTCCAGTATCTGCCTGATTTGCCGATTTGAAACTTCGGCCTGCCCGCAGGTTTGGGGGTGGTAGGGCGTGGATAGCTTATGATTAATGGAGTATTTCCGCATCAAGGCCTCGAAAGTCTTGTTGCAGAAATGACTTCCATTGTCACTAATGATCGCTCGGGGGTGCCCAAACCGGGAGAAAATGTTTTCTTTAAGGAACCTAACGACAACCTTGTTGTCGTTAGTCCGGCTGGGCACAGCCTCGACCCATTTAGAGACGTAATCAACAGCGAGAAGGATGTATAAGTTCCCAAAAGAGCTGGGAAACGGCCCCATGAAATCTATCCCCCAAACATCAAAAATCTCCACAACCAAGATCGGTTGGAGCGGCATCTCGTTCCTCCTGGATATCCGGCCCATGTGTTGGCACCGGGAGCAAGTCTTGCAATAGTCATGAGCGTCTTTGAAGAGTTGTGGCCAGTAGAAACCACATTGCAAGATCTTCTCAGCTGTCTTTCTGGGCCCAAAATGCCCGCCACACGCTTGATCGTGGCAAAATGACAGCACACTCTTGAATTCCTCGTCAGGGACACACCGACGAATAATCTGGTCGGGACAGTACTTGAACAAATAGGGTTCGTCCCAATAAAAGTGTTTTACTTGGGATAAGAAGCGAAGTCTGTCCTGACTTGACCATTCAGTCGGTAGTAATCCCGTGGCCAAATAGTTCACAATATCTGCGAACCAGGGTTCGCAAGATACTGTCAAGAGCTGTTCATCCGGGAACACATCGTTGATCGGAATTGGAAGCGAAGGCGAAGAAGGAAATCGTGAGAGATGGTCGGCAACCACGTTTTCACATCCTCGTTTGTCCTTAATGACAAGGTCAAACTCTTGAAGCAAGAGGATCCAACGGATTAACCGAGATTTTGCATCTTTCTTCGCAAAAAGATGGCGCAGAGCAGAATGGTCTGTGTAGACAATGACTGGAGAGCCGATGAGGTAGGGTCTGAACTTTTCTAAAGCAAATACAACAGCTAAGAATTCCTTCTCAGTTGTTGTATAATTGAGTTGGGCGTCGTTCAGGGTTCGGCTCGCATAATAGATTACGTGCGGCATCTTGTTGATGTGTTGTCCAAGGACAGCACCAATGGCAAAGTCGGATGCATCACACATAATCTCGAATGGGTGCGTCCAGTCAGGTGAAGAAAGAACGGGAGCAGAAGTGAGTGAGCGTTTTAGTGACTCGAAGGCAGTCACACAGCTCGAGTTGAAGTCGAATGGCGTATCCTTGGCCAGCAAAAGAGTCAAGGGCCTAGCAATCTTGCTAAAGTTCTTGATGAACCGTCTATAGAAACCGGCATGGCCAAGGAAGGCTCGGATATCTCTGACGCATCGGGGAGGAGGTAGATTGGAAATGACCTCAATCTTTGCTTTGTCAACCTCTATGCCATTTTTCGAGATGATATGTCCTAAGACAATACCTTCGCGCACCATGAAGTGGCATTTCTCCCAATTCAAAGTGAGATTCTTGTCCTTACATCGGGTAAGGACAGCGTCAAGATGCAGCAAACACTCGTTGAAGGAATCGCCGAAGATGGAGAAATCATCCATGAAGATCTCCAGAAATTTTTCCACCATGTCTGAGAAAATTCCCATCATACACCGCTGGAAGGTAGCGGGCGCATTGCATAACCCAAAGGGCATGCGACGATATGCAAACGTGCCGAAAGGACAAGTGAATGTGGTCTTGTCCTGGTCTTGTTCGGCGATGGGAATCTGATTATAGCCGGAGTAGCCATCAAGAAAGCAGTAGTACTCGTGTCCGGCCAATCGTTCGAGCATTTGGTCAATGAAAGGTAGCAGAAAGTGGTCTTTCCGCGTTGCGGCGTTGAGTTTTCTGTAATCAATGCACACTCGCCACCCAGTTTGGGTGCGAGTAGGGATTAACTCGTTCGCCTCGTTAGTGATGACCGTGATGCCCGACTTTTTGGGGACAACATGGATGGGGCTAACCCACTGGCTATCAGAGATAGGGTAAATGATACCACTATCTAGACATTTCACGATCTCCTTCTTCACAGCCTCTTTCATGACTGGATTGAGACGTCTTTGTGGATCCCGGGCTGGTTTGGCATCATCCATCAGATGAATGTGATGCTCAACGATCAGGGGACTAATCCCCTTGATGTCCGCCATGGACCAGCCAAAAGCTTGCCTGTTGCTGTGCAAGACCGCGAGAAGGGCTTTCTCTTGCTCGGGAGCTAGAGAAGCCGAGATGATGACAGGGAGGGTCTCGTTCTCACCTAAGTAAGCGTACTTAAGGTGAGACGGCAAAGGCTTGAGTTCGAGCGTTGGAGGTGAAACGATTGAAGGCAAGATTGGTGCAAAGGTCTCGAACTCAAAGGACTCCAGCAAAGGTTCAAAACGAGTGTAGGCGACCGAGTCGGATGGTTCAGGTAACTCATCCGGAAATTCGAAAGATTCAAACTCAGGTTGTGCGCGGCTAAGATCGTTTGAGAATGTGAAACACTCGTAGTCGTTGTCGCGCGCAGAAACAGCAGCAGGTTCGAAGAGGAACGCACTAGTGGCGTCAAGATTATCGTGATCAAACAGAAACTCCTCGAATTCACACTCTTCTGGGGTGATCTCCTGGATCGAGCAGACGTCCAGTATATGAGCATTAGGTTCGACGGGCTGATTCCCCAACCTAAAAATGTTGAGTTCAAGCGTCATGTTTCCAAAAGAGAGGTTCATCGAACCGTTGCGACAATTGATCACAGCATTTGAGGTTAGAAGAAATGGGCGACCGAGTATCACCGGAATTTGATTCCGGGGGTTAGCTACAGGCTGTGTGTCTAATACAATGAAGTCAACGGGGAATATGAAGTCCCCCACTTTGATTAACACATCCTCTAGCTCACCCCTAGGATGGGTGATCGATCGGTCGGCCATTTGGAGAGTGCAGTGCGTGGGTTTCAGCTCTCCGACGCCTAATTGCTCGTATACTGAATACGGAAGCAGGTTAACACTGGCACCAAGATCTAATAGTGCGCGGTTGATGTTCTTATCCCCAATGGTAATTGAAATCGTAGGACAGCCAGGGTCCTTCCGTTTTTGTGGTAAAGATTGGGTAAGGGCATCACTCACAGCACTAGCCAAGAAAACTTTCTTGGGTATCTGAGACTTCCTCTTTTTCGTGCACAAGTCCTTTAAGATTTTCGCGTAGGACGGGACTTGTTGGACAGCATCTAAAAGAGGAATGTTATTGTTAACCTGCTTAAATAACTCCAGAATCTTCTCCATTTGAGGATTTTGTTTATTAGACCTCAACCGGTTTGGAAATGGAACATTTTGAAAATTGGTTGAGTCTAATACTGGAGGAGGAGATTGTGGAGTTGGAACGGATCCCAGAACAGGTGTTTTCATGGAGTGAGAAGTGGGTCCGTTCAGAGCAGAAGAAAAGGAAGGAGAGCCTTGTGAAGAACGGAGAATAGGCTCAGAAGACGAAGAAGAAGAAGAAGAAGAAGAAGAAGAAGAAGAAGAAGCAGCGACCGGGGTGTCATCGTTGATCCGTTTGCCAATGTTGTTTTGCAGCATCCTTCCCGATCTCAATGTGGTCACGGCACTCACATTATGGTTCTGTTGTTCAAGAGTAACATGTGCATTATGTGGGTGACCGGGATTTGGGAGTGGCTGGGACGGGAGCTTCCCCTTTTCTCGCTCGCTTAAGGCCGCGTTCAGCTGTGCAATCTGGGCCTCGATGGTCTTGATGCTTTGCCCGTGTGCGGCAGTGTGTTGCACTAAGGACTGAATGGAAGACTGGATGTTTGCGGTGGACTGAGTCGATTGTTTGACGAACGCCTCCAGACTTCGTTCGAGCGAGGAAACCTTATCGTTGTTTGACGGAACAAAGTTGTTTGGTGGAAAAGAATTGTTGGGTGCAAAGTTGTTCGTCTGATTTTGGAAAGGTTGGGGTTGGAAGGGCTGCTGAAACTGCTGTTGAGTTTGTTGTTGCGCTTGTTGTTGCGGCGGAGGGCCCCTTTGGAAATTGTTGCCTTGGAATTGATTCTGATTCTGATTCCAGGCGAAATTGGGATGGTTTCTCCAACCGGGATTGTAGGTGGAAGAGTATGGATCATTCCTCGGTCTTTGCTGGAATGCAGCATTAACCTGATCCTGTCCTTGCGATGGTGGATTGTAAGGACACTCTTCGGTCAAGTGAGAAGGATCTGAACAACAAGCGCAGATGGTACGAAGGGGAAGAACAGGGGTAGGAGCAGGAGAAGAGAATTTGCTCTCTAGTGCTTCAAGCTTTCTCGTTATTGCAGCCATTTCAGCTTTCATCGCAATAGAGACGTCAAGTTGGTGAATTCCTACCCTAGACTGACCGGTAGAAGTGGAGGTAGAAGAAGAAGAAGTCGGTCTGGTTCTCTCCTATTGTAGCGTTTGCTCCGCAAGGTCGTCAAAGAATTGCCACGCTTCCTCGTCAGATTTGGATAGGAAGTGGCCCTGACAGATGGTTTCCAACAACTGCTTCGTTGCTGGGTTCAGGCCCTCGTATAAGGTTTGGCAAAGTTGCCATTTCTCTATACCGTGGTGAGGACACTGAACAAGAAGGTCTTTGTACCGGTCAAAGCATTTCCAGAAGGGTTCAGAAGGAAGCTGAGAGAATTGGTTGATTTCATTGTGAATCCTTGCGGTTTTATGATTCGGATAGAACTTTTTGAGAAACGCTTTAACAAACTCGTCCCAACTAGTTATAGAATGGGAAGCGGTGCTATACAGCCATTTTTCAGCAAGATCGCATAAAGTGAACGGAATGACCCGTAGACGTATAGCATCGTCCGACAGTTGGGTGGTTTTCATCATGGCACAGACGTTTTGAAATTTGTTGATGAAGATATAGGCATCTTCAGATTCAAGCCCATGAAATCGTGGAAGCATGTTGATGAAGTGGGGCTTAATTTCAAAATTATCCCCATTGGCCGGTGGAAGAGAAAGGCAGGTGGGGAGTGCAGAATGGGTGGGATAGAAACGATCCTGGAGCGCAATTCGCGGCGGTGCTACAACAGGCGGGTGTGGTGGGTTATTGGTCTCCGTAGGAGGTGGAGCCAATCCAGGGGTGGTCAAAGAGATGTTCGGATTAAATCCTGACATCGCGGAAGAAGAGGTCGGTGAAAGTGAAGGTGAAGGCGAAGATGTATGAACAGAATTCCGGTCAACGTCGGAGTTGGCCGGCAAAGGTAGGGGTAAAAGAGGAGTGGACGGAGTATCGACGTCTGAGTCGATCGCGTAGTCGGTAGCGACTAACGTAACGCGGACAAGGCGGGCGCTAGTGTCCCGAGTCCAAACGGACATACACTAAACGAGTTTAGTATAGTCAAAGCGGAGAAGGTGAGGGTAAGAAAACGTCAATGGAGAAAGGCGATGGGTGGTGGGTGAAAATGGATCTTGGCGACAAAGGGCAAGTTTTTATAAAAGTTTTTGATTTTTTCTTTTTTTTTAGAAAGAGCTTTACAGAAATATGTATGGACTTACGGCTTTAAGCAATCACAAACAAGATATGCACAATCACACCTAGATCTAGGGTCACCTAGGTCTGCTAGACCTGCTCCAGAACTTGATTGTCGAAGCAAAACTGTGTCGAGAAACGGGCTTAAAAATACACTGATCACGAGGCCAGGTAAGTGCAGAGATAAGGGGAGGTTTTCCAACGCTTTCGCGAAGTTCCTTAATTAAATAACCCTTTCTCTTTTGGCGGTTGCGCCGTTAACACTTTCCTAGACACCCCGTAAACAATATACCGTTAAGCGAGGTTCTAAACACGGTTTAACTTCTCCTAATGAGCGCGAAGTCCTTAGGGCTGAAGTCTAGTATTTTTTTAATTACAATGGACAATGCATATGCTTTTGTGATTTTTGGGGTCCTGGGAAGGGTGATGAAATCCCCACCCAATCTGAATTGGTTTCAAGCCCCTTAAGTCCGTATTAAAGAATGCAAAGCGATAACAAATCAACTGCAAACAATTTTTATTTTTAGCGCGCGCAAAGAATCCTGCACAAAAATAGTTTATTGGAAGGGGGAAGAGAGTTTGCGCAAAGAAATCTGCAGAAAACACAATTTATTGGAGTCCAGAGGAGTGGGGAGGAGAAGAAAGAGTTACCCAGAAATTTTGGGCTCCTGAAGCCACTAAATGGCCGCGGTTCCGCGGCCAAACACCACCTTAGGCCGCGGTTCCGCGGCTATATGGAGGAATTGGAGCTTCAAATTTTTGGGGTGTGCTGGTATGAGTCTCCTCTGCTTGTCTGGAGTTGAGGAATCTGTGTTTGCTCACTGTATATGCTCCAGATTTTTCAGTAGACCGTTTGCTTCGTTTTGTCCGTCGCGGTGTAGCCGCGAAATGTGGGTCTATCTTCCCACGTCTTTGGCACTGAACTTGAACTCCGTATATTCTACGTCTTGGCCACTGAACTCGAACTTCGTATTTTCCTGCACACTTGCACAAAAACTAATCAAAAATAACAAGAAGATTTTTTACAAAGTATTTTTTTTTGTTGTTTTTCGGTTGTTTTTATATTCACAAGTTAACCCGAAATTACACAAAGAAATAAACTACCGTCTCCCCGGCAATGGCGCCATTTGATTGTTAGAGGTTCTGCGTGTTCAAGTTTTAGTTAAATACCGCAATCAAGACGGTTTCGCTCGTAGCTAGCCGGTTGAGTACGGGTCGTCCGCAGGGAGATGGGAGTCTTTTTCTATGTGTTTTAACGAGTTAAGTCCGAGAGTCCAGATTTGTTTGTGATTATCTAAGTGTTAAAATGATATGTAAAGAGAGCTTGTTAGGGTTAGGATTAGGTTAGTTTGAGTTAGGAGTCTCCCACATCTTTCGTTGCCCCTCTTAATATCGGTGTTACGGTAATCGGCAACAACGGGGATTGGCACGACTAGGAAGGAACTTGCGAGTATAAGCTAGGCTTTCCAACGCATAAGTTCTTCCTTTTGGTGCTTGTCCGTCCGTTCTTGGCTCTTAGCCATAACCTCCGGTTAATTCAACTACAACCGGTCTCACTACGGAATCACCGCTATCATGTAGGATAGGGTGCCGTAAGGAGCGGATTGTGGTTCAATTAACGGGAGTCGAATTAAGCTGTTGGGCAAGGAAAGAGTGAGAGAGATTTCCTTCTCTCAAACTTCCCTTATCCTACCCTAACAAGTATGAAACTACTCACACATCATGATACGAAAAAAATAAAACAAAACAAAAGAGGAAGATAGAAAGAAAGAGATTAGAAGATAACAACTAGCTATTTGCGACCTCACCTTGGCGAGGATCAAGCGAAAGCATCATGGTTGCTTTAAGGATAAAGAAAAGAGAGAAGAAAGAAACAACAAAAAATAACAACAACTAAGTTAACAAATGAAAATTACAACAATTAACAAGAGCATGAGACAAGCATAATAATAAACGGTTCTTCTTTATTCATCATTCTTCACTCACAAGCTCATTACAAGTTTTAATGGAGAAGAGATGAGAAGAGGAAGAAGAACATGTATTCTAAAACCTAGAGAAAAAAATACAAGATTATGCACCCTTTCCTTCACAAAGTTCTGGGCTATTTATAGGCTGAAAAATGAAAACCTAGGGCAACAAGCAGAACTAACATGGAATGACAAAAATACCCCCAAAGTTTGACAATCTGCCGCCACAGTACGGCCGCGGAACCGCGGCCTAGACCCCCCTTTTGCCGCTGTTCCGCGGCGGTATGGAAGAGTTGGGCCTTCATTTTTCCTGTGCTTCCCTGGTTCTGTGTGTCCTTTATTCTGGTATATATATTTTCTCATATTTTCTTCACAATTTTTCCAGAATTTCTGTTGAGGGAAAGGTGATTTGAAGTGGACTTTTTGTCATGATTTCCTCGAGCTCCGCGTAGATTTCTTGGATCTTGTGCTGCCATTGAGCCTTGTGCATGAAGGTGACAATCGATTTGCCATTTTGTCTCCTAAACTGGTGTGTGGCAACAGACGGATAAAGAGCGGAGATCCGTGTTTTATCTGTGGTTGGCAGGAACCCGGATTTTGTCATGTTTTCCATGAATTTCACCGTTTTAGAACCGAGAATCTGTATCCTGCAATTGACTAGCAAACACGGCTCAAGAGTATCTACCGATAAGCAATGTGATAAAAATTGGGCGGTATAAAAATGCAAAAATCTGATATGAACAATCATCCGAAGAAAAGGGAGCGATTGAGCAGACGACTCTACAAATAAAAGACCGTAAGAAGGCTGAGGACTGGAGGGAAGTCTTCATAGACTACTTTAAGTCCCACCGAATGCCCGAAGAAGCATCCTCAAGACATCAGCTCATGAAACGAGCTCTATCTTTCGCTTTCGTCAATGATACTCTATACAAGAGGTCATTTGACTCTCTGTGGTTGAGATGCTTAGGACCTGACGAAGCAGAAAGAGTCGTTCAGAAAGTTCATGATGGAATATGTGGTTCTCATCAAGCAGGCCCGAAGATGAAGTTAAAAATTAAACGGATGGGTTACTACTGGCCCACGATGATCCAGGACTGCCTCGAGTATGTGAAGCAATGCCACTCATGCCAAATCCATGGGGATTTCATCCACCAGCATCCGAATCCACTACATCCAACGGTGGCTAGCTGGCCATTCGAAATGTGGGGAACTGACATAGTCGGCCCCATCGAACCGGCATCATCCAGAGGACACCGTTTCATCCTGGCGACGACTGATTACTTCTCCAAATGGGCGGAAGCAGTACCGCTGAGGGAAGTGAGGACGGAGAATATCCTCCACTTTTTCAAGACGCACGTCATTTATCGGTTTGGAATTCCGCGGCGGATTATCTCCGATAACGGGCCAGCCTACAGAAGCCATAAGATTAGCCGCTTCGCGCAACAACATAATATAGACTGGAGATACTCCTCAGTTTATAATCCACGAGCTAACGGTCTGGCCGAGGCCTTCAATAAGACCTTGACAAAGATCATAAAAAAGACGGTGTCCCGAAATAAGAGGGACTGGCACGAGAGACTGCAGGAGGCTCTTTGGGCATATCGAACTACGTTCAAGACGGCCACGTACACGACGCCATACGCATTGGTATTCGGTACGGAAGAGGTACTCCCCCTCGAGATAGAGCTACCTTCTCTACGAGTGGCAGTCCACCACGAGTTGACAGACGAAGAAAATGCTCACCTTCGGCTTGAGGAGCTTGATGCCCTTGATGAAACACGGCTCGTAGCACAACAAAACTTGGAGGCTTATAAAGCAAAGATGACGCGCTCGTATGAAAGATTGACCCGACCGAGGACATTCCGCCAAGGCGAACTCGTGCTAGTGGTCAAGAGGCCTATGATCCCCAACCGCGCCAAGCGGGGAAAATTCGAGCCGAACTATGAAGGCCCGTACATCATAGACAAGGTCTATCAGGGTGGAGCCTATCTACTCATGGATATGCACGGTGAAAGGCCTTTCAGGCCGATAAACGGCCGCTTCCTAAAGAAATACTACACTTAAAGAGCCACAGCCTAGGTTAACGATAGATGACGACGACTATGTCCGCTCGCTATCTTCCTAAGCTCAAGCTCTATAGGTAGTAGTTGGCCTTCTCCACGACGGACCGAAACGTCCTTAAACTAACGACGGACCGAAACGTTCTTAAACTAACGACGGACCGAAACGTCCTTAAACTAATGACGGACCGAAATGTCCTTAAACTAACGACGGACCGAAAAGTCCTTAAACTAATGACGGACCGAAACGTCCTTAAAACTACTACCGCAGCATTCTTAGGCTGATGAGATAAAAAAAATAAAATAAAAAAAATAATAATAAAAAAAACAAAAAAACAAAAAAAAAACGGTATGTCCATAAGCAAGAAGGGCACGGATGAAAACCCGAAAGGGCTCCGTGAGTAAAAACAACAGGGCTACCAGCGAGTATTCGTGAAAACCCGAAAGGGCGCGACCTCGTAAAAAAAATAATAAAATAAAAAGAATAAAAAAAAACGGTATGTCCATAAGCAAAAAGGGCACGGATGAAAACCCGAAAGGGCTCCGTGAGTAAAAACAGCAGGGCTACCGGCGAGTGTTTGTGAAAACCCGAAAGGGCGCAACCTCGTTAAAGGACACTTGCGGGGTCCTCACGACCCTGTAAGGAGAAGCCGCCCGCGTGAGATCCTTACGACTCACAAAGGAGCAACACACTTAGGAGTTCTCACAATTCCTAAGGAGAAAATACACTTGCGAGATCCTCACGACTCGTAAGGAGAACTCTCTTATGGGACCCTCACGGCTCATAAGATTTGAAAGTCTTAAGTCACAGAGACCTAAACCTGTGCTTAAGCGAAATCCCCCATACCCTTCGACAATGCCATACAAGCAGCTCATACTGACCCTTGTATACAATCCACGGGCATGAATGAGCATTTCCCCAGCAAAGTCCCACCCGTGACTAGGGATACGTCTGTATGATGAGCAACCCTTATAAGTCCTCTCGACTTATAAGGAGAAAGCCCTCTTGTAAGATCCTTACGACTTACAGAGGAACATACACTTAGGAATCCTCACGATTCCTAGGAAGAAAATACACCTACAAGATCCTCACGACTTGTAGGGAGAAATACCTTTGTGAGACCCTTACGGCTCATGAAGTCAAAAGCCTTAGTTGACAGGACCCTAACCCTGTTTGCTAAGCCACCTTTGTTCAACATCGACAGAGGCAAATGATGATTCGCTCCTGGCCATATCCCAGTTGTAGCGGTGCTGATGCCGAAATCGGTGTCTAATATCAGATTTACGGCGAAAAGCCAGCAAGCCACACATACATACGAAATAGCCGAAATGATGGGGCAACTTGCAATAAAAACAGCAAGTAAAAATGTATGCATGAAAAATAGCCGAAATGATGGGGCAACTCGCAATAAAAAGCAGCGAGTAAAAATGAAATAAATAGCCGAAATGATTGGGCACCGCGAAAAATAGCCGAAATGATAGGGCAATCGCGACCTCCGCGATATAAAAGCTGAAATGATAGAGCATCGCGGAAAAAGAAATAAAAAAAAAGTGGTTTTAATTTATGCCCTACAGGTGATGTTCCATCACACCCTGTATACAATCCAAGGGCGTAAATAAAGGAGTGATCATACTTCCCCCAGGTCTCATCAAAGAAAGAAGCTAAGCCTTGACGGGCCGCAAGCAACCTAGAGATCATCCCAACACCCGTCTCGTAACAACGGACACAACTTCAGACAAAGCGGAGCAGCGGCAACCCCTAGCTCCATGGCTCGGCAATATACATATCACCAACAGCCAAACCTCCATTCCGTGAAATGCAGATACAATCAGCAAAATTCCTGGTTACGTGGAACGCGGATAACGTCACTCTTTGATCCCGTAGAAAACGTCCAGAACGGATCCTGGTCCTTGCAGAGCACGGCAGTGAACCCGTGTGAAGCATCCAGAGCGGAGCCTAGTCCTCGCCGAACACGGCAGTGAACCCGTGTGAAGCATCTAGTGCAAAATTCCTGGTTATGTGGAATGCGGATAACGTCACTCTTTGACCCCGTGGAAAACGTCCAGAGCGGATCCTGGTCCTCGCAGAGCACGACAGTGAACCCGTGTGAAGCATCCAGAGCGGAGCCTAGTCCTCGCCGAACACGGCAGTGAACCCGTGTGAAGCATCTAGTGCAAAATTCCTGGTCACGTGGAACGCGGATAATGTCACTCTTTAACCCCGTGGAAAATGCCCAGAGCGGAGCCTGGTCCTCGCCAAGCACGGCAGTGAACCCGTGTGAAGCATCCGGAGCAAACACCGGACCGTGGAGTCCTTAAAATCCACGGACTATGATGTCCTTAACCTCGACCGTAATGTCTTAAAACTAACAATCAACTATCCTGATTCTGTACTGATTCTACCTTGGTTTAAGGGTACATCTCTTCACTCCTTTGATGCCTGACGTTGTAATTCCTCAACGTCTTCAAAGAGGTGACGGGTCCCTACAACCAAACGTCGGACTGTGGAGTCCTTAAATCCACAGACTATGAGGTCCTTAACCTTGACCGTGATGTCTTAAAACTAACATCGGACCGTGGAGTCCCTGGAGTCCCTAAATCCACGGACTATGAGGTCCTTAACCTTGACCGTGATGTCTTAAAACTAACATCAGATTGTGGAGTCCCTAAATCCACGGATTATGAGGTCCTTAACCTTGACCGTGATGTCTTAAAACTAACATCGGACTGTGGAGTCCCTAAATCCACGGACTATGAGGTCCTTAACCTTGACCGTGATGTCTTAAACCTAATATCGGACTGTGGAGTCCCTAAATCCACGGACTATGAAGTCCTTAACCTTGACCGTGATGTCTTAAAACTAACATCGGACCGTGGAATCCTTAAATCCACGGACTATGACGTCTTTAACCTTGACCGTGATGTCTTAAAACTAACATCAGACTGTGGAGTCCTTAAATCCATGGACTATGATGTCCTTAACCTTGACCGCGACGTCTTTAAACTACGATGCCTTGAGCAACCCCTGACCCTGTGAAACACGGATAAGGGTGACCACATCCAGCACTTGCAAGTCCTCACGACCTGTAAGGAAGAAAAACTCTCTTCTGAGATCCTTACGACTCTCAAGGGAAAACCCGCTTAAGAATCCTCACGATTCTTAAGAAGAACTTACACCTATGGGATCCTCTCGACCCATGGGGAGAAAAACTCTTTATGAGACCCTCGTGGCTCATAAAGTGCAAAAGTCTTAGGAAGCAGATCTTAACACTGAATCCTAAGCCATCGCTGCCCTGCAAAGAGATCAAGATAAATGGTCCGCAAAACACATTCAATGAAAAGAGACACACCGTCGAGAAGAAGATTGTATCTTTTATTCATAAACCAAAATGGATACAAAGTGCAATTCCTGAAAGAACAAAAAGAAAATACTCTCATCTATGAGTATATACAAAAAAGGAAGGAAAAGATACAAATGTTTCAAGCCGGTGGGCGATTTAGCAGCTTGGTCAGCTCATCCTGCTTTTGTTGGGTCACGGCCTCATGATTTAAGATCGCCAGAAGACGGGCCTCCGCCTGAGCCTGCTGGGCCTGATACGAAGCGAGCCGGCCTTCAAGCTCTTTCTCGGTGGCCTTATGAGCCTCGACCCTCTCACGAGTGAACGTGGCAGCTTTATCAAGAGTCACCACCTCCCTGATAGACTCTTGAAGCACCCGCCAGAGTTCATACGCTTTGTTGGCCTTGGCAGTAAGACTCGCCTGAAGCTCGCTCAGCGCTTTAGAAGCCAGCTCCCTCTCCGAGAATTTACGGCCGAGCCTCTTCTCGCACGATGTCATGTTTGCCGCGCACCGCGCTATCAGCCCCCGCAAGTCTGCCTTTGCAGCCATGACCTCCGAGGAAAGACGGGAACATTCAAGTGCGTGCAAGCAAGCCTCCACCTGCCGACAGAACTCCACCCAGACTCGCACCACCTCTTCGCTATGGTAGGTGTCAAGGAAAGAAAGAGAACCGTTAGCCTCGGCAGCAAATGCTTCAGCTGTGGTTGCACTGCCAGCACAAAGCTCCTCTATCAAAGACGACAGGGAGACAAGGCTCAATTGGGCCAAGCGTTCTGAAGCTCGCAAAGCATAAGGGCCGGGCGGCATGACGACACGCGATTCCAACGCTATTGGAGCTGACAAGGCTATTCAGAGTTGAAAAATATTAGTAAGACTCTTAAGCAAAGGAACAAGTGAGGCTATACCGGAATGTCACTTACCTACGGTCATGCAAGTAAGAGCTGAGGGTGCCCCTGGCCCTTCGAGAACCTCGACCTCATCATCGGCCTCCAAAACTGTAGAGAACATCAATGTCAATACGCAAAATAACAACGATACTATGAGAAATGATGGACGACACCAACCTTGTCCGGATGAGAGGACGATGCGTTGGGGAGATATCGCCTGCGGAGCTGCCATCTCCAGCAGACGCTGAAAGGATTGCCGGGGACACAGATCGGCAATAGAGGCCACCAGCTCGCGTAATTCTGAGAAAACAAAAAAGTTCAGACAACGGAAAGGTTGCTAATTTAAAATTCAGAAGGTTACCTTCAATACTCCTCCCATTCTGAGCCGGGGGGATTGCAGCTTCAACGGCCTCCGCCGTGACGTCGGGCTCCAACAAAGGGAGGGTAGTCCCGACTACCTCTCTCTCAGCCTCTGGGCCACCCCCAGGAAGAGTCATTGGGGCGGCAACCACCAAAGGAGCCTCCCCCAAAGGAGCAAGCGCTTCGTGATCAGGAACTGCCACTGGAGGCTCTATTGCAAGAGGAGCAGCCTCATCAGCCCCCTCCACATCGAGCAACGCTTCATCGGGAATTTCGACAGGTTTTAGCTTCAACGAGCCCATAGGGAGCTCCCCCAGCGTCGAAGATTCTGCACAATTTACATAAGAATAAGGATACATATATACAGGCATAAATAATCTTTAAAAAAAACTACAAAAAAGAACAACAACGCACCGATGCGCAAAGAAGCCTTCAATATGGCTTCTTCAAGCCGCTGCTCCTTCTCAAGGAGGCGTGCTCGCCGGGGTTCAAGGGTAGACTCATGACCGTCGGTCCACAAAGAAAGTGCGTCCGCTGCGTCTTCTGAAGCGGCCTGCTTCAGGGCCCGTTCCCCCCATTCCTCCAAAGGACCGATAAACCGCCGCCGAATCCACGAGGGGTCTTCGTAAAAGATTACAGCGGGGTAGGGCTTCTTCGGAACCCCGGCGTTATGAGACGCGTCTCTGGAACGCCTTAGAGCCTCAGCCAATTGTGCGGCTTCCTTAGCGGCCGAACCCGGGAAAAGTAGCCCAGCATCTGATTCCTGCAGGGCCAACGGTTCATCTTCAAGAATGGGCTCAGACTATATTAAAGAGTCGAGCAAGTTAGTAGCAACCTTCCTTCGATGGTTGGACCCAGATCCGGTCGCCGAGGACGACCGCTTCTTTTCCCACGGAGCCATAGTACGGCGACGACCTACATCGCCTTCAACACCCTCAACAACCTCAACCCTGCCACCCTCACTCGGCGCCACAACTGGAGATGACATTGCCATCGTCGATGCCACGGAGAGTGGTGCTTCCTCGGGTGGTGGTACTATTATCGGAGCCCGTCTACCCCGCGACCGGGTATCTAGAGGCATGCCAGCTGTTGGAGTAAGGTCCACCCCCGACTCCCCCGGAATGAGCGCGGTGCCAATATCCCTCAGAGGGAAGCGGACCGGAGCTCGCGGTCGCAGCGTAGCTCCCATGGCCGGAACCTGAGGAGGAGCATCATGACCAAGAAGCACCCTTCTCTCCTCAAGAATAATTGGGTTGACTCGATGGAGATACCAACCTGTGAACGATCCCACGCACCGGGGCATGTGCTCAGCTTCAGGGATCATGAAGTGGGAGCCGGTGTTCAATCTCACGAAATGATGAGCGGCATCGCTAACGGCGTCAAGTGAAGGGACCGGCGCAACTATGAAAGCCTCGAAAGGAACGCCCTGGTCGTACCCAAGCTGTCGAGCGAAGCGATGCGGATTGTACCGCATAAAAAGAGCCGCACCATCCTGGCGGAATACCAAATAGCCTGGTCTAATGGCATACAAGTGCGCGGCCTCCCGAGGCCTCAAAGAGGGTACGTTGTCTTTTGACCGGTCCCAGAATTGTTGAACTGGACCTGAAGGAGAAGACAAGATCCGATCATTAAAAACTAGCCCGCCAGCGGTAGCGTAGGGAGAAATCAGCACCCGAATAGCCCTGAATTGGGTCGGGTCGGCGGAAGAAGCATCCACCAATCGCATAAGTCGCGGGAAGGGGTAGGCGTCGTAAAATGCGGGCCTCTGATGCATAGCGAAAGCCCCCAACACGTGCATCTCGATCCAAGACGTGAAGTAATGAAGCGTAAAGTTTACTACATCCACACCAGGAGTAGAAGTGTTAGCTGCGGTACCCAGCCCGTGATAAAGATGCGCCAGCATCGGGACACCAATGGCCAACCGCGCCCCCTCAGCGATACAATGAGCCGGGTAGAAAACCGAAGCCCTCATAAAGCGACGATGCATGGGAATGACAAACCAACTGAGCCAGACACTGACAAACCCGACGAAGAACGTCTCCTCATCCATGCCGGGAGCTGCAATGGATTCAAAAGACATCGGCGACATGATGGGGATGTAGTACTGCGGTAGATCCGATTCAGTGGTCGGCAGCTTCTTCGGACCAAAACCAAAGGGGTCTTTGATGTTAGCGAACTTCGGAGCTGTCTTCGACAAGACGTCCTCGCGAAGGAAGCAGGCAATGAAGCTCTTAAAAGTAACACCCTGCTCCTCAGATTCGGTGAACAATCGGTCGAAGATACCTAGCGCCTTGATCAAGCTGGGACGCTTGTGGCGGACGGCATTCTCAGTGGACAGGTCGTCAACCGGAGCGGGCTCGGGCTCAAAGACATACTCGTCAGGAGGCAGCAACTTCTCATATAATGTACCCCTGATTGGCAATCCCGAGATTTCATAAAATTCTGCCAAAGAGATCGAGACCTCGCGGTCCCCTAAAAGGAAAGTGTTGGTGGGGAGGTTCCACTGGTTCAAGAATGCCTTAACCAACCAGGCATTTGGGGATTGGTAGTGAAAGAGCAACGCATATATCGCCCGGTAAAGCCCAACCTTCTGTAGCCGCGCACGATGGGTGGCAAGGATGTAGCGAGCCCAGAGGAGATAGCCCATGGGGTGTCGAGGTGTGAGCCTTATCTTATAAATTTATCCCCATGGGTAGGCCTCACCCTGGCAAATGCGTCGTCCCAGGATATCTATAGCGAGGATTGGATGGTTCGGGATACCGGTCGTCGAAGGCTCAAGCCGTCCCGTCAGAGTCCAATTTGGCATCTCCACAGCGAAAACCGTCCTCGGAGGGTCCATCGGCAAGAACGGGAAAGTAGGCTCTGTCGGTACTGCGCAAAGGAAACTCCGGCGACCCTGGATGATATGACTGTACCAAGATCCCCATAGAAGTAGGCTGGTACAGTTCGGGTCATGAGCCCGGATCATTGACATCGCTTCCTCGTCAGATGGTGATTGAGCAAAAGCGGCCTCCGAACGAGTGAAGGGGAAGCACGGAACAGAAGCCATTACACCTGAAATCGAATAAAAGAAAAATGTCAAAAGCGAAGCAGCAAGAAATATACATGCATGAACATGAAGACAGTTGAAGAAAGCGATAGCAGACTTTTTTTTTGGGACCATTGGCTACAAAACACATGGGCCCCACAGAATCAGGATGACGGCTCATTAACAATGAGACTAAGCAGTTGTAATAAGACAAAGGGGACATCCTCATTAAATAGGAAGTGGGTTTCAAGTGGCCCTGCACATCCCCTAGAAGACAAATCTACCTCGGACTCTACAACAAATCAAACGAGATCAAGGGAATTAAATTCCCACAGAAGACATCATTGCAAACTTCTGCTTCATTAATTACAGAAGGACAACCTAGGGCAAAGAGACCCTAAGAAGCCTCCATGTGAAGAAACCAAGTTCTTCATAGGAATTAAATTCCTTATTAAGAAAAGGGGAATTAAATTCCCAGAAACTATTTTTGGGATGGAATTAAACTCCATAAATTTTAAACCGCCACCATTATCTCCCTAAAGATCATATAAACCCTAAAAAAAAAATCTACTGTTGAAGAATAAATGGTTTCATACTTTGGTTGAAAAACTTGAAGAAACTATGGGTTCATATTCAAAAAGGGTAAAAACCCTTGTTTTGGATTTAAAATCCAGAGGAATGTGAGAGTTCATCGTTCATTCAAGAGCATTACTTGAAGAAAAGAGTCTTTTTTAGTAGAGTTAAACTCTGAAAATGTTTCAAGGCGGATAACAAAGCTCTGGAAGAAGAGAATTAAATTCTCAGAAAAAGTTTCCAAGGAGAAAGATAAGCAAAAGTGGAGGCGCTTCTGAAATGACCCCTATATTTATAAGATATGATGGAGACGCTTCACCTCCCCAAATCCCTAGAGGAATCCAACGGTCACAAAAAGTGACAGCTTTGCACTCACGTGCAGACACGTGAGAACAACGCTGTGGGGGCATTTTTTTCCTGATTTAAAATCAGGAAAGCTTACGGAGGAGGCATCACGTGCTAGCACGTGACCAGCAGTCACGTGTTGGCATGCGACATTTAAAAGCAGTGGCAAAGGCACATCAGTTCCCTGATCAAGTCAAGGAAAAGGCTTCAGAAAAGGTCACATGCTCACATGTGACCAGGGGTCACGTGTTGGCACGTGACGGTTGAACACCTGCCAGAAAACAGAGCGCGGAAAGGAGAAGAAAGCTCGTTCCAGGGGATCACGTGCCTACACGTGACCAGGTGTCACGTGCCTACACGTGACCAAGGGTCACTTGGTCACACGTGACCGGCTTGCAAAGCCTCTCTATTTAACAGAATTAAATTCTGAAAAGGATTCAAATCTTTCCAAAGGAAAATGATTATTTGGAACCGATTGGATTAAAGATTTAAAGGTGATTAAATATCACCTATTTATGGAAAAATCTTGAACTTGGAAAGATTTCCCCTAAAAATCTAACCGAAATAACAAAGGGAAATCTCTGGATTTAAAATCCAATGGTGAATAAAATTCACCTAATAATCCAAAGGACCAGATGAATGATGAATGCAAATCAGATCTCTGAATGAATGCAAATCAAATCTCTCAATGAAAGATTCACTAAGACTAATTGATTCTGCTCCTTCTCCTATAAATAGGAGCCAACAGACATACAGAGGGAGAGAGGGAGGGATATACAGAAGAAGAGAGATCGAAAAAGAGAAATATAGAGCCTTGAGACTTTGGAAGAATTGGATCTTCTGCAGAAGAAAATCTTAGGTAAGAAAGGGAAGGCCTCTAAAAGAGAATTTAATTCTCAAAAGAGTTCAACTCTTATATTAAAAGAAGAACATAGTTCTCTTTTTAGTAGAGGATCTGCAAAGTGCACATCTCCCCATGAATTAAGAATTTAATTCTCATTGGGTTGAGATCCTGCCATGCAGATCCAAAGCATAGAGAGGGAATGGAAATTTGAGAATTTAATTCTCACAGAATTATAGGAATTTAATTTCTTTGAGATAAAATTAGGGTTTAACCCTATGTTATAGGAATTTAATTCCTTCAGAATGAACAGAATCAGGGTTTAATCCTAGTTAAGAACTTAGTTCTGTCAAAATAACAGGAATTTAATTCCCTTAAGAAAGAAGAAATTAGGGTTTCACCCTATGACAGAATCTCATTCCTCAGAATATAAATTAGGGTTTAACCCTATTTAAGAATAATTCTCTAAAAGAGAATGGGAATATAATTCCTCTAAAGCTTTTGTTAGGGTTTAACCCTATGATAAAATTCAATTCTTCACATATAGGAGGAATTTAATTCCTACAGGAAAATCAGAGTTCAACTCTATCAGAGAATATAATTCTTCAGAGGAAAATGGGGATTTAATGAAGAATTTAATCAGAAATTGCAAAGAGGCAGGGTCACGTGCTACCACGTGACCCCCGGAAAGATCCACGGAGAAGGGCTTTTGAGGCAATGCCTCACGTGACCCATGTGACCCTTGGCAGAAGCTTTAACGCACAAACACTTAAATGCCCATCACGTGACAGCACGTGATGCTCCAAAGTATTCAATATTCTCAGCAGAACAAATAAAGGGAGGGCGCCCTCACGTGCTACCACGTGACCCCTCTTGCCTTAGTGTTTAACACTAAATTGGAACCTCTGAATCCAGTGTTTAACACTGTTTTGCCTTAGTGTTCAACATTAATTAAAGAGCTTTACTTGCGGCGTTTAACACTGAATTTTTGAGTGTTTAACACTAAACTAAATCTCTGTTAACAGAGTTTACTATTAACTTTCTTAGTGTTCAACACTAAATTAAAATCTCTGTCACCAGTGTTTAATATTGATTATCTTAGTGTTTAACACTAATTTGAGATCTCTGTTGCTAGTGTTTAACACTGATTCGTTTTAGTGTTTAACACTAATTTGAACCCCCTGTTGCTGGTGTTTAACACCAACTATCTTTTAGTGTTAAAACACTAACTTATTCCCAGTGTTCAACACTGCTGGTCTTTAGTGTTTAACACTAAGCTTAGCCCAATTGGTTAAGTGTCTAGAGGCAAAGCCTCTCATGGACCAACAGGAAGCCAATATTCCAAATATGATTGGACTTAGCCCAAGATGGCCATAAGTCCTCAATTCAAACTTAACTGGGCTAATGGGCTCATAACATAATTAATTGGTCTTGGTCCCAAACTGGGCCAAAGACTGTTTAATCTACCTTGGTTTAAGGGTACATCTTTTCACTCCTTTGATATTTGGCGTTGTAATTCCTCGACGTCTTTAAAGAGGTGGCGGGTCCCGATGACCATACACTGATACGGACTGTGGGGTCCTTAAACTCATAGACTATGAGGTCCTTAACCTTGACCGTGATGTCTTAAAACTAACGCCGGACTGTGGAGTCCTTAAATCCATGGAGTATGAGGTCCTTAACCTTGACCGTGATGTCTTAAAACTAACGTCGGACTGTGGAGTCCTTAAATCCACAGAGTATGAGGTCCTTAACCTTGACCGTGATGTCTTAAAACTAACATCGGACTGTGGAGTCCTTAAATCCACGGACTACGACGTCCTTAACCTTGACCGCAACGTCTTAAAAGTAACACTAGACCGCAATGTCCTTAAACTACCTATTGACCGCAACGTCTTAAAAGTAACACTAGACCGCAATGTCCTTAAACTACCTATTGACCGCAACGTCACTAAACTAAACAACAGGGCTCCCTTAATGGCTCTATTGTTGGATCTAAACGATCCCGTTAAGTCGATCTTAGTCTAAAAACTAGACTAACGTGTCCTTAACAAACGTTTAAGTCGATCTTAGTCTCCAATGAGGCTAACGAATCCTTAAACCCAAACCCCCAAACCCAAATCTAAGATAATACGGATTTGGACTAGTTTACGCCCTATGGGCGACGACATAATTCAGTCTCCGTATACAATCCACGGGCAACTAAACACAAAATAAACACACACGACACAAAGTGACCATCTGGAGAAGGAGAAAGTGGTTACCGCGATGCGGTAGCGTAATTAACTGCAGGGGCTTGCGCCTGCATGGAAGAGCGTCCCCACAATCAAAAACCCCTCAAGCGAGGGGGAATCTAACGAAGTCTGCTACATCGGACGCATCCGTCTAAACCTTCGATACACGGTGCCATAAATCAACTTGGCATTTTCGAAGAGGTAGACTGATAGCACCAATTAGTATCTGCCCCGAACCTCAGGCAACACGTCTCCGCCGTCGAGCCGTCGTTCGGAGGGGAACAGACCCGTTCGGGATGGTGAGGATTATCGCACATTCTCGGGCTTCGTAGAGCAAGATGCAGACCTCCGCAAGGAGCATTCGATCTCGATAGAATTTTTATATATTTTTTTTAGAAAATGAGATTTTTACAAGAAAATAAATAAAATTATTTTCATTAAATATGTATATATAATTATTACAAAAATACTTATTTTAAATATATATAATATTTCATGTTTCCAAAACTCAAGAAAATAATTCAAATATTACATGAAACTACCGTGATAATTCAAAACAATATTCATATTACAAATAAATACTATATATTATGAAATTAGGTTTTATTCACTAGAAATGTCACATTTATAAAATATACATCAATGAAAACCCTAAAGACGATAATTAAATACTTGAGGTGTATTTTGAAATTATACCAAAACCATTTTTACATAAAACCCCCTCAAGTTATACTAAATTACAATACGGACCCTAGTAAACATAGGTTTAAGCGGGACCAGTCTCTTGAGCCTCAGGGAGCCGGAGATATGGGCGCTTGCCTATTATAGGTAGACAACTTAACAAACGATGTTATCAACACGGTAATTGTCTTGGAAAAAGACACAAATCCTGCCGTCCATGTGCAGCAGTTACCGATAACACCAAAACAATCATGATTTCAAGTTCTTTTAAAAGGGTCTGACTCAGATTGAGTCTCAATCTAATCAATCTGACTTGAATACGATTCAAGTACAAACTACAATACAACATGATTCAATATGAATCCATCTATTCAATTTATATCAATCTGTATTGACCGAACCGAACAATGGATATACTCCATTTACATGTTCATCCATTATATCCGTTCCATTACTGATATCATGGACTCGGCAAGTCATCCATCTATACAATTATAATACAAGACAATACAATACAATCCAACAATACAATCAAGACATCGCGGGGTTTATAAGGGGTAGATTGGTACGGAAGGTATTAGAAGTGGAACGAGACTGCAACCATAAAACACCTAACCTGAATCTCCATTGTCGTTGTACCGTGGCTGAACGGTTCCTTGTACTCCGTATACCTTAGTCTTCGAGATAGTGATACTCCTCTCGTATACACTGGCATTTTCTATACCAAGCTACAAACAACAGCGTTAACAATATAATACAACTTTAAAAGTTACATTCTCTTTCTGTCTATTCCGTCTCTTCTTACTTTTGGGACATACCGAGCGATTATTCGCTGACGGCATTCCTTTCTTCCTTCTTTGGAATGTTGTCAGGTGATTCGGACCTTCTGGAGACAGAGCCCACCAGTGAGGATTTGGATCAGCTAGCCTTCGACCCGGAGTTCTAGTTTACTTGTTCATTTCATTTTCATTTATGTTATGCCATTGTGTAGGCATTGCTTTCAGTACATATATTTTCATTTCAGTTCTATTGTAAAAAGAATGTTAATAAATAAAGTTGCTGTTCATTTACATAATGTCTCTTGTGTGCATTTTATTTTATATTATTTAGATACGCTTAGCGTGTTTACTTATGAGTAAATGCGTCATGTGACCAGTCGTGTCCTCTGCTCGTACACCGGGAAGCGGGGCATGACAGGTTTTGTTGGTGGCCCATGTAGGTCAGCTCTGTGTGGACATACAGGTCAGCTCTGTATGGACATACAGCTTAGCTCTACGTGGACAACCTAAGCAATATAACACAAGAACCAGCAACTAAAAACATTCTTTACAATTCATATTCCTTAAATCTTCCAATTTTATATATTTTGAATTTGTCCTAACCTAAATTTTCTTTCAACATTATGGATTCCCCAAACAACACTAGCACCAATTTCAACAACACTCCACCACCCCTACCAATTACACCGGCCGTAGTTGCTCCGATCAATGAGCATACGGTATTGCTTGAGGCAATTCGCAGCCTCCTGGAGGGACAGCAGCAGCAGACTGCTATCTTGATGAACCGTCCTGAGGCAGAAGCACCTGGGGTAAAGCAATTTAGGGCCTTGCACCCTAAGCAGTTCTCAGGAAAAGAGAGCCCCTTAGAAGCTGAGGAATGGGTTTAGAGTATTTAAGATGACCTGGCAGCAGCAAAAGTGCCAGAGGTTGCTTGGGTTCGAGTTGCAAAGCTACAGCACACTGATAATACACGGGTTTGGTGTAAGGCGGAAGAAAGCCGTCTCACCTAGACGATCGAATAGAAGACTTTCCGCGATATGTTCGACGCAAAGTACTTTCTCGAGACTGCCAGATTTGACATGGAACAGCAATTCATCCATCTGCAATAGGGTTCTTTGTGGACCAAATCTGTAGATGAGTATGATGCTGAGTTCACCATGCTCAGTCGGTAAGATACATCTCAATATTTCGATTTTAAAATATCACATAATACACAGCTAACACAATACCTTAACAGATTTGCGGCATACCTGATACCGACGGATGAGATCAGAGCCTGACGATTCCAATAAGGGTTAGATCTGGAGATCCAGGCTGCATTAGCCACAGGAGATTTCCCAACTCACGAATCGGCTCTGAAAGTTGCCCGCCGATATGAAGCAGTAGTAAAGATGAGGGGCAGACCTCAGTCTGCTGGGATGAAGCGTCCTACCAACTAGATGGCAGGAGTAGCCTCTTCAAGGCCACCTTTTGTGCCAAGGAGACCGGGAGTACCAAACAACTGGCCTAGCCCGACCTTTTGCACCTATTGTAGGAGGGATGGACTTCTGATGAAGGATTGCCAGCGAGCGAATCGCCTTTGCTTAGTCTGCGGCTCAGCTACTCATGATATTGGGTCTTATCCACGTACACGCAACCCATATACTGCACCAAGGCTAGCAATCACATACCCGTAGTGCCCAGCCATCCAGGCACCTGCTCTGAGACTTGCACTACCTGCTCCACCTCCTCGTGGACCGACTGCACCCCCTCCTCGTCAGTTCCATCAACCTCAAAGGAACCCACTTCAAGGACCAAGGAACGAATAGAGGAATGCTCCTCCAGCAAGGAGGAATGTGCCGAGGCGACAGGCTTTCACTATCACTGTGGAAGAAGCTGAAGCCACCAGCCAAGTCATCACTGGTAACAACTCCCTTTGAAATTCTCTTTCAGTTCGTAGACATACCTATATCCATTTTCTTTATACCTAAAACATATCCCATATACCTTAGGTACAATCTTAGTAGCCTCACTTCCTGCAATCGCACTATTCGATACTGGAGCATCTCATTGCTTTATGTCGCAACGGTTCGTCCGAACTCATGCGATTCCAGTCACACCGCTTGTATCTAGCTGGAATGTCAGTTCATAGAACGTTGTTCTAAAGGCAATGATGTGATACAGCCTGTGTCCAGTGGTCGGCAGAGAATTCTATGCTGACTTGAAGGTGCTGGACATAACGATCTTCGATGTGGTTCTGGGTATGGATTGGCTAGGAACCTTCTACGCTACAATCGACTGTCGTCAAAGGAGGGTAGTGTTCGAGATTCCAGAACATCCAGTCTTCTATTTCAAAAGTGGAGACCGTACTCTGGAGCCAAGTACTTATAAGGCGAAACCAAAGAAGGCAGTGATTGCGGCAATTCAAGCGGAGGAAGGATCAAAGCCAGAAGTAGTTCGAGAGTTCGGCGATGTGTTTCCTGACGATATATCAGGTTTGCCTCCCGATCGAGCTCTTGAATTCAGCATTGATTTAATAGCAGGAGCACAACCGGTAATCAAAGCACCGTATCGACTAAGCCCAGAAGGTTTAAAGGAGGTCCGAACTCGGTTGGATGAATTATTGGTGAAAGGATGGATTCGTCTCAGTACTTCAAGTTGGGTGTAACAACCTAGTTCATTTATACCAATTCCAGTTCCCGTATTTACTTATCCATGGTATTTTCTTGATTTATCGTGTTTTGGGTGCAAATGGTATTTTACATTTTACTTTGCATTCGACCCGACCCGCTTGCTTGAACTTGTTTGATTCATATTTATGAATTACCCTGACTTGTTTTGTAGACTTGTGCATTTTCAACTTTATCGCATACTGGCATTTTATCTGGCATGGCATCTTTTACCATATAACATTTTAAGTCACAGAAAATAATTTAAAATTGCATTTCATAGCCTGCATGATATCCCTAACCCCGTGTTAGCATCCACGCATCTTGTTCTCGTCCCGTTCAGTGAAACGGATGTGTTTGGATGGCTACGCGTACGTACGTGCATCCATTCTTGGGGGTAAGCTTTTTCGTTACCTGAGCATTCATTTTGAATTTTTAAAGTCGCATATACTTTTCATATTTTAAATCTGAATTTTTAGACCCGATCCGGGCGTGTTTTGGAGTAAATTTGTATTTGCCAAAATCTCAAAACGTACTAATATTATATTAATATTTTTTTCTAACTATAAATATAAGTTTATTTTTTTATACGATTCTTTAAACCAAAATATATTTCTATATATTTTTTAAAACCAATCCAAATCTTCTGCTCTCTCTCTCTCACTCCCTGCACACATATACATGTATAACTAATCTTTTATTTTATTTTTTTCAAAAACCATACTCACGTACTCTCTCTCTTCCCTCTCATCTTCTCCTTTCTTTCTTCGTCACCGCCTCGCGTGAACCCTAACCCACGCTCACCCTCGCCATCGCCGTCGCCGCTGCCACCCTCGCCTTCATCCTCTCACCACCTTTTCACTCGTCATCATCACCTCTCTCCATCACAACTCCCGACAAACGCGACAACCCATGAAACCGACGCTGCAACCCTCGCCAGCGCCTTCGCCGCCGGAGCTCCAACCTCATCGTCGTCGTCGACCATCCCCACACCCTCGTCTCCACCTACTTGTCTTCCTGTCCTTCCTCCTCTCTCTTCTTTCCCGATCTGCAAACCATCACCCGACTTCAAGAACCCATGAACCCATCGCTCGTCGTCGCCTTCGCCGAGCAATCACCTTGTCGTCGCTACCTAACCCTCATCCTCCACTCATCTCACCGACCACCATCACTCCCTATCCTCCAACAACCGAGGCCATCCTTATACATTCAAACCCAGGAAGAGAACCCCCGATGCCAAGAACTGCGGCCACTGCCTCGCCGGTGCCTCGCCGGAGCTCCAACCCTGTTGGCCTCACCCCATCACCACCACCTCTCTCCTCTCTCATATCCTCCTCCCTGCACCAGAAACCCAACATCCCGATCCCCGACATCAAGAAACCCGCAACCCTATTGCCTCGTCGTCGGAAAACCCTCGCCTGCACCCTCGCCGTCGATGACCCATCGTCGTCATCCCCTCGCCTTTGTCTCTGACCCCAGAGCAAAACCTGAGCACCAGCCCCTATCCTTCTTCTTCTTCTTCTTCTTATTTCTTCTTCTTTCCTTTCTTGTTCTCGATCTTGCTTTTTCCGGTCATTGCTGGAGCCGTACCGTCGCCGACGATCCGGGCGACCCAGAAGACGTTCTCGTGCAGTGTGGTCACTTCTTGCATTGGCTGATTCCGTTCCGGGCACGCGTGTGTGCATCGCAGCTTTTACCGACATTGGACGTTGCAGCGCGTATCCGTATCGTGATCCATCAGGAAAGTTAATCTTGCTACATGCTATTTAAATTATTATATACTTATTTAAATACATATTAAACCTGTTGTTTGAATCTAGTGCTCTATATTACATTTTAACATTTCGATGTTCCGTTTTTATCATTTTAAATCTAGATCATGAAAATAATCTTGTTACATAGTAGATTACATTACAATGCACCCATATCCATATTTATATCACATATTGCTTAGTTGTATAGCCCATAGTACCATTTCTAATAGTTTATAACCTTTCGGATACCTATTTGCATCCATCTCGTCTAGTATATATACAATTGCATCCATAGATCATATAATACATAATAATGTGATTTTAACATTCCATATTTGATAAAGTGTATTTTAATTAGTGTTGGAACTATAATCTTAACCCTAATCGATAAATGTGCATCCATATCTTGAATTTATATCTATTTGCATACCACATCACATTATTCCCTTTTATTGTTATATTGGTACTCCATACTTGTTTTGTGTACCCATACTTATTATAGTTTGATTATGAGCACCCACGTGATACTTGTGCACCCCCTGTCATGACTTGATACACTACTACTTGATACGACTTGATACCGTGCACTTCTTGACATGATTGGATTCATATACACTACCTGACTTGACCTGATGTACCATAGCTTGACCTGTTACCTGATCTTGTTACTAAGGCCAACAATTTTGACCTGTTGTCCCTACGGACTTTTCCTGTTGTCTATCCAGACAAACCTGTACTTGCCTGACCCTGTGTTGGCATTAGCTCCAGATTTATCAATACCTGACTTGAACACATAACTTGGGGGTATGGGGAAATCAATGATGAAACCTGATTTGTAACTCAACAGATCGATACCTTTACTGATCAGTCTTACGGGCTAAGCCAGCCCCGGGGTGATGCTGCCGACATCACTCATCGTTACATACTACCCTTTTACTGCCTAGCGGCACGTCTCGGATTCATCCCGAGAATCTTCATCATGGTCTCGGGCACGCACGGGATACTATTGAGTTACATCGATGATTCATCAAATTGATTTCAAGATTTGAGAGTAGTTAACCCAGTAGACCAGCCTAGATTACTCACTGCACATCACCTATGCCTTACCCTTCACTGTTCTTATTTATGTTACTGATATACCTTATTACTGTTCATACTCGTGCCTGCATGTCTTGCTATCCCCTGTTTATATTATTGATGATATTATGACGCACTGACATCTGGGTTTTGCATGGCCCAGATCCTCTACCTTTGCCGCAGGCTGATCAGAAGTACTTCCGCCGTTAGGCCGAGCAGTGAGGATCCAGTTGGTATCCAGTTTGCTTTCCAGGTGTTTTGTTTATTGGATCTTTTGCTTCCGCATTATTTTATTCTTGACTCGTTTATTCTGGCTTATGGACATCTCTTAGATAGTTTATTATTGTTCTTGATATCTCTACAGCCGTTATGTGACTGTGGATGGATTTTTCCTATCCACAGGTAGCATGGTTGGCTCTATCACGTGCCTATCTTAGCGTACTCTGGGAAGCGGGGCGTGACAGGGTTTGTTTGGTATCAGAGACATAGGATATAGGTTAATTGTGTTTGATTCTTTTTATAGTTGGGTATTGGACCCAATACGCGAATCAGAAAATTCATGATTAGGAACATGTCCTGCCACATTGTTATCGTGATTCTTGAATCATATCTTTCTCTTGATCCTTGTCTTGACGATATGCAAACAACTTCGCATCTCGGCTTGAAACCTTTTGGTTCCCTATTGTTTCTCCCTGTTCCTTTGATTCTGATACTCGGATTTGGGCGACTTGAACATAGTTATGTGATTGTTCCCATGAACTGCAGCATGGTTACAATGCGGTACTCTATTTAAGTAACTTGGAGTCCTGGTCTTGTTTCATTCCCTTGTTTCATGGTCGTTCTATTACTTTGGTTCTCTCCGTTTCATTGCTTACCAGTTTATGTTTTGCAGATTTCTTGGTGACCGATACCGGCAGTTATGAAGTTGTCTTGGAAATTGATGGTCTCACTTTCCACGCTCACATTGATTGTAAGGCAAAGAAAGTGATTTTCCATATTCCCGGACATCCGGAGTTTGTTTTGCTGGAGGTAGCAGTTCTGTCGGACCAGTCGAGTGTAGGGCTAGGCCGACAAAACAATGTTCTTTCGTCGATAGAAGTTGAAGCGCCAGCGGTAGTTCGAGATTTCGTAGACGTGTTCGAGGACATCTCGGGTTTACCGCCAAAATGAGATATGGAGTTCGCGATCGATCTTATTCCTGGTGCAGCGCCAATTTCTGAGGTGTACTATCCAATGGCACCAGTGGAGTTGGAAGAATTGAATTACTTGAGAAGGGTTGAATTCGCAGTAGTAACTCACCTTGGGGAGCTCCAGTTCTTCTAGTCAAGAAGAAAGATGGCACAAGGAGGATGTGCATCGATTATCGAGAATTAAATCGGGTGACTATTAAGAACAAGTACCCGATCCCTCGCATTGGCGAATTATTTGAGCAGCTTAGTGGCGCAAGGGTATTCTCGAAGCTGGATTTGCGATCCGGATATCATCAGGTCCGAGTTAAATCGGAAGATATTTGCAAGACGGCGTTCAGAACTCGGTATGGACATTATAAGTATTTGGTGATGCCCTTCGGAGTAACGAATGAACCGGCGATATTCATGGACTTGATGAATCGAATCTTTTCACCATTCTTGGACCAGTTTATAGTGGTGTTCATTGATAATATTCTGGTTTACTCGAAGAGTATTGAAGAGCATGCAGAACACATGAAGATCGCACTGCAGACATTGAGACAAGAAAGATTGTATGCAAAGATGAGCAAGTACGAGTTTTGGCTTGAAGAAGTGAAGTTTTTGGGGCATGTCGTGTCCGGAGATGGAATCGCCGTTGACCCCGAAAAGATTGCAGCAGTTCGAGATTGGCCGATTCCGAAGAACGTTGCAGAGATCAGAAGCTTTCTTAGACTTGCCGGATATTACAGAAGGTTCGTGGAGAATTTTGCTCGTTTGGCTGAGCTTTTGACCAAGCTTACGCGCAAGGAAGTACCATTTGTGTGGTCGGATAAGTGTGCGTCAGCTTTTGAGGTATTGAAGCAGAGATTGATAACCGCTCCTATTTTAACCGTGCCAGACAGTTCTGGAGGATTGGTGATTCACAGCGACGCATATAAAAAAGGATTGGGATGTGTTTTGATACAGCATGGGAAGGTTATAGCTTACGCATCGAGACAGTTGAAGACCCATGAGAAGAATTACCCAACTCATGACTTGGAGCTAGCAGCGGTGATTTTCGCTTTGAAGATTTGGAGACACTACTTATTGGGCGAAAGGGAAGAAGTTTTCACCGATCACAAAAGCCTAAAGTACGTGTTCACACAGAAGGAGCTTAATATGAGGCAGCGTAGATGGTTGGAGTTGATGGCTGACTACGATCTTGATCTTAAGTACCATCCGGAGAAGTTAATGTTGTGCCGGATGCGCTTAGTCGGTTACCAGCAATTCGGATGTTGACTGCATAAAAAGGAACTTATTGAAGACTTTTGGAGATTCGAGTTGGAGATCGTGCTACCGTATTCTTCAGGACAGTTGATGTCACTGCAAGAACAGTCATCATTGATCGAGAGTATTAAAGCAACGCAGTCCAAAAATCCAAGATTGCAAAGGTTTCGAGAACAGGTTGAAGCTGGACTTCGAACGGACTTGTTAATTCATGAAGATGGTTCGTTGCGATATGGTAGCCGTTTGTCTGTGCCAAAAGGAAATATTCGCAAAGAAGTTATGAAGGAGGCGCACAGTTCCGCATATTCCGTACATCCAGGAGGCACGAAGATGTACCGAGATATACAACAGCATTTCTGGTGGGAAGGCATGAAATGGGAGATTGCCCGCTTTGTAGCAAAGTGCTTGGTGTGTCAGCAAGTTAAGGCTGAACATCAAAGGGTTGCTGATTTATTGCAACCACTTCCGATTCCTCAGTGGAAGTGGGAACATATAACCATGGATTTCGTGACGGTTTTACAGCGGAGTCCAAAGGGCAACAATGCAGTTTGGGAGATTGTTGATAGATTGACCAAGGCAGCTCATTACATCCCTTTTCGAGTTGGTCAATCAGCAGAAGTTTTGGCAGAACGGTACATGCAAGAGATTGTAAGATTGCATGAAGTACCGGTGAGCATCGTGTTTGACCGTGACACTCGTTTCTTATCACACTTCTGGAGGAGCTTACAGGAAAGTTTGGGGACTCGATTGAAGTTTAGCACAGCTTATCATCCTCAGACAGATGGCCAGTCGGAGAGAACGATCCAAACTCTTGAAGACATGTTGAGAGCTTGCATGTTAGATTTCAAGGGATCATGGGAGGATCATCTACACTTGGTAGACTTTTCGTACAACAACAGTTTTCAGGTGACTATTCAGATGGCTCCATTCGAAGAATTGTATGGTCGCAAGTGTCGTTCACCTGTTTGTTGGGACGATGTTGGAGAACGAAGATTGTTGGGACCGTATTTGATCGTGCAAACAGTGGAGAAAGTTAATACTATTCGGAATCATATGAAAGTAGCACAAGACCGACAAAAGAGTTGGGCAGATACATCGAGAAGACCTCTAGAGTTCGCTGTTAGTGATTTGGTATTCTTGAAGATATCACCGACTAGATGGGTGATTCGTTTCGGAAGTCGAGGAAAGCTTAGTCCTCGATTCATTGGACCTTTTGAGATTGTGGAGCGTGTTGGAGAAGTGGCGTATCGATTGGCTTTACCACAATCCTTGGCGAATGTTCATGACGTGTTTCATGTATCTCAACTCCGTAAGTATGTTCGAGATGAAACACACGTGCTGGACCATTCGGAGTTGACTGCACGAGAAAATTTAACCTTTGAGGAACGACCGATGTCGATTGTGGATCGAAGAGAAAAGGTTCTTAAGAATAAGGTTATCTCTCTTGTACTTTTTTCTTGGGGAAATCGCTCGCATGGAGAATCAACTTGGGAACGAGAGGATGAAATCCGGCAGAAGTTTCCACATTTATTCTTGTAATTCTTGATTGTTTATCCTTTCTTGTTCTTGGAATTTCGATGACGAAATTCTTTTTGTAGTTGGGTATAATGTAACAACCTAGTTCATTTATATTGATTCCAGTTCCCGTATTTACTTATCCATGGTATTTTCTTGATTTATCGCGTTTTGGGTGCGAATGGTATTTTACATTTTACTTTGCATTCGACCCGACCCGCTTGCTTGAACCTGTTTGATTCATATTTATGAATTACCCAGACTTGTTTTGTAGACTTGTGCATTTTCAACTTTATCGCATACTGGCATTTTATCTGGCATGGCATCTTTTACCATATAACATTTTAAGTCACAGAAAATAATTTAAAATTGCATTTCAGAGTCTGCATGATACCCCTAACCCCGTGGTAGAATCCACGCATCTTGTTCTCGTCCCGTTCAGTGAAACGGATATGTTTGGATGGCTACGCGCACGTATGTGCATCCGTTCTTGGGGGTAAGCTTTTTCGTTACCTGAGCATTCATTTTGAATTTTTAAAGTCGCATATACTTTTCATATTTTAAATCTGAATTTTTAGACCCGATCCGGGCGTGTTTTGGAGTATATTTGTATTTGCCAAAATCTCAAAACGTACTAATATTATATTAATATTTTATTCTAACTATAAATATAAGTTTATTTTTTTATACGATTCTTTAAACCAAAATATATTTCTATATATTTTTTAAAACCAATCCAAATCTTCTGCTCTCTCTCTCTCTCCCTCCCTCCCTGCACACATATACATGTATAACTAATCTTTTATTTTATTTTTTTCAAAAACCATACTCACATACTCTCTCTCTCTCTCTTCCCTCTCATCTTCTCCTTTCTTTCTTCGTCACCGCCTCGCGTGAACCCTAACCCACGCTCACCCTCGCCATCGTCGCCGCCGCCGCCTCCCTCGCCTTCATCCTCTCACCACCTTTGCACTCGTCATCATCACCTCTCTCCATCACAACCCCCGACGAATGCGGCGACCCAAGAAACCGACGCTGCAACCCTCGCCAGCGCCTTCGCCGCCGGAGCTCCGACCTCATCGTCGTCGTCGACCATCCCCACACCCTCGTCTCCACCTACTCGTCTTCCTGTCCTTCCTCCTCTCTCTTCTTTCCCGACCTGCAAACCATCGCCCGACTTCAAGAACCCATGAACCCATCGCTCGTCGTCGCCTTCGCCGAGGAATCACCTTGTCGTCGCTACCTAACCTTCGTCCTTCACTCATCTCACCGACCACCATCACTCCCTATCCTCCAACAACTGAGCCCATCCTTGCACGTTCGAACCCAGGAAGAGAACCCCCGATGCTAAGAACTGCGGCCACTGCCTCGCCGGTGCCTCGCCGGAGCTCCAACCCCGTCGGCCTCACCCCATTACCACTACCTCTCTCCTCTCTCATATCCTTCTCCCTGCACCAGAAACCCAGCATCCCGATCCCCGACATCAAGAAACCCGCAACCCCATTGCCTTATCGTCGGAAAACCCTCGCCTGCACCCTCGCCGTCGATGACCCATCGTCGTCATCCCCTCGCCCTTATCTCTGACTCCAGAGCAAAACCTGAGCACCAGCCCCTATCCTTCTTCTTCTTCTTCTTATTTCTTCTTCTTTTCTTTCTTGTTCTCGATCTTTCTTTTTCCGATCATTGCCGGAGCCATACCGTCGCCGACGATCCGGGCGACCCAGAAGACGTTCTCGTGCAGTATGGTCACTTCTTGCATTGGCTGGTTCCATTTCGGGCACGCGTGTGTGCATCGCAGCTTTTACCGACATTGGACGTTGCGGCGCATATCCGTATCGCGATCCATCAGGAAAGTTAATCTTGCTACATGCTATTTAAATTATTATATACTTATTTAAATACATATTAAACCTGTTGTTTGAATCTAGTGCCCTATATTACATTTTAACATTTCGATGTTCCATTTATATCATTTTAAATCTAGATCTTGAAAATAATCTTGTTACATAGTAGATTACATTACAATGCACCCATATCCATATTTATATCACATATTGCTTAGTTGTATAGCCCATAGTACCATTTCTAATAGTTTATAACCTTTCGGATACCTATTTGCATCCATCTCGTCTAGTATATATACAATTGCATCCATAGATCATATAATACATAATAATGTGATTTTAACATTCCATATTTGATAAAGTGTATTTTAATTAGTGTTGGAACTATAATCTTAACCCTAATCGATAACTATGCATCCATATCTTGAATTTATATCTATTTGCATACCACATCACATTATTCCCTTTTATTGTTATATTGGTACCCCATACTTGTTTTGTGTACCCATGCTTATTATAGTTTGATTATGAGCACCCACGTGATACTTGTGCACCCCCTGTCATGATTTGATACACTACTACTTGATACGACTTGATACCGTGCACTTCTTGACATGATTGGATTCATATACACTACCTGACTTGACCTGATGTACCATAGCTTGACCTGTTACCTGATCTTGTTACTAATGCCAACAATTTTGACCTGTTGTCCCTACGGACATTTCCTGTTGTCTATCCAGACAAACCTGTACTTGCCTGACCCTGTGCTGGCATTAGCTTCAGATTTATCAATACCTGACTTGAACACATAACTTGGGGGTATTGGGAAATCAATGATGAAACCTGACTTGTAACTCAACAGTTCGATACCTTTACTGATCAGTCTTACAGGCTAAGCCAGCCCCGGGGTGATGCTGCTGACATCACTCATCGTTACATACTACCCTTTTACTGCCTAGCGGCACGTCTCGGATTCATCCCGAGAATCTTCACCGTGGTCTCGGGCACGCACAGGATACTATTGAGTTACATCGATGATTCATCGAATTGATTTCAAGACTTGAGAGTAGTTAACCCAGTAGACCAGTCTAGATTACTCACTGCACATCACCTATGCCTTACCCTTCACTGTTCTTATTTATGTTACTAATATACCTTATTACTGTTCATACTCGTGCCTGCATGTCTTTCTATCCCCTGTTTATATTATTGATGATATTATGACGCACTGACGTCTGGGTTTTGCATGGCCCAGATCCTCTACCTTTGCCGCAGGCTGATTAGGAGTACTTCCGCCGTTAGGCCGAGCTGTGAGGATCCAGTTGGTATCCAGTTTTGCTTTCTAGGTGTTTTGTTTATTGGATCTTTTTCTTCCGCATTATTTTATTCTTGACTCGTTTATTCTGGCTTATGGACATGTGTTGGATAGTTTATTATTGTTCTTGATATCTCTACAGCCGTAATGTGACTGTGGATGGATTTTTCCTATCCACAGGTAGCATGGTTGGCTCTGTCACGTGCCTATCTTAGCGTACTCTGGGAAGCGGGGCATGACATTGGGGATCTCCAGTTCTACTTGTGAAGAAGAGGGAAGGTTCATACAGAATGTGCATTGATTATAGTGCCTTGAACGAAGTAACGATAAAGAACAAGTATCCACTCCCGCACATCGACGATCTGTTCGATCAGCTAAGTGGATCTTGCGTTTTCTCCAAGTTAGATCTTCATTCAGGTTATCATCAAGTGAAGGTCAAGAAATCCGATATCCATAAAACGGCATTCAGAACTCGCTATGGTCATTACGAATTTCTTGTGATGCCATTTGGAGTGACCAATGCACCAGCTATATTCATGAACCTAATGAATCAAGTTTTCCAGGAGTACCTAGACCGGTTTGTTGTCATCTTCATCGACGACATCATAGTGTATTCTAAGAGTTGGAAGGAACATGCCGAGCACCTACGAATTGTTTTGGAAACTCTACGACAACATCAACTATACCAAGTATAGAAAATGTGAATTTTGGCTAAAACAAATTGGTTTTCTCGGACATATTGTATCGGGCGAAGGAATCTCTGTGGATCCAGCGAAAATATCAGCAGTAAGCGAATGGCCGACACTAAAGTCAGTGAAGGACATTCGAAGTTTCTTGGGTCTAGCTGGATATTACAGAAGGTTCATCGAAGGATTTTCAAAGACAGCAGCACCCCTGACCAAGCTCACACGTAAAGATGAAGAATTCGTGTGGTCAGAAGTATGCGAGCAAGCTTTCGTAGAACTCAAGTCAAGATTGACGCCAGCACCTATTCTCGTTATACCGGACCAATCTGGAGGTTTCGAAGCACATTGCGATGCATCCGATAAGGGATTAGGATGTGTTCTACATCAACACGGTAAGGTTGTAGCTTATGCTTCAAGACAGCTAAAGATTCATGAGCACATTTACCCGACGCATGATTTGGAGTTGGCGGCCGTAATCTTTGCCCTTAAGATTTGGCGCCATTATCTTCTTGGTGAACGAGTGAACATATACACAGATCACAAGAGCCTGAAATATGTGTTTACTCAGAAAGAGTTGAACATGCGGCAGAAACGATGGTTTGAACTCATGGCAGACTTTGACATCAACCTGCAATATCACCCAGGAAAAGTGAATGTGGTACCTGATGCCCTTAGTCGCCAACCATTAGCAATGAATCTCACCGCTCAGTGGAAGCTTCAACAAGACTTACATCAGATAGAGATTGAAGTGGTCATGCCAGGTAACGCTTCAAGTTTGATGAACTTACAAGTTCAATCTACCATTGTCAATCAGATCAAAGCAGCTCAAGAAAGTGATGCTACGTTGCAAAATATCAGAGAACAAGTAGAGAATGGACTAAGAACAGACATCATCATCCATGAAGATGGATCTTTGAGGTACGGTAGCAGATTGTGTGTACCAAAAGGTTCTGTTCGGGAAGAATTAATGAAAAAATCTCACAGCTCTCCCTACTCAGTACACCCTGGAGGTACAAAGATGTACAAGGATCTGTGTCAAAATTACTGGTAGCATAGAATGAAGCGTGAAGTAGCCAGAAGCGTCACTAAATGCTTGGTGTGTCAGCAAGTAAAGGCTGAATATCACAGGACTGCTGGATTACTTCAACCGTTACCTATCCCAGAATGGAAGTGGCAACACATCACGATAGATTTTGTGACTGCACTTCCTCGCAACACAAAGGATAATGAAGCGGTATGGGTTATTTTGGATCGACTCACAAAGTCGGCTCACTTCATTCCATTTCGAGTTGGCCAATCTACTGAGACATTAGTAAAGAAGTACATGGAGGTAGGAATTTAAATAAGATTTAAACTCTTCATAAATGTACTATCTTTGATACCCATGAACTCATGTAGGAAATCATGAGACTTCATGGAATACCGATCTGCATTGTCTCCGATCGTGACACTAGGTTTCGATCACAATTTTGGCAAAGTCTGCAATCATGCTTGGGAACAAGTCTGAACTTCAGCACGGCTTATCATCCAGAAACTGATGGTCAGTCTGAGCGAACTGTTCGGATCTTGGAAGATATGCTCAGAGCATGTATGCTAGACTTCGGAGGATCGTAGGAAGATCACCTATATCTTGTAGAGTTTTCATACAACAACAGCTACCAAGCAAGCATCGGAATGCCACCTTTTGCAGCACTATATGGAAGGAAGTGTCGATCGCCATTAAGTAGGGACGACATCAAAGATAGAGAACTTCTTGGACCTGAGATGATAGTAGCAACTGTTGACGTAGTTCGTACTATCAGGGAAAGAATGCGCATAGCCCAAGATCGACAGAAGTACCGGGCTGATGCAAAGCGCCGTCATTTGGAGTTCCAGCCAGGAGATCACGTATTTCTGAAGATATCTCCGAACCGCGGAGTGATTCGTTTTGGAAGACGGGGTAAGCTAAGCCCAAGGTACATTGGACCGTCCGACATACTCGAACGAGTCGGTGAAGTGGCTTATCGCTTGGCACTTCCATCTTCATTGGAAAGAGCGCACAATGTGTTCCACATATCCTAACTCAGAAGGTATGTGAGTGACCCTAGCCATGTACTTGATCACTCCGAACTCACTATACAACCAGACTTATCTTGTGAGCAGCAACCTGTTGAGATCCTGAATAGAAAGGTGAAGTCACTTCGGAACAAGAAAGTCAACTTGGTTCGAGTGATGTGGAGAAAGGATACACCAGAAGAATCAACATGGGAAAGGGAGGATGAGACGCGTGCAAGATATTCTCACTTATTTATAAACTAGTCCTTAAAATAAATTGTAAATTTTGAGGACGAGATTTTTGTAAGGAGGGTAGACTGTAATAACTCCAAATTCTGTGTATATAAAATTTATTTAAAGTCAATGTACAATTGGGGTATTTACAATTCCTGTGAATGCTATAAGTATTTTTTTTTGATTTAAGAAAACACTTGTAGCTCATTGGTAAAGCCTTGCACTGCTGTGACGTAGCCCCTGTGGTCGAATCCTCCCAGCCACATTATCTTTTTATTTAATTTTCTTTTAACCTTTTATAAGCCCAAGAGTCTACATGTGCAACACACGTAATAGGGTAAGTTACAGAATAATTAAACATGTTAAATAGGCTAGTTGAAGCGTCAGGGACACGTGGCCCTAATCCGAGCCCCCACCTCCATGATCCGACCGGCGAGATCGCATCTTGGGCCGGTGCCACCGGTTTTGTTTGGTCTAAACCCTAATTTGTCCTAGACCCTTGGACTCCCCACATAACTCCAGTATTATTTGTTTACTCTGTACATTTACAGAGAATATTAAAACCGTTCAAATTCTATTTTAATGCAAAATTTTAATACATTATTCATTCCCCCTAAACCCTAAATTGCCCTATAAATACCACCCTCATTTCACCCCTCCTCACACACAATTCCTTTCCAAAACTCTCAAGAAATTTCCAAGTTCCTATAGTGTGCAAGTGGAGTTAACGAAGGGCGAAACTTCGACGAAGTTCCGGCAATGACCAAAGGAGTTTCCGGCGACAAAACGACGCACCGGCGCTTCCCCACTCTTCCTCTTTCTCCCCTCTACCTTATAAGCCCGTAAGTCCTATTTCCCCTTCTCATCTTCATATTTAAAAAGTTTCATTTCTAAAACCCGACGGAAGCGGAGTTAGTCCGACTTCCGATTCGGTTTTCTTTAAAAACTATATTTTTTTAATCAAGATAACTTCATATTCTCACATATTGCTTAACAAACATTTAAAAACTCAACAAAATAAGTTTCACATCAAAATAATCATTTTTGTGACAATTATCGTATTTTTACATAAAAATACCACATACTATTCATTTCGACATTAAAACCTTTATACCTTACTATACCTTTAGATAGTTCACGAGGTAATGACCTACCTCATCACAACACACATCTCTATCATAGCACAATTTATTTTGGGGCAATAGAATATGGAAAATACGACTTTGCAAATAAATCCCTTTAACTTATAAAACCGTTTTCTCTAAAAGATGTATTAAAACATTTCCATACAATTGCGCCTCTACAACCCATTTTTGGGAACCTGTTCGAGATGGTGCGGATTATCGCACATCCTTGGGCTTTGTAGAGTGAGATGCAGACCTCCGCAAGAAGCATTCGATCTCGATGGAATTTTTATACATTTTTCTTTAGAAAATAAGATTTTTACAAGAAAATAAATAAAATTATTTTCATTAAATATGTATATATAATTATTACAAAAATACTTATTTTAAATATATATAATATTCCATGTTTCCAAAACTCAAGAAAAGAATTCAAATATTACATGAAACTACCATGATAATTCAAAACAATATTCATATTACAAATAAATACCATATATTATGAAATTAGGTTTTATTCACTAGAAATGTCACATTTATAAAATATACATTAATGAAAAGCCTAAAGACGATAATTAAATGCTTGAGGCGTATTTTGAAATTATACCAAAACCATTTTTATATAAAACCCCCTCAAGTTATACTAAATTACAATAAGGACCCTAGTAAACATAGGTTTAAGTGGGACCAGTCTCTTGAGCCTCAGGGAGCCGGAGATATGGGTGCTTGCCTATTTAAGGTAGACAACTTAACAAACGATATTATCAACACGGTCTTGGAAAAAGACACAAATCCTGCCGTCCATGTGCAGCAGTTACCGATAACATCAAAACAATCAGGATTTTAAGTTCTTTTAAAAGTGTCTGACTCAGACTGAGTCTCAATCTAATCAGTCTGACTTGAATGCGATTCAAGTACAAACTACAATACAACATGATTCAATATGAATCCATCTATTCAATCTATATCAATCTGTATTGACCGAACTGAACCATGGATATATCCCATTTACATGTTCATTCATTATATCTGTTCCATTACTGATATCATGGTCTCTGCAAGTCATCCATCTATACAATTATAATACAAGACAATACAATATAATACGACAATACAATACAATCAAGACATCGCGGGGTTTACAAGAGGTAGATTGGTACGGAAGTTGTTAGAAGTGGCACAAGACTGCAACCATAAGACATCTAACCTGAATCTCCATTGTCGTTGTACCGTGGCTGAACGGTTCCTTGTACTCCGTATACCTTAGTCTCCGGGATAGTGAGACTCCTCTCGTATACACTAGCATTTTCTGTACTAAGCTACAAACAACAACTTAACAATATAATACAACTTTAAAAGTTACATTCTCCTTCTGTCTATTCCGTCTCTTCTTACTTTTAGGACTTACCGAGCGATTGTTCACTGGCGACATTCCTTTCTTCCTTCTTTGGAATGTTGTCAGGTGATTCGGACCTTCTAGAGACAGAACAGCGAGGATTTGGATCAGCTAGCCTTCGACCCGGAATTCTAGTTTACTTATACATTTCATTTTCATTTCTGTTATGCCATTGTTTAGGCATTGCTTTCAGTACATGTATTTTCATTTCAGTTGTATTGTAAAAAGAATATTAATAAATAAAGTTGATGTTCATTTACATATTGTCTTTTGTGTGCATTTTATTTTATATTGTTTAGATACGCTTAGCGTGTTTACTTCTGAGTAAATGCATCACGTGACCAGTCGTATCCGCTGCCCGTACACCGGGAAGCGAGGCATGACATAAACCATCGCCCTCTAAGGGACAAAAAACGTACACACTAGTCTACTCTAGAATATCGATACCCTGTCTCGATATCCTCTCGAATAGGAACTGTTAAAAGATGTACTTTTGGACCACCCTGGCCCCACTAGTATGATCTCATCATAATCCTGGTATTCAAGTACATATTCTAAGGGCTTTATCAACATGTAAGAGATATACAATATAATAATACTAGTCCACATGTTAAGATAAAGGCAATCAGATAGCATACTATCATGTCAAGCAAGAAAGTCCTCCATATATATGTCCAAGCATCCACTATATCATACAATAATGGCTTCTAGGGCATACATATCACTAAAAGAAAGTTATACACAAAGATAAGAACATATAAAAGAAAAACTTGAAAAGAAGAGTTTCAAACTACCCTAACGTTTTAGTTGTCATGAGCCATATCTTAATAGTCATGAAAAAATGTCAGAAATCACAGCATCCCTCAATAAAATATCATCTTTAGTCTTCCTCCCTACTTATATTCCAAACATCGATCATATACCCCTATGTGTGTGTAAAAGACATCCCTACACTTGGAGAATTCAATTCAAGCTATCATACCCTTATTTATCTTCCTTAGTACTTTTTAGTTGGTGATATATTTAGATGGATTTGCTCACACATTTTTCATACGACTGTTAATACTTCTTGAGGTACTAACCAACCGATTACCAAATATACTCACTTATTAAGGTGTAATTAGCAATATCTTAGTCTTGCAATACCTAAGGCTTAGCAGTGACTCCCAAACCAGTTGGTCTAAAACATTAGGTGATAAAGCACTCTCGCTATATTTTTTTATGCTGCCTTAAGTAATTACAAAACCAATGTTCATTTTTCTTCACCATTTATATTTTATGTGTCGTTTATATTTTATTTATATTTTTTTCTTCATACTAAGGATTTTAGACAAGAGCATTTCAAGATATTCTCTACTATCCCAAGTTTCAAGATGTGTGCAAGTGCGTATAGTAGGGTATCAACGTTCAGAAGTTTGGACACAAGAATATAGGTTGTTTTTAAGATTTATTTCTATCCGCGGATTAATGATTCCTTTCGTCTTACTAACCCTTGGGACAACAGCTCATGACTACCTAGTACTAGCTTCATTTTAAAACATCTAATTTTCTTGCGTTTCTTAAATCTTTTCCTTTTTTCATATGTATTTTTCACTTTCTAACTTTTATTTTAAAAAAATTATTATGCAATGCAATATTTACATATGATATGCAATGCAATATTTACATATGATGCGTGGATATATACAAACCATCCCCCAAAACTTGTTTGCAACAGTGTCCTCACTGATATTATCCTGTAAGTTCAAAACCTGAAGACTAGAAGGAACAGTTTAATAAGATGGTATAAAGAAGGGGTCAAGAGTGAATAACCGTGAAATCTTCCCCTAAACTTGTTCTTGGCTCATAATCGTGCAAAAATTTCTTTTCTTTAAAAAGCCAAAATATTTTCTTCCCCCCAAACCTGAGTAAAACAGTGTTTTCATTATTTAAGCATTGAAATTTAACATAAGAGGGGGGAGATATTATTGGTCTACGTGAAGCTTTACAAAGACCAAAAGTCAACACCAACCATTCAAATATTATATTTGCGTAATACCATGGTTGGTGGAAGATCATGTTACAGATAGACGCGAAGAAGTGGGGAGGAGATAAGAGGTGTAATCGAAAGAATTTACGTCTCGGTTGATAGAGACGAAAAAGTAAGTATGAATGAAAACGAGATCGTGAATGATTAGGAATGGGTGGAATAGTCACATTCTCGTATGGGATAAGAAGAAGGGATGGTGGTTCAACTTTTCCGGCCTCAAAGGGAGGCGCACGAATTTCCAATGGAGGTTGATTCATCACAACATCCAAGTTTTTAAGGAACGCGGGTTCTTCGGCGAAAATATTTTCGAAACTTTCATCGATGATGATCCCATCAGAAAGAAAAGAATCAACGGAATAGGTAGATTCTCTAGGAAGACTGAAAGTTTCAAGGTCAATCTTATTCGCGCTAGAATTCAACACACTTGATTTGTCAGAAATTATGGAGGTAGGAGACTCGAAAAGCTCATCTACCTTATTTTCAAAAGAGTCTAAATCAAGTGGTCCTTCAAGAATCATAGAACTCGAAATATCGAAGTGTGGTTCATCCAAACTCGGTGGAGTTGAAAGAAGATTAGATGAACCAAAGAAAGTGGGTGATGAAATGGATAAGCAAACTTGCTTATCGAGCGATGTTGAACCAGATGTGGGAGATGAAGGCTGAATATCATTTTGTATATCGGATAGGTCAGTAATAAGAATTGGATCGGTTAAATATCCAGGAAGATGTTCACATTCAATAGAAGGGACATGATGGGTAGGAGAATCCAACTCATCCAACATAACGGGTTCATCTTCAACGATATTCTCATCACCGCTCTCACTAACACCTTCGGTTAAATCAAACGAATTGGTTTTTAAAAATTCATCAATTATACTATCCTCAATCGATAAATCACTTGGTTCACTTGATGGAATTGGATGGTTTGAAATATCAAGTGCAGTCGAATAAGGATTAGTTTAATTTGAACTGGTGTAAGCCTCTCTTTCACACTCACTATTGGAAAAGTCAAACATGTTATTCTCGGGCACCTCATCACTTAGATTATGAAGCGGTCGATCATTAAATGCATTCGGTTGGAGTGTAGGATGGAAGGTGTCGAGATCAAAAGAATTAGTTTTAGTTTGATTTTGATGGATCTCTTGTTCTTTTTCACCACTTAATTCCAACTCTACTTCAAGACTAGACATGGTTTGTGAAGAAGTTCCAATGAAGGATTCTTTTTGCATCGCAGAACTTACTAATTGATTTTCAGAAGCACTGTCTAGATAATGTGAAAAAGTTGAGTATGGTTGGAATGTGTTTAATTGTTGCCTACGGGCAAGTTTAATGTGTTCCGAAATTGACATGCATTTATGATTTGCTACATTAGCCTGAAGAGAGGTATCAACATAAGATGCTTCTAATTGTTGGCTACGGGCGAGTTCAATGTGTTCCGCAATCGACATGCGTTTACGACTTGCCACATTAACCTGAAGAGAGGTATCAACATGAGAGCATGTGAAAGTTTGGTACTGTTGATAAGAATTAGAAGGGTGTATCCAAGTTTCATAAACAGAATTAGGATCGACATTGTGATATAAAGAATATTGAGATTGGTTGGTTAGTTGGCGACTGGCAATTGCTATTTTTTCAGCAATGGTCATGGGTGTAAAAGATGCCATATTCGCCTCAAAATGAGTATCAACATTTTCATATGGAAATGATGGTGATTGTTGTCCTAACGGTTTTGGATCAGTGAAAGGTATAAAACTTTGGCTACGAGCTTTCGCAATATGCTTAGCGATGGACATGCGTTTAGAAGTTCCCTCACTAGCCTTAAACGGATTATCAACATAAGAAGATGTTGAATTTTGATGTGGTTGATAGGATCTTGAGTGAGGTGTCCAACTGTTATTTTCTACGCGCTATATCCTATCCCTTAAAGATATGGTAGAGTCAGAATTTGTACCAAAGCAATTACGAAAATAAGAAATATCTGGTTCTGGATAACAAACCTCGGCAAGAGTTCGTCTGTTTGGGTTACCCATTATAAGAAAGTGAAAAGAAAAGAGGGTGAAATGGTAATAATTTAAGCTCTTTTGTTGGATTTTGGAAATTGTTTTGTTTTGAAAGAGGGACTTGACAAACGTGCACAAACAATACCTAGAACTAGGGTCACCTAGGTCAATATACTAGACCGCTCCTAGACTTCCAAAGGACAAGACGTAGGATAAATCCTCTATCACCTCCTTATCACTCTTGCAGTCAGGTAAGTGCCAGGTATCCGCTATACGAATCACCGAAATAGCGGGCCTAATTAAGTAACCACTTTTCTTAGTCACATTTGCCATAGACACCACAAGAGAAATGCGAATAAGCAATAAATTACCCACGACCTTCCTTTGTCCTAATTGAGTGCGACTGTCCTTAGAGGTTAGGTCTAGTTATTTTTTTATTAATGTAGGGTTATGCGTATGCTCGTTTGTGATTTTTGGGGACTAGGATGGGTGATGAAATCCCCACCTAATCTGAATTTGGGTTTATTGCCTCTTAATGTCCGTTTTAGGTATGCAAAACAAACCAAAATCTAAAACACGCAAAAAGATTTTTAGCGGCGATATTTGCAAAGAATTCTGCAGGTAAAAACAATTTATTGGAGCTTTAAAGGAGAGAGGAAGACAACAGGAGAATATCAGAGAAGATTGGAGGCCCAATTCTTCAATAGGGCCGCGGTTCCGCCGCCCAATGCCCACTTTGGCCGCGGTTCCGCTGCCGGGTGATGTAATCTTCCCTCCAAACTTTTTCAAAGCACTCAACTGCTCCTCTGGTCCAATTTGAAAGTCTCTGAATCTCTGATGATTCGCTCCAAGTGCTCCAGATTTCTCGCAAAATGCGCACAAAAATCGTTAAAAATACAAAATGCGTTTTTTATTTTTATGTTTCTCTGGTTTTTATAAGAAATCAACCTGAATAACAAGAAAAAAAATTACGACCATTTCCCCGGCAACAACGCCGTTTGGTTGATCGTGCGAAGGTGTGTATATATGCTGTAAATAACCGCAATCAAAACGGTGTTGCAAATAGCTAGCCACGAAGAGTACGGGTCGTCCGCAAGGAAACGTGAACTTCTTTTCTTGCCTTAGACGAGTTGATAAAAGAGAGGATGGGTTGTTGCTGTTTTATTTTAATATGGATATAAAATTTATAATAGAAAGATTTATAGGGTTTATAAGACTTAGTAGTTAAAATATGAATGTTTAGATATGTCTTTTTTTTTATCTTTTAATAGTTTAAAACATAGAGAGATAGCGATGAATATGGATTAGGGGTTCTTGGAGGGATTAGGGTTTCCTACTCTGTCCCTTGTCCTTCCATTGATCTCTATTAATCTCAAGCCCTTAACAAAACACGTGTTTAACTAATCGCAAATCGTGATCGTGACTATCAACAAATTGATAGCACGCCCGATAAGTAGGTTAATATTTATTTTGCTAAAGTTTATAAACATTAAAATGTCAAAAGATATTAAAAGATATTTCATCCATTATTCTACCATATCCTACAAACCATAGCAAGTAAGAAATTACTCGCTCTTGGTTAGCAGCGTAATAGAAAGGTTGAAGATGAATGAAACAATAATTAAGATGCAGAAAAGTAATACATAAAATTAATGCGGAAAAGGAACGCATAAAGTTAAATGCAGAAAAATAAATGCAAAAAGAATTAAAACAAAAACTATCTTTATTAATCAACTATTGCATTACAATTTTCTTCTTAGAATGATAGATTAAAAGAACTCTAGTTTCGCTCGTAGATCTCTCTCTCTCTCTCTCTCTCTTTATGGAGGTAGATTAATAGATGATGAATTGTTGGATGATTATGTGATGTCTTCGATGATTTTGATTGCACAGCTCTCAGTCCTTTATATAGTCTTTGAAACCAGAAACCCTAGATGCCATTGTTCTCCTCCGAAACACAGAGACGTGACCGCATAGGTCCATCTTTCCTGGATTTGGGGGCAGATGCTAATTGGTGCTATCCGTCCACCTCTCTAAAGATGCCAAGTTAATTTATGGCACCATGTATCGAAGGTTTAAATGGATGCGGCCGATATAGCAGACTTCGTCAGATTCCCCCTCGTTGAGGGGTTTTTGATTGTGGGGACGCTCTTCCCTGCAGGCGCAAGCCCCTGTAGTTAACTACGCTACCGCATAGCGGTAACCACTTTCTCCTTCTCCAGATGGTCACTTCGTGTCGTGGGTGTTTGTTTTGTTTTTGGTTGCCCGTGGATTGTATACGGAGACTAATTTATGTCGTCGCCCGTAGGGCGTGGATTAGTCTAAATCCGTATTTTCTTAGATTTGAATTTGGGGTTGGGTTTAAGAATACGTTAGTCTCATTTGAGACTAAGATCAACTTAAACGTATGTTAAGGATACGTTAGTCTAATTTTAGACTAAGATCAACTTAACGGGATCGTTTAGATCCGACAAGAGAGCATTTGGGCTCTATTGTTTAGTTTAGGGACATTACGGTCGATTACCAGTTTAAGGACATGGTGGTCCAGTTTAAAGACATCATGGTCTGTAAAGGTTAAGGACATCATAGTCCATGGGCTTAAGGACCTCACAGTCCGAGATTAAGGATATCATAGTCCGTGGGTTTAAAGGGACCCACAGTCCGAGGTCAAGGACATCATAGTCCGTGGGTTTAAAGGACCCCACAGTCCAGGTTAAGGACATCATAGTCCATGAGTTTAAGGACCCCACAATCCATGGAATGATTGGTTATCGGGACTCGTCACCTCTTTGAAGACGTTGAAGGATTACAACGACAAATATTAGAGGAGTGAAGAGATGTACCCTTGAACCAAAGTTGATTGGGAAATCTGTAGTCCAATTTGGGACCAAAATCAATTAATTAGATTATGAGCACATTGGCTCAGTTAAATCTGAATTGAGAACTTATGACCAACTTGGGCTAAGTCCAATTAAGTTTGAAATGTTGGCCTATTGTTGGACTGTTGAACATTTGTCTGGGTTCAGCCCTCTCATTATTTAGCAATGCTAAACAGGGGTTTGGGGGCTCTGACAACATTTTGTCTTTGGCTGAGCACTAACCATTCATTATAGTTCTGGACTTTACTTTGCATATCATATGAACTGATTAATTTTGAGGTTCAGTTGAAGGGGAGATTTGCCTCTGGAAAACTTAGTCAATTTGGGCTAAGCTTGGCTTTAAAATAGTGTTAAACACTAGAGAATACTTGGCGATCACGTGCTCCCACGTGATGTGCTGAATATAGTGTTAAACACTAAGGACGAAGCGCTTAAAGTAGTGTTAAACACTAAAATTGAATTGGTCACGTGGGGTCACGTGAGGCATCTGAAGATGGGGCCAGACCTCATTTATTTTGTTCTCAGAATATTCAAATAAGTGTTAAACACTTTTGTTCTTTGAAATCATCACGTGTGGACACGTGATAGTGCCTTTGTGTTGGGCATCAATTCCTCTGTCTTCCCCTATTTTATTCTTTTGAAAAGGGTGTTTGTCAGGGGTCACGTGGGGACATGTGAGGCGCCCTAGATCAGTACTGCCTTTGGCTTTGTTCTTTTTTATTTTGAGGGTCACGTGGGAGCACGTGAGGCATTGCCTTTAAGCTAATTCCTTTTTATTTTGAGGAGTCCATTAAAGGGTCACGTGGGGGCACATGAGCATGCCTTACTCATTCCTTTTTGTTCGTTGGGATGAAGGGTCACGTGTTACCACGTGATCAAGTTGGGTACTTAATCTTTACGTGCATGGAGAGCTTCAAGTCTCTTGTTTTAAGAATTAAATTCTTAGGTAGGGTTAAACCCTAGTTTCATTTGGAGGAATTAAATTCCTATGAATTTGGAAGAATTAAATTCTTTAAACTCAATTCTCCCTCTAAGTTTTAGATCTGCAAGGCAAAATCTCCCCGATGAGAATTAAATTCTCAATTTGTAGGGAGATCTGCTTCTGCAGATCTTCAACCAAAAGAAGAACTAAGTTTTTATTCAGAAGAGTTAAACTTTTAATTTAAGAATTAAATTCTCTTTTGTTTTATGGGGCTTAGATATCTTTCCCCTTTCTCACCTAGGGTTTCTTCTCTTTTCTGAAGAAATCTTCTTTTTTCTCTTGAGAACTAAATTCTCCTCTCTTTTTCTTTCTGTTGTTGTATATCTCAAAAAAAAATCGATCCTTCTTTTCTCTTCTTGGCTCCTATTTATAGGAGAAAGAAAAGAATCAATTTGTTTAGTCAATCTTTCATTGAAAGATTTTGGTTGTTTTTGTAACCAACATGATCATCCAGTGAATTTTATTTACCATTGGATTTTTAATCCAAAAGATATTCTGTTTGTTATACTTGGTGAATTTCAGGGAAATCCTTATTTGTATAGAATCTTGCTATAAGTTGGTGATTTTTTATCACCATTGGATTTTTAATCCAACGGTACTCCACTTTACAGAGCACAATCTTTTTGTTTGGAAAAATTTAGAGAAATATTTTTCCAGTTAGGGTTCTCGATTCCCTCTTAATTAGAATTTAATTCTATTAGTTCAGAAGGCTTAAAAGCCCATCACGTGTTGACACATGACCCCCCTGATTAAACATTTTAACCAGAATTTAATTCTGTTGTTTTAAAAGGCTCAGGAATCATCACGTGTCAACACGTGACCCTTGGTCACGTGTCAACACGTGACCATGTGACGCACCATTGGGGTTTTTTCCCTATCATTTTATTATCCCTTTTTACTCTTTTCAGTGGGTTTAAGGGCCCATCACATGTGGACACATGACTCCACTGATTAGAATTCAATTATATTATAACAGAGTCCCTAGGAAATCATCACGTATGAGCACGTGACCCTTGGTCACATGTGAGCACGTGATGCCCCATTGGGGTTTTTCCTGATATTTTTATGAGGGAACAAATGCCCCCACCGCGTTGTTCTCACGTGTTTGCACGTGAGTGCAACGCTGTCATCTTTTGTGGCCGTTGGATCTGCCTACGGAAGGGGGCAGATGAACCGTTTCCCATCACATCTTATAAATGCAGGGGTCTCTTCAGAAGCGCCTCCACTTTCCATCTTCTTTCTTACTCGTTTTCTTCTGAGAATTTAATTCTCTTTCCCAGAGCTCAGTTCTCTGTCCTAAAAACTTTTCAGAGTTTAACTCTATTTCAAGAAAGAATCCTTTCTTCAGGTTATGGTTTTGAACAGCCAAAGAACTTTTCTTTGTATTTTAAATCCACATCAAGGGGTTTTCCCTTTAACAAGAACCCGTATTTCTAATCTCTAGAAGTGCACAGTCTCTGGGTAGCAAACCCTATCGTTAGGCATTTTTCTGATCTTAAAGGTTTGATGGTGATACTTGTGTTCTTTCTGGAATTTAATTCCATTTCAAAGAGTTTTTAACTCTGAAAGTGTTTTCTGGGAATTTAATTCCTCCATTCAAAGGGAATTTAATTCCTCTAAAGAACTTAGTTCTTAAAAGAAGACTTCTTGGGATTTTTCATCCTGAGTTGTTCTTGCATAGATCCTTCTTAATTTGCACAGAGCTTCTGTAATGGGATTTTCTCCTTGGGGGATTGTGCAGAGTTATTTGAAAACCACAGTTCATTTATTGAGAATCTTCCTTTTATTCCCATAATGATTACCCTGCCTCATCATTAGTAAGCCGCCATTTTGATTTTGTGGGGTCCCTGTGTTTCGTAACCAATGGTCCCATAAAATAAGTTGTTTATCGTTTTTCTTCCACTGTCCTTTATATATATATATATATATATATATATATATATATATATATATATATATATATATATATATATATATATTTATAAATATATATACACGTATGGGCTTCATTAACAGATTCTTTTCATCTGTTTCAGGAACAATAGCTTCTCTTCTGTACTTCCCTTTCACCCGCTCGGAGGCTGCCTTTCCTCAATCACTATCTAATGAAGAGGTGATGGCGATGATTAGAGACCACGACCCTAATTGCACCAACTTGCTTTTATGGGGGACCTAGTACGGTCATATCATCCGTGGTCGCCGCATCTTTCTTTGCGAGATACCAACGGAGCCTACCTACCCATTTTTGCCGATGGAGGATCCACGGACCGCTTTTGCTGTGGAGATGTTGAACTGGACCCCTACGGGACGGCTCGAGCTGTCAACAACTGGGATTCCAAACCACCCTGTGCCAGCTATAGACATCTTAGGGCGTCGTATCTACCAAGGTGAAACCCAGCCCTGGGGACAGGTTTACAAAATAGGGCTTACTCCACGACAACCCACGGGTTACCTTCTCTGGGCTCATTATATCATGTCCGCCCATCGTGCGCGACTGCAGAGGGTTGGGCTCTATCAGGCGGTGTACGTGTCTCTCTTCCACCATCAGTCCCCCCATGTCTGGTGGGTTAAGCCTTTCTTAAATCAATGGAATCTTCCCACCAATACCCTCTTGCTAGGGGACCACGAAGTTTCAATTTCTCTGGAAGAGTTTCGCGAGATCTCGGGGTTGCCGATCAGGGGGACGCTCTGTGAAGAACTGCTGCCTCCTGATGAGTATGTTTTCGAAATTGAGCCTGCTATGCTTGACGGCCTATCGACTGAAAATGTCGTTCGCCACAAGCACCCAAGTCTAATCAAGACTCTGGGCATTTTTAAGAAGCTATTCACAGAATCAGAGGAGCAGGGCGTCACTTTCAAAAACTTTATCACCTGCTTTCTTCGCGAAGACGTTCTATCAAAGACGGCTCCAAAGTTTTCGAGTATCAACGACCCCTTCGGGTTCGGTTTAAATAAGCTACCGGCTAAAGAAGAGGATTTGCCGCAGTTCTACATTCCAATCCTGTCGGCTGTACCTTTTGAGTCGATCGCAGCTCCCGGCATAGATGAAGAGACTTTCTTTGTGGGTTTTATTAGTGTCTGGCTTAGTTGGTTTGTCATTCCAACGCACCGTCGATTCATGAGAGCTTCAGTCATTTACCCTGCTCATCGCATCGCTGGAGGGACACGAATAGCCGTGGGCATTGTGGGGCTAGCGCGTCTGTATCATGGGCTAAGCGCTGCAGCCAATACCTCAACTCCAGGCATGAACGTAGTGAGTTTCTCTCTTCATTACTTTACGTCATGGATTGAGATGCACGTGCTAGGGGCATTTGCTGCGCATCAGAGACCCAGATTTTATGATGCCTACACTTTTCCGCGGCTTATGAGGTTGGTGGATGCCTCTGCTCCTGATCCGACTCAGTCTGGAGCTATTCGTGTGATGCTTAGTCTTTATGCCAATGCAGGTGGGATGGTATTCAATGATCGAGTCCTCTCTGCTCCTTCAGGACCGATTCAACGGCTTTATGACTCGTCGAAAGAGGGAGCACCCTCCCTGAAGCCCAAGGAAGCCATGCACTTATATTCGATCAGACCGGGTTATCTGGTATTTCGTCAAAACGGTGCGGCCCTTTTTATGCGGTACAACCCACACCGCTTTGCTTGGAAACTGGGATATGACCAGGGTGTCCCCTTTGAGGCGTTTATAGTGGAGCCCAGCCCGTCGTCAGAAGTTGTTCGTGACGCCGCTCATCACTTCATGCGGCTGAACACCAGCTCTCGCTTCGTGATTCCTGAAGCTGACTATATTCCTCGATGTGTAGGGGCCTTCACGGGCTGGTACCTCCACCGAGTCAGTCCCATCATTGCTGAGGAGAGGAGGATGCTCCTCGGATATAGGGCTCCTACTCCGATCCAGGCTACGGGAGTCCCGCCGCGACCGCGGGCAGTGGTTTGCCCTCCCTTGAGAGGTACTGGTGTCGTGCTTATTCCTGAAGCGGCGAAAGTGGATCTAACTCCCACAGCTGGTATGCCGCTGTGCACTAGAGCTCAATAGAGGGCCAATAAGGCACTGGTAGCAGTATCATCAGCTGCGGCGTCAGCAATGGTAGTGTCATAGTCTGTAGCACCGCCGAGTGAGGATATTGAAGGCGAAGTGGGTCAACGTCACACTAAAGCACCGAGAGGAAAGAAGTGATCATCTTCTGTAGTTAGTTCTGGGTCAAAGAGGCGAAAGAAGACTGTCACCAATCTGCTCGACTTTTTAGTGGAATCAGAGCCTATCCTTCAAGATGAACCACTAGTCATGCAAGAATCGGATGGTGATTTACTTTTCCCGGGTTCATCTACCGAGGAAGCCGCACAATTGGCTGAGACTATAAGACGCTCACAGGATGAATCTGAGAATGTAAGGATCCCGAAGAGGCCTTATCCTACCGTCATCTTTTACGAAGATCCTCCATCGATACGGCGGATATTTATAGGTCCTTTGGAAGAGGGAGGCGAGATAGCTCTTAAACAGCCTATCTCGACCGATGCCGAAGATGCGCTTTCGTTGTGGACCGGTGGCCACGAGTCTACCCTCGAACCCCGGCGAGCATACCTCCTTAGGAAGGAACGCCGGCTTGAATAAGCCATACTAGAAGCCCCTCTGCGCATTGGTATACTTATATTTTTTTTGTAATATTTTGCATTGTTCATATATATATATATATATATATATATATATATATATATATATATATATATATATCCTTATCTTCGCGAAAACTTTGCAGGGACTTCGGCGATGGCAGAGGATCTGAGTTCGAGTCGCGCCTTGATTATGGACTCCACAAATATCCCTGATGAGACACTATTAAGTGTGGATGGGGTCAATAAAACTGTTGTTCCTGCCACGGAGCTCCCCTCGGTGATTCCCGTTCCCCAGGTGCTTGCTCCTCTGGAAGAGGCATCTTCATTGGCTGCAGATTCAATGGATCTTTCTGGGGACGGCCCGGAAGCTGTGGGGCAGGTAGTCGAGGCCATCGTCCTCTCATTGGATCCTGCCACGGTGGCTGCTACTCCTCAATTGGGAGTTATTATACCGGCCCACGTTCCCGATGATGTGCCTGGGGGCACGGAAGTGGCCGCCGAAACTGCTATCCCTCCAGTCCAGAGTGGGAGGAGTATCGAAAGTATTCTTTTATATTTTATTTTAATAATCTCTCCATTATTTAAACCTTTCTGTCTTTTCAGAGCTACGAGGATTGGCGGCATCCATCGTGGACTTGTCCCCCAGGAAGTCTTTCCAACGTCTGTTAGAGATGGACTCTCTACAGGCGATATCCCCTCAACGCATCGTCCTCTCTTTCGGGAAAGGTTAGTGTCATTTGACCTCTCCTCACGACATTATTATTATTTCATATAATAACACTGATGTCTTCTACAGTTCTGGAAGCTGATGACGAAGTTGAGATTCTTGACGGGCCTGGGGATCTTTCAGACCCTTCTTGCATGACTGTGGGTAAGTAAAGTTTCGACACTTTTCCACCTGCTCTTTGCTTGCAAGTCTCGCTGATTTCTTTTTATGAATCTTAACAGCTTTGCCAGCTCTTACCATGCTGGAATCTCGCATCGTCATGCCGCCCGGCCCCTACGCTATACGTGCTTCGGAACGGATGGCAAAGCTAAGCCTTCACTCCTTATCATCTCTGATTGAAGACTTTCATGCTGGCAGTCTGATCACAGCCGAAGTATTTGCCGCTGAAGCCAATGGTTCTCTTCCCTTTCTTGCTACTTACCATAGTGAAACATTGGTGCAAGTCTGGGTTGAGTTCTGTCGTCAAGTGGAGGCTTGCTTGCATAATCTTGAATGTACACGCCTTCTTTCAGAGGTTGTGGCTGCAAAGGCGAGCTTACGGGGGCTGATTGAGCGGTGCGCTGCGAATATGCTGTCATGCGAGAAGAAGCTCAGCCGAAAATTTTCAGAGAGGAAGTTGGCTTCAACTGCACTAGGGGAACTTCAAGCTAATCTTACGGCCAAGACCACTCGGGCGTATGATCTTTGGTGAGGGCTTCAAGAGGCTATCAAGGAGGTGGTAGCCATTGATAAGGCCGTCATATTCACTCGCGAAATGGTCGAAACTCATAAGGTTACCGAAAAAGAGCTTGAAAGTCGGCTTGCCTCATACCAGGCTCAGCAGTCTCAAACGGAGGCCCGTCTCTTAGTGATAATGAATAATGAGGCTGAGGCCCAGCGAAAAAAGGATGAATTGGCCAATCTATTGAATCGTCCGCCAGCTTGAAGAATTGTATATTTTTCTTTTTCCTCTTTTGTGCATACTCCTGAATGAGTGTGTGTGTGTGTGTGTGTATATATATATATATATATTTTGATTCTGTCATAAATTTTACTTTGTATTCATTTTGATTCATCAATAAAAGACATATTTTGCTTTATGATGGTGTGTCCCTTTTAGTAAATGCATCTTGTGGATAATCTATTTTGATTTCCTTGTAGGACAGCGATGGCTTAGGAGTCAGGTTCAGATCTGCCTCCTAAGGCTTTCCAACTTTATGAGCCGTGAGGGTCTCATAAAGGTATTTCTCCTTACGAGTCGTGAGGATCTCGTAAGTGTAATTTCTCCTTAAGAATCGTGAAGATTCCTAAGTGCGTTTTCTCTTGAGAGTCGTAAGGATCTCACAAAAGAGTTTTCTCCCTTACGAGTCGAAAAGGCCCGTAACTGATGGATGAGGTTGACATTATCCGCATTTCACGGGGTCAGGGGTGCTCTGGCCATTTCTCACGGGGTCAAGATTGACTTTAGCCGTGTTCTATGGGACCAGGAGGTGCTCTGGACGCTTCCCACAGGGTCAGGATTGATATAAGCCGTGTTCCGCAAGGACCAGGATCCGCTTTGGACGCTTCCCACGGGGTCAGGATTGACATAAGCCGTGTTCCACGAAACCAGGATTTGCTCTGAGCACTTCCCACGGGATCAGGATTGACATAAGCCGTGTTCCGTAAGGACCAGGATCCGCTCTGGACGCTTCCCACGGAGTCAGGATTGACATAAGCCGTGTTCCACGAAACCAGGATTTGCTCTGGGCGCTTCCCACGAGGTCAGGATTGACATAAGCCGTGTTCCGCAAGGACCAGGATCCGTTCTGGACGCTTCCCACGGGGTCAGGATTGACATAAGCCGTGTTCTACGAAACCAGGATTTGCTCTGGATGCTTCCCACGGGATCAGGATTGACATAAGCCGTGTTCCGAAAGGACCAGGATCCTCTCTGGACGCTTCTCACGGGGTCAGGATTGACATAAGCCGTGTTCCACGAAACCAGGATTTGCTCTGGGCGCTTCCCACGGGGTCAGGATTGACATAATTCGTGTTCCGCAAGGACCAGGATCCGCTCTGGACGCTTCCTACGGGGTCAGGATTGATATAAGCCGTGTTCCACGAAACCAGGATTTGCTCTGGATGCTTCCCATGGGGTCAAGATTGACATAAGCCGTGTTCTGCAAGGACCAGGATCCACTCTGGATGCTTCCCACGGGGTCAGGATTAACATAAGCCGTGTTCTACGAAACCAGGATTTGCTCTGGGCGCTTCGCACGGGGTCAGGATTGACATAAGCCGTGTTCCACGAAACCAGGATTTGCTCTGGATGCTTCCCACGGGGTCAGGATTGACATAGGCCGTGTTCTACGAAACCAGGAGGGGTTGACTCTCTGTTGTCTGTGCGTCGAGTCATGGAACTGGGAACTTCGCCGCAGCTCCGATTTGTTGATGTTGCGTCTGTTGTAATGAGACGAATGTTGAGATGATCTCCAGGCTGTCTGTGAACCATCGAGATGTGGCTTCTTTTTCTGATGGAGCCTGGAGGGAAGGTGTGTTTCCCTCTTTGTTTGTGCCCCTGGATTGTATACAGGGATCGATGCGATCTCACCTATAGGGCAAAAAGTTTCATTTTATATATTTTTCTTTCCGCGATGCTCTATCATTTCATCTTTTATATCACGAAAGTCGCGATTGCCCAATCATTTCGACTATTTTTCGCTGTGCCCAATCATTTCGGCTATTTGTTTTATTTATTTGCTGTTTTTTATTGCGAGATGTCCAACCATTTCGGCTATTTTGTATGCATACATTTTTACTTGCTGATTTTGTTGCAAGTTGCCCCATCATTTCGGCTATTTCATATGCATTTGTGGCTCGCTGGCTTTTCGCTGCGAGTTTGGGATTGGACACCGATTTCAGCATCAGCATCGCTATAACTGGGATATTTCCAGGAGCGAATCATCATTTGCCTCTGTCGATATCGAACATAGGTGGCTTAGCAAACAGGGTTAAGATCCTGTCGATTAAGACTTTTGACTTCATGAGCCGTAAGGGTCTCATAAAGGTATTTCTCCCTACGAGTCGTGAGGATCTCATATGTGCGTTTTCTCCTTAGGAATCGTGAGGATTCCCAAGTGTATGGCTTCTCGTAAGTCATAAGGAACTTACAAGAGTGTTTTCTCCTTATAAGTTGAGAGGACTTACAAGGGTTGTTCACCGTGTAAACATATCCCTAGTCGCGGGTAGGACTTTGTTAGGGAAATGTTTATTCGCGCCCGTGGATTGTATACAAGGGTCAATACTGAACCACTTGTAAGGAAATGTTGGAGGTTGTGATGGCTTAAGAACAGGTTCAGATCCCTGTAGCTTAAGGCTTTTGAATCGTATGAGCCGTGAGGGTCTCAAAGGGGAATTCTTCTTACGAGTCATGAAGATCTCGTAAGTGTAATTTCTCCTTAGAAATCATAGGGATCCCTAAGTGTGTTGATCCTTTGTGAGTCGTAAGGATCTCACGCACGTGGTTTCTCCTCACAAGGTCGATAGGACCTTGCAAGTGTCTTTTAACGAGATTGCGCCCTTTCGGGTTTTCACAAAACTCGCCGGTAGCCCTGCTGTTTTTACTCACGGAGCCCTTTCGGGTTTTCATCCACGCCCATCTTGCTTATGGACATACCGTTTTCTCTCTTTTTTTTTATTTTTTTATGTCAGCCTTGGGATGCTGCGGTCCGTAGTAGTTTATCGACGTCTCGGTCAACAGCCAGTTTTAGGACATAGTGGTCCATCGTTAGTTTAAGGACGTTTTGGTCCGCTGTTAGTTTTAGGACATTTCGGTCCATCGTTATTTTTAGGACATTTCGGTCCGTAGCCGGCTACTACTTATAGAGTATGGGCTTAGGAAGATAGCGAGCGGACATAGGCGTCGTCATCTATCGTTGACCTAGGTCATGACCCGTCAGGCGTATTATTTTTTTAGGAAGCGGCCATTTATTGGCCTGAAAGGTCTTTCACCATGCATGTCCATGAGTAGATAGGCTCCACCCTGGTAAAATTTGGCTATGATATACGGGCCTTCATAGTTCGGCTCGAATTTCCCCCGTTTGGTACAATTGGGGATCATAGGCCTTTTGACCACTAGCACGAGTTCACCTTGGCGGAATGTTCTCATCCTAATCAATCTTTCATATGAGCGCGTCATCTTTGCTTTATAAGCCTCCAGATTTTGTTGCGCCATGAGCCGGGCCCGTTGTCGGAGATAATCCGTCACGGAGTGCCGAACCGGTAAATGACGTGTGTCTTGAAGAAATGGAGGATATTCTCCGTCTTCACTTCTCTCAGCGGTACTGCTTCCGCCCATTTGGAGAAGTAATCCGTTGTTGCCAAAATGAATCGATGTCTTCTGGACGATGCTGGTTCGATGGGCCCGATTATGTCGGTTCCCCATATTTTGAATGGTCAGCTAGCCACCGTCGGATGTAGTGGATTTGGATGCTGGTGGATTTAGTTCCCGTGAATCTGGCACGAGTGGCACTGCTTCGCGTATTCTAGGCAGTCTTGAATCATCGTGGGCCAATAATAACCCATCCTTTTAATCTTCTGCTTCATCTTCGGCCCGGCATGGTGAGAGCCTTAGAGTCCGTCGTGAGTTTCTTGGACGACTCTCCTTGCTTCTTCCGGTCCCAGGCATCTTAGCCACAGAGAATCAAATGATCTCTTATACAGAGTATTATTGACGAAGGCAAACGATAGGGCTCGTTTCATGAGCTGATATCTTGAAGACGCATCTTCAGGTGTTCAGCGGGATTTGAAGTAGTCTATAAAGACCTCTCTCCAATCCACAGCCTTTTCCTGGCCTTTTACTTGTATGGTCGCTTGCTCGGTCGCTCCTTTTTCTTCGGACGACTCCGGAGATATTTCTGTTGGTGCAAGAACCCGACGGCTTTGCACAATGATCCTTACGTCATCGAGGTTCTCATCAGCCAATTCTTTAGCGAGCTTGGCTAATGCATCTGCCTTGCTATTTTCCGCGCGCGGTATGCTTTCCAGGGTATAGGCAGGGATTTGAGCCAGCAATTGCTGCACTCTCTCACCGTATTTCACCAACTCTGGTTTGCACGTCTGATAGTCGTCGTTACTTGGCTAACGATTAGCTGGGAGTCTTCGTATATAAAAAGGTTCTTAATTCCCATGTCGACGGCGATCTCAAGACCTGCTATCAAACCTCCATATTCGGCTTCATTATTCGTCCTCGGCTCTGTTAAGGAGAAGGCAAAGCGCATTATCCCTCCTTGTGGAGTCACGAAGATGAGGCCTACTCCGGATTTGATTATGGGGGTACTTTGTTTGCGATTCTTCATGGAAGATGTTCCGTCAAAATAAAGTTCCCACTAGGTATCATTCTCTCTTTTCTCCCCGTCGATCGTGTCAAACGCGTGCTTGTCGGGCAATTCACAGTTCATAGGAGAATCGGCAGGTATCGGATGCTCAGCGAGGAAGTCGACAATGGCTTGGCCTTTCACCGCCTTGAGGGGACGATAAGTTATCGAGAACTCCATCAAGAGTAGGGCCCATTTAGCGAGCCGTCCCGTTAATAGCTTTTGACATCAAATATTTGAGGGGATCCACCTTTGATATGAGACGGACCTTGTGTGCCAACGCATAGTGTCTGAGCTTTGTTATCGTGAAGATCAACTCCAGACAGTGTTTTTCAATGGGGGAGTAATTGCTTTCTGCCCCCAGTAGAACTCGACTCAAGTAGTAGAGGGCTCTCTCTTTCCCTTGGTCGTTTTCTTGTGCCCATAGTGCGCCTAAGGAACCTTCGAGGGCTGTTGTATACTGGACGAGAGGTTTTCCTTTAACGGGAGCAGCCAATACTGGCAGATTCTGCAGGTATTGTTTGATTTCTTCTAGCGCACTTTGGCATTTGCGATCCCAGACGAACCGGGTTTCCTTCTTCATTAGGTGACTGTAAGGACGGCACTTGCCTGAGAGATTGGCTATGAATTGCCGGATATACGCGAGCTTTCCTTGGAGAGACCGCAGTTGCTTGAGAGTCCTTGGCGGAGGCATTTCCATGATCGCCTTGATCTTCGACGGGTCTATCTCGATGCCTCGGTGTCGGACGACGAATCCTAGGAACTTGCCCGAGGAAACTCCGAACGCGCATTGAAGAGAGTTCATCTTCAAGTTGTATTTCCGAAGGCGTTGAAACACGATTTTCAGATACTCTAAATGTTCCTCGTATGATTTACTTTTAACTACGAGGTTGTCGATATAGCATTCGACGATTTCATGTATGAGGTCATCGAAAATTTTTGTCATGGCCCTCTGATAGGTGGCACTGGCGTTTTTTAGACCGAAGGGCATCACTTTGTAGCAGAATATGCCCAGAGGAGTCCGGAAAGTGGTATGCTTCTGGTCCTCGGGATGCATTTTTATCTGATTGTACCCTGATGATCCGTCCATGAAGGAGAAGACTTCATGAGTGGATGTGTCATCTATCATCAGCCCGGTGACCGGTACTGGAAAGTCGTCCTTCGGGGCAAGCTTTGTTGAGATCCCGAAAGTCCACACATATGTGCACCGTCCCATTTTTCTTCATTATTGGGACAATGTTGGCGATCCAGTCAGGATATTGAACCTCTTGGATGAATCCAGAGTCGATTAGCTTCTTGACTTCGGTGTTGATGCTCATCTCAAGCTCGAGCCATATTCTTTTCGGTGCTTGTTTGATCGGCTTGACGTCCGGAGATACCGCCAATTTGTGCACGGCTATTTCTGGATCCAATCCAGGCATCTCGGAATAGTTCCATGCGAAACAGTCTTTATACTGCATGAGCACGCCTTTAAGCGTAGCCTCCTTTTCTTCAGACAATAGTTCATCGACGAACGTCGGCCGTGGGTCGTTTGCCATTCCCAAGTCTATTTTTCTGAGGTCATCTGCAGTAGTATGTATCCCATTTTCCAGCTCTTTTGGCACCGGTGGAAACCCAGAGATCACTTCGTCATCATCGTTTTCGAAGCACCGGGGGAGATCAGCCATATCTTCGCATATTCTTTCTCCTGACATCGTTATCACGTGACAGGTGCGAGATTGCTTTCAAGACCGATGTTGATCTGGTTCTACTCTTGCTGCATACGTGGCTTTCGGTTCATGCTTCTGTGGCGGGGTTACCCTCCAGCTGCTGGATAGAGTGAACTTGCCGAGTTGGTATTGGTCTTCGACCCAGTTCTTGAAGGTGAAGCAGTCTTCGAGAGGATGACCTATTGCTCGGTGATATGAGCAATAGTCGAGATGAGAGACCTCGTTTGCTTGCTTGGGGTGCTTGGACTCCGGGAGTGTCATCATCTGATGTTTCATGACAAGATTGAATATCTTCTTTATCTTGTCTTGGGGAAAAGAATATTCTCGACCCATCTTCTTTATAAGAGACGGATCCCGGCTGCTCGATTCTTGATTGCATGGCTTCTCAGACCCGCTTTGCCGTTGTCGAACGTTTTTTCCCCTTTCTGGTTTATTTTTGCCTCTGCGCCGGGTCTTTTGTATGACAGGTTAGCGACGAAGAGCATTGTCATTCTCCACGGCCTGCTGAAGGAGGCGATGCTTCCTGGCTTTCTCATAAATGGTCATTTCGCGACTATGGTCATCCCGGACCTTCTAACCCGCTTTCCTTATTAGCTTGTCCATCTTTTCTTTAAACGACGGACTCGGCGCTTTCATGACGGGACCTCGTTTTGGTTCAGGGTTAGCGTCTTTCAACAGAACATCTCCTTCTTTGTCAAAGTCATGTATGATGTAGCAGCCATAGAATCGCTCCCGTTTCTTGGATTGAACATATCCAAGCCCGATCGTTTCCATTCTCCCGTTAGGCAGTTTTCGCTGAGTTCCGGGAACGTCCCAGATCCTGTTGTAGAACTGAGCTTGTCGAACAGTCTGTTTGAATGGTACGCCTTGGTGCCTCAACAGCCTTTTTAATCCTTCTGTGTAATATCTGGGCAGACGGATGGGCTAGAGCCTGTCAAGTGTAGAATCGCCACCATGCCAAATTTCTTTCTACACTTTGGTTTCCGTGGATTGATAAAAGAGGATTGCCCTTTCATCTCTTCGCCTGGGAGGGACGTAGAATGTCTGCAGTTCTTGCACACTATAGGTATCAAGCGCGTCAAGCTCTTTATAATGCTCTTGCGGAACCGTGGCAATTTGCAGACTCCGATCATCGCCAGCGAAGGCTTGTATTGATGGCCGAACGGAAAATACGGCATTGACTTCATCTTCCGAGTCGCTGCCGAAGATTAACATAGGGGTGGACGGTCCCGGCTTGTTGCATTAGGGCGGCCCTGAATAAACTATTTCTTCTTCCCCCTCAGTGTCACTCCCGAAGACTGGAATAGTGGTGATAGCTTTGTCCTTCGGTTTATGACATCTATCCGTGTCTTCGAAATCTGGTAAGAAGTATTTTGCATCTTCATACTTTCGGACTTCATTTACGGAGACTGGGTTCAACTCCCCTGTCACAGTATACTCGAGACCATCCTTGAAATACTTCATACACTGATATTGTGTAGAAGGGATGATGTTGTACTCATGTAACCAAGGCCTGCCGAGCAAAGCGTTGTAGCAAGTTTTGGCGTCAATGACATGAAACTTGATGTCCGTGACAAGCAACCAAAAGCGTAGTGTTTGTTCCCCTCTGAAAGACGGCGCACAAGACTGCGATGTCCTGACGCTGAGATTCGGGGCAGATGCTAATAGGTGCTATCCGTCCACCTCTCCGAAGATGCCAAGTTGATTTATGGCACCGTGTATCGGAGGTTTAGACGGATGCGGCCGATGTAGCAGACTTTGTCAGATTCCCCCTCGCTTGAGGGGTTTTTGATTGTGGGGACGCTCTTCCTTGCAGGCGCAAGCCCCTGCAGTTAATTACGCTACCGCATTGCGGTAACAACTTTCTCCTTCTCCAGCTGGTCACTTCGTGTCGTGGGTGTTTGTTTTGTTTGCGGTTGCCCGTGGATTGTATACGGAGACTGATTTATGTCGTCACCCGTAGGACGTGGATTAGTCCAAATCCGTATTTTCTTAGATTTGGGTTTGGGGTTTTGGTTTGAGGATACGTTAGCCATATTTGAGGCTAAGATCAACTCAAACGTTTGTTAAGGATTCGTTAGTCCAATTTGAGACTAAGATCAACTTAACGGGATCGTTTAGATCCGACAAAAGAGCAATTGGCTCTATTGTTCCAGTTTAGGGACATAGGGGTCCATTTAATGTATGGCTGTTGGGACCCATCACCTCTCTGACGACGTTGAAGGATTACAACGATAGATGTCAGAGGAGTTCAGAGATGTACCCTTGAACCAAAGTTGATTTGGGGATTTATAGTCCAATTTGGGACTAAAGTCTGTTTGAAGGTTTAAGGATACGTTAGCCATATTTGAGTCTAAAATCAACTTAAACAGGATCGTTTAGATCCGACAAAAGAGCATTTGAGGCTCTATTGTTCCAGTTTAGGGACGTGGTGGTCCGATGCCAGTTTAGGGACATGGTGGTCCATTACCAGTTTAGGGACATGGTGGTCCATTACCGGTTTAGGGACATGGTGGTCCAATGAATGTATGGCCGTCGGGACCCATCACCTCTCTGACGACGTTGAAGGATTACAATGACAGATGTCAGAGGAGTTCAGAGATGTACCCTTGAACCAAAGTTGGTCGGGAGATCTATAGTCCAATTTGGGACTAAAGTCTGTTTTGAAAGTTTTGGTTTAAGGACGCGTTAGCCATATTTGAGGCTAAGATCAACTTAAACGTTTGTTAAGGATACGTTAGCCTAATTTGAGACTAAGATCGACTTAACAGGATCATTTAGATCCGACAAAAGAGCATTTGGGCTCTATTGTTCCAGTTTAGGGACATAGTGGTCTATCTCCAGTTTAGGGACATGGTGGTCCACCTCCAGTTTAGGGACATGGTGGTCCATTATTCCCGTTTTGGGGACAAATGTTAGTTTAAGGACGCATTAGTTCATGAGTTTAAGGACCCCACAGTCCATGAGTTTAAGGACGCATAAGTCCATGAGTTTAAGGACCCCACAGTCCGTATTGTTGTGTGGTTGTCGGGACCCGTCACCTCTCTGACGACGTTGAAGGATTACAACGACAGATGTCAGAGGAGTTCAGAGATGTACCCTCGAACCAATGAGTTGGTTGAAAGAGCAGATGTGCTCAGTTCAAGATGATTTGAGGACTTATGGCCAGTTTGGGCTAAGTCCAATTGTGTTTGAAATATTGGCTCTCTGTTGGTCCATTGAAGGAGAGGCTTTGCCTCTAGAAACTTAGTCAATTGGGCTAAAGCCAGTGTTAAACACTAAAGACCAACAGTGTTGAACACTGGGAATAAGATTAGCAAGTTAGTGTTAAACACTAAAAGATAATCAGTGTTAAACACTGGGAACAGAGTTTTCAAATTAGTGTTAAACACTAAGCAAATCAGTGTTAAACACTGCCAATAGAGTTTTCCAAATTAGTGTTAAACACTAAGAAAATCAGTGTTAAACACTGAGGACAAAGTCTTCAGATTAGTGTTAAACACTAAGCAGAGAGGGGTCACGTGTGGACACGTGAGAGCGCCCTGATTCCCTTTATTTTATTCTGCAGATCAGTGTTTAACTCTTTTAATTCTGGCGGCCATCACGTGTGAGCACGTGATGAAGGCCCCCGCTCTGGTATGTTAAAATGCTCATTAGGGGTCACGTGGTGACACGTGAGGGCGCCCTAAATGTGGAGCCAGATCTCCTTTTGGTTTATCCTTAAATCTGCGAACAAGTGTTAAACACTTTTATTTTTTCTTTGGAGCATCACGTGCTGCCACGTGAGGAGGATTAGTGCGCTGATTGTTAGAGCATCAGCCAAGGGGTCACGTGGGAGCACGTGAGAGCGCCCAAGGCCTTTATTTCTTGTGCTTTTTCTTTCTGCGTTTTGGAAGTCACGTGGAGCATGTGATGGCATCAAAAAGTGGGGCCAGATCCCCTTTATTTTGTTCTGCAAACAAGTGTTAAACACTTTTCATTTTCATAGCCATCACGTGTGGGCACGTGATGTATACTCATGCCCTGATTTATTAGAACATTTATTAGGGGTCACGTGGTGTCACGTGAGAGCGCCCAGAATTGTTTCTGCCTTTGCTTTTGTTCCATATATAATGAGGGTCACGTGGGAGCACGTGAGACATTGCCTCAAAACTTTCCTCTTCTCATTTTGGGGGATCTGTTCAGGGGTCACGTGGGGCACGTGACCCTAGTTCTTTTCATGAACAGAGATCTTTTAAGAATTGAATTCTTTGTAGGGTTAAACCCTAATTATGATTTTGGAGGAATTAAATTCCTATCGTGAAAGAATTAAATTCTTATTTAGGATAAAACCCTGATTTCTTTTCAAAGAAATTAAATTCCCAAATATGTAAAAGAATTAAATTCTTGATTAGGGTTAAACCCTAGTTTTGTTTTTAGGAGGAATTAAATTCCTGAAAGTTTGGGAGAATTAAATTCTCAAAACTCAATTCCTCCTCTGTGTTTTAGATCTGCATGGCAGGATCTCAACCCAATGAGAATTAAATTCTCAATTCATGGGGAGATGTGCACTTTGCAGATTCTCAACCAGAGAAAGAACTAAGTTCTTTTCTTTATGTAAGAGTTAAACTCTTTTGATAATTAAATTCTCTTTTGAAGCCTCTTTTTTCTTACCTAGGGTTTTTTTTGCAGAGAATTAAATTCTCCTCCCTCTGTTTTTCTCTCCAAAAAAGTCGATCCCCCTCTTCTCTTCTTGGCTTCTATTTATAGGAGAAAGAAAAGAATCAATTTGTTTAGCAAATCTCTCATTGAAAGATTTGATTTGATTTCATAATTAATATGATCCTTTAGATCATTCAGTGAATTTTATTCACCGTTGGATTTTAGATCCAAAAGATATTCTGTTTGTTATTTCGGTGAGATTTGGGGAGATCTTTCCTTATTTAAGATTTTTCCATAAATTGGTGGTTTTTAATCACCATTGGATTTTTAATCCAACGGTCCCCATAATCATTTTCCATTTGGAAAGATTTAGAAGCTTTTAGAATTTTAATTCTATCTCGAAAGATTTAAATGATCTTTTTCAGAATTTAATTCTGTTGAACAGCAAGGCTTTTACAGCCAGTCACGTGTTGCCACGTGACCCCCAATTGAGTCCTTTTCTCAGTGTTTACTTACGCTTCGGTTGTAACCATCACGTGTCAACACGTGACCATTGGTCACGTGTGAGCACGTGACACCTCATTGAGGTATTTCCTTCAGCTGTTTGTTTACGCTTCAGTTTTAACCATCACGTGTCAACACGTGACCATTGGTCACGTGTGAGCACGTGATTCCTGATTTTTAATCAGGGAACAGATTTTAGAATTTAATTCTATTCATTATTTTAGAGGTCTTAAGAGCCCATCACGTGTCTGCACGTGACCCATGGTCACGTGTGAGCACGTGATGCCCCATTGGGGTCTTTTTTGAGTTTTTATTATATCTTTTAACTCCTCCAGCGGGTTCTTAAAGGTCCATCACGTGTGGACACGTGATACCTCATAACTTTTGATCCCGGATGAATTATGAAGCCCATAATATATCAAATCGAAGGGTTTTTCGAGATGCTTCCAATACCATCAGAATTTAATAGTTTCTCCTTCGGGAACTTATCAAAATACAGGCCGGAAGATATTGGTTCGCATTTCCATAAGCGTATCGCTTCCATTTGATACCTTGGACTCTTCTGCGCAGAAATTTTCGGCGGGAACAAATACCCCCCACTACTTTGCCCACATAAGTATATACGTGGGTGAAGTAGTGCAAAGTAATGCAAAGCGTATAACCAGTTTCGGGTTGGTATATAACTTTCGGAATCTTGATCTGAGAAGATAACGAGCGGACACAAGCGTCGTCATTTATCATTGACTCAAATCTCAACTCTTAAGGGATATAGTTCCAAACCCTCAACTCATGAGCCGCACCCTTCTATTTCTTTATGTCCTACTCTGGCGTGGAGTAGTTTATACGCTCATGAGTAACTTCTTCATTTCAGTGGCATGTAGCTTTGGCAAGTATGGCTCATAGATGGTCAATCTTAACCTCTTTGTAGGGCAGTGATGGCTTAGAAGACAGGGTTAGGATCTGCTACCTAAGACTTTTCAACTTTATGAGCCGTGAGGGTCTCATAAAGACTTTTCTCCCTATGGATCGAGAGGATCTCGTAGGTGTATTTTCTCTTAGGGAATCGTGAGGATTCCTAAGTGCGTTTTCTCTTATAAGTCGTAAGAATCCTATAAGAGAGTTTTCCCTCTTACGAGTCGAGAGGACCCGTAAGCGGTTGTTTCCCTCCTTGTCGAGATTCGAGACGAGTTTTTTAATCCCTACAGCCTAAGGCTTTATCTCACGAGTCGAGACGAATCGAGAAAATCTCGCAAAGACATCAATTTCCTCACGAGTCGAAACGGATCGAGCAGATCTCGTAAGAATATCCTAACGTCACAGTTAACCTCTGCTCTTTACGACAGAAGTCCGTTAGGGTTTGTGGTACTTAGGGTTTTGGCCGCCGTACCATCGCATGAGCTGATGTATCCCTCGATAGGCAATTGTGCTGTTCGAGTAGCCCTGCGACTGCCGTGTCTCTGATCCCTTCGGGGGCTGGACAAGACGTCTTCAAGCAATCCTCCTTGGCAGTTTGACCGTCGGAAGAGCAAGCGCTAGGAATTTGCCATGCCGCTTTTTACTTGAGGTTAGGCTCATTTTGGAGAGCCCCGATGAGTCATAACCACTCCGCGCTGGTGTGGGATGATCTCCGATAGTCTTTCAGGCTTTATATGACTTGCCGTTAAGACCCTGAAGCTAGGAATTTGTCCTTTGCTTCGTTTTGCTGGCATTGCGTCCTCTGTATCGAGACGAATGCCGCGGTTGTCTCTAGGTTGCTGGTGAACCGTCGAGGTTTCGGAACTAGGGATTTTGCCATGGCTCCGTTTGGTGATGTTGCGTCTGCTGTATCGAGACGAACGTCGAGGTGGTGACCACTCCACACTAGTGCGAGATGATCTCCGATTGTCTTTCCGGTTTTATATGACTTGCCGTTAAGACCCTGAAGCTAGGAATTTGGCATTTGCTTCGTTTGCTGGCATCGGACTGCTGTATCGAGACGAATGTCGCGGTGGTAATCACTCCATGTTGGTGTGAGATGATCTCTGATTGTCTTTCCGGTTTTATATGACTTACCGTTAAGACCCTGAAGCTAGGAATTTGGCATTTGCTTCGTTTGCTGGCATCGCGTCTGCTGTATCGAGACGAATGTCGCGGTGGTGATCACTCCATGTTGGTGTGAGATAATCTCTGATTGTCTTTCCGGTTTTATATGACTTACCGTTAAGACCGTGAAGCTAGGAATTTGGCCTTTGCTTCGTTTGCTGGCATCGCATCTACTGTATCGAGACGAATGTCGCGGTGGTGATCACTCCATGTTCGTGTGAGATGATCTCTGATTGTCTTTCCGGTTTTATATGACTTACCGTTAAGACCGTGAAGCTAGGAATTTGGCCTTCGCTTCGTTTTCTTTGGCGTGTTTGGATCCTGTTGGAGGAAGGACTCTGTAGTGACATCTCGTCTGCTGTATCGAGACGAATGTCGTAGTGGTGACCACTCCATGTGGGATGATCTCCGATTGTCTTTCCGGTTTTATATGACTTATCGTCAAGACGTTGAAGCTAGGAATTTGGCCTTCGCTTCGTTTGCTTTGTCGCGTCCGAATCCTGCTGGGGGAAGAACGCTGGGGTGACATTTCATCTGCTGTATCGAGACGATTGTCGAGGTGGTGACCACTCCGCGCTGGTGCGAGATGATCTCCGATTGTCTTTCAGGCTTTATATGACTTGCCGTCAAGACCCTGAAGCTAGGAATTTGGCCTTTTGCTTCATTTGCTTTTGGCATTGCGTCTGATGTATCTAGACGAACGCTGGGGTGGAGCCGGGATTTTGTCGTCACTCCGCTTAGCTGACCATGGGGTCTTTCGTTGGCGTTGCATCTACATCCTGCTGGACTGCGAAGGAACGCCGTTGTTGTTATTGCATCTGCTGTAACGAGACGAATGTTGAGGTGGAGCTGGGATTTTTCCGTCACTCCGTTTTATTTCGACCATAGGGTCTTTCGTTGACGTTGCATCTACATCTTGCTGGACTTGCGAAGGAACGCCGTTGTTGACATCTCGTCTGCTGTAACGAGACGAATGCTGAGGTGAAGCTGGGATTTTGCCGTCGCTTCGCTTTGTTTCGACCATGGGGTCTCTTGTTGACGTTGCATCTGCATCCTGCTGGACTGCAAAGGAACGCCGTTGCTGATTCTTAGGCTGTAGATATTGCCGTTAAGATTTGGAACTAGGGACTATGCAGTGGCTTCGTTTGATGATGTAGCATCTATGTCCTGCTGGAATGAGGAGGCACACCGTTGTTGGTCTCCAGGCTGTACATGTGGCCATTGAGATTTGGAACTAGGGACTTTGCCATGGTTCCGTTTCGTTGCGACTCTGAGGTCGGTTGTTGACGTCACGTCTGCATCTGGTTGGAGTGAGGAGAAACGTCGTTGGTGATCTCTAAGTTGTCGATGTTGACGTCGAGACCCTGAAGCTCGGGATCTTCCTTTTGCTTCGTCTGTTGACATTATGTCTGCAATATTGCGACAAATGTCGAGGTTGTCTCTGGGTTGTCTATGAACCGTCGAGATTTGGCTTCTTCTTCTAATGAAACTTGGGGAGGAGGAGTGCGACTCCTTCTTTGTTTGCGCCCCTGGATTGTATACAGGGATTGATGTAGCATCACCTGTAGGGCAAAAAGGTTTCATTTTTCCATCATTTCTTTTATTCTTTCCGCGATGCTCTATCATTTCAGCTTTTTATATCGCGAAGGTTGCGATTGTCCAATCATTTCGGCTATTTTTCGCGGTGCCCAATCATTTCGGCTATTTATTTTATTTTCACTCGCTGCTTTTTATTGCGAGTTGCCCAATCATTTCGGCTATTTATTTTATTTTCACTAGCTGCTTTTTATTGCGAGTTGCCCAATCATTTCGGCTGTTTTGGATGCATACATTTTTTTTACTTGCTGATTTTTATTGCAAGTTGCCCCATCATTTCGGCTATTTCGTATGCACGTATGGCTCGCTGTTATTTTTTTATCGTGAGTGTGGAACTTGGAATCTGGTGCCAATCTCAGCATCAGCATCGCTACAACTGGAATATTGCCAGGAGCGAATCATCATTTGCCATGACAGGACTTGGAATTTGATACCGGTTTAGGCATCAGCATCGCTACAACTGGGATATTGCCAGGAGCAAATCATCATTTGCCTCTGTCGATGTTGAACAAAGGTGGCTTAGCAAACAGGGTTAGGATCCTGTCGACTAAGACTTTTGACTTCATGAGCCGTAAGGGTCTCACAAAGGTATTTCTCCCTACGAGTCGTGAGGATCTCGCAGGTGCGTTTTCTCCTTAGGAATCATGAGGACTCCTAAGTGTATGTTCCCCTGTAAGTCGTAAGGATCTTACAAAAGGGTTTTCTCCTTATAAGTCGAGAGGACTTACAAGGGTTGTTCACCGTATGGACATATCCCCAGTCACGGGTGGGACTTGGTTAGGGAAATGTTTATTCGCGCCCGTGGATTGTATACAAGGGTCAGTATGAGCCGCTTGTAGGGCAAAAAGGTTGTGGGGGTTTCTTAAGAACATGTTCAGGTCTCTGTAACTTAAGACTTTCAAATCTTATGAGCCGTGAGGGTCCCATAAGAGAGTTCTCCTTACGAGTCGTGAGGATCTCGCAAGTGTAATTTCTCCTTAGGAATCGTGAGGATCCCTAAGTGTGTTGCTCCCTTGTGAGTCGTAAGGATCTCACGCGGGTGGTTTCTCCTTACAAGGTCGAGAGGACCCTATAAGTGTCTTTTAACGAGGTTGCGCCCTTTCGGGTTTTCACAAACACTCGCCGGTAGCCCTGCTGTTTTTACTCACGGAGCCCTTTCGGGTTTTCATCCGTGCCCACTTTGCTTATGGACATACCGTTTTTTTTTTATTCTTTTTTTTTATTCTTCTTTTTTTTTCCTTTTTTTTTTAAACGAGGTCGCGCCCTTTTGGGTTTTCACGAACACTCGCCGGTAGCTCTGCTGTTTTTACTCACGGAGCCCTTTCGGGTTTTCATCCGTGCCCATTTTGCTTGTGGACGTACCGTTTTTTTTTACCACGTCAGCTTGAAGTTGCTGCGGGTTGGGAGTAGTTTAACGACGTTTCGGTCATTTGCAAGTTTTAGGACATTGCGGTCCGTCGTTAGTTTAAGGACGTTTCGGTCCACCGTCGCCGTATTTGAGACGCATCTCTAGTTTACTGACTTTTCGGTCTATGAGGCTTTCCCTGAGCATAATGCCCCCGGCATATCCACCTTTTTCGGAGCATGTTGTTGTGGCGGGTTTACTTTCCACTTTTCGGGCAGCGCGAACTTGCCTTGTTGGTATTGGTCTTCAACCCAGTTTTTAAAGACGTGGCAATTTTCGAGTGGGTGACCCATTACTCTGTGGTAGGGACAATAGTTAGGATTGTTAACGTCACCTGGTTGCAATGGACGTTTTGGATCTGGCAGAGTGATGAGCCCGCTGCGCACTGCTAGCTCGAACAATTTCTTTGTTTTATCTTTGGGAAACGAGTAAGGGCGTTTCAACTTCTCATTGAGGTATCGCGGCTTGTTGTTTTGACGACAAAACGGTCTCGGGTTACTCGGCTGTTGTTGAGTGTTGGCAACAAAGGCCGTTTTTTTCCTTTTCCTTTCTCATTTCGTTTGCTCCGTCGTTTACGGGTCCGAGGTTCTTTCCGAGTAGCGTGAGATTGTACGGCTGAACGTTCTCGCGACTCTCCAATTCTTTTGTTTTAGAAATGAATTCCTTGAAGAGAGGGTTGAGGGCGGCTTCTTCGTCAGAATCGCTTTCAAAGGTGAGAACTCGTGATCCCCTGGGCTCGTCCCTATGACAATTGCCTCCAACTCTTTTATGCTCATCTGTCGTATTTTTTCGCTGTCTACGAGCTTCCCGCTTTATTCTATTGACGTGTTGTCTATGAGCGACATATCCTTGCCACAAACACTTAAAGGAGTTGCAGTCTTCAGTAGGATGTGTGATCCTCTGATGATATAAGCAGAAGTTGGGGTGTATGTCCGTTTCATCAAAATGTATACCACCAGGAGAATTTTCTCTGAAAGAGGGCGGCCTCATCCCCATTAATATGGCTTTGGCGAATCGTTTCCTTGTCTTGATCCTGCTTTCATTTGCGGCGGATGTACTTTGATCTGGTGGGAGTGTTTCGACCCTTTTGTCCAGTCGCCGGCGTTTGGCCTTTTCAAATATGGCCATCTCGCGCTCCCGATCAACTTTACTTTTTAGACGAATCTCATCTAGAAAAGCGTCGATCATTTCGTCTGACGGCCACACGAATTCCGGCTTAGGCTCTGCCCCCAGTTTCTCAGTGCAAGGAGTTTTTTCATCGTCCGTAAATGAGTGGGAGATCACATGACAACTCGCCACGTATCCTTCGGATTCATCCGACGAGCTTTCTCCATCATCTTCCTCCTGAAAGACGTGGTTGAGGAACTCTTGGAGTGTGATAGGAGTCCGCGCCTTTTGATTGTACTCTTCCAGCGCGTCAATTTGTTTCTGTAAGTCCGTGCGCTTGTCGCCAGGCTTCACGGGCTTTTTGGACCTCTTCTTCTTCTTCTTTGAAGATTTCGACGGCTGGGTGTCAGTACTTGGGCCATCACCACCGATCTTTGCAGTTGGGCGCGACTTCTGCATCCTTTCAATGATTAGGGGCAAAACGAAACCATCGCCATCACCAGGATATACGATCCCTAAGTTCCATGCATACAAGGGGACGGATGAGCTCTTCCACCTGATCGTATATCCCGGTGATGGTGATGGTTTCGTTTTGCCCCCGGCTCAGGTGAGGAGCCGTTGCCGGTGTCAGCCTGTTAAAGACTGATATCCCTTGAGTAGCCGGAGCGGGAGTTGGAGTTGGGACGGTCAGTCTTGTAAAGCCCGACCCCTTGGCAGGAGAAACCGCCTTGACGATTTTGGGAGCAGGGATGGCTATCCGCTTCGGGATAACGCCTTCTGGTATTGCAGGCTTCTTCATGGGCCCATTGGAGCTCTGGCCTAGTCTGTTAAAAACCGAGGCAGTGGAGTTTAGCGACCCGTTGAAAAGGGCCGCAGTAGTAGCAAGCCGGTCGAATACCAACTTCTTTGGAGCTTCTTATGACAGTACATGGGCGTTGAAGCTCATGGGTGGGAGTATGGTCCCGAAGAATAGTCCAGCGGTGGCTTGAGTTACCTGCTCCACTGGCATCTTGAAAAGAGAGGCCGCTTGGGGCCCGTAGGTCACTCCTCCGGTAGGGACGGAGCGAGAGTTGCAGTTGCAGGTAGTGCAGTTTGAAGCCATTGATCTTCTGTTTTCTGCACGGAGCAAGACACCAAATCTTAGTACCTCGAATCCATAGGCAACCACAGTAAACCGCGATTCGTTCGCGAACACGACACACGAAGTGTGGAGTGGAAAGTGGAAAAGGTCCCACCGGGCGTGCCAGAATCTGTTCCCCTCCGAAAGACGGCGCACAAGACTGCGATGTCCTGACGCTGAGATTCGGGACAGATGCTAATAGGTGCTATTCGTCCACCTTTCCGAAGATGCCAAGTTGATTTATGGCACCGTGTATCGGAGGTTTAGACGGATGCGGCCGATGTAGCAGACTTCGTCAGATTCCCCCTCACTTGAGGGGGTTTTTATTGTGGGGACGCTCTTCCCTGCAGGCGCAAGCCCCTGCAGTTAATTACCCTACCGCATTGCGGTAACAACTTTCTCCTTCTCCAGCTGGTCACTTCGTGTCGTGGGTGTTTGTTTTGTTTGTGGTTGCCCGTGGATTGTATACGGAGACTGATTTATGTCGTCACCCGTAGGACGTGGATTAGTCCAAATCCGTATTTTCTTAGATTTGGGTTTGGGGTTTTGGTTTGAGGATACGTTAGCCATATTTGAGGCTAAGATCAACTCAAACGTTTGTTAAGGATTCGTTAGTCCAATTTGAGACTAAGATCAACTTAACGGGATCGTTTAGATCCGACAAAAGAGCAATTGGCTCTATTGTTCCAGTTTAGGGACATAGGGGTCCATTTAATGTATGGCTGTTGGGACCCATCACCTCTCTGACGACGTTGAAGGATTACAACGACAGATGTCAGAGAAGTTCAGAGATGTACCCTTGAACCAAAGTTGATTTGGGGATTTATAGTCCAATTTGGGACTAAAGTCTGTTTGAAGGTTTAAGAATACGTTAGCCATATTTGAGGCTAAGATCAACTTAAACAGGATCGTTTAGATCCGACAAAAGAGCATTTGATGCTCTATTGTTCCAGTTTAGGGACGTGGTGGTCCGATGCCAGTTTAGGGACATGGTGGTCCATTACCAGTTTAGGGACATGGTGGTCCATTACCGGTTTAGGGACATGGTGGTCCAATGAATGTATGGCCGTCGGGACCCATCACCTCTCTGACGACGTTGAAGGATTACAACGACAGATGTCAGAGGAGTTCAGAGATGTACCCTTGAACCAAAGTTGGTCGGGAGATCTATAGTCCAATTTGGGACTAAAGTCTGTTTTGAAAGTTTTGGTTTAAGGACGCGTTAGCCATATTTGAGGCTAAGATCAACTTAAACGTTTGTTAAGGATACGTTAGCCTAATTTGAGACTAAGATCGACTTAACAGGATCATTTAGATCCGACAAAAGAGCATTTGGGCTCTATTGTTCCAGTTTAGGGACATAGTGGTCCATCTCCAGTTTAGGGACATGGTGGTCCACCTCCAGTTTAGGGACATGGCGGTCCATTATTCCCGTTTTGGGGACAAATGTTAGTTTAAGGACGCATTAGTCCATGAGTTTAAGGACGCATAAGTCCATGAGTTTAAGGACCCCACAGTCCATGAGTTTAAGGACGCATAAGTCCATGAGTTTAAGGACCCCACAGTCCGTATTGTTGTGTGGTTGTCGGGACCCGTCACCTCTCTGACGACGTTGAAGAATTACAACGACAGATGTCAGAGGAGTTCAGAGATGTACCCTCGAACCAATGAGTTGGTTGAAAGAGCAGATGTGCTCAGTTCAAGATGATTTGAGGACTTATGGCCAGTTTGGGCTAAGTCCAATTGTGTTTGAAATATTGGCTCTCTGTTGGTCCATTGAAGGAGAGGCTTTGCCTCTAGAAACTTAGTCAATTGGGCTAAAGCTAGTGTTAAACACTAAAGAGCAACAGTGTTGAACACTAGAAATAAGATTAACAAGTTAGTGTTAAACACTAAAAGATAATCAGTGTTAAACACTGGGAACAGAGTTTTCAAATTAGTGTTAAACACTAAGCAAATCAGTGTTAAACACTGCCAATAGAGTTTTCCAAATTAGTGTTAAACACTAAGAAAATCAGTGTTAAACACTGAGGACAAAGTCTTCAGATTAGTGTTAAACACTAAGCAGAGAGGGGTCACGTGTGGACACGTGAGAGCGCCCTGATTCCCTTTATTTTATTCTGCAGATCAGTGTTTAACTCTTTTAATTCTGGCGGCCATCACGTGTGAGCACCTGATGAAGGCCCCCGCTCTGGTATGTTAGAATGCTCATTAGGGGTCACGTGGTGACACGTGAGGGCGCCCTAAATGTGGAGCCAGATCTCCTTTTGGTTTATCCTTAAATCTGCGAACAAGTGTTAAACACTTTTATTTTTTCTTTGGAGCATCACGTGCTGCCACGTGAGGAGGATTAGTGCGCTGATTGTTAGAGCATCAGCCAAGGGGTCACGTGGGAGCACGTGAGAGCGCCCAAGGCCTTTATTTCTTTTGCTTTTTCTTTCTGCGTTTTGGAAGTCACGTGGAGCATGTGATGGCATCAAAAAGTGGGGCCAGATCCCCTTTATTTTGTTCTGCAAACAAGTGTTAAACACTTTTCATTTTCATAGCCATCACGTGTGGGCACGTGATGTATACTCATGCCCTGATTTATTAGAACATTTATTAGGGGTCACGTGGTGTCACATGAGAGCGCCCAGAATTGTTTCTGCCTTTGCTTTTGTTCCATATATAATGAGGGTCACGTGGGAGCACGTGAGACATTGCCTCAAAACTTTCCTCTTCTCATTTTGGGGGATCTGTTCAGGGGTCACGTGGGGCACGTGACCCTAGTTCTTTTCATGAACAGAGATCTTTTAAGAATTGAATTCTTTGTAGGGTTAAACCCTAATTATGATTTTGGTGGAATTAAATTCCTATCGTGAAAGAATTAAATTCTTATTTAAGATAAAACCCTGATTTCTTTTCAAAGAAATTAAATTCCCAGATATGTAAAAGAATTAAATTCTTGATTAGGGTTAAACCTAGTTTTGTTTTAGGAGGAATTAAATTCCTGAAAGTTTGGGAGAATTAAATTCTCAAAACTCAATTCCTCCTCTGTGTTTTAGATCTGCATGGCAGGATCTCAAACCAATGAGAATTAAATCTCAATTCATGGGAGATGTGCACTTTGCAGATCCTCAACCAGAGAAAGAACTAAGTCTTTTCTTTATGTAAGAGTTAAACTCTTTGAGAATTAAATTCTCTTTTGAAGCCTCTTTTTTCTTACCTAGGGTTTTTTTTTTTTTGCAAAGAATTAAATTCTCCTCCCTCTGTTTTTCTCTCCAAAAAGTCGATCCCCCTCTTCTCTTCTTGGCTTCTATTTATAGGAGAAAGAAAAGAATCAATTTTTTAGCAAATCTCTCATTGAAAGATTTGATTTGATTTCATAATTTATATGATCTTTTAGATCATTCAGTGAATTTTATTCACCGTTGGATTTTAAATCCAAAGATATTCTGTTTGTTATTTCGGTGAGATTTGGGGAGATCTTTCCTTATTAAGATTTTTCCATAAATTGGTGGTTTTTAATCACCATTGGATTTTAATCCAACGGTCCCATAATCGTTTTCCATTTGGAAAGATTTGGAAGCTTTTAGAATTTAATTCTATCTCGAAGATTTAAATGATATTTTTCAGAATTTAATTCTGTTGAACAGCAAGGCTTTTACAGCCAGTCACGTGTTGCCACGTGACCCCAATTGAGTCCTTTTCTCAGTGTTTACTTACGCTTCGGTTGTAACATCACGTTGTCAACATGTGACCATTGGTCACGTGTCAACACGTGACCATTGGTCACGTGTGAGCACGTGACACCTCATTGAGGTATTTCCTTCAGCTGTTTGTTTACGCTTCAGTTTTAACCATCACGTGTCAACACGTGACCATTGGTCACGTGTGGAGCACGTGATTCCTGATTTTTAATCAGGAACAGATTTAGAATTTAATTCTATTCATTATTTTAGTGGTCTTAAGAGCCCATCACGTGTCTGCACGTGACCCATGGTCACGTGTGAGCACCGTGATGCCCTATTGGGGTCTTTTCTGAGTTTTTATTATATCTTTTAACTCCTCAGCGGTTCTTAAAGGTCCATCATGTGTGGACACGTGATACCTCATAACTTTTGATCCCGATGAACTATGAAGCCCATAATATATCAAATCGAAGGGTTTTTCGAGATGCTTCCAATACCATCAGAATTTAATAGTTCCTCCTTCGGGAACTTATTCAAAATACAGGCCGGAAGATATTGGTTCGCATTTCCATAAGCGTATCGCTTCCATTTGATACCTTGGACTCTTCTGCGCAGAAATTTTCGGCGGGAACAGTGTTAATATTACAGACCCGAGCGTTCCGTGATGACTGGGAGTCAAACCCGGAGATAGTGATTTTATCGCGAGCGAAGTGATAAACGCTCATGCAGATTTCCTTTAACACTCTTATATTGAGAAGGTTGACGGTGGACCCATTGTTGACCAGGATTTTGCCAATCTTGATATCATGACAGTATAATGGAGACATAAAGGGGACGGTTATGCTCACATGTCCCGAGAGAAGATCTTCATCGCCGAAGGTGATATCAGCTGTATGCACTTCTTCCAGCTCGTCTTTCATCTTTCTTCGGCGAGGAAAGCTTGGAACTGTTCGGACTCTTGTAATGCCTTGATAAGAGAATCCCTTACTTCTTTTGATAACAAGAGGGCATCGAGAATGCTTAGCTGCGAAGGTAGCTTCCTCAAGTGTGCCAGAACGTTGTAATCCACCTTGTTTTTCTTTGGCGGGTCCTTGGCTGTCAGCTCTTTGACGACATGATCATCTAGGGCGATGTCTTCAGGGATTTTTTCTTTTCCCTTATTTTTTCTATTCGATCCACTACTCGCGGGCTCGAGATTCTTTTCGGGCAGCGTACGATTGCGCAGCTGAATATTCTCACAGGTCTCATTTCTTCCATTTCAGATGTGGGTTCTTTGAAGAGAGGGCAAGAGTTATTTCTTTCGTCAGAATCGCTCCCAAAGGTAAGAAATTGTGATCCCCCAGCGTCGACCATGTGACAGTTGCCGATAGTTCTTTTACGCTCCTCGATTGTATTTCTTTGCTCCCGACAAGTTTGCGTTTCATCGCTTGAAATGTTGTTGGTGAGCAACATATCCCTGCCACCATCTTTTAAAGCGTTGCACTCTTTAGTGGGGTGCGTAATCTTTCGATGATATAAGCAGTAGCTAGGACGTATATCCGCTTCATCAGGATTGTTTCCTTCGAAGGGTGGCAGCTTCATTCCCATCGATATGGCTTTGGCAAATCTTTCCTCGTCTTGAGCCTGCTTTTATTTGCGGCGGATGGACTTTGATCTGGTGGGAGTTGTTTTCAACCCTTTCGTCAGTCGCCGGCATCTGGCCTTTTCAAATATGGGCCATCTCGTGCTCTCGATCAGCTTTGCTTTTCAAAAGAGCTTCGTTTAGGAATGCATCAATCATTTCATCTGATGGTACCTAGAAGTTCCGTCTCGGAATCTGCCCCGGTTTCTCTGCGTAAGGAGCTTCTTCATCGTCTATCAACGAGTGAGAAATCACATGGCAGCTTGCCACATAATCTTCAGGCTCATCCGACGAGTTTTCTTCATTGTCATCATTGTCGCTATCTCCGTCTTCAAGGATGTGGTTAAGAAACTCCTGAAGCATGACCGGGGCTCGCGCCTTCTGTTTATATTCTTCCAGCGGTGTTGATATATTTTTGCAGGCTCGTGCGCTTGTCACCAGGCTTCACGGGCTTTTTGGTCTTCTTCTTCTTCTTCGAAGACTTTGACGGCTGGGTGTGAGCGTTTGACTATCATCACCAATTTTTGGAGTTGGACGCAGTTTCAGCATTCCCTCGATGATCTCGGGTCCAGTGGATTCCTCCACCTGACTGCCGGGCATGTTTAGAGATCCTTCAGCATTCTTTTCGTCTTGGCTAAAAGAACGGACCTCCCATGGAGCTTCTTCTACAAAAGAGCATGATGCCCTCGGTGTGTCCGTCCTTTTAAGAGCGTGCGGCTGAGGTGGGCTTACTTTCCAATTCTCGGACAGGGCGAATTTGCCCTGTTGGTATTAGTCTTCGATCCAGCCTTAAAGATGAAGCAATCTTCAATTGGATGGCCTATCGCTTGGTGATAGGGCAATAGTTGGAATTATTAGGCTCACCGGGTTGCAATGGGCGTTTCGGATTCGGCAGATTGATGAGCCTGTTGCACACCGATAGTTCAACAGTCTCCTCGTTTTGTCCGGGGAAACGAATAAGGGCGCTTTATTTTCTCATTATAGAATCGTCGTCTCTCCTCTAGGTGATCAGTTATTTTTGGACCACTGGGCTGCTGTTGAGCATTGGCGACGAAGGTCGCTTTCCCTTTCTCTTTTTCATTCCACAGCTCCGGCTTCGAAGAGGAAGGCCTGTGGCCCATCTGGTCCATTTGGGCCAGCTTATCAATTAAGGACTGGAAAGTGGTCGGCTTGAAAAACATCATGAATTGGAAGATGGTCGCTTGAGGGTCAAGAGTGCCCTACGAACATGCCCACCGCAGGTGCTTCTTCGATACGCTGCTCACATTTCGACCACAGATTCCGCCATCGTATTACGTATTGAACCCATGTCCTCACCTGGCTTCACCCTGGCGTTAATTTGTGAGGTAATCGGAGTACGCTCGCTAGCGCTTGCGAATCTTTGTGTGAACAACAACTCCATTTCTGCAAATGTCTTGACAAAGTCGTTCGGGAGTTCAGAGTACCATTCGAACGCTGTTTCCGACAAGGCTGCCGACGAACTGACGAAGTAGCAGTTTATCGTCACCTCCAGTAGTTGCCACATAAAGCCCTGAACTGGACGACATACTGGTGGGGATTTCCCGTCCCTTTATATACATGGAATTTAGTATCGTATATCCTAGTGGGTACCTTATTTGGTCCATACCAGCCCGGGTATGGTCGTCCAGTCTTAACAATTTGCCCGGCCGTTTCGCTCCATGATGAGCTCGTATTTGCTGAGCGATGTAATCATCCAGAGCGGCCTTGGAGATGGTCTCCTCCTTGGCTGTTGAAAGAGCGGAGAAGGGTTCAATGTTTCCCCTCTATCATCTTCAAGAACAATCGGAGGGTCTTCAGCCGGAGGATCTGGTTGTATCATCTATCCCGACCATGTCTTGGAAGAGAAGCGACATTCGTTTTATATTGGCCGCTTGTTCCGTGGCCTCTTTTTCTTTCCTCTCGAGCATTCTTCGGAGGAATTTAGCATCAGTTTCTTGTTCCTGACGCTGCTCTGAGGTTTCTGGATTTTCTTTCGGCCCAGTGAGTGCAGCCATTGCAGTCAGCATTTCCTGAAGTTTTTGCTGCTATTGCTCCTGAGCCCTTTTGTTATCGATCGGATAAGCGGTCGATGACCCATAGAAGAACGGCTTTCCTCTTTTCCGGAAGCCATATAAACGGCATGTGTTACCATGCCCTCAGACTTGGGGTGTTTAGATTAGCGTCCTTGCGGTTCGCCGCGGTCACAGGGGCTTTCTCCGACCTCCTTCTCTTGTGAGCGATTGAAGTTGAGGGAGCCGTTGCAGCGGGCACCCAGACAGATGACATCTTCTATAGTATCACGGGATGGTCCTTTTTTTGCCGAGCTTTAATCTTCTTTGATCAGCGGGAATAGTCTTGGTCAATCACCGATTCCTGAACCTGTCGCCAAACTTTATAGATTTTGGAGGACAGCCGCTAAGGGGCTGCTCTGGCTTCACCTTAGTAGCGTTCTCCATGGGTGGAGGAGATCTCTTCAGCACGACAGTCGGAGAGTTTTTTGCGCATCCTCCTTAGCGGTTCAAAGATGTTCCCAGTTGGAACAGCAGTATCGATCTCCACCGTTGGAGCCGGCGGGGTCAATCCAGATGGAGAGTTGCCTCCAGCCTTCCCTTACTCGGCGCCAGTGGCGACGTCGAGCTTGTCGTGCGGAGGGAGTTGGTTCAGCTATAGGGGTGACTTCCTCATGCCCCCTGTGTGTTGGTGAAGGGTTGTCGCCGGCGTCAGCCTCTTGAAGACCGATGTCCGTTGAGAAGCAATGTCCAATCTGTCAAGATAAACCTCTGGGCAGGGGAAGCAGCTTTGAGGACTTCGCCTGGAGCAGGGACCGGAACAGTCAGTCTTGTGAAGACCGATCCTTTTGGCAGGAGAAGCGCCTTGACGACTTCATGAGCAGGAATGGCTATCCGCTTAGGGATAACTCTTTCCGGTATCGCGAGCTTCTTCCTGGGCCCAAATGAGCTTTGGTCCAGTATGTCAAAGACTGAGGCAGTGAAGTTGGGCGACCCGTTAAGAGGGGCCGCGGCAGTGGTAAGTCGATCAAAGACCGACTTCTTTGGTGCCTCCTGCAACGGCATTGGGGCATTGAAGTTCATGGGTGGAGCATGGTCCCGAAGAATAGCCCGGTGGTGGCCTGAGTCACCTGGTCCACTGGCATTGTAAAAACCGAGGCCGCCTGAGGCCCGTAGGTCACTCCTCATGCGGGGACGGAGTGAGAGTTATTGCCATTGTTGCAGCTTGTGTAGTTGAAAACCATTTGATCTTCTTTTTTCTGCACGAGAGCAAAACCAAATCTTAGTATCTCGAACCCAGGGCAACCATATATCACTGCGATTCGTTCGCGAACACGACACATGAAGTGTGGAGTGGAAAGAGGAAAATGTCCCACCGGGCGTGCCAGAATCTGTTCTCCTCCGAAACACAGAGACGCGACCGCATAGGTCCGTCTTGCCTGAATTTGAAGGCAGATGCTAATTGGTGCTTATCCGTCCACCTCTCCGAAGATGCCAAGTTGATTTATGGCACCATGTATCGAAGGTTTAAACAGATGCGGCCGATGTAGCAGACTTCGTCAGATTCCCCCTCGTTGAGGAGTTTTTGATTATGGGACGCTCTTCCCTGCAAGGCGCAAGCCCCTGCAGTTAATTACGCTACCGCATAGCGATAACCACTTTCTCCTTCTCCAGATGGTCACTTCGTGTCGTCGGTGTTTGTTTTGTTTTGGTTGTCCGTGGATTGTATACGGAGACTAATTTATGTCGTCGCCGTAGGGCGTAGATTAGTCCAAATCCGTATTTTCTTAGATTTGGGTTTGGGGTTGAGTTTAAGGATACGTTAGTCTCATTTGAGACTAAGATCAACTTAAACGTATGTTAAGGATACGTAAGTCTAATTTTAGACTAAGATCAACTTAATGGGATCGTTTAGATCCGACAAGAGAGCATTTGGGCTCTATTGTTTAGTTTAGGGACATTGCGATCGATTACCAGTTTAAGGACATGGTGGTCCAGTTTAAAGACATCATAGTCTGTAAAGGTTAAGGACATCATAGTCCATGGGCTTAAGGACCCCACAGTCCGAGGTTAAGGACATCATAGTCCGTGGGTTTAAAGGGACCGCACAGTCCGAGGTTAAGGACATCATAGTCCGTGGGTTTAAAGGATCCCACAGTCCAGGTTAAGGACATCATAGTCCGTGGGTTTAAAGGACCCCACGGTCCAGGTTAAGGACATCATAGTCCATGATTTTAAGGACCCAACAGTCTATGGAACGATTGGTTATCGGGACCCGTCACCTCTTTGAAGACGTTGAAGGATTACAATGACAAATATCAAACGAGTGAATAGATGTACCTTTGAACCAAAGTTGATTGGGAAATCTGTAGTCCAATTTGGGACTAAGATCAATTAATTAGATTATGAGCACATTGGCTCAGTTAAATCTGAATTGAGGACTTTTGGCCAACTTGGGCTAAGTCTAATTAAGTTTGAAATATTGGCCCTTTGTTGGACTGTTGAACATTTGTCTAGGTTCAGCCCTTTCATTATTTAGCAATGCTAAACAGGGGTTTGGGGGCTCTGACAACATTTTGTTTTTGGCTGAGCACTAACCATTCATTATAGCTCCGGACTTTACTTTGCATATCATATGAACTGATTAATTTTGAGGTTCAGTTGAAGGGGAGATTTGCCTCTGGAAAACTTAGTCAATTTGGGCTAAGCGTGGCTTTAAAATAGTATTAAACACTAGAAGATACTTGGCGATCACGTGATCCCACGTGATGTGCTGAAAATAGTGTTAAACACTAAGGACGAAGCGCTTAAAGTAGTGTTAAACACTAAAATTGAATTGGTCACGTGGGGTCACGTGAGGCATCTGAAGATGGGGCCAGACCTCCTTTATTTTGTTTTCAGAATATTCAAATAAGTGTTAAACACTTTTAGTCTTTGAAATCATCACGTGTGGACACGTGACAGTGCCTCTGCGTTGGGCATCAATTTCTCTGTCTTCCTCTATTTTATTCTTTTGAAAAGGGTGTTTGTCAGGGGTCACGTGGAGACACGTGAGGCGCCCTAGATCAGTACTACCTTTGGCTTTGTTCTCTTTTATTTTGAGGGTCACATGGGAGCACGTGAGGCATTGCTTCTGAGCTAATTCCTTCTTATTTTGAGGAGTCCATTAAAGGGTCACGTGGGGGCACGTGAGCATGCCTTACTCATTCCTTTTTGTTCGTTGGGATGAAGGGTCACGTGTTACCACGCGATCATGTTGGGTACTTAATTTTTACGTGCATGGAGAGCTTCAAGTCTCTTGTTTTAAGAATTAAATTCTTAGGTAGGGTTAAACTCTAGTTTCATTTGGAGGAATTAAATTCCTATGAATTTGGAAGAATTAAATTCTTTAAACTCAATTCTCCCTCTAAGTTTTAGATCTGCATGGCAAAATCTCTCCGATGAGAATTAAATTCTCAACTTGTGGGGAGATCTGCTTCTGCAGATCTTCAACTAAAAGAAGAACTAAGCTCTTATTCAGAAGAGTTAAACTCTTAATTTGAGAATTAAATTCTCTTTTGTTTTATGGAGCTTAGATATCTTTCCCCTTTCTCACCTAGGATTTCTTCTCTCTTCTGAAGAAATCTTCTTTTCTCTCTTGAGAACTAAATTCTCATCTCTTTTTCTTTCTGTTGTTGTATATCTTGAAAAAAATCGATCCTTCTCTTCTCTTCTTGGCTCCTATTTATAGGAGAAAGAAAAGAATCAATTTATTTAGTCAATCTTTCATTGAAAGATTTTGGTTGTTTTTGTAACCAACATGATCTTTTAGATCATCCAGTGAATTTTATTCACCGTTGGATTTTTAATCCAAAAGATATTCTGTTTGTTATTCTTGGTGAATTTCAAGGAAATCTTTCCTTGTATAGAATCTTGCTATAAGTTGGTGATTTTTAATCACCATTGGATTTTTAATCCAACGGTGCTCCACTTTATAGAGCACATTCTTTTTTATTTGGAAAAATTTAAAGAAATATTTTTCCAGTTAGGGTTCTCGATTCCCTCTTAATTAGAATTTAATTCTATAGTTCAGAAGGCTTAAAAGCCTATCACGTGTTGACACATGACCCTCCTGATTAAACATTTTAACCAGAATTTAATTCTGTTGTTTTAAAATGCTCAGGAATCATCACGTGTTAACACGTGACCCTTGGTCACGTGTGGACACGTGACGCCCCATTGGGGTTTTTTCCTTGTCATTTTATTATTTCTTTTAACTCTTTTCAGTGGATTTAAGCGCCCATCACGTGTGGACACGTGACTCCACTGATTAGAATTCAATTCTATTATAACAGAGTCTCCAGGAAATCATCACGTGTGAGCACGTGATGCCCCATTGGGGTTTTTCCTGATATTTTTATGAGGGAACAACCATGTTGGAGCAAGTGAGATTACGATCATGTCCTCAAAATCCCAAATCCAATGGCAACCATCAGATCGCGGAACCGCCGCCCTTACCCCTTGTTGACCGTGGTTCCGCCACCTTGTAGTGGGATTGGGTGTTGGGATTTTTTTTGCTTTTTCCTCTTGATATTTGGAGATCCTATTAATATATAGATTCTGAAAATATTGTCCTTACTCTCTGCCGTTACTAGATTCGTTGATTTGATTCTAAAATTTGGCAGATTCGGTTTTGATATCCCGATTTGACTTGGATCTCTTACTTAGATTTTAGACCCTAGCTAATACCTGCACAATATCTCAAATTAAATTGTTAGTAGCATTTAGTATTTTTGAGATATTATTCCAACCATTTATATGATATAATACCTTAAGAATATTGATTATGAATATTTGATATGATATGTACATTTTAATTACCAATATTTCATTTAAATATTATATGCATATATTTTCCCTAATTATATTAATTATAATTGAAGAAATATATGATAATAAGTTTTTACAAATAAACCCACATATATTCTTTATTTACAATTAACACATTTTAGCAGTTAATAATAGTTGGGAAAATGTTCATACAAATATACAATATTTTTGACTAATCAGCAAGGCATAATTTTTTTTATTTTATTATTTTTTATTTCCGCGATACTCTATCTTTTCAGCTCTTTATATCGCGAAAGTCGTGATCGCCCAATCATTTTGGCTATTTTATTCACGGTGCCCAATCATTTCGGCTAATTTTTGTTTTTACTCGCTGTTTTCTATTGCGAGTTGTCCTATCATTTCGGCTATTTTTTTTTTCATACACATCAATTTTGTAATAAGTCGGAGACTTGGGATCTGATGCCAGTTTCGGTATCAGTATCGCTACAACTGGAATATTGCCAGGAGTGACTCATCATATACCATCGCCAATTTCGGCCAATGATGGCTTAGGTAACAGGTTTAGATCCCTACTGACCAAGGCTTTTTCGATTTTACGAGCCGTAAGGGTCTAATAAAGGTATTTCTCCCTATGGGTCATGAGGATCTCATAGGTGCATTTTCTTCTTAGGAGTTGTAAGGACCCCCAAGTGGTATTTTCTCTTACAAATCGTAAGGATCTTACAAAAGTATTTCTCCTTGCCAGCCGAAGGGACTTGTATGTGTCGTTCACCTTGTCGAGCAATATTTCTTGTTTTTGGTGGGACTTGGTTGAGAATATATTTATTTACGCCCGTGGATTGTATACAAGGGTCGATATTGGACAATTTGTAGTGTATAAATTTGTGGGGTTTTGATGGCTTAAGAATAAGTTTAGATCCGTGTAGCTTAAGGCTTTTTAAATTCTATAAGCCGTAAGGGTCTTATAGAGAGTATATTCTCCTAACGAGTCGTGGGGATCTTGTAAGTGTATTTTCTCCTTAGGGATTGTGTAATGTCTGCACCATAATTTCATCCTTTTAAATCTTTTCTTGTTTGTACAATAATCGTGTCTCGGCATGAAGAAAACGAAACTGTGAACCCTTTTTTTCCGTTTGACCTTATCTTCCTTATCGTTTCTTAAAATCTTATCATACTGGCTCTGATAGTAGGATTTGGGTGATTTGAATGGAATTATGTGATTGTAACTGTGAACTGCAGTATAGTTATAACGCGGTACTCTATTTGAGTGACTTGGAGTTCTGCCTTTGATTATCTTTCCTATTAATTTAACTATGTTCTACCGCATATCTTTATCATTGATTATCGAATCCTGTATTCGTTATTAACTTATATCTTTCCCAGATTTTAAATTCGACTTTCATTCTTTATCTTTGTACCATTCTTAATAATCTAATCCCTATTTACGTTTCTTCCATTCAAGCGCTTGCTCACGGTTTTTTTTGGAAGCTACTCTCGATTAGGCTAACAACATCTATTCCAATTTTCGAAACTACTCATCCTTCTATTTATATTATCGCGGCTTACTCCAATCATGCATGTTCTTATCGATGAGAGTACCGACCAATGGATCACGACGGCGAAACACGATTGCTTTATCCTAACTTTTATTCTTGCTCTGTTGCAACATCCTTCTTGAGTAATTTCGAGGACGAAATTATTTTTAAGGAGAATAGAATGTAATGACCCCAAAATCCCTATACCTTCATCAAATACGGTTTTTAATTGTTTTTGGTATTTTCCATTTTCAATTAAATTTATTATTTTATCCTTCATCCATTTTATGTATTATTTTTCTAAGCCCAATTTCTTTTTCTTGTATTTAAGTATTTAACTTATCTTCCTCACTTTCTTTTATAAATCTTTAAGCCTAAACCTAAGTTTCTTTAGCCAAATTAAATCTATTTTTCATATGTAATATCAAGTAACCCAAACATTACTTTTTCAATTAAAGCCCATCCCAAGCCTGACCCATGTTCCCTTCAACCCATATTAAACCCTATATTAAAACCCCATATATAATTACAAACCGTTACCCGTTCAATTTCCACCTCCTCATTTTTTCTTTTCTTATTTAACTTCTTTCCTTGGTTAAAACCCCCGTCTCCCACCTCCAAATTGAAACCCTCTATCTTTCCCCTCTCTTTCTTCCTTCTTCTTCACCTTTTCCCCTCAAACAAACAAACAAACAAATGCAGACCTCTCCACTCCCCCCCAACACTCAGCTCACCGGCGACCAAGTCGCCTGCAACCCAACCCGAGCTCCCCTTCAAACATAACCGAGCACTCCATTGCCACCACCGTCGATGACCATCGCCGGCGACTTAGCAATCACCAACGACCACCGTCGACCACCATGGACGGCCACCCTCTTGGCCGAGCAAAACCCTCATCCCTTCCATCAACAACACCACTGACCCGACCCCACCTCCATTATTTCCATGATCCAGATCTCAAGTGACAATTGATTTAGGATTATCCATTGGAGTATGAATGAGGTAAGAAAATATAGCTAAACTACATTAAATTTTGTTGAAGAATTTCAAGTCATTTATTCTTCTAATATTTTTTGGTTCAATATCCTTTGATCTAACATTTGTTGACCCCCTTCAATTTTTTCGATTCACTATATTTATTTGCTTTAAGACAACAGTGACTTGGTGATATTTTGGATAATTTTCAGCTCTGGATAATTGGATTTTGTCATAGTCACGGATCAAACTATTTTTACCTCACTCCATTGTTGAACCACCTCTCTTCGCCGAGCAAACCCTCGACCTTCGACACTCATTCGACACAACCACGAGCTGTGAAACGAGGCCCCATGGCTAGGCCGAGACCGCGTGAGCGACGCGATCATTTCCGTGCCTCTGGATCTCCGTTTCATCGACGTTTCAAATTTGCGCCGAAGGTGTTCGACAAAATGTCTCAAAGAGATTAGGTCGTATCCCATCGCGAGTATGTTTCTTCCCCCTCTCTATCGTTGTATGCCCTCCTTTCTTGTTACCAAGTCACCTTTCCTCGCCACCGGTACCTACGCTAAGTCCCCGCTGCATCGTATTTGTTTGGTTGTATTTGTTGTGTTATTGGTATATAGAAAGGTGCAAATTATCGTGAGATGGAATATTATACACATTAGTATCATATATGATTAATAGTGCCTATGCATAAGTTCATAATAGGAATAATAAAAATATATTATTGTTATGTTATAGCAGAAAATGTTTATTGTGGGTGCAATGTTTTATTATATGGATATATTGCATTATATATATATATATATATATATATATATATATATATATATATATATATATATCATATTATGTTACTTTTGAAGAGTAAATGTAATATGGTAAATATATAGCAGAGTATTAAATTAAATATTTTTTATGAAATGTTTAGGCAGTAGATGTTACATATTTTCAAGTAGTACGTAGAATAGCACTGATTACAGCACGTAAGAACGCCTAGCGCGAAAGCCTTTGCGCGGTAGACCAAGCAACGGAGTGAGCGTCTAGCGCCCGTTGCGCGGTAGCGCATCCGTTTTCTTGTTCAAGTATTCACTATCTTTCGGGAACAAAGAAGTCAATTAAGTATTACAGGTATTTTAGTAATTTAGTGATACAGATATAATTAATGTAGAGCAGATTGTTTTTCAGCACGATATTGTGATGTAATTAGCGTATTAAATTTTTATGTGTTTAGTATGCCTCACATATCACATATCATAAAATTTTATGTTTCTTCAATATCCTCTGCTATATCTATCATCAACTGAAGGCTTTATAAAAGCAGTTGCCGGTTTTATAAAAACAGTTGCCTCTAAATTAGAGGTAGATATGCCTGACAACCAAAAAGGTTCAGCTGGAGGATATATGGATCTAACTGTCTTACCACTTATAGTAGATCATTGTTTATAATGTTCTTAAAAAATATTAATCTTGTTGTCTTGTTCTTTAAGAAAGTATTTTAAAATCTAATTAACAAAATATATAAAACATTGGTTTTCTTCAAGATATTTATAAAACCGATCTTTAAAAAAATATTGTTGTTCTTTAGAAAAGGATTTTGCAAACCAATTTCAAAAAGCAGTGTGTTTCTTTTTCATAAATTTCTTATTAAGAAATATTCCGATCGATCGGTGTAAGATCCATAAAAACTTATATGTGAAAGTTTATCTCTGATGAGGTAGGAGAATTTTTATTTTTCTTCTCATAAATAGAATGAGAAATATTCATCTTTTGATTTTGATTTTGAATATAATAAAGATACTAACATCTGTCTTCCTAATTTTTTGACTAGGGAATTCTTGCAGGACTCTCATACAGAGTCCGTCGAGGGGCTCAGCCCCAGGTAGTGGCCGTGCAAGGGAAAGGAATAATAATTTCTCCAACCCCCCTTATGCAAATTGGCTGAAAATGTAAAAGCCAAAACCAGTAAGATTCGAAATCGAATCTGTGGCGTCATACACCCAAACAGAATGGAAAAACGCCTAATAAAATGGCGAAAATAAGTGTTAATAACACTCAACAGAGTTATATTAGCCTAAAAGAATCTTCCAAAATAATTCTGGAAAAGCTCAGTCATTCAAAAGAGCTGTTGAAGATGGACCTGAAAATGATTACTTTCAGAAAAACACCTCAAAAACAATTATTTGTTTAGAAGGGGATGCTATTCCCCAAATGCATGATCCATGGCCTCTAAAACAAAAATATATAGAGACTTGCTCGTATGCTTTTTAAGCGGGAAAAACCCGACAAGTCTATGAAGCTCTGCTAACGGTTTCCAATTCAATGGAAATTAAGCATTATTACCCAAACAGGAAAAATGGAGGATATATTATAAATTTCTCCAAAATCATTATTAAAAAGGTTTATAAACCAAAAGAATGGACTCGGTATCCTAATAGAGCCAGATCTTTCAAAATTGGAAATATGCGTTATGAATGCAACTACTGGGATTATATCCTGGCATTCAAAAAATTTCTTAACTATGAAAATCCAGGAAGAAAGCATTCTTGGTTTATTATGATAAAACCTGATATTATAAAATCAGGAATTCCGAACTGGTTTATCCAGTGGTGGCAACAGATTGGAGTGGAATTAAAAATTTTGCTTGAACAAATTTTTAATCTGTTTATCCTAAGGATGGAATCTCATCCAAGGTTCCATAACATAGAAGACACCTCTATAAAAGAAGGAGAAAGTACGTTATACTATTTTATTGAAAATGAAGTTCCATACATTTTAAGGTGTAATGTAACTACTCCAATTTTAGTGTACAAAAATTTGATTAAAAGTTAATGTGTACTTGGGGTATTTGCATTTACTGTGAGTACAATAAGTAATTGTTTTGCTTTCTAATATTGTTTTGTTTTGAATTTTTAGAAGTGTAAGGGTCTACACGCGCATAACTCGTAAAACCCCCACTACACATGTAAAAAAACTGGCCTAGGGGGTAGACGATGCGGCGAGGGACACGTGGCACGCCTGAACCGGCTGGAACCGGCCGGATCGGCCGGCGACTCGGCCGACTCGGCCCGCCGCCGCCGGCCGGACTCGGCCGGACTGCCGATTCGCCAACATGAAAGTTGTGCCTCTTGAGCTCCCCATCACTCATGTATAGTTTAAATTCTTAGATCAGTAACAGAGCCTCTTTAAAACCACCATTAACCTATTTTTAATACAATTTTTATTACATTTTCAATTCAACCTTTCACCTACCTTAACCTAATCTTTCCCTATAAATATCAACCCTAAACACACCCTCCTCACTCCAAATTTCTGTCCAAAACTCTCAAGAAAATTTCTAGAACTTTTGTTTGCATTTGAAGTTAGCGAAGGGTAAAGCTCCGGCGATCTTCTGACGATGACCCTAGGAGCTCCCGGCGACGAAACGACGCACCGGCGCCTCCTACGTCTTCCTCTCCCTCTTCTCCATACTACAAACCCGTAAGTCCCTTCTCCTTCTTCACCTTGCTATTCTAAAAACACGTATTTCTAAAATCCAACGGAATCGGAGTTAATCCGATTTCCAATTCGGTTCTTTCTAAAAATCCAACTTTTTCTTAAATACAAATATACCAAACCCTTACATGTTGACTATTAATCATTAACAAATATGTTGAGCAAGTTTCATGGCAATATATTTCATTGTGTAAGTTTTACCGCTCTTTTTCACTAAAATACCATGTAGTTTACTTTCTATTTTAAAACATCATTAAATTTGCTATACCTTTAATTAGATCACGAGGTAATGACCTACCTCCTCACAACACTCATATGCAACATAGCACAATACCTTTCGGGAACATAGAATACAGGAATATGAAACTTTACATATAATTACCACTAACAATTAAAACCATTTTCTACAAGATTACGTATTTTTTATAAATCTTTGCAAAGCGCCGCTACAACCCATTTTGGGGAACCCAATCGGAATGGTACGGATTATCACACATTCTTGGGCTCAGTAGTGCGAGATGCAGACCTCCGCAAGGAGCATTCGATCTCGAGAGATTTAAAATACGAATATCTTAAGAAAATGAGATTTCTAGAAAATAATACATAATAAATTATTTTAAATAATATATATATATATATATATATATATATATATGTGTGTGTGTGTGTGTGTGTGTGTTATCAAAATACCTATTTTTGATATGATATAAATATTCCAACTTTTCTAAATCAAAAGAATCACTTTACATTAAAATACCATGAATTCCATACAAGTTCAATATTACAATTAAATACCCTATATTATGAAATTAAGTTATTTTCACTAGAAATATCACAAATATAAAATCTACATTTATGACAATTCTAAAGACGATAATTAAATACTTGGGGTGTATTTTGCAAATTATACAAAAGCATTTTTACATAAAACCCCCTCAAGTTTTATAAATTATCCTAAGGACCCTAGTAAATATAGGTTTAAGCGGGACCGGTCTCTTGAGCCTCAGAGAGCTGGAGATATGGGTGCTTGCCTATCTAAGGTAGACAACTTAACAAACGGTGTTATCAACACGGTAATCGTCTTTGAAAAAGGCACAAATTCTGCCGCTCATGTGCAATGGTTACCGATAATATCAAAATAATCAGGACTTCAATTTCTTTTCTAATTGTTCTGACTCAGACTGAGTCTCATTATAAATAATCTAACTTGAATATGATTTAAGTACAATCTACAATCTACAACCCAATATAAATTCATGAATCCATATATTTAATATATTCAATCTATATTGACTGAACCGAACCATGGATATACTTCCATTTACATGATTCTCCAGTTACATCCATGATTCTCCAGTTACATCCATTTACTGATATCATGGTTTCGACAAGTCATCCAATTATACAATCTGTATTACAAGACAATATAAGTTGCAATACAATACAAACAATACAATACATCGCGGGGTTTAAGGGGTAGATTGGTACGAAAGGTGTTAGAAGTGAAATGAGACTGCAAGATTTAAGACACCTAACCTATATTCCGTTGCTGTTGTACCGTGGCATAATGGTTCCTTGCACATTTCGTTCACCTTAATCTCTGGTTTACTGAGACTCCTCTTGTATACACTGGCATCCTTCTGTACCAAACTATAAACAACAACGTTAACCATATAATACAACCTTAAAATCTACTTTCTCTCTCTCTCTCTATTCTATTTCCCCCTTATCTTTGGGACTTATCGAGCGATTGTCGCTGACGACATTCCTTCTCTTTCTTCTTTGGAATGTTGTCAGGCGGTCTGGACACCCTGGAGATCGAGCCTACTAGCGAGGACTTGGATCAGCTTGCCTACGACTCAGAGCTCTAGCTTCATTGTACACATTTTTATTTCAGTACTTTTCATTTCTGTTATGCCACTGTGTAGGCATTGCTTTCAGATGTATTTACTTTTCCATGCATTGTACAAAAGAATGTTAATAAATAAAGTTGCTGTTCAGTTATACCTACTGTCTTTTGTCTCTTGTGCATTTTTATTTATATTGTTTAGATACGCTTAGCGTATTTATTTCAGAATAAATACGTAGCGGTCAGTCGCGCCCCCTTCGCCGTACACCGGGAAGCGGGGCATGACAGGTTTTGTTGGTGGCCCATGCAGGTCAGAGCTGTAAGGAACCCTACCATGCAGTTCTGTTCTGTGTGAACAAGCTAAGCAATATAACACAAGAACTAGCAACTAAAACATTCTTTACAATTCATACTTCTTGAATCTTATCATTTCATATACTTTGAATCTGTTCTAACCCAAATTTTTCATTCAAGGTTATGGATTCCCCGAACAACACCAACACCAATGTCAACAACACACCTCCACCACTACCACTCATACCTGCCGTCCCTGCTCCGATCAACTAGCAGACGGTTCTACTTGAGGCAATTCGTAGCCTCCTAGAAGGATAGTAGCCGCAGACTGCTCTTTTAATGAACCGTCCCGAGGCAGAAGCACCTGGGGTGAAGCAATTTAGAGCTTTGCACCCTAAACAGTTCCCAGAAAAAGAGAGCCCTCTAGAAGATGAGGAATGGGCTCAAAGCATCGACGATAATCTGGCAGTGGCACAAGTGCCAGAAATAGTTTGGGTTCGTGTTGCAAAATTACAGCTCACGGACTATGCACGGAATTGGTGGAAGGCGGAAGAAAGCCGTCTTGAACAACCCATCGAATGAAAGACTTTCCGCGACATATTCGACGCTAAGTACTTCCCTGAGACTGCCAACTTCGAAATGGAACAGCAGTTCATCCATCTGCAACAAGGTTCGATATGGACCAAGTCGGTAGATGAGTATGACGCTGAGTTCACCATGCTCAGTCGGTAAGATATTTCTCAATAAATTCGAATTTAAAAAAATATCACATACTACATAGCTAACACAATCTTTTAACAGATTTGCGGCACACCTGATACCGACGGATGAGATCAGAGCCCGTCGATTTCAACAAGGTTTGGATTTGGAAATCCAGGCTGCACTTCCCACAGGAGATTTTCTGACTCATGAATCGGCTCTGAAAGCTGCCCGCCGTCATGAGGCAGTGGTAAAGGCGAGGGGCAGACCTTAAACTGCAGGAGTTAAACTCCCTGTCAACCAGATGACAGGAGGAGCCTCGTCAAGGCCACCTTTTGTGCCAAGGAGACTGGGAGTACCGACCAACCGTCCTAGCCCAGCCTTTTGTAACTACTGCAAGAGAAATGGGCATATGTCGCAAGACTGCCGGCGAGCCAACCGTCTTTGCTTAGTCTGCGGCTCAGCTACTCATGGTATTGAGTCTTGTCCCAAAAGACAAAATCCATATGTTGCACCCAGGCCAGCGATCACTTACCAGCAGAGACCAGCCCTTTAGGCACCTGCTCCAAGACCCGCTTTCCCTGCTCCACCACCTAGAGGACCACCGTCTGCACCTCTTCCTCGTCAGTTCCAACAAGCTCAAAGGAACGTTCCGAGCAATGCTCCTCAGGCCAGGAGGAATGTACCACGGTGACAGGCTTTCACGATGACCGTGGAAGAAGCTGAGGCCACTGGCCAAGTTATCACTGGTAAACCTTTTCTTCTCAACCTTTCTTTCAGTCTTGCTACTTATCTACATACTTTTCCCTATACCTAAAACATACCCCACATACCTTAGGTACAATCTTAGTAGCCTCACTTCCTGCACTAGCACTCTTCGATACTGGAGTATCTCACTGCTTTATGTCGTAACGGTTCGTTCGAACTCATGCGATTCCAGTCACACCGCTTGTATCCAGCTGGAATATCAGTTCAGGAAATGGCGTTTTAAAAGCAACAATGGGATACAGCTCGTGTCCAGTAGTCGTCTGCAGCAGAGAATTCTACGCTGACTTCAAAGTGCTGGACATACCGAACTTCGATATGGTTCTAGGTATGGGTTGGCTAGGAACCTTCTACGCTACCATCGACTGTCGTCAAAGGAGGGTAGTATTTGAGATTCCAGACCATCCGGTCTTCTATTTCAAAAGTGGAGACCGTACCCTGAAGCCAAGTACATACAAAGCGAAGCTAAGGGAAGCACAACAACTCAAGCAGAGGAAGAATCAAGGCCAGAAGTGGTTCGAGAGTTCGACGATGTGTTTCCTGATGATATATCAGATTTGCCTCCCGATCGAGCTCTTGAATTCAGCATTGATTTAGTACCAGGAGCACAACCGGTGATCAAAGCACCTTATCGATTAAGTCCGGAAGGTTTGAGGGAAGTCCGAACACAGCTGGACGAATTATTGGCAAATGGATGGATTCGTCCCAGCACTTTAAGTTGGGGATCACCAGTACTGTTTGTGAAGAAGAAGGAAGGTTTATACAGAATGTGCATTGATTACAGAGCCTTGAACGAAGTCACGATAAAGAACAAGTATCCGCTACCGCGTATCGACGATTTATTCGATCAGCTAAGTGGATCTTATGTTTTCTCTAAATTAGATCTTCGTTCAGGTTATCATCAGGTGAAGGTCAAGAAAGCTGATATTCATAAAACGGCTTTCAGAACTCGCTATGGTCATTACGAATTTCTAGTGATGCCATTTGGAGTGACCAACGCACCAGCAATATTCATGAACCCAATGAATCAAGTTTTCCGGGAGTATTTAGATAGGTTTGTTGTCATCTTCATCGACGACATCCTGGTGTATTCTAAGAGTCGGAAAGAACACACCGGACACCTACGAATTGTCCTGGAAACTCTACGACATCATCAATTATATGCCTAGTACAGCAAATGCGAGTTTTGGCTAAATCAAGTTGGTTTTCTTGGACATATCGTATCAGGTGAAGGAATCTCTGTGGATCCAGCGAAAGTTTCAGCAGTGCGAATGGCCGACACCAAAGTCAGTGAAGGACATTTGAAGTTTTTTATTTCTGGCTGGATATTACAGAAGGTTCATTGAAGGCTTTTCTAAGATAGCAACACCCCTGACCAAGCTCACATGTAAAGATGAAGAATTTGTGTGGTCAGAAGCATGCGAACAGGCTTTCGTAGAACTTAAGTCAAGGTTGACATCAGCGCCTATTCTCGTTATACCGGACCAATCTGGAGGTTTCGAAGTCCATTGTGATGCATCCGGTAAGGGATTAGGATGTGTTCTACATCACCATGGTAAGGTTGTGGTTTATGCTTCAAGACAGCTGAAGACTCATGAGCGCAAATATCTGACACATGATTTGGAATTGGTAGCCGTCATCTTTGCTCTCAAGATTTGGCGCCATTATCTTCTTGGTGAACGAGTGAACATATACACAGATCGCAAGAGTCTGAAATATGTGTTTATTTAGAAGGAACTTAATATGCGGCAGAGACGATGGTTAGAACTCATAGCGGACTTTGACATCAACCTGCAGTATTACCCAGAGAAGGTGAATGTGTTTCCAGATGCTCTTAGTCATCAACCATTAGTAATGCATCTCACCGCTCAGTGGAAGCTACAACAGGACTTGCATCAGATGGAGATTGAAGTATTTATGCCAGGTAACGCTTCAAGTTTGATGAATTTACAAGTCCAATCTACCATTGTTAATCAGATCAAAGTAGCTCAAGCAAGTGATGCTAAGTTGCAAAAGATCAGAGAACAAGTGGAGAATGGACTCAGAACAGATTTCATCATTTATGAAGACGGATCTTTGAGATACGGCAGCAGATTATGTGTACCAAAAGGTCATGTTCGGGAAGAGTTAATGAAAGAAGCTCACAGCTCTCCCTACTCAGTACACCCTGGAGGTACAAAGATATACAAAGATCTACGTCCGAATTACTGGTGGTATGGAATGAAGAGTGAAGTAGCCAGAAGTGTCGCTAAATGCTTGGTGTGTCAGCAAATAAAGGCTGAACATCACAGGACAACTGGACTACTTCAACCGTTACCAATCCCAGAATGGAAGTGGCAACACATCACAATGGATTTTGTAATTGCTCTTCCTCGCAACACAAAGGGTAACGATGCGGTATGGGTCATTATGGATCGACTCACAAAGTCGGCTCACTTCATCCTATTTCGAGTTGGTCAATCAACTGAGACATTAGCAAAGAAGTACATAGAGGTAATAATCTACTTAAGATTTAAACTCTTCAAATATGTAATATCTCTGATACCCATGAACTCATACAGGAAATTGTGAGACTTCATGGGGTACCGGTCTGCATTATCCCCGATCGTGACACTAGGTTCAGATCGCAATTTTGGCAGAGTCTGCAAGTAAGCTTGGGAACAAGTCTGAACTTCAACACGGCTTATCATCCACAAACAGATGGTCAGTCTGAGCGAACTATTCAGATCTTGGAGGATATACTCAGAGCATGTATGTTGGACTTCGGAGGCGTGGGAAGATTACCTACATCTTGTGGAGTTTTCGTACAACAGTTACCAAGCAAGCATAGGAATGACACCTTTTACAGCACTATATGGAATGAAGTGTCGATCACCATTAAGTTGGGACGACATCGGAGATAAGGAAATTCTTAGACCTGAGATGATAGTAGCAACTGTTGATGTGGTTCGTATTATCAGAGAAAAGATGCGCATAGCCCAAGATCGACAGAAGCACTGGGCTGATGCAAAACGACGTCACTTGGAGTTCCAGCCAGGAGATCACGTATTCTTAAAGATATCTCCGAACCGCGGAGTGATACGATTTGGAAGACGGGGTAAGCTAAGTCCAACATACATTGGACCGTTCGACATACTTGAACGAGTCGGTGCAGTGGTATACCGCTTAGCACTTCCACCTTCATTGGAAGGAGTGCATAATGTGTTCCACATATCCTAACTCAGAAGGTATGTGAGTGACCCCAGCCACATTCTCAATCATTCTGAGCTCACTATACAGCCTGACTTATCTTGTGAGCAGTAACCTGTGGAGATCATGGATAGAAAAGTGAAGTCACTTCGGAACAAGGAAGTCAACTTGGTTCGAGTGATGTGGAGAAAAGACACTCCAGGAGAATCAACATGGGAAAGGGAAAATGAGATGCGTGCAAGATATCCTCACCTCTTTGTAAAGTAGTCCTTAAAATAAAATTTATAAATTTCGATGACGGAATTTTTGTAAGGAAGGTAGACTGTAACAACTCCAATTTTAGTGTACAAAAATTTGTTTAAACGTTAATGTATACTTGGGGTATTTGCATTTACTGTGAGTACTATAAATAATTGTTTTGTTTTTTAATAGCAAGAATGAGCTTATAGCTCATCGGTAATACCTTACACTGCTGAACCAAAGCACCAGAATTCAAATCCCATCTCTCACATTATTTTTAATATTTTTTTGTTTTGAATTTTTAGAAGTCCAAGGGTCTACACGTGCATAACTCATAAAAACGCCACTACACATGTAAAACGAACTGGCCCAGGGGGTAAACGATGCGGCGAGGGACACGTGGCACACCTGAACCGGCCAGAACCGGCAGGATCGGCCGGCGACTCGGCCGACTCGGCCCGCCGCCGCCGGCCGGACTCGGCCGGACCGTCGATTCGCCAACATGAAAGTTGTGCCTCTTGAGCTCCCCATCACTCCTCATAGTTTAAATTCTTGGATCAGTAACAGAGCCTCTTTAAAACCCCCATTAACCTATTTTTAATACAATTTTTATTTCATTTTCAATTCAACCTTTCACCCACCCTAACCCTAATTTTTCCCTATAAATATCAATCCTAAACACACCCTCCTCACTCCAAATTTCTGTCCAAAACTCTCAAGAAAATTCTAGAACTTTTGTGTGCATTTGGAGTTAGTGAAGGACAAAACTCCGGCGATCTTCCAACGACGACCCTAAGAGTTCCCGGCGACGAAACGACGCACCGGTGCCTCCTACGTCTTCCTCTCCTTCTTCTTCATACTACAAACCCGTAAGTCCCTTCTCCCTCTTCACCTTGCTATTCTAAAAACACGTATTTCTAAAACCCGACGGAATCAGAGTTAATCCGATTTCCGATTCGGTTCTTCCTAAAAATCCAACATTTTCTTAAATACAAACATACCAAACCCTTACATGTTGACTATTAATCATTAACAAATATGTTGAGCATGTTTCATAGCAATATATTTCATTTTATAACTTTTACCGCTCTTTTTCACTAAAATACCATGTAGTTTACTTTCTACTTTAAAACATCATTAAATTTGCTATATCTTTAATTAGATCACGAGATAATGACCTACCTCCTCACAACGCTCATATGCAACATAGCATAATACTTTTCGGGAATATAGAATACGGGAAAATGAAACTTTACATATAATTACCACTAACTATTAAATCCGTTTTCTACAGGATTACGTATTTTTTATAAATGTTTGCAAAGCGCCGCTACAACCCATTTTGGGGAACCCGATCGGGATGGTGCGGATTATCGCACATCCTTGGGCTTAGTAGTGTGAGATGCAGACCTCCTCAAGGAGCATTCGGTCTCGAGAGATTTAAAATACGAATATCTTAAGAAAATGAGATTTCTAGAAAATAATAAATTAAAATTATTTTATATAATATATATATATATATATATATATATATATATGTATTATCAAAATACCTATTTTTGACATGATATAAATATTCCAACCTTTCTAAATCAAAAGAATCACTTTACATTAAAATACCATGAATTCCATACAAGTTCAATATTACAATTAAGTACCTTATATTATGAAATTATGTTATTTTCACTAGAAATATCACAAATATAAAATCTACATTTATGACAATTCTAAAGACGATAATTAAATACTTGGGGTGTATTTTGCAAATTATACAAAAGCATTTTTACATAAACCCCCCTCAAGTTTTATAAATTATCCTAAGGACCCTAGTAAATATAGGTTTAAGCGGGACCGGTCTCTTGAGCCTCAGAGAGCTGGAGATATGGGTGCTTGCCTATCTAAGATAGACAACTTAACAAACGGTGTTATCAACATGGTAATCGTCTTTGAAAAAGACACAAATCTTGCGGCCCATGTGCAGCGGTTATCGATAACATCAAAATAATCAGGACTTCTATTTCTTTTCTAATTGTTCTGAATCAGACCGAGTCTCATTATAAATAATCCGAGTTGAATATGATTCAAGTACAATCTACAATTTACAACCCAATATGAATTCATGAATCCATATGTTCAATATATTCAATCTATATTGACTGAACCGAACCATAGATATACTTCCATTTACATGATTCTCCAGTTACATCCATGAATCTCCAGTTACATCCATTTACTGATATCATTATTTCGGCAAGTCATCCAATTATACAATCTATATTACAAGACAATACAAGTTGTAATACAATACAAACAATACAATACTTCGTGGGGTTTAAGGGGTAGATTGGTACGGAAGGTGTTAGAAGTGACACGAGATTGCAAGATTTAAGACACCTAACCTATATTCCGTTGCTGTTGTACCGTGGCATAACGGTTCCTTATACATTCCGTTCACCTTAGTCTCTGGTCTACTGAGACCCCTCTCGTATACACTGGTATCTTTCTGTACCAAGGTACAAACAACAATATTAACCATATAATACAACCTTAAAAGCTACTTTCTCTCTCTCTCTCTAATCTATTTCCCCCTTATCTTTGGGACTTACCGAGCGATTGTCGCTGACGACATTCCTTCTCTTTCTTCTTTGGAATATTGTGAGGTGATCTGGACACCCAGGAGATCGAGCCTACTAGCGAGGACTTGGATCAGCTTGCTTACGACCCAAAGCTCTAGTTTCATTGTACACATTTTTATTTCAGTACTTTTCATTTCTGTTATGCCACTGTTTAGGCATTGCTTTCAGATGTATTTACTTTTCCATGCATTATACAAAAGAATGTTAATAAATAAAGTTGTTTTCCAGTTATACCTACTGTCTTTTGTCTCTTGTGCATTTTTATTTATATTGCTTAGATACGCTTAGCGTATTTACTTCAGAGTAAATACATAGCGGCCAGTCGCGCCCCCTTCGCCGTACACCGGGAAGCGGGGCGTGACATGTACTCTGAAAGCAGAATTTAATGAGGGTAATATCTTAATTCTATCGAGATGATTTCTAATAAAATGGTGGACAATAATCAAAAAAGAACAAAAAATAGCCGAAATCAAAGCGACTATAAAAAATAATAACAAAATTCTTGATAAAAGGATTAATGAAGAACTGGCCACATAAAATCCTTTACAGAAATTAAAAACTTCATTCTAGAGAAAATTTCCTAATATCTCTGAAGAGGAACTGATGAAGAAATGCCTTGAACATATGAAAAGGCAATTTTAACAGACGTTTGACAATTCAGACATAATTTCTCTGAAATCAGTAAAATCCACTTGATCCGTGGAAATGAAAGACATTGACAATATTGACATCGCAGTTGGCCAAGCCTAAGATCCAGAAGAGAACTTAAAAATAACGTATCTGCTATGGGATGAATTAATAGGCTTACCATTGGGCCAAGAAAATAAAGGAAAAGGGATAATAAAATAACCCTTAGGTCTAGAAGAATTCAATCATAATCTTATATAAAGATTTTCTTAACTCTTCATCTTCAATCTCATTGATCTTCTTTTTTGTGTAACATCTATTGGCAAAATGACCAATCTTGCCATACTTATAACAAGTGGCAAAAGTTTTTGATTTAGACTTTTCAAATCGTCTCTTATAAATAGGCTTTTTTTTTTCCATATTTTTTCTCCCTATCTTTTTTAGGGTTTTTTGGAGGATGGTACCTTCTTTTCCTTTTATGAAAAGGATTGGAAAGAGATTCCCTTTTCTTTTTCTTTTCTTCTCTGGGAGTATCCATAGCAAATTGATTGCAAAACTGGAAAATACGCTTAAAGAACTTCAAAAGGTTTTTAACGCAAAATAATTTTACGAATATTTATATCCAAGTTATTGGCCAACAATTAACTAGGGTGGAATCTACTTTAAATAGCCTGATTAATAAACTACATGCACTTGCTATAGTAGAAACCCTACTATAGTTAAGCCAGCTAGTAAATAGTTATGTTCTTATTAAGTCATCTGCAGATATTTCGGGTTTTAAATTATCAAAAGATAAAAAACATATCTTCAGATATTATAACAGCCTTAGAAAATAGATCTTTTACCATTATAAATAAAAGAAGTTGTACTAGCCATATTAGGATTACCAGATATCCTAGTAATATTATTCGAACCAAATTTAATTTCAATACCTCCGTTGTCAGTCTGTATTATCTGATCGACTTCAGTATCAATGATTGATTCTGGAGGAACCACAGACGTCAAAACTCATGATTCAGGGAAATTTATTTCTTCCCATTTTATAACTCGGTTAGTGGCGATATCAGAAGACAGTTGATTTGTCTCAATTAAAGTGGTTTTACCACTTTCGGTTTTAGCCTTAACTTTAGGTGCCATGATAGTTAGGACTTTAAAATGGATTCTGTAGACTATAGAGATAGTCTCTGATCCCTTCATAAAATTGTATCCATGTGTCTTTAAATTTAAAGTAACCGCCTCAAGAATATTAGGGTCAGTTAAAGATAAGGTTAAATTAGGGTAAACATTAAATTAAACTTGTCGATGACACAGACTAGCCTGCATAATTCTCATTAGGGAAGGTATCCAATCGAAACCTCTCATATCTCTAAGGAAGTTAAAATGGAAGCATTTAAACCTTAAAAAAATACGCCATCAGAGTTTCAAAATATTATGAACTCTATATTTAACCCTTATACAAAATTTAAACTTTCTTATATTGACGATGTTTTAATATATTCTGATAATATAGATCAACATTTTAAACATCTTAATATTTTTAAACATCTTATTATAAAGAATGCGTTAGTTATATCTGTCAAAAAAATGAAACTTTTTCAGACCGTTATAAGATTTTTAGGACATAACATTGATAATGGTAGCATTCTACCTATTGAGAAAAGTATTAAATTTGCTTCCAAATTTCCAGATAATATCCTAGATATAAAGTAACTACAAATATTTTTAAGTGCTTTAAATTATGTGGCAGATTATTATAACAATCTAGCCTTTGATGCAGCCATTCTATATAATAGGCCCCAGAAAAATTCTTCTCCTTGGACTGCTGACCATACATAAACCGTGCAGAAAATCAAACAAATGGTTAAAAACCTACCTTGTCTTTATATTGCTAATCCTACCTGGCAAAACATTGTGGAGACTGATGTCTTTAATATTGGATACGGAGGTATCTTAAAATAAGTAGATTCTAATAATAACAAGGATATGCTTATTAGATTTATTTCTGGAAAATGGAATACAGCTCAGTTGAATTATTCAATTATCAAGAAAGAAATTCTTTCTATCATTAAATGTATATATAAATTTCAAGATGATTTGTTAAATCAGAAATTTTTACTTAGAATTGATTGCAGTGCTTCTAAAACTGTTATACAGAAAGATATTAAAAATTTAGCATCAATCCTTCTGGGCCTAAGGGTTAAATCTGATAAATATAAAAGAACCTTTACTGTTCCTTTTGGGCATTTTGAATGAAATGTTATGCCGTTCGGATTAAAAAGTAATGCTAGACTTAATACCCTTGATGTTGAACCTTTTGAAATATCAGAAGATGATTGTGATATTGAGAATAATATCTCTGAATCTCAGATTAATACTTCTGAGATTTACAATGCTTTTAACGAAGAAAATATTAATGTTATCAAATATCCAAAAAGGGTTCTTGATAAATATTATTATAAAAGACCCACTCCTTTGGATGTTCTTTATGAAGAGAATGAAGCGGTTATAACAAATTCTTTTTCAGGGAAAGCCATTTATGAATGGAATATTGATGTATTAGCAGATAAGCAAATCCATGATACCTTACATCGAATGATGATGTATGCCACAGTTACTAAACAGCAGGGTCATACCGATGCTGATGTAACCAGATTTATTTCACGTGGTTTCATAGGTATCTTAAAGGGATGGTGTGATAATTGTCTTATATCCACTCAAAAGGTTGAGATTTTTAGCGCAATTAAACTTGAAAATAATAACCAAGTTTCTGACGCAGTTTATACTTTTATGCTTACAATTCTTGATCATTTTACAGGAGATATAAGTAATCAAGCTGAGAAAGTCAGAACTTTATTACAAAATTTGAGATGTCCAATTTTAACTCATTTCAGATGGTATAAAGATATTTTTCTCAGTAGAGTTATGCAGCTAGAAGATACAAATAATTCGCACTGGAAGGCCAAATTTATAGAAGACTTACCTAATTTATTTGCTGAAAGAGTTCGTAAAAATTTACGAAATCAGCATGATGGGGTTATACCCTATGGCATGTACACGTATGGTCGTTTAATAAACATCTGTATACAAGAAGGCTTGAATTTATGTAATGATATAAAATTAAAAAATCAAATAAAAGACCAGAAGTTGACTGGCAGAAAAGAATTAGGCAAGTTTTGCAGTCAATTTTCTATGGATACTTTCAGAGAAGAAAAGAAAAAGAAAAGGAAATCCCTTTCCAATCCTTTTTATAAAAGGAAAAGAAGGTACCATCCTCTAAAATACCCTAAAAGAGATAGGAAGGAAAAATATGAAAAAGCCTATTCATAAGAGGCAGTTTGAAAAGTCTAAATCAATGACTTCTTCCACTTGTTATAAGTGTGGCAAGATTGGTCATTTTACCAACAAATATTATACAAAAAAGAAGATCGATGAGATCGAAGATAAAGAGTTAAGAAAATCTTTATATAAGATTATGATTAACTCATCTGAATCTGAAATATCAGATTCCACATCTTATTCTAATAGTGACGAGCCAGGTTGCTCCACTAAATGTTCTAATAAATGTTATAATATCAACAAAGATGAAAATTATTGGAAAACTATTGTTGATATGAATAGCCTAGACGTTAATGTTATTAGCAAGGATGATAAAGAGGCTATTATAAAAATAATAAAAGAAGATAATATTCAACCATAGTTAAAATCTAAATTGGTTGAAGTTCTTCTAAGAGAAGAAAAGGAGAAATCTCTTATACCAGAAAATATTTATAGACTCTCTGAAGTTTTCAAGAAACAACAAAGAGAAAGAAAACCAATAACTCTTTCGGCTTTACAAAAGGAGGTTAATAACTTCAAGATTGAAATTAAAGAATTAAAAACTCAAAATAGAGATATTTTATCTAGACTCTCTTCTATTGAGAGTAAAACCTTCATAAAAGGTGATTCTTCATATAAATAAGAAACGTCTCTTTTATTAGGGAGATGATATCATATCCATTTAAGCACTTTATTAAGTGGTTTATAATTGATCACAAGACGAGCAACTCTATTTTATTAGACAGTTACTTTAAATTTAAAGACACACAGATACAATTTTATGAAGGGATCAGATACTATCTCTATAGTCTACAAAATCCATTTTAAAGTCTTGACTACCATGGCACCTAAAATTAAGGCTCAAACCGAAAGTGGTAAAACCACTTTAATTGAGACAAATCTACTGTCTTCTGGTATCGCCACCAACCAAGTTATAAAATAGGAAGAAATAGATTTTCCTGAATCATGAGTTTTGACCTCTGCGGTTCCTCTTGAACCAATCATTGACACTGAAGTTGATCAGATAATACAGACTGGCAACGGAGATATTGAAATTAAATTTGGTTCGAATAATATTACTAGGATATCTGGTAATCCTAATATGGCCAGTACAACTTCTTCTATTTATAATAGTAGAAGATCGTTTTCTAGACCTAACTCCTATTATAAGTCAGATAGAGAAATTAGAGATTAATATTTCTGAGATGAATATTTCTCATCCTATTTATGAGAATGAAAATAAAATCTCTCCTACCTCATTAGAGATGAGCTTTCACATATAAGTTTTTATGGATCTTATACCAAATAGTTCGATCAGAATATTCCTTAATAAGGAATTTATGAAAAAGAAGCACATTGCCTTTAGAAATTGGTTTGCAAAATCCTTTTCTAAAGAACAACAATATTTTTATAAAGATCAGTTTTATAAATATCTTGAAGAAAATCAATGTCTTATATATTTTGTTAATTGGTTTTTAGAATACTTTCTTAAAGAACAAGAGAACAAGATCAATACTCTTGAAGAACATTATAAACAATAGTCTACTATAAGTGGTAAGACTGTTGATCCATATATCCTCTGGCTGAATCTCTTAACTTGTCGGGCATATCCATCTCAAATTTAGAGGCAATAGCTTTTATAAAGCCTTTAGTCGATGATAGAATGGAAAATACGCTTAAAGAACTTCAAAAGGTTTTTAAGCAAAATAATTTTACGAATATTTATATCCAAGTTATTGGTCAACAATTAACCATGGTAGAATCTACTCAAAATAGCCTGATTAATAAATTACAGGCACTTGCTATAGTAGAAACCCCAACTATAGTTAAGCCAGCTAGTAATAATAGCTATGTTCCTATTAAGCCATCTGCAGATATTTCGAATTTTAAATTATCTAAAGTTAAAAACATATCTTCAGATATTATAACAGCCTTAGAAAATAAGTTTAGTAATGCTAGACTTAATACCCTTGATAGTGAACCTTCTGAAATATCAGAAGATGATTGTGATATTGAGAGTAATATCTATGAACATCAGATTAATACTCCTGAGATTTACAATACTTTTAACGAAGAAAATATTAATGTTATCAAATATCCAAAAAGGGTTCTTGATAAACATTATTATAAAAGACCTACTCCTTTGGATGTTTTTTTATGAGGAGAATAAAGTAGTTATAAAAATACTTTTTCAGGGAAAGTTATTTATGAATGGAATATTGATGGATTAACAGATAAGCAAATCCATGACACCTTGCATTGAATGATGATGTATGCCACTGTTACAAAATAACAGGGTCATACCGATGCTGATGTAACCAAATTTATTTCATGTGGTTTCACAGGTATCTTAAATGGATGGTGGGAAAATTGTCTTATACTCACTCAAAAGGTGAAATTTTTTAGCGCAGTTAAACTTGAAAACAATAACCAAGTTTCTGATGCAGTTTATACTTTGATAGTTACAATTCTCGATCATTTTACAGGAGATATAAGTAATCAAGCTGAGAAAGTCAGAACTTTATTACAAAATTTGAGATGCCCAACTTTAACTAATCTCAGATGGTATAAAGATACTTTTCTCAGTAGAGTTATGCAGCCAGAAGATGCAAATAATTCATACTGGAAGGCCAAATTTATAGACGACTTACATAATTTATTTGCTGAAAGAGTTCGTAAAAATTTACGAAATTAGCATGATGGGGTTATACCCTATGGCAGGTACACGTATGGTCATTTAATAAATGCCTGTGTACAAGATGGTTTGACTTTATGTAACGATATAAAGTTAAAAAATCAATTAAAAGACCAGAAGTTGATTGGCAGAAAATATTTAGACAGGTTTTGCAGTCAATTTGCTATGGATACTCACAGAGAAGAAAAGAAAAGGAAGATGGAATCCCTTTTCAATCCTTTTTATAGAGGCAAAAGAATGTACTATTCTCCAAAATCCCTATAAGAGATAGGGAGGAAAAATATGGAAAAAAGCTTATTCATAAGAGGCAATTTGAAAAATCTAAATCAAAGTTTTCTGCCACTTGATATAATTATGGCAAGATTGGTCATTTTGCCAACACATGTTATACAAAAAAGAAGATTAATGAGATCGAAGATGAAGAGTTAAGAAAATCTTTATATAAGATTATGATTAACTTATCTGAATCGTCTAAATCTGAAATATCAGATTCCACATTTTATTCTAATAGTGACGAGCCAGGTTGCCCCACTAAATGTACCAATAAATGTTGTAATATGAACAAAGATGAAAATTATTGGAAAGCAATTGTTGATATGAATGGCTTAGGCATTAATGTTATCAGCAAGGATTATAAAAAGGCTATTCTAAAAATAATAGCAAATAATAATATTCAACCAGAGTTAAAATCTAAGTTGGTTGAAATTTTTCTAAGAGAAGAAAATAAGAAATTTCCTAGAGCAGAGAATGTTTATAGTCTCTCTGAAGTTTTCAAGAGACAACAACAAAGAGTATTGGGGTTTGCTAGCGCCTTGGCCATCTGCCGTGGCCGATACAGAACAAAAATGGTGTTTAAAAACTGGCGCTAAAAAACCCGTCCTAGAATCGAACCATAAACCTAACATAACAAACAAAAGAGAGCTTTAGCTACTATGATAGAAGTGTTATACCAAATGAACTATGTCTTTCGGTTTTTTACCATCTTTCTTAGCTCCTTAAGGTCTCCTTGAACGGGCTTGACTGCCGGTGTTCCTCCGTCGAAGATGATCCACCCGAGAGATGTGGCTCATGGCTCTAGCTCCACACTAAGAATCAAGTGGAGCAACTAGAGACTCTAGGTTGCTAATCTAGAGTGTCTAGAGATGTAGTGAGTTGCTCAAAGTGTTTATCTATCTCTTTTCTACCCTTGATTCTCAACACATGAGATGGTAGGATAGAAGATGAAGAAGGGGGAGGAGTTTAAGAAAGATAGTGAAGAGAGCAAGCAAATAGTGAGAGTATGAAAAAATCCCATGTCAAAAATAATGAACCATCCAAGTGAGAGAAAATCTCAAGCAAGGTTTTGTAAAACCAATTTCCAAATATAATATGCAACCATACTTGAATAGTGAGCATAAATGAATTAACAATTCATTTGTCAACACTATTCAACCATGGTTCTCACCATTCTCTCTTTATCACCTTTACACCTCATTTCCATTTAAATAAATAAATGGATTATCCAAAATTAGGTGTCCACCTTCTAGAATATTTTCCGTATAAATACGAATTACACTCAACTGCATATACATATATGTATTCGTACCAAAATATGAATACCCAAAGAGATAGAATAACAAAAAGAACATAATACTAGAATATACATATCGAAATATATATACGCAAATTATTAAATCAATACCTGATTTAATAATCCGGCTCAAACCGAGCCGGCTAGTATTATCAACCGTCCGATCGAAAGTCCGGGTAATAAGAACAATCATTCGATCGGAACCCTGCACGTATCAAAATACAGCTACTATATCATTTTGCCTGAACTAGAGAAACCCTCTGTGTCAGACTCTAAAGACTCGTCAATACGCTGACAGTGGGTTTAACCATAAGCACGTCAGCGGCACTAGCTGTACGTAACGACTACCCAGATATTGAGCGAAAGGAAGGCCGACGAGCCAACTCATCCGAACCCCTACCGAGCCTGTCCGTGACAATCTCCGCACAGTCTGGTCTCTTCGTCTAAGAGTATCGTATATCGGGTCTAAGAGGTGGATAAAGTCAGATCCCTAATAATGCAATATTTCATGTCGGTATGAAGCCCATCACCCACTGAGAAACTACTGATCTAAATCAGTAATTCTCATCAACCTTAGCCAAGGATTTCTGGTGATGGCCACCCGTGCACCGCGCGACATCAACCACTAATACCGGGAGAGACGAATCCCCGATGATTCGCTTACTTCCTCCATGTGGCTCGGGACTATACCCAACTAAAACCTGTTTGCACGATTCCTTTGAGCCGTGGTAGAGTAGTAATCAAAGCACAGTGGGAACTCACACGAGACAAATGACGATCTCAGGCCGACAGACTAACTTGTACTCATGTCATCTGGGAACTGCTATCTGACAATAGGTATAATACCATCTAGCATGTTCCTGGTGAGTCCGTCTAGTGTAACTCATAATCTAATGAGCACATGTATACTATCTTAGGTGACTAATTGACATAATGGCTTGTGAGACCGGCCACCGCCCCTCGTCGTGGTCTCGAAAAGTATACACTAGTATATTCCGGAGTATCGATGCCTAGTCTCGATACTCTCTCGACTAGAGACATTAAAGGATGTGCTTATAAACCACTCAGCTCCCACGTATATGATCGCCATCATAATGCTGGTAGTCAAGCAAGAATCCTATGGGCTCTATCAACATGTAATAGTGATCTGTAATACCACCGCATGTACATGATGATAAAGACAAACCAGATAGCATACTATCATCTCGAGTAAGACTGTTCTACCCGTATAAGTCCTCTCTCAATCATCACAATTGCGTGCCTGCGATTACAATAATTGACTTGAGGGCACTATAGCCAACAAAAAGAAGGAAAGCCAGTAACTGTTTTGTCTTTACAAAGGATGTTAATAACCTTAAGATTGAAATTAAAGAACTAAAAACTTAAAATAGAGATATTTTATATAGACTCTTTTCTATTGAGGGAAAAACCTTCATAAAAGGTGATTATTCATATAAAGAAGAAACGTTTGATGAAGAAAGAGGAATATTTGAATCTGAAGAAGCTTTGAAAAATATCTCAGACCAATTCGTTCAGACCATTGATTTAGTATTAAATCATAAATGGTACATAAGGGTTATTTTAATTGTTAATAACAATTTGGTTATACCTAATTTAATTGCTCTTGTAAACAGTGGTGTAGACTTAAACTGCATCAAAGATGGAATTATTCCTATCATGTACTGCGAGAGAACTACTCAAATTTTGAGTACAACAGATAATAGTACTCTGACTACACCATGTAAGGTGTCAAATGTTAATATATATAACGAAGACATTTGTCTTCCTTCTCCTTTTATTATAGTCAAGGGGATAACACAACATATTATACTAGGGACACCGTTCCTCAGTAAAATAATGCCTATTGAGAAAATATATTCTCAAACAATTTATACCAATTATAAAGGTAAAAGAGTTATTTTTCAGTTTATAACCGATTCTATGGTAAAAATCTTTAATGTGGTAAAGGACATTTACCTAAAAGAAAATCAACTAAATTTTATCAAAGAAGAAATATCTTTAATACAGATAAATAAACAGTTATGTTCAATTCCAGTTAAAGTAAAGATTGAAAAACTTGAAAAGGAGTTTATAATTCAAACTTGTAGTGATCTTCCCAATGCATTTTGGAACAGAAAACAATAAATTGTTTCTCTTCCATATATAGAAGATTCAAGAGGATAATATTCCTATTAAGGCAAGACCATGCCAAATGAATCAAGAATATCTTAAACTTTGTAAAAAAGAGATTAAGAGTTTCTTAGACAAAAAACTTATAAGAAAATCTTTCTCTCAAAGAAGCTGTACAGTATTCTATGTTAACAATGCTACTGAACAAGAAAGAGGAGTTTCTCGTCTTGTGATCAATTATAAGGCACTTAATAAAGTGCTTAAATGGATACGATATGCTCTCCCTAATAAAAGGGATTTGATTAATAGAATTAGCAAATGTAAGATCTTTTCAAAAATTGATCTTAAATCAGGTTATTGGCAAATTCAGCTTAATGAATCAGATAAATATAAAACTGTCTTTACTGTTCCTTTTGAGCATTTTTAATGGAACGTTATGCCGTTCGGATTAAAAAATGCGCCATCATAGTTTCAAAATATTTTGAACTCTATGTTGGTGTGTTCACCCGCGCGCGCAAACGCGTATGTTTTGGAAATGTGATCGTTTTAAGGAAACGGAATGCGTACGCGAGATCGTTCTCATTTTAAAATTTATAAACCGCAAGTGCATGGCGCATTGTAGTAAGCCGGCAGGTACGGGTCGATCCGTATGGAATTGTGTATTAGGTTTTGTGCTTTAAAGTTCAACAAATAACGAATGGTTGGTTTTGTCACAAAAAAAATGAAAGAATATGAAAACAAAGAAAAGCAAGCAAAGAAGCTAAGAAAGAAGTAGTTGTGGCTTTAGTTCGGAAGGTCGAATTGTGACGATTCTTTCGACGCTCTCTTGATCATGAGTTGTCCGCCCTTATGTTGATCCCGGCATGAAGTATGACTTGTCAACACGGTTGCGAAGCACAAATCATTAAATTCCGATATTCGCCGCAAAACACGAAACTAGTACGTTTTGTTCACTTACCGTTGTATGTCCGAGCTTGGCGTAACAACACTAAGCACGAGGATAGCAAGCTTACCACAACATCAAAAACACAATTAGTGAGTGAGGGCAAATAGTTTTAGTGTTAAGTTTTCTAAGGGTTTGTGATAATATATGGTATATGAAACCAAAAGATTTGTCAAGTCTTTTAATCACTAACTTAACACCAAATTGATTTTAACCTTAGGCTTGCAAGATGGGGTTTATGGGGAGAATATGGTATGTGATGAGATTACGAAGTAACCATGGAATCAACATACCATATCAACCCATCCAAGTTACAATACTAAGTTTATAATCAAAATTAAGCACATTAAACAATCACAAGAGAAGGAGGAGGCAAAGCCTTCATCTAATTTCCTCACCATTACCACAACCAAATATGATTGGTTAAGCATAATAATGAAAAGAAAAGCAAAAGCAAGTAAAGAAAAGAAAGAAAATATAAAGAAATATATTAACACTTGAAGTTGAGTTACAAAATATTGGTAACTTGTTCAATCTCCATAATGAAGCTCTCAAGAGAAAACTTCAAGAGAGAAGAAGAAGAAGAAACCAAGTGATAACCCACTCACTCTCAAGCCTAAACCAGAAACAAAGAAACTAACAAAATTTATACACTATATGAGAGAGGACCCTTCCCTTGCTCACTGATCTGGCTTTTATAGGCACAAAAAATATTAAACAAGTAATAAGAATGAGGTGATATGATTGCAAGGAAGGGACAGGGAAAAGATGGGGACATTTTGAGCTAGGGGGGCTGGCGAGCTCGGATCCTTTGATGGTCTGGCCGGTCTCAATCCGAGCTATTGGTCTCGTATTGGCATGGTGTTCTCTCCACAATCACTCTGGGGCAGCTTGTTTTATCAGTTTAAGCCTGGTTTGCATGCAGAGATATAGAGGGAAACTTGATGCCAATATCACATCAAAACTTTATTGCATTTATTGCCCATCACACCACACATGTGCCCTCATGCATGAATTGTGCAAGGGCAGCCCCCCATATGGTCCATGTTAAAGAGCTAGTGTCACACATGTATTGTGTTGGACCAAAAATTGTGTGCACACTTGTTTATTGCAAAAGAGCTCTTTGGATATCGGTCGGTTCTCTGTTCTGATTGTAGTATCAGCTTCCAAATGCTATATCCGTGATATTGAGTGTGTCTTTGGTGTTGTATCACGAATACCTGTCATCTGTAATTACTGAGCAGACACTGATTAATAGTACCAATATATAACAAAATAGATAATGAATGAGTGGTATTAAAATGCAGTTTTCTGAGATGAACACTCTATATTTAACCCTCATACAGAATTTATACTTTCTTATATTGATGGTGTTTTAATATATTCTGATAATATAGATCAACATTTTAAATATCATAATATTTTTAAACATCTTATTATAAAGACCACGTTAGATATATCTGCCTCAAAGATGAAACTTTTTCAGACTGTTATAATATTTTTGGGACATAACATTGATAATGGTACCATTATACCTGTTGAGAGAAGTATTGAATTTGCTTCCAAATTTCCAGATAATATCCTGGACATAAAGCAACTACAAATGTTTTTAGGTGTTTTAAATTATGTGGCACATTATTATAAAAATCTAGCCCTTAACGCAGCCATTCTATATAACAGGCTCGAGAAAAATTCTTCTTTTTAGGTAGCTGACCATACAAAAGCTGCGCAGAAAATCAAACAAATGGTTAAAAACCTACCTTGTCTTCATATTGCTAATCCTACCTGGCAAAATATTGTGGAGACTAATGCCTCTAATATTGGATACGGAGGTATCTTAAAGCAAGTAGTTCCTAGTAATAATAAGGAAATATTTATTAGATTTACTTCTGGAAAATGGAATCCAGCTCAGTTGAATTATTCAACTATCAAAAAAGAAATTCTTTCTATCATTAAATGTATATATAAATTTCAAGATGATTTTTTAAATCAGAATTTCTTACTTAGAATTGATTGCAGTGCTGCTAAAACTGTTATAGAGAAAGATATTAAAAATTTAGCACCAAAGCAAATTTTTGCAAGATGGCAAGCTGAATTAGCAATTTTTGATTTTTATATTGAATATATTATAGGCACTAACAATTACTTTCCTAATTTTTTGGCTAGGGAATTCTTGCAGGACTCACATGCAGAGTCGAGTTCGTTTAGGGGCCAGGCCTAGACAGGGGCCGTGGAAGAGGAAGGAATACTAATTCCTCCAACTCCCCTTATGCAAATTGACTGAAAATGCAAAATCCAAAACCAGTAAGATTCGAAAATTCTGGTTTCAAAGTCCACCTTAAAATGTAGAGAACTTCATTTTCAATAAGTAGTATAAAATACTTTCTCCTTCTTTTATAGAGGCATCTTCCATGTTATGGTATCTTGGATGATATTTCATCCATGGGATAAACAGATTAAAAATTTGTTCAGGCAAAATTTTTAATTCTGCTCCAATCTGTTGCCACCACTGGATAAACCAGTTCAGAATTCCTGATTTTATAATATTAGATTTTATCATAATAAACCAAGAATTCATTCTTCCTAGATTTTCATAGTAATGAATTTTTTTGAATACTCGGATATAATCCCAATAGTTGCATTCATAGTGCATATCTCCAATTTTGAAAGGTCTGGCTCTATTGGGATGCAGAGCCTATTCTTATGGTTTATAAACCTTTTTAATAATGGTTTTGGAGAAATTTATGATATCTCCTCCCTCTTTCCTGTTTGGGTAATAATGCTTGATTTCTATAGAACTGGAAACCGTTAGCAGAGTTTCGTAGATTTGTCGGGTTTTTCCTGCTTGAAAAGCATACGAGCTGGTCTCTCTATATTTTTATTTTAGAGACCATGGATCATACATTTGGTGAATATCATCCCCTTCTAAACAAATGATTGTTTCTGAAATGTTTTTCTGAAAGTAATCATCTTCTAGTCCACCTTCTACAGCCCTTTTGAATGACTGAGATTTTCCAGAATTATTTTCTGAACTATAAGATTTTTCTAGGCTAATATAGCTTTGTTGGGTGTTATTAACACTTCTTTTCGCCGTTTTATTAGGCGTTTTCCATTCTTTTTGTGCGTATGATGCCTCTTATTCGATTAAAAGGAGATTAAGAGTCTCTTAGATAAAAACTCATAAGAAAATTTTCCTCTCAATGGAGCTGTACAATATTCTATGTTAACAATGCAGCTGAACAAGAAAGTGGAGTTTCTCGTCTTGTGATCATTTATAAGCCACTTAATAAAGTGCTTAAATGGATACAATATCCCCTCCCTGATAATAGGGATTTGCTTAATAGAATTAGTAAGGTAAAGATCTTTTCAAAATTTGATCTTAAATTAGTGTATTGGTAAATTCAGATAAATGAATCTGATAAATATAAAACTGTCTTTACCGTCCCTTTTGGGAATTTTGAATGGAATGTTATGCCGTTCGGATTAAAAAAGCCATTATATATATATGCTCAAGAAAAATTCTTCTCCTTGAATAGCTGACCATACAAAAACTGAGCAAAAAATCAAAAAAACGGTTAAAAACGCACCTTGTCTTCATATTGCTAATTCTACCCGACAAAACATTATGGATTGATGCCTTTAATATTGGATACGGTGGTATCTTAAAGCAAGTAGATCCTAGTAATAATAAGAAAATACTTGTTAGATTTACTTCTAAAAAATGGAATCCAGCTCAGTTGAATTATTCAACTATCAAGAAAGAAATTCTTTCTATCATTAAATGTATCTATAGATTTCAAGATGATTTGTTAAATAAGAAATTCTTACTTAGAATTGATTGCAGTGCTGCTAAAACTGTTATACAGAAAGATGTTAAAAATTTAGCATCAAAGCAAATTTTTGCTAGATGGCAGGCTAAATTAGCAATTTTTGATTTTGATATTGAATATATTAAATGCACTAATAATTGTCTTCCTGAATTATTGAATAAGGAATTCTTGCAGGACTCTCATGTAGAGTCTGTCGAGAGGCCCAGGCCCAGGCAAGGGCCGTGAAAGGGGAAGAAATAATAATTCCTCCAACTCCCCTTATGCAAATTGGCTGAAAATGCAAAAGTCAAAATCAGTAGGATTTGATGAGTCATTGAATGGGAGATCATGTAGCAATTTGCTATACGCTCTTCCGTTTCTTCTGATGAGTCATTTTCCTCATCACTGTCCTCGTCCTTAAGAATATGCTTAAGGAATTTTTTGAGTGTGATCGGCGTTCACGCTTTCTGATTGTACTCTTCCAACGCGTCTATATATTTTTGGATGTCCGTGCGCATGTCGATATATTCAGCAGGCAGCACAGGCTTCTTATTCTTCTTTTTCTTAGAAGATTTCAAAGGCTTGACTTAGGGACTTTTCTCTTTGTCAGCGGTTTTTTGCGCGGGATGCGGTTTCAACATCCCTTCTATAATTTCGGGCTCAAGCGGGCTTTTCCACTTGATTGCTGGACATGCTTGTAGATTTTTTTAGCATTTTTTAAGTTTTTGCTGAAAAAAATACTTCCTATGGAGCTTCTTCCACGAGGGAGCAGGATGCCCCCTACGCATCCACCTTTTTGGGAGCGTGCTTTTGGGACGGATCTATCCTCCAGCTATTAGACAATGCGAATTTTCCCTGCTGGTACTGATCCTTGACCCAGTTTTTGAAGATGCAACATCCTTCAATTGGATGGCTCATTACCTGGTGTAACGACTCTAAAATCACCGTACAAATTTTTTTCTTTTTAATGTACAGAAGAGAGTATAGCAGCCAGAGTTTGAGTTATAAGTTACTTTTGCTAAATAAAATCAAGAAATAACTTGTAACTCACTGGTAAAACCTCTTACACTACAATGGCGTAGCCCTTGTGTTCGATCCCCATCAGACACATTATATTTTTCTGATTTTTCTTTTTAACTTTTTGGAAGCTCAAAAGATTGCATGTGCAATACCCAGAAAAATGAAAAGTCAGAAAAATCAAACATGTGGAAAATGGAGTAAACACTGAGAAGTACATATGGCACCAATCTAAAGACCCAACCCTAACGATCGACAGGCCAAACCTTTCCAAAAACCGGCACCGACGGCTCTGATGAGGCCAATTGTCTCCGGACTTTGCACACACAACCCTTCACCTACCACTAACTCCCCTGCACTGTTTGATTTCCCTACAATCAAACAGAGACCCTTCATTTCACAATTAAACCACATTTTAATGCTTTTTAATCCACATTTTCAATTCCAAAAACCATAATTCTCCACTATAAATACTACCCCATGCCCTGGTCCTTCACCATTCTGAAAATTCTAGCCAAAACTCTCAGAAATTTTCTAAATACAAGTGGAGTAAGGAGGAGTTAGCAAGCGATCAATTTCCGGCGAAGATCGAAGCAACATCCGGAGCTCCCGCGACACACCAAAGCTTTCCTACTCTTCCCCCCCTCTTCTTAGCATAATCAAACGGTAAGTCTATTATGCCCCGCTTCCCAGTAGACGGAAACAGGCACACGACAAGCCCGCGAAGTATTTATTTCGAGAAGCTCACTTCCCGGAATAAATACGCTAAGCGTAAATGAAGCAATATAAAATGGCAAGAAAATTAACATGAGATTAAAAACTTCAACAACTTTATTTACATTCAACTTAATTCATTAACAATACATGATATCAAATGAACGGAAAATACAAGAATGGAAATGTCTAAACAGGTGGCATACATAAACTGAGAAGAAGATAACTGGTCTAGGCCTGGGTCGCGATTTGATCATGCTCCTCCTCTCAGTCTCCACAGTATCTGGCGAACATTCCAAGAAAATAAAGGTGGGTGGAATGCCCGTCAGCGAACTTTCGCTCGGTAAGTCCCCAAGAAAATGAAGTGAAGTATAAAGTGTAATGATAAAGTAAAAGTATATTATGAACAAGTGAGTATGAAGTATGTTACGTCTGCATGTCGTGTAATGTAAACATGGCAAGTTTATTTAGAATGCAGTTTTATCGTAATATATGTGAACAAGTATAGTCATATATGACAAGTAGATAAGCATAACAACATAGCATGGGCATGGCAAACAAATGTAATATGGACGTTTAGTGTAAGTATAGTGAACATGCAGTGAATGTAAGTGTCTTAACAGGTCTCTACTTGGGTATACTAATTTAATGTAAGTTCAAGGGTGAATGTCAAACAATCTCAAGAGTGTTCTCGAACCCAACAGGCTGTAATCCAGGGGTAAGGAACCACGGGCCCGAATCAATTATTAGTAACGGGACTTCAACCTAGTGTTGAAGTATTCCAAACTCAACGGGTTGTAATTTAGGAGAAAGGAAACACGTGCCCTCATGATAGCTTGCTTGTGTTAATAGACATGGATTCATGATCTAGTGGGACTCCTGAGATTTTATTGGATTCACGCATGAACTACCCCAGCACCCCGTGTATGCTAAGTTACAGTTAAAATTACCAGTCTTGCTCGAATTCATGAATACATCAAGTTTAAGTTCATGTCGATATCGAATATTCATGTCAAGTATTCTTGTATTCATGTCAAGTTGTATTCATGGTTCGAGTCAAGTCAAGTCATGTATTCAGGTTTGATATTTGTAGTTTGAATTCAGGTATTCAGGTTCATGTTCAAGTATGTATGTTAGACTTTGGATTCATGTTTGAGTTGGATTCTTATTTGAGTTTGGATTCAGGTTCGAGTTAGACTCAGACTTGAGTCAGACACTTGTAACTGATTTAGATTCTGAAATTAGGTTCGGGAGTTATCGGTAACTGCTGCACATGGACGACAGGATTTGTGTTTTTTTCCAAGACAATTACCATTGATAACACCGTTAAGTTTTCTATCTTAAATAGGCAAGTACTCACTTTCTCTGGCTCCCTGGGGCTCAAGAGAATTGATCCCGTTTAAACCTATATTTACTAAAGTCCTTAAGTATTGATTTATATAACTCGAGGGGGTTTTATGAAAAATATTTTTATATAATTTCAAAGTAATCTCGAGAATTATTTATATTAATTAGGGTTTTCATGAATGTGAATTTTAAGGATTTGAGGTATTTTAGTGATAATTACTTAGCTTGGAAAGTTCATGGTATTTTATTGTAAAACTTGTCTTGTCTTGGTATCTTGATGGTATTTTAGTGAAACTTATAAACTTTCATCTTTAGAAAAAAATGTAATTTTGTTATATTTTGAAAATATATGGATTTTTAATATTTATATAATTATAAAAAATTAAATTTTATTAAATTAGGAAAATGTGTTTTTCTTAAAAACCGTATTTAAAACCTTTCAAGATCGAATGCTCCGTAAGAAAGTCTGCATCTCGCCCTACTAGCCCAAGCATGTGCGATAATCCGCACCATCCAATAGCTGGTCCCTTAAAAAGGGTTGTAGAGGCATATTTGTAAAGGAATTTAAAATACAATTTAAAAGAAAACCGGTTTTTATAGAAAATGGTATTTTAATGTAATTTGGTATTCGTAACAAAAATACGTTCGAAAAGTATCGTGCTATGGAACCATGTGTGTTTGTGAGGGGTAAGTCATTACTCCGTGAGGTTTTCTAAAGGTAAAGTATTAACAACATACTAAAAGAGGTGATATCTAAAGTTCATGGTATTTTAACAAAAAAGTTAAATTGTGATTGTTTTACAAAAGATTCTTGGATAAAATTTATTCTAGACATGAGTATTAAACTTATAAGTGAAGTGTTATGATTTGTTTGATTAAAAAGTAAAGGAATAGGGAGTTATATGTTTTAGAAAAAGGAACATCGGTAATAACTCCTCTTTCTACCGATTTTGATTAAAAAAAATTCAAGGAATAGAAAGGATAATTAGGAGGGACTTACCACTTGGTTATGTTAAGAAGAGGTAAAAGAAGGAGGTTGTCATCATGGCATCACGGAATGGCCGGAATTTGCTTCGATCCTCGTCGGAACTTGATCGTTTGCTAACTTTTCTTCTACTCCACTTGTACTTGAGAATTTTGAGAGTTTTGGCTAGAATTTTTAGAATGATGAAAGGGTAGGGCATGGGGTAGTATTTATAGTGTGGAAATTAGGGTTTTGGAATAAAAATGGTGAATTAAAATGAGCATAAATGGGGAATTGAAAGGTCTCTGTTTAATTGCAGAGCATTCAAACCGTGCAGGGGAGTTAGGGATAGGGGAAAGGTCAAGTGTGCAAAGCACGCAAGGGTTTGGGCCTATCATAGCCGTCGGTGCCGGTTTTTTATTGGGTTTGGCCGGCCGAAATGAGGCTTTGGGGTTCTGAATTGATGCCACGTGTACTACTCAGTGTTTAAACCTTTTTTCACATGTTTGATTTTTCTGACTTCTCATTTTTATGTGCATTGCACGTGTAAACTTTTGGGCTTCCAAAAATTTAAAAAATTAGAAATAAATAATGTGTCTGATGGGATTCGAACACAGGGGCTATGTCACAGCAGTGTAAGGCTTTACCAGTGAGCTACAAGTTATTTCTTGCCGTTCTTAAACAAAATATATTTATAACCTGTACTCAGGCTATTGTACTCTCTTCTGTACATTAAAAAGAAAAACATTTGTACAGTAAATTCAGAGTCGTTATATTCTACCCTCCTTATAAAAATTTTGTCCTCGAAATTTATACAAGGAAGTTGTAACAGATTCAAGAAAATTTGATTAAATCAGTGGTGAAAGAACTACAGATATTGTACCGAAAGTGCAAGAAAAATGTTTGAAAGTTTGATTAAAGCAGTGGTGAAAGAACTATTGAAACTGACTTGACTTGAACCATGATACAACTTGACATGAATACATGAATACTTGACACGAATACTTGATATTGATATGAACTCAATTTTGAAAACTTGATGTATTCATGTATTCGAGCAAGACCGGTAGTTTTAACTATAACGTAGAATACACGAGGTATTGAGGTAGTTCATGCGTGAATCCAACGAAATCTCAGGAGTCCCCCTAGATCATGAATCCATTCTACTAACACAAGCAAGCTATCATGAGGGCCCGTGTTTCCTTACTCCTGGATTACAGCCTGTTGAGTTTGGAATACTTCAACACTAGGTTGAAGTCCCGTTACTAACACTTGATTCGGGCCCGTGGTTCCTTACCCCTGAATTACAGCTTGTTGGGTTCGAGAACACTCTTGAAATTGGTTGACATTCACCCTTGAACTTATGTTAAATTAGTATACCCAAGTAGAGACCTGTTAAGACACTTACATTCACTGCATGTTCATTATACCTACACTACACGGTCATGTTATGCTATGCTCATGCTACCTTTACCATGATATATATATATATATATATATATATATATATATATATATATATATATATATAACTACATGCTAAATAAAATTGCCATGTTTACATTAAACGACATGCCGAGACACCATACCTCATAGTTAATTGTTCATGATATATACATTTTCCTTTTATACTTTATGCTTCACACCTATTCCTTGGGGACTTACTGAGCGAAAGTTCGCTGATGAGCATTCCACCCACCTTTGTTTTCTTGGAATGTTCATCAGATGCCGTGGAGACTGAGGAGGTAGACATCTCAGAGGAGGAGCATGATCAGATCGCGTCCCAGGCCTAGACCAGTTTTCTTTTTCTCAGTTTATGTATGCCACCTGTTTAGGCATTTCTTTTCTTGTATTTTCTTTCAATTAAAATCATGTATTGTAAATGAATCAAGTTGAATGTAAATAAAGTTGTTGAAGTTTTAATCTCATGTTAATTTTCTTGTCATTTTATATTGCTTCACTTATGCTTAGCGTATTAATACCGGGAAGTGACCTTCTCGAAATAAATACGTCGCGGGCTTGTCACGTGCCTGCTTCCAATTACTGGGAAGTGGGGCGTGACACCCGGTGCTGGGAGCAATAATTGGGGTTATTTATGTCACCGGCTTGTGCGAGTCGCCGTGGGTCTGGGAATGTGATCAGATTATTTCGCATCGCCAGCTCAAACAACCTCCCCGTCTTATCGCGAGAGAACGAATAAGCGCGTCCCAACCTTTCTTCTAAGGATGGGCGCGTACGAGTGTTGTTTTGGTGGACAGGTGCTTTCAGGCTATCCGGTTGCTGCTGCGCATTGGCGACAAAGGCTACTTTTCCTTTGCCTTTATTGTTCTAGAGGTCCTTGCTTGCAGAGGAAGGACCATATTCCATCTGATCTATTTTTCTAACTTATCAATCAGTGCCTGAAATGTGGTGGACATGAAGAAGGTTATGAATTGGGACACGTTCGATTAAGGATCAATAGTCCCAATGAACATTCCCATAGCTGGAGACTCCTCAATGTGTTGTTCGCATTTGGACCACAGGTTCCTCCATCAGATCGTATATTGGACCCACGTTTCTCCTAACTTGACCCGGGCATTGATCGGCGCTGTGATTGGAGTGCGTTCACTTGCACTGGCGAACCTTTGCGTGAACAGCAGCTCCATTTCAGAAAAAGTTTATACGGAGTCATCAGGGAGCTCCGAGTACCATTCGAAAGCTGCCTCTGATAAGCTTTCGACGAATTGGCAAAGCGACAGTTTGTCATCGCCTCCAGTATTGCCACACAGAGCTCTGAACTGTGCAACATGCTGATGAGGATTACCCGTTCCTTTATATACGTAGAACTTCGGTATCGTATATCCCGGTGGGTACTTTATCTGGTCGTACCAGGCCGGATATGGTCGCCTAGTTTTAACGAGTTGATTGGCAGCTTCATTGGCCTAGTGAGCTATACTTTGTTGAGCGATATAATCATCCAGTGCTGCCTTGGAGATCGACTCCTCCTTGGCCGTTGATAAGGCCTGGGGAGGATTCGATGTTTCCCCTCTATCATCTTCGATAATCACCAGAGGATCTTCGGCCGGTGATTCTGGCTGGATCATCATCCCAATCATATCTTGGAACAGAAAAGCCATCTGTTTTATGTTAACAACCTTCTCCGCAACTTCTTTATCTTTCTTTTCCAGCAGCCGTCACAAGAACTCTGTATCGGTTTCTTGCTCCTGGCGCTGCTATGTTTCTTTGTCCGGACTTTCATTAAGTTTGGTAAGTGTTGCCATCTTAGCAAGCATATCTTGGAGCTTTTGCTGTTGCTCCTGAACTTTTGTCAACGATCGGGTATGCGGTCTGTGACTCACAGAAGCACGGCTCTCCTTTTTACCATTGGTCATATAGATCGTATGTATAGTTATGCCCCCAGACCTGGGTCGTTTAGAGCTCTCACTTTTGGGTTTTGCCTCCAGCGATAGAATTTTCGGCCTTACTCTTTTATGAGAGGTTGGAGCAGGAGGAGCTTCTATGACAGGCACCTCTTTATGAGAAATCCCCTATTGTATGGCGGAGAAGCAATTGTTTTCTCATCGGACCATGGATTTTTTTGGTCGACGAAAATAGGTTTCATTGAGCACTGAGTTTTGGACTTTCCACCAGAATCTGTGGATTTGTGAGGAGAGTCGCTGATAAGGCTGCTTCGGCTTCGTCTGCACTGAATTTTCTGCAGGCGGAGGTGATCTTTTCAGTACCTCCGTCGAGGAGTTTTTGCGCACCCTCCTAAGCGGATCAAAACTGTTCCCAGTTGGAACAACAGTGTCAATATCCACCATAGGAGCTGACGGGGTAAGCCCAGAAGGAGAGTTGCCCCCAGCCTATCTCACTCGGCGTCAGTGGCGATGTTGAGCATGCCTGGCAATAGGAACCACCTCAGCATTAGAGGCATCTTCATCATGCCTCTGGCATTGCTGCGGAGCTTCGCTTGGTGTCAGCCTTGTTCACTACTGAAGACCAGATTGAGACGTTGGGACGTCTAACCTGAATTTGGGGGTAGATACTATTTGGAATTCTCCATCCACCTCTCTGAAAATACCAAGTTGATTTATAGTACCATATATCGGAGGTTTGGTTAGATGCGACCGTTGTAGCAGACTTCATCAGATTCCCCCTCATTCGTGAGGATTTTTTTTATTGTGGGAACGCTCTTCCCTGCAGGCGCAAGCCCCTGCAGTTAATTACGTTATCGCGTTGCGATAACCAATTGCTCATGCTCCAGCAGTTCACTTCGTGTTGTGTGTATTTTTGTTTTATTTTGGGTTGCCCATGGATTGTATACGGAGACTAATTTATGTCGTCGCACATAAGGTGCGGATTAGTCCAAATCCGTATATTTGAGATTTGGGTTTGGTTTTGAACTTAGATTATATGTTCCTTTAGTTCAAAAATATTTTGTTTGGTTTAAGGACCGTTAATCTAGTTTGAGATTAAGATCAACTTAAACATATGCACATTTGGGTTCAATTTATTTTAATTAAGGATACGTTAGTCCTGTTTGAGACTAAGATCAACGTAGCAATATTTCAAGGATCATTTTTTTTATTAAGATCCAACAACGTAGCATTTGGGCTCAGATGCTAGAAATTTTAGAGAGAGACTTTTAGCCAATTTGGGCTTGGTCTGTTCATTCTTTTCTTCTTTATTTTTCTTTTATTCAAAAGTGCTAAACACTTATTTGGGTTCTATTTACTCACACCTTTTCCTTTTATGAAAAAGTTCTAAGCACTTGTTTTAGGCTCTGACGCTCACATGCGTATCATGTGAAGCACTCAGAAATGGACGCTGCCCAATAAGTGCTAGCACTTTAGTCATTTTTGTTAGTGATGTATGCCCTAGAGGCCATTATTGTATCATACTGGTTTGTATATTACTTAATTGAAGCTTGGGATATACAGGGATATAGTAATAGTCTCTCTCGAAATGGTAGCATGCTAGTTGGTTTGTTTCTACCTCAATATGTGCATGTGTTTCTTAGCATATCGCTTAAACATATTAGTAAAGACCTTAGGATCTTTGCTTGATTACCAGCGTTGTGATGGCAGTCACACTAGTGGGGGCTGGGTAGTCTATAAGTACATCCTTATACAGGTCCCTAGTCGTAGGATTATCGAGACGGGGCATCAATACTCCAGAGTAGACTAGTGTATACGCTTCTCATCCCAGCATGGGAGATGGTCTGTTCCACAGCCATTAGTACGTCATACTGGAGATAGTATGCAGGTGCTCATTGGGTTATGAGTACATTGGACATGACTCGTTGGGAACTGCTGGTGGGTATTATATTTATCGTCATGTAGCAGTTCCCAGGTGACATGAGTACAGCTTAGTCCGTCGACTTGACACTGCTACTTAGCCTCATGTATATTCCTACTATTCTAAGATTACTACCCTACCACGGCTTAAAGGAGTCGTGCAAACAGGTAGTAGTTGGGTGCAGTCCCGAAGCACTTAGACGCAGTGGCGGTTAGATAGGATTCGTCTCTCTCGGCATTAGAGGTTGATATCGCACTGTGTTCGGAATGCCATTACACAAAGTCCTTGGCCAAGGCAAGCGAGATTTACTGGTAGGTACTCCAGTAGTTTCTCAGGGTGTTTTGGGCTACACTCCGACACGCCTTATTGCGCTATTAGGGGTCTGACGATTACCGCCCCCTAGTCCCGATATGCGATACTTTTAGACGAACAGACTGGACTGTACGGAGATTGTCACAGATAGGCTCAGCAGGAGTTCGGATGAGTTTGTTCATCGGCTTTCTTATCGATATATACCTGGGTAGCCGTTACGTGCAGCTAGTATCGCTTGCGGCTTGTGGTTAAACCCACTGCCAGCGTAGTGTCGAGTCTTTAGAGTCCCACACAGATGGTTTCCCTACACTGGGCAAAAGATGTAGAGGCCGTATGGTTTTACGGCAGGGCTACGATCACATACGTGTACTTGTACACGTATGATGTTTAGGCGAATAATACTAGTGGGCTTTGGTTTAAGCCGGATCCTAGTATTATACTGATGGATTATTTTCGTCTCTTTTGTTTTCGTTTTCTTCGGAATGCGGATACGGGTATGTATATACGGATGTGGGGAATTTTCGTAATTTGCTAGAAATTGCTTCTAGAAGGAAACACCTCATTAGGGTTTTATTCTTTTGACTGAAACAATTATGAGGTGGAGGAAATGAGGTGGAGGGTAGCATTAAGTGAGACATGGCTCTTTGGTGACTCATGCCATGACTCACTATGTGATAATTGAGCATGCTAGATATTTATCAAGCATGCTTGATATTTTGTGGGTGGATTTATTGTATGCTTGATATATTATTATCACTAGAGAGCTCTCATTCTAAGCTTTCTTTTTTTCTTCACTAACTTTTCCTCAAGTCTCCTTTTTCTTCCTCTAGCCTTTCATGTCTGATGTGTTGAGAAATCTAAGGCTATTAGAGACTAACTAATCCATCTACACTCTCTATATCATATAGGACATCTAGTTTAGCGAACTAGATACCGTAGTTACCTTGGTTGAGGTAGGAGCTCGAACTATAAACTCGCGGGTGGATCATCTTTGACTCGAGGAGGCCAACGAGGTTGCCCAATCCAAACGATCCTTGGAGCCTATGAGGAGGAGGAGGACAACGACAAGAAGAACCAAAGGACATGGTATCGTGAGGTATAATTTTCATCCGAGTAGTTAAACCTCACACGTGTTTGGTTAGGTAGGGTTTAGCATTGATCCTAGAGTTCAAGTCGGTGTTGCGAGCTTTGAAAAATCGTTTTTTTAAATATTCCTCCTCCCCGCGAACCCAAGGGTGCGCGATATTGACTTACAATTTTGACTGAATATGAAGTGCTAAGCATTTTTGTATGGTGTCCATGTGAGGAGTACGTGTGGCACTGTCTCATTTTATTTGTTGGGTGCCCACGTGTTTTTCACGTGAGGCACTGGGCGCTGCCCAATCAGTGCTAAGCACTCATCCGTTTTGGCTGTATATGAAGTGCTAAGCAATTTTACTCAGCGCTCACGTGTATTTCACGTAAGGCGCCAACCTTTTGTTTCGGACGCCCACGTGTTTTTCACATGAGGTGCTGAGTCCTTTGTTGGGGGCGCCCGCGTAGGAAGTACGCGAGGCGTTAATTTCTTTTCTTTTTTAGAGATTGAATCTCTGTTAATGGCATTTTGACCATTAACGATCACCAAGATCTTTGTTTTGAAGATCTGGGATCAAGCTTTTTTTTTTAAGAACTAAGTTCTTATGCTTTTTCTTTTATAAGCACTAAGTTTCTTTTTAGGGTTAAACCCTATTTTCAGAGGAATTAAATTCCCAGAACATAGGTTCTTTTCTTTCTTTTTAACCTAGTTCTTTTTCCCTAGACTTTGAGTTTGAAACACAGAGTTTCCCTGATGAGAATTGAATTCTCAACTCGTGGGGAGATTTACTTTGCAAATCTCAAATTAGAGAAAGAACTAAGTTCTTGTATGAAGTGTTAAATCCTTGTTTCCATTTATACTAGGTAAAGGAGATATTTTTGATCTTTTCTTTTTCTTTACCTAGAGTTTGAAAGGAAGGATATCTTCTTCTTCTTTTTGAGAATTAAATTCTATGATTTTTCTTTTTTTTTGTGTGGAGAAACTTATAGGGTTAATCCTCTATATGAGACTTGAAGTCTCGGGTCCTTTATATAGTAGAGACAAATTTATTAATTAATTTGAGAAAGTCTCTCATCTGAGAGATACCAATTGATTTTATTGGTCTTAAAGATTATTTGAGGAATTTTATCCACCATTAGATCTTTGATCCAAGAATTTTTGTTTTACAGAATATGTTTTCTTGTTTTTAACAAGATTGGGGAAATATTTTCCCATATATAGAATTTTTTTCTATTAAACGGTGATTTTTTAATAATCATTGGATTTTTGATCTAAGAGCTCTCTGTTTTACAGAGAAAAATCTTTCTTTGTTTGGAAAGAGTGGGGAAATATATTCCCAAAATAGAATTTAATTCTATCATTGGATCTTTGATCCAACCGAGAATATCTTTCTCACTTGGAAAGATTAGGGTTATACTTTCTCATAGCAGTATTTAATTCTATTATTTGATGATTTATCATCACCATTGGATTTTTGATCCAACGATTCCGTTTAACAGAGAATATCCCAGATTTTAGAGAAATATCCCCCATGTAGAATTTAATTCTATCTGTTTTTAATTTGGTCACCGGCGCTCACGTGTTGTGCACGTGGGCGCTGCTTAAGAATTTAATTCTTATATATGATAGGAGCTCCTGTGCTTTGCACATTGGCGCCCACGTGAACTTCATGTGCGGCGCCACAATAGCATTTAATCCTATAAGAGGTTAGCGCTGGTGTTGGCGCTCTCGTGGGGAGCACGTGAGGCGCTGCCTCATTAGAATTCAACAGAGCCTAGCTCTTTTTATTATGTTTAATTATTAGGGGAACAAATACCCCCCACCGTTGTTCTTACATGGCTTACATGTGAGTGCAACAGTGACACTTTTACCACCGTTGAATCATCTAGGAAGTTGAACCGTTCTCCCCACGTCTTATAAATAGGGCCTCAGGCCTTTGAGATGACTTCTATCTGTTCATCTTCTTTCTTGAACCTTCTTTTCTTCTGAGAATTTAATTCTCGTTTCTCAGAACTTAGATCTCTGTCTCCCAGAACTCTTTTGAACAGAGTATACTTTGCCAAATTTCTTGGTAAGAACTACGAACAGAGCTTAGCTCTTAACCCTTCTTAAACATGTATATATTTTCTTAGTTTTGGATTTAAGTCCATTATCAGATTCGACAAAGCTTAGCTTTCTCTCTCGATCTCTTGGAGATCTATAAAGAACTTTCTTTTTATAGATCGTGGATCTTAATGTTCTCATCCAAGACTTGAGAATATTTGATTCTCCTTCTTAGGGTTTTACCCTGCAGTCAGTCTTGACATTTTTTTTTCTGGAATTTGATTCCATAGATTAACCCATGAGTTTTTTCTAACATGGGGCTCTCTGGATTTTAATCCCACTATTTGGGGGAATCAGTGCTTAGCTCTATTTTGGATATTAAGAACTTTGGGAATTTTATTCCTTTTATTGTTCTTTTTCTTTTCTGGAATTTTTAGGGTTTTAATCCCTTCTCTTTTTTTTCCACAGATTTGAATCTGTTGTTTGTTTTAAAGAACCGGCCTTTTAGGGAATATTGGGAGTTTTTAACTCCACCGTTTAATGAGCACTATTCATTTAATGAGAACCCTTTTGGATTCTCATACTAGGCACATGTCTCATCATTGATGAGCCACCGTCTTGATTTTGTGGGGTCCACTATGTTGTTTTTTAACTTAGTGATTTTAGCATTTTGATTGCTGACCCGCCACTAGTTTTTCTTTTCAGGTACCATGGCTTCTGGTTCTTTTTTTCCCTATGTTCCTTCGGAGAGTGATTTTACCGACGCGTCTACTGATTGTGAAGTCCTTGCTTTAATCCGGGACTACGATCCGGAATGGAAATCTCTTCATCTATAAGGAGCATGGTATAGCTATATTATCCGGGATCGGCGCAGCTTTACTTGTGCGACGCCCTCAGAACCGATCCTTTCAATTTATTATGCTGACCCTCACTTATGCTGTGGAAGAAGTCAATTGGACTGCGGAGAGTTGTCTCCAACCTTCTATGGCGTCGATACCAGTCCAGCCGCCGATGGCCCTAGATATTTTGAGGTGTTGCATGTGTCAAGGAGAAGCGCGTCCTTGGGGTTAGGTTTACACAATAAGAGTGGCCCCTCGACATCCGGCTGGTTACCTCCAGTGGGCCCGCTACATCTTATTAGCCAAGAAATCGCTACTGCTGACAACTGGGTTATACCAAGCGGTCTACGCGTCTCTCTTCTATTACCACACTCCTCATGTGTGGTGGGTTAAATCCTTCCTGGAACAGTGGAATATTCCGACCCGCACGTTTCTATTATCGGACCGTGAGGTATCAATTTCGCTGGAAGAATTCGCAGATATTTCCGGATTACCCGTCAGAAGGGAGAATTATGAGGAGATACGTCCTCCTGACGAGTATATCTTCAGCATCGAATCGCTAGTCATGGGCCTTACTCCGGAAAATGCTATCCAACACAAGTTTCCAAGTCTGATCAAAGTGTTGAATATCTATGAAAGCTTGTTTTTGGAGTCCGGGAGGCATGGGGTTAGCTTTACGGACTTTGTCGCCCGTTTGCTTCGTCCAGAGGTTTTATCGAAGAAGGCTACAAAGTTTGCCAAGCTTGATGATCCGTTCGGGTTTGGCTTGGACCAATTGCCGACTGCAGATGCGGATTTAAAGCAGTTCTTTATTCCGGACACCCCCATCGTCCCTTTTGCAAAGATTGCTTCCCCGGACATTGATGAGGAAACATTTTTCGTGGGTTTCATTGGTTTGTGGCTGAGCTAGTTAACACTCCCAATGCATCCTCGCTACATGAGACCGTCTATTTTCTATCCGGCTCATCGTGTTGCGGCGGGGATGCGTATGGCTGTTGGGGTTGCAGGATTGGCCTATTTGTATCATGGCCTAAGTATAGCGGCTGGCACCACCCGGCCGGGTTTGAAGCCCGTAAATATCCCTTTTCATTACTTCACCTTATGGATCGAGATGCATATGTTGGGTGCCTTTGGTATGCATAAAAGACCTAAATTTTATGAAGGGTACAATTTCCCCCGGGTCATGCAACTGGTCGACGCTTCTTCTTGTTAGGAATATATATGCCCTAGAGGCTATTATTGTATGATATAGTGGATGCTTGGACATATATATAGAGGACTTTCTTGCTCGACATGATAGTATGCTATCTGGTTGCCTTTATTTTAACATGTTCACTGGTATTATTATACTGTCTCTCATATACATGTTGATAAAACCCTTAGGATGTTAGCTTGACTACCAGGACTATGATGTGGATCATACTACTGGGACCTGGGTAGTCCACAAGCACATCCTTCAATTGTTCCTAGTCAAGGGGATATCGAGACATGGCATCGATATTCCAGAGTAGACTAGTGTGTACGTTTCTTGACCCTGTATAGGGGCAATGGTTGATCCCATAGCCATTGGTGTTTGACATCAAAGATTGTACACATGTGCTCATTAGAGAATGAGTACACCGAACAGGACTCGCCGAGAACTCCTAAATGGTATTATACCTATCGTCAGATAGCAGTTCTCTGGTGACACTGGTACATGTTAGTCTGTAGACCTGAGATCGTCGTAGAATCTTGTGTGGTTTCCACTGTACTTTGATTTCCTCCCTACCACGGTTCAAAGGAGTCGTGCAAATAGGTGGACTTTGGGTACAGTCTTGAGTCACATGGAGGCAATGAGCGATAGGAGGGGTTTCGTCTCTCCCGGTATAGGGAGTTGATGTTGCGCTATGCTCGATTGGCTATAACAGGAAGTCCCTGGCCAGGGCTGCTGTCGAGATTTACTGATAAGAGTTATTAGTAGTTTCTCGAACCGTTATGAGCCATACATCGGCATGACTTATCAAGTTATTGGGGTCTGACGTATCCATCCCCAGACTCGATATGCGACATATCAGACGAAGAGACCGGACTGTACGGTAAGTGTTACTTATAGGCTTCATGAGATTTTGGACAAGCTTACTTGTTGATCTTCTAATCGCTCAATACTTGGGTAGTCGTTACGTCCAGCTAGTACCGCCGACGGCTTGTGGATGACTGATGTGATCATCACCTACTGCTGGCGTATTGACGAGTCTTTAGAGTCCCACACAGAGGTTTCGTAGTTCAAGCGAAATGAAGTAAGGCACATATGCTGATATGTGCGGGGGCTGATTAAAATACGTGTATATGATACCGTATTGTAATCTGACGGTTATTTATTATCAGTCAGGTTATATGTGATATAACTGGATTATCGAATCAAGTGTTGATTTGATAATGTGATATACATATAAATAATATTAGTCGGTTATATGTGATATAACCGGATTATTGAATCAAGTGTTGATTTAATATATGATATATATATATTTATATTTGATATAATTATATATTAACTGATATTATTGCTCACTAATTATATGCTTATCTTTATATAATATATATGTGATATATATATATATATATATATATATATATATATATTATATGAAACATGGAAGGATTTTCTATTTTGTGAAAATAGAAAAGGAGGTGGAAAATGAGAGCATGGGTGTAGCATGGCTTGGTGATTATTTTATTCTATATCCTACATTATTGAATCGTGGTTACAATTCTATATTGATGGATATTGGTTCCTTCAATAATGTGAGGGTTTTAAGCCATCCAACACTTGGTTATTTTTTCTAGACTTGCTTATGTTTGCTTTTGAGCTCATGTGATGAGTTCTCCTCTCTAGCTCTCTCCATCTTCTTCATCCTTCACCTCCAAGCTCAATCCCTCACATGAGTTGTGAAACCTTGAGCTTGCGAGAACCCTAGTGAGTTTAGAACCCCTACTTTACCATCTTACACTTGATTAGCACTTAGATGTAGTGTGTTTCCTTCACTAAAGAGTTTAGTGAAGAGGTAGCTTAGATTAGCGGAGGTTCGGGTGGATCATCTTCGGCACGAAGATCGCAAAGGAAGCTCAATCCAACTTCAAGTGGAGCTTAGTGGAGTTGCGTGGACTACTACACAGAGCTTTTGAAGAGAAGGACATGGTCTACAAAGGTTGTAGCCTCATTCTCTTTATGTAGTTTTCTTGATATCATGCTTATAACCCTAATCATCTAGTTAAGATCTTATTTAGTGTTAATTAGCACCCCGAAATTTTTTTAATTGGCATGCTTGATGCTAGTAAAACCCAGCGGTGGTGTTCATAAACACTTACATGGTATCAGAACTACTAGACATTGGATGTCGACCTATGGGGGTTTCTCAACGTGTGACAGTGTGGCGAAGCATAGACTGTTACCCTCAGGGTATCCCGAGACCGGAAAGTGTTTCGGCAGGTTGTAGTCCTTACGAGGGGGCACGCATAAAAAGTAGCTGCTGAGGGACCTGTAGGTTCCACGGCGACCCCATTGGATGGGATAGCTGCCTGACTTACATGGTATCAGAGCCAAGCTAGAAGATTAGACGATATTATTTAGATTACGAAAATGAAACAGCTCCGAAACTGAAACCCTAAAATACCATGTTTCTGTAAATTTTTAAATGGTCTATGAAAATTATTTAAACAACTGCAGAATGTTGCATGTAATGTAACTAGAACACCATAGAAATTCGAGACCAAAATTCCATACTTGACCCGAAGAGATCGGGTATTTGACTGGCCTGGCGCGGCCCTCCATGCTTTTTTTTGGCTCGAATTCGTTTATCGTTCTGTACGCTTGGTTTCGGGGTTTCAGGTTATGTTTGATTAGGCCAAGATTGCATGTGATATTATCTTTATGTTTAGGCTAATCGGAGTGTTTCGTAGTCGCAATTTTGACATTGTTTCGGGTTTAAGTTTGATATGTGATACAGTAGTTGGAATCCATATTCAATTAGTTTTGTGAATACTAGTTTGTAATTGTAAATCTAGCGTTTTAGTGTTAGTTGATTGATTGCCATGAAGTTTCGATTCGGATCGAAAATCCGCCGCAATCGCGTATAGTACGCGAATACTCGCCAGATAACTTTACTAGGAAGCCATGCCCCATAGCCCCGACCAAGTGACTGTAGGAGAACCCTGTTGCCAAAACATCCACTCGGGTGCTTACGGCCACAGTGTTCCGCCAAAGTGCACTTCGTCGACGGCATCGGGGGTGAGGCCATCTACTAAGGTTCCCGACGAGCATTCGATCGGGTAGTCGGGAATCTTGTTGAATTACCCGACTAAGTTATTGAAAAGAGTTTTCAATTTGAGACTAAAATGCAAGGTTTATAGAGTTAGGCATAAAATTTAGAATATGAGATATTCCGGGTTTATAATGTCTAAGGAAATGCGGATTCAAATTATTGTAGTTTTTCATTTCTTTTCTGCGACCATTAGTATAATATGTGGGGTATCCCAGATCTTGTTGCTATATGTCAACGACATTCGGAATACGCGTATTTACTTACGTTGATGACATCAGATGTTATGTGTTGCTGTGATATGTAATATTGGATCGTCGTGATTGAATAGCCGGGGGTTTTATATGAGATGAGAGTTTTTCAATTTTCATTCATGTAAAATTTGTATGTAATATTCTTTTATTGGGGCACTTCCGGGTTGAGGATGATGTCATCACTAATGTATATTATTTACTTTTCCGCATTAGGATAGATCCAAGGCGGGGGCACAAGTAACCGGGTTCTAGAGTCTAGTGGGAGACCATCTCGAGGAGTCGAGACCGGGTCTCCTAACTCTAGAATTGGTAGGGTTACTTGCCGCTCTCGTAGGGGTCTAGGGGTGTGGGTTTGGCTATTCACCACGACTGTAGAATCCATGTTTTTCATTGTTGGTTTAATTTAAAACACGGACCTCCTAGTATATCCAATATTTCATATGTTGACTTCTGCTGCTATGTTCTATGATGTTGATCATATAACCGTGTGAGATGAATGCTATATTATATATATGATATATAATAAACATTGCTTATGTTTTGCACTGCGCTAGTCCAGCCCCCGCTCTGCTTTTAGTTAAGTAACCTAACGGTGCATGACTGGGCCTCGTGGAGAATGCGGATGGCATAAGCATACGTTCTATTTTCGTTTCATTTTTCTGTGATATTTAGGAAACATTAAATGATGGGATTTCGTTAATGAGATTATTGAAAGAAAAGAATCCTAAAGATGTTGTAGAATCAAAATTTTCAAAAAGATAGCTCTAGTTTTTTTCTTTGCACAGTGGTATTCCTTGATGAATATCCATCACCTCATTTGATGAGAAAAGAGCCGAGATCCCTTCACCGGGAGTGTCCTCTTTAGCAAAACTAGCAAATGCTACAACCCACTCGGTTTATCATCATAACTTTTGTAGTTCTTACTTTGCATAGTGGTATTCCTTGATGGATATTTATCACCTCATTCGATGAGGAAAGAGCCGAGATCCCTTCACCGAGAGTGGCCTCTTTAGCAAAAGCTAGTAAAAGCTATTCGGTTTGTTTTTGAAACTACTCAATTTTAAAAGCGGAGGTTAAACCACTCCTTTTCAAAATCACTAGATTCTAAAATGATATCAAGTTCATTACGCTAAAGGTTTTCTTAAAAACCAACACAGCCCTCCGTCATTTCAGATAAGTACTATTTAGTATTCGTGCTACGTTTCTTGACCATAGCCATGGCGTAGTGTGTGGTAGCTAATTAGTGTTTATCTGCAGCATGTCATGTGATTGGATTAGGGTAGTCGTACGGCTTTGTTGACTTTAGCATGTGACCTCATGCTCCCTATAGCGACGCTTGTCCGAATACGGCACCAACGACAGTCTGTTTGAAGCTTCTATTGATGAGAATGCCACAACTAATTTACAAGCTGCTATTGAGGCTTCTGAGCGATTAGCCCGTGAGCAAGCGACGTTTGCTTCTCTTGTGGCATAAGGTACATCTCATTTATACTCCTTTATATATTTTAGAGTTTATTACACTTTATTAACGCTCCCTGCTTAACAGGAATCTCCACTGAAGAGGCTCTTTTGGCGTCCTTCAAAACATTCGAGGAAGAGGAGAGGCTTCGTGCTTCTATAGGCCTCGATATGATTCATTTTGTGATGCCTTTAAAATATTTAGCTCATTTTGTTCACACCCTGACTCCCCACTTTTTTTATTACAGGAACCACCGTAGCTTGTGCCGTTCCGAGTGCGATACCATGTTTAAGTGGTGGTGCGGAGGATATTCCTCCCTTGATGGCACCTACGGAACCTTCAGAGCTATCGGCTGCCGTTGAGGCCACCCTAGGGCCGCTACGGGAAGTGTCGCTAAAGCAGCCGATGACGGATATTGTAGCAGATCCGGAGGCTGGGTCTGATTTGGATAAAGACATTCCTCTGTCTGTGGTTTTGGAGAGATCTCTCCACACAGCTAAAGCTGAGAAGAAGCGTCATAAGCATGCTGCGAGGGTGGGTCAGGCTAACTTAGCCATAAGTGCGGGTTCGAGTGAGATACGAATCCCCTATGTTCCCATGAAGGACATTCCTTCTGCCTTGTCAGCCGCTCATTGGAAGATCGCGCGTGCAGCTCGTGAAGAGGCTGAGCGGTTACTTCAAGGTGAGACAGCGCATGATATTTTAATGAAACCTAGTAGGATTTATTTACTTTTCCAAGTTTCTTTCCATAACATTTTTTCTTGAATTATAACACATTTTCCTTGAATGATACAGCAGGGCCAAGTTTAGATGTCAGCACTGCGGATGAGGTGCCAACGTCTGGGGATTTTGGGGCATCGAGCCTTCATTTTAAATCCGACGCTATTCTAGCGGATACTTCCTCTCCTTGTGGATCCCCAATATCCACGGGAGATGCTAGCATAATGACGGCCCTTATTGATTCGGAAGACGAAGATGTGGACGTTGAATCCGTCTTTCCGGTGATGATGGAAATCGAGAAAGCTATCGTAACTAGTGACACTCCAGATACCACTATGGTTTCTGCACCGTCAGGTATTCCTCGTGTTATCACTTTTAGACCCTCAATCCTGCTAGACACATTCGCTGAAATCTCCTTTATTTCTTGATATAGGCACGGTAAAGCCCGACAATCTGGTGATTGAAGAACCCCCGTCAGCCATCACCATGACTGTTGCTGTTCCACCTATCTCTTTCGCGCCCCCCGAGTTCTCTCGGGCTCAGCGACGGAAGGTAAAGATCTCTTATTTCTTCATTTCAATATTGATATTACTCCTTAGATTAATTTCTTACCGTATATTGTTGCAATCTTGTAGGAGTGCTTTTCAACCACTTGTGCCAAATGTTAACCTCGTACTTCGCCTTCCAATCAGGATTCGTCCCTCTTTCTGGTGTTGGTCAGTATATCTTTCATTTCTTATTTCATCATTCTACGAGTAATCCTTTTTTTTGATAAGCTTTTCCTGTATTGACCACAATCTTACGGCTCAAAAGAAAGGACGAAGAAATAGCTGAGCCCTCTATGCTCCCCGATTTACCACTTTTGACTATTGGCAGGTTAGATCTCATTCATCATTTTTTTTAATTTTTGGTTGAAATCTGACCTTTCTTTGTACGTGTCTTATTCCGTAGCAGCTACATTGTCTTTGGTTCCTTTCGAGTCTCGTATTTCTTTTTCCGCAGGGCCCTTCGCTAAATGTCAATCTTCCAGAGGTGCAACAAATAGCAGGCGCATGCTAAGTGAGTTTATTGAAGACCTTGATATCGAAGATCTCAAATCTGCTGCGGACTTCGCGGACGAGGTCAACTCCAAGCTAGCGACTCTTATGACTTTCCATAATGAAAATTTCGTCAGTATCTGGGTTGATTACTATAAGCGAATTGAGGCTTGCCTCCATGAGATCGAGCACACATGTCTTACGCCTGAGGCATTATCCTCGAAGGCTCAATTGGTCGCATGGATTGAACAAAGTGCCGCTTCTATTCAATATTTCGAGCAGAAGCTGGTCCTGAAGCAGAAGGAGCATTAGATGGCTTTTAGCGAATCAAGCCAATTACGTGCCCAGGTAGAAACAAATGATGCGCGGCTCCGAATTATCTTCGAAAATTTTCAACGATGCATTTATGAAGGTGTGGCGCTGAGGCGGGACCTTGACTCTACTAAGCAAGGAATGCGGGACTCTGAGGCTGCTAAACAAGAAATTTCTAAGAAGCTCTCTTTGTTCTTAGAACAACATGTTCAAGTCGAATCAATGCTAGCTGCAATAGTGGAGCGTGAAAAGGAGCCACGGCAAGAGAATGAGCGGGTTTCTGATTTATTGAAAGCCCTGCCTTCTTAGTGGTTAGAATTATATTATTTTTTCTATACATAAATTGTATCTTTCAAGCAATTCGATTCATGAATAAAGAATATACGTTCTTTTCTTTTGCATGCTCTCTTCTGTGTTTGATATCATGATCTGGCGCGAAATAGTTTATGTACTCATTTCGGAGTTCATAATTTATTCACTCATTTCGAAGTCTCTGGTTTACGTACTCATTTCGGAGTTTTTAGTTTATGTACTCATTTTGGGGTGTATAGTTTATTCACTCATTTCAGAGTCTCTAGTTTACGCACTCATTTCGGAGTTTGTAGTTTATTCACTCATTTCGGAGTCTCTAGTTTACATACTCATTTCGGAGTTTGTAGTTTATTCACTCATTTCGGAGTCTCTAGTTTACATACCCATTTCGGAGTTTGTAGTTTAGTTATTCATTTCGGAGTCTTTTTAGTTTACCTCACTTGGGTTTACAGGCAAACGTGTCCTAACGTTGTATGTAGATAACCGCCATCTTTTTATGATAGAGGTCCGTTAGGTTTGTGGTACTAGGGTTTTAGTCCGTAGTACTGTCGCGTTGGCTGATATATTCCTCGATATGCAGTCTTTAAACCGCTGTTCGAGTTTCCCCGCGACTGTCGTGTCTCTGATCCCTTCTGAGGCTGGACAAGACGTCTTCAAGTAATATCCTTAGGTTATATTACTGTTGGAAGAACAAGCGTTAAGTAATCACCACAATGCTTTTTACTTGAGATTGGGCTCAATTTGGAGCCCTGGTGAGTTATAACCGCACCCTTCTAAGGTGGGATAATCTCCAACGGTCTTTAGGCTTTGTTTGTACCACCGTCAAGACCCGAAGTTAGGAATATTTCGTTACTTCATTTTTGTTTTGATGATGTCGCACCGATTCTTTGTTGAAGTAGGGTAGACATCTGTAGGACCTCTATGCTGTATGTATTGCAATTGAAGTTCGGAGTCAGGAATATGTCATTGCTCTAATTTTCGTTTGATATTTGCGTCCGCACCCTGCTGGAATGAGGAGGAACGACGGAATGCGTTCTAGGCTGTAGATGTTGCCATTAAGACCTGAAGCTAGGATTTTGCCGTCACTTCGTTTTTATTTGATTGTTGTGTCTGCCCCTACAGGAATGAGGGAGGAACACAGAGATAGTCTCTAGGTTGTATATGTACCGTCAAGAATTGGAGCTAGGATTTTTCCATGGTTCTATTTTTGCTTTGACCCTTAGGTCTTTTGTTGGCGTTGCGTCTGCATCCCGCTGGTATGAGAAGCACGTCGAGCCAGAGTTAGGATTTTGCCATCACTCCTTTTAATTCGGCTCCTTGGAGCCCTTGTTGACGTCACGTCTGCACCGAGAAGAAATGTTGGGATGATCTTTAGGCTGTAGATGTCGCCATCAAGACCTTAAGCTAGGATTTTGCCGTCACTTCACTTTTATTTTATTGTTGTGTTTGCACCGTGCAGAAATGAGGGAGGACCACACGGATAGTCTCTAGGTGGTTTATGTACCGTCGAGACTCGGTTCTCCTTTTGACGAAGCGTGGTGGGGAAATATGGTCCCTTTTTTTTTATTTGTGCCCATGGATTGTATACAAGAGCCAATATGGACATACTTGCAGGGCAAAAAAATTTTATTTTCATTTTTTTATTTCTTTCCGCGATACTCTATCTTTTCAGTTTTTATGTTGCGAAAATCGCGATTGCCCAATCATTTCGGCTATTTATCATGGTTCCCAATCATTTCAGCTGTTTTTGTCATTACTCGCTGCTTTTTATTGCGAGTTGCCCTATCATTTCGGCCCTTTTTATAATTCTGATATCAATATTGGCATTAGCATCGCTACCACTGGAATATTGCCAGAAACGAATCATCATTTGCCTTTGTCGATTTGAACAAAGATGGCTTAGTAAACATGGTTAGGATCCTGTCGACTAAGGGTCTCATAAAGGTGTTTCTCCCTACGAGTCGTAAGGATCTCATAGGTGTACCTTCTCCTTAGGAGTCATGAGTTTTTTGTTGTAAGTTGTAAGGATCTTACAAGAGTATTTTCTCCTTGTAAGTCGGGAGGACTTACGAGTGTGGCTCATCATATGGGGACATTTCTTGTCATTGGTGGAACTTGGTAGGAGAATATTAATTTATGCCTGTGGATTGTATACAATGGTCAATATTGGACCGCCTTAGGGCAACTTGTGGAATATGACGACGTAAGAATAGGTTTAGATCCCTGTAACCTAAGGCTTTTGAATTCTATGAGCCGTGAGGGTCTCATAGGGGGGAATTTACCTTACGGTAGTGGGGATCTCGCAAGTGTAAATTTCTCTTTAGGCATCGTGAGAATTCCTAAGTGTGTTGCTCCTTTGTGAGTCGTAAGGACCCCACGCAGGTATTTTCTCCTCACAAGGTCGAAAGGACTCTGCGGGTATATATATTATTTTTTTTATTTTCACGAGTTGCTCCCTTTCGGGTTTTCACAAGCTCGTCGGTAGTCCTACTGTTTTGACTCACAATGCCCTTTCGGGTTTTCATCCGTGCCCATTTTGCTTGTGGACATACCGTTTTTTAAATGAGTTCACGCTCTTTCAGGGTTTCACTAGCTCGCTGGCAGTCCTGCTAGTTTTACTCACGGTGCCCTTTCGGGTTTTCGTTCGTGCCCATTTCTCTTATGAACATACCGTTCTTTTTGCACGGTGAAACTCTCGAAAGTAGTTTCGTCGCAGGTGACCCATTTGTTTACCGGTGGGACTTGGGGGTGACATCATTGCTGGAGTAGCTGTGTAGCCGGCGGGACTTAAGCTGCAATCTTCATCATTGGGGTTTCAATTGCAATGTAGATCTCAAGAGAACATATTACCGTATTTTGGGACGAAATGCTAGTTTAGGGACGTTACGGTCCATCATTAGTTTATGGACTTTTCGGTCCATTATTCTCGTGTTTGGGGGAACACATTAGTTTAGGGACGTTTCGATTCATTAGTTTAGGGACTTTTCGGTCCAATATCGCCGTATTTTGGGGCGAATGTTACTTTAAGGACGTTCGGTCCAGTATTAGTTTAAGGACGTTTCGGTCCATTGTTAGTTTAGGGACTTTTCGGTCCAGTATTAGTTTAAGTATATTTCGGTCCATTAGTTTAGGGACTTTTCGTTCCATTATTGCCATATTTCGGGATGAGTGTTAGTTTAAGGATGTTTCGGTCCATTGTTAGTTTAGGGGCTTTTCGGTCTAATATTAGTTTAAGAACGTTTCGGTCCATTATCAGTTTAGAGACTTTTCGGTCCAGTATTAGCTTAGGGACGTTTCGGTCCATTAGTTTAGGGACTTTTCGATCAAATATCGCCGTATTTCGGGACGAATGTTAGTTTAAAGTCGTTTCGGTCCCGTATTAGTTTAAGGACGTTTCGGTCCATTGTAAGTTTAGGGACTTTTTGGTCCAGTATTAGCTTAAGGAAGTTTCGGTCCATTAGTTTAGGGACTTTTCGGTCCAATATCGCCGTATTTCGGTGCAAATGTTAGTTTAAGAACGTTTTGGTCCAATATTAGTTTAAGGACGTTTCGGTCCATTGTTAGTTTAGGGACTTTTCGGTCCAGTATTAGTTTAAGGACATTTCAGTCTATTAGTTTAGGAACTTTTTGGTCCAATATCATCGTATTTCGGGGCGAATGTTAGTTTAAGGACGTTTCGGTCCAGTATTAGTTTAAGAACGTTTCGGTCTATTGTTAGTTTAGGAACTTTTCGGTCCAGTATTAGTTTAAGGACGTTTCGGTCCATTATTAGTTTAGAGACTTTTCGGTCCAGTATTAGTTTAAGAATGTTTCGGTCCATTAATTTAGGGACTTTTCGTTCCAGTATCACCGTATTTCGGGGCGAATGTTAGTTTAAGTACGTTTCGGTCCATTATCGTCGTATTTCGGGGCGATGGAGCTTTTTTGGGTATTACACTCAGGGTACTGATTCAGGAAAATAGCGAGCAAACATAATGGTAGTCATCTATCATTGACCTAAGACATGACTTGTCAAGCGTAGTAATTTTTTAGGAATCGACTGTTTATTGGTCGGAAGGGTCTTTCGTCATGCATATCCATGAGCAGGTAGACTCCACCTTGGTAGACTTTGTCTATGATGTACGGGCCTTCATAGTCCGGATCAAACTTCCCCTGTTTTGCATGATTAGGGATCATTGGGCTTTTGACGACTAGCACGAGCTCGCCTTGGCGGAATGTTCTCGGTCTGGTCAGTTTTACGTATGACCGTGTCATCCTTGCTTTATAAGCCTTCAGATTTTGCTATGCTACAAGACGATTTTCATCGAGAGCGTCGAGCTCCTCAAGCCTAAGATGAGCATTTTCTTCATCTGTCAGCTCGTATCGAACCGCTATTCGTAGGGAGGGGAGTTCTATTTCTAATGGGAGCACTGCCTCCGTGCCAAACACCAATGCGTATAGTGTTGTATTCGTGGCCGTCTTGAACATTGTTCGGTACGCCCAGAGAGCCTCATATAGCCTTTCGTGCCTGTCCTTTTTGTTTTTGGACATCGTCTTTTTTATAATCTTTGTCATGGTCTTATTGAAAGCTTCAGCTACACCATTGGCCCGAGGATTATAGACTGAAGAGTATCTCCAATCTATTTTATGCTGCTGTGCGAAGCGGCTGATTTTATGACTTCTATAAGCTGGCCCATTATCCGAGATTATCCGTCACGGAGTGCCGAACCGATAGATACATGGGTTCTGAAGAAGTGGAGGATATTCTCCATCTTCACCTCCCTTAGTGGTACTGCTTCTGCCCATTTAGAGAAGTAGTCGGTTGTTGCTAGTTTGAACCAATGTCCTTTGGATGATGCCGGTTTGATAGGGCCAATTATGTCGGTTCCCCACATTTCGAATGGCCAGCTAGCTACATCGGGTGTTCCGGATTTGGATGTTGATGGATGAAGTCCTCGTGAATTTGGCACGAGTGACACTGCTTCGCATGTTCGAGACAGTCCTGAATCATCGTGGGCCAATAGTAACCCATTCTTTTTATTTTCAGTTTCATCTTTGGCCCAGCTTGATGAAAACCACAGAGTCCGTCGTGAATTTCTTGGATGACTTTCTTTGCTTCCTCCAGCCCCAGGTACTTAGCCATAGACAGTCGAACGATCTCTTATATAGAGTACAATTGACAAAGGCGAAAGACAAAGCTCGTTTCATAAGTTGATATCTAAACGACGTATTTTCGGGTGTTCGTTGGGATTTAAAGTAGTTTATAAAGACTTCCCTCCATTCCTTGACCTTTTCTTCATCCTCTATTTGAAGGGCTACTTGTTCAGTCGTTTCTTTTCCTTCGGATGGCTCTACCAGGTCTTTCGAAGATATATCTGTTGGTGCGAGAACCCTACGACTTTGCATAATGATCCTTATGTCATCAAGGTCTTCATCGGCCAATTCCTTAGCCAATTTAGCCAATGCATCCGCCTTGCTGTTTTCTGCACGCGGTATACTCTTTAAGGTATAGGAAGGGATTTATGTCAGCAGTTGCTGCACTCTTTCGCCATACTTTATCATCTCTGGCTTGCATGTCTGATAGTTACCATTTACTTGGTTAACGATCAGCTAGGAGTCTCCATATATGAGGAGGTCTTTGATTCCCATGTCGATAGAGATCTCGAGACTTGCTATCAAAACTTCATATTCAGCTTTGTTATTAGTCCTTGGCCTTGTTAAGGAGAAGGCGTAACGCAATATCCCTCCTTGCGGAGTCACAAAGATAAGGCCCACTCCGGTTTTGATTATGAGGGTGTTTTGCTTTCGTCTCTTCACGGAAGATGCTCCATCAAAGTAGATTTCCCATAGAGGATCATTTACTTAGCAATTCACAATTTAATGGGGAGTCAGTTAGTACCGGATGCTCCGTGAGAAAGTCGGCAATGGACCGCCCTTTCACTGCTTTAAGGGGAAGATACGTTATCATGAACTCCATCAGGAGGAGTGTAAATCGACGTCGCACACCACACACACTTGTGGGGAGGCGGAATACACAAAAAATGATTTTTAACTTTGCAACACCGATCTAAACTCCAGAATTATTTCGGAAACCTTAAATAGCTAAACTATATAGAGTTCTAAACTACTATGTAAGTGTTTTTTACCTTGTTTAATCAAATCCTTCGGGTCTTGTTCTCCTCTCCTTGAGCTCCTAAGAAATCTGGATCTAGCTCGGTCGTCGGCCTCCTCGTGTCGAATACGATCCACCCGAGAGTTTATGGTTCAAGCTCCAACCACTAAACCGAGGTAACTAAAGTACCTAGTTTGTCAAACTAGGTAGCTTAGGAGATGTAAAGTGTTAATTGGACTATTTAATCTCAAGTGATCCTAGGATTCACAACACATGTGAGGGTTAGGGTCTTAAGGAAGAAGGAGAAGAGGAAAATGGAGAGAGAAAGAAAGTATGCAAATGAGCAAGTTATGAGGCAAGTGAAGAATGGCTCATTCATTTTCTCACATCAAGCATGCATTATTTTCCATAGAAAATACCAGCAATGCTTGAATAGTGAGAGCAAACCAATAAACTAATGAATTAGCCATGCTTCACCTATGCCATAAATATCTCCATTTTCCACCTCATTAATCTATTTTCCAAAAATAGATAAATCCAATAATAAGGTGTCCCCTTATAGAAGCATCTCTTGTAAAATTACAAGAATACCCTCATCGTATATACATACCTGTATTTGTACTACAAAAATACGAATATGATGAGATAATAATTATCCAATAATATAATACTAGAATCTGGCTTAAGCCAAAGCCTGCTAGTATTATCCGTCCGAACAACATCCGTGTAGCCAGTACACGTATATGATTGGAACCCTGCACGTAAAACCATACGTCCTTTTCATCGTTTCGCCTGAACCAGGGAAACCCTCAGTGTGGGATTCTAAAGACTCGACAGTACGCTGGCAATAGGTTTAACCACAAATCCGTCAGCGGCACTAGCTGTACGTAACGGCTACCCAGGTACCTGTCGAAAAGAAGGCCGACGAGCGAACTCATCCGAACCCTTACAGAGCCTTTTCGTGACAATCTCCGTATAGTCCGGTCTATTCGTCTAAGAGTATCGCATATTGGGAGTAGGGGGTGGTAACCGTCAGATCCCTAATAGCACAATAAGTCGTGTCGGTGTAGAGCCCAAGACACCCTGAGAAACTACTGGTGTACCTACCAGTAAATCTCACTTGCCCTGACCAGGGACTTTGTGTATTGGCTATCGGAACACAGCTCGATATCAACTCCCAATACCGGGAGAAATGAATCCTTTCTATCCATTACTGTCTCCAAGTGCTTCGGGACTGCACCCGACCACTACCTGTTTACATGACTCATTTGAGCCGTGGTAGGGTGGTAATCTAAGTACAGTGGGAACACACCCGAGACAAATAGTGATGTCTAGTCAACGGACTAACCTATACTCATGTCACCCGGGAACTGCTAACTGACGATAGGTATAATACCAACCAGCAGTTCCCATCAAATTCGTCCAGTATAACTTATAACCAAATGAGCACCTGTATACTCTCTAGTATCGCATACCAATGGCTGCGGGATAGGCCATCTCCCCTGACTGGGATGAAAAGCGTATACACTAGTCTACTCTGGAGTATCGAGGCCCTGTCTCGATAATCCTGCGACTAGGGACAAGCTTAAGGATGTGCTTATAGACCACCCAGCCCCCACTAGTGTAACTGCCATCATAACGCTGGTAGTCAAGCAAAGATGCTAAGGGCTCTATCAATATGTATTAGCGATATGCTAAAAGAAACATATACACATATTAAGATAGAATCAAACCATATAACATACTATCATATTGAGCAAGACTGTTATTATATCTGTGTATATTCCAAGCTTCCAAAATATAATACACAATCTTGTACTATATAATAATGGCCTCTAGGGCATATATCACTAACAATCTCCCACTTGCACTAAGGCCATGTATTGGCATATCCAGACCTATTATCTTGAATAGCCTCTCGAACTGCGTCTGAGGGATGGCCTTTGTAAGTGGATCTGCAGTGTTGTTCTTCGTGTCTACTCTCCGCACTTCGATCTCCCGGCGATTCACGATCTCCCTGATCAGGTGATACCGCCTCAAGATATGTCTGGACTTCTGATGGGATCTTGGTTCCTTCGCTAAAACTATAGCCCCGTTGTTGTCACAATACAAAGGTATTGGATCAACAATGCACGGAACCACTTGAAGTTCTGTAGCGATATACTCTGCCTCCATCGTCGAGTCAGGTAGATGGAGAACTTCTTCATCTAGACTGCTTTTTTCACGTCGTCACATGCAGCGATATACTCTGCCTCCATCGTCGAGTCAGCAACGGTATCCTGTTTGGAGCTCTTCCAACAGACCACCCCTCCATTGAGGGTAAAGACATAACCCGACATGGATTTGGAGCCATCCTTGTCATTCTGGAAGCTGGAGTCAGCGAAGGCCTCTATCGAGAAGTCTTTACTGCCGTACACCAAGAACATCTCCTTAGTCCTTCTCAGGTACTTGAGAATGTTCTTAACCGCTATCCAGTACTTCTTCCTATGGTTTGACTGATACCTACTTACCATGTTCAGAGCGTAAGCAACATCTGGTCGGGTACACAACATCGCATGCATTATAAAGTCTACCGCAGAAGAGTAGGGTATAATACTCATACGATCCCTTTCCAAATCAGTCTTGGGAGACATCCATTTGGAGAGGGTGATCCTGTGACAAGCCGATAGATTACCGCACTTGGAATCTTCCATACTAAATCTTTTCAGTATGGTGTCGATGTACCTAAATTGTGAAAGTCCTAACATCCTCTTAGATCTATCATGATAGATTTGGATCCACTGAATGTAGGAGGCATCACCCAGGTCTTTCATGGAGAATTTCTGTGACAAGAATGCTTTGACTGATTGTAACATAGGAATCTCATTTCCTATCAGAAGAATATCATCAACGTACAAGACGAGGAATACCAAAGTTGTCGCTACAATCTTACTATAAATGCATGGTTCATCTGGATTTTTGATAAAGTTAAATTCTTTGACCGTCTCATTAAAGAAGATGTTCCAACTCCACGATACCTGTTTTAATCTATAAATGGATTTAAGCAACTTGCATACTCTTCCGCTGCTCCCACTCTCTATGAAACCCTATGGCTGATCCATATAAACACACTCTTCCAAATTTCCATTCAGAAAAGCGGTGTTTACATCTATCTGCCAAATTTCATAATCATGGAAGGAAGCAATGGCAAGTAGGATTCGAATGGATTTAAGCATAGCCACTGGAGAAAAGGTTTCATCATAGTCCAAACCAGGTCTTTGACGAAAACCTTTTGCTACAAGTCTAGCCTTATAGGTTTCAACCTGTCCATCTGCACCAATCTTCTTTCTGAAGATCCATTTGCAGCCTACGGGTTTTACCCCTTGAGGTGCAATGTCCAAAGTCCAAACTTTGTGGGTGTACATGGATTCCATTTCGGTCCGCATTGCATCCAGCCATTTTACTGAGACTCTGCTCGTAATGGCCTACTAGAAACTAATTGGCTCATCATCATTGATGATGCAATCTTCTCTATCTCCGTCTATGAAAAAACCGTAGTATCTCTTGGACAGATGAGACTGCCTACTAGATCTTCGGAGTGGCGCATGGACGTCTGGTTCTTTTGAAACTTCAGGTTCCTTCATGCTTCAGTAATAGTTTATGGTTCTGGAATTTCTTCCAATTCTATTGCGCTCCCACTTATTTCTTTTTCAAGAAATTGAGTTTCCATAAAGTGGGCATGACGAGAAACAAAAACCTTTTGTTTCTCTGCATAATAGAAAAGATACCCCATGGAGTTCCTTGAGTATCCCACGAACTTACACAGTATTGATCGTACCTCGAGCTTTTCCGCATGCTGCTTTTTGACAAAAGCTGGACTTCCCTATATCTTAAGATACATAAGATAGGGTTTCTTCCCACTCCACATTCTATATGGTGTGGTAGGTATAGACTTAGTAGGAACTTTGTTCAAAAGGTATGCAGTAGATTCTAGTGCATAACCCCAGAAGGATTGCAGTAACTCAGCATTACTCATCATGGAACGTACCATATCCAATAAGGTGCGGTTCCGTCTTTCCGATACACCGTTGTGCTGAAGTGTGTATGGAGGAGTAAGCTGAGAGAGAATTTCATTCTCTTTTAAATAATCCAAGAACTCGGCACTTAAGTATTCACCATCTCGATCAGATCGAAGCGTCTTGATACTTTTGCCTGTTTGTTTTTCCACTTCATTCTTGTATTCTTGAAATTTCTCAAAGGCCTCAGATTTATGTTTCATCAAGAATACATATCCATACCATGAGAAATCATCCGTAAAAGTGATGAAGTAGGAATAACCACTTCTTGCATATGTAGACATTGGACCATACACGTCACTGTGTATGAGTCCTAAGAGCTCGGTGGATCTTACTCCGTGTCCAGTGAACGGAGTCTTTTTCATCTTTCCTTTGAAACATGATTGACAAGTTGCATAAGACAGATATTCAAACGGATTCAAATATCCCTCTTTATGTAACTTCTTCAACCATGTTTTATTGTAGTCTATAATGCTATAAGAAAGTTTGATTTAATTCTGGAGATTTTCTTTTAAGTGTGTTCTGGACATTGAAAACTTGGTGTTCGTTTAATACGTATATACCGTTGTCTAGTGTACCTGACCCAATCAAACCATGATTAAGATGAATGTTTACAACATTGCTTACAAATGTAAAATCATAACCTTCTTTAGATAGTAAAGATACAGAGATGATATTACATGTCAAACTATGTACACAAAAATAGTTACATAAAACCAAACTGTGTCCACTTGTCAATCCTCGATGATATTCCCCTACGGAAACAGTATCCACGCTCGCTCCGTTAGTAATCCTGAAGGTCATATCACCTGCCTTCAATACTGTACGGCTTTTCAGTGCCTGCAATGAATTACATAAATGAGATCCTGATCTGGTAACCAATACCCAGGAAGTAGAGTTGATCGGCAGACAGTTTTCAATCATAAACACACCTGAAGCCGAAGTCACAACTTGCTTCGAATCCTTGTTGTTGGCTTTCCAATCCCTGTAGTCCTTCTTCCGATGGCCTTTCTTATGACAATAGAACCATTCCCCTTTCCCTACTGTCAGGCCCCTACTTTTGCCTTGCCCTTCCCCTGTATCTTATTGACACCTCCTTTCGGCTTTGTGGGGGACTTCTTCTTCTTCCCCTTGGCTTTTGCCTTGGATCTAGAGAAAGAAAGTTCCCCAATAAGCAGAGCGGGTGTCTCCCTGGTTTTCTTCAGGGTGCCCTCTACACACTTCAACATGTTAAGGAGTTCTGAAAGTGTAACTTCTTTATCTTGAATATTGAAATTCAAGATAAACTGGGTATAGGTAGAGGGGGGGCTGTAGAATCAAGTATCTATACAACTCGTTCTCCAACGTGGTCCCAAGGTCGATGAGCTCTTCAATATAGCTGATCATTTTAAGGACGTAATCCTCTATAGATGACCCGACAGCCAAGCTCGCCTGAAATAATTTCTTCGAGGTCTCATATCTTGCGATACGAGATTGCTCTCCATATAAATCTTTGGTATGGAAGAAGATGGAAGCTAAGTCCATCTTTTCGTGCCGTCTTTGGTGTTCATTATCCATTGAGACCAGCACGATGCACTTGGTTTTTGCACAGTTTATTTCCTATGTCTTACGGATCTAAATATCCGTGACGGTGGAATCTAGACCTGAGACGGCGGGGGCTTTGGTTGTAAGGAGGTAACCCAGCTTATCATAGGTTATGACCATCTGGACATTCCTTAGCCAATTTTTATAGTTTGGCTCCGTCAATATATTTTTATCTAGCAGTAACTTAAATCCGGTCATTTTGGTCGCTGCAATTAGGAAAGAGAGAAGAAACAATCAGCATGATATTTTTGCAAGTTTAGATTGGTTATTAGTTTATCTAAACAGGATTGCTCCCACTATTTCCTCAAATCCTCCTTCAAACCATAAAAGAAGAATTAGTCGGGATTAATCGCACCTTACAATTCTTGCTTAACCTTTCGGCCAGGCTAGTGTCAGTACTTCGAGAGAGGTTTTCCAACGCTTTCGCGAAGTTCCTTAAATACATAATCTCTTTTCCCTGGAAGCATAGCCCCGCTAATACCATTCTAGGAACCTACTTGGTTTATAACATTGATTGTTTAAGTGAAAAACTCTCCCGATGAGTAATAAAACTCACGGTAGGATCGGGATCCAACTATCATTGCATGACAATTTTGAAGGAATCCTACCAAAATCATCACACTTCAGATGGTATACAAAACTAGCAAGTTTCCTTTTCTTTTGAAACTCCCGATGTGGATTTTTGCCCCAAGCTCTTATGACCTTGACGAAGGCCAAAATATCATAAGACGCAAGTCAATTTTTACCCGTCATTGTCCAGATTAATCTAAACCCATTCATACAAACCCTTGACGAAGGTCAAAATTGCTGTACGCTTATCCTAGATTAACGCCTCTATCTATGCTACAGATGAATACCTAGCAGCTACCAATCACTATGCCTTGGTGAAGGTCAAAATTCATAGCTTGAATACCACTGAATACCCATCTGAAATAAGGGAGGGCTACAGCTAGTTTTGGCGAAAACCGTGAACGTAATGAACTTGATATAGTCGAAGGAACCATGATAGCTTTTAAAAGGAGTGGTTTAGGCTCCGCATTTAAAAGTTGTTTTTAAAGAATACCAAGTGGTTTTGAAATTGTTCCAAATATTTAATTTTGGTTTGTTTTCTTTGCATTAAACAATATTAATGTTGTCCCATCATTTAACCCTATCATTGCAGAAAGAAACGAAAATAGAACGTACGCGAACGTACGCTTATGCCATCTGTATTCTCCACGGGGCCCCGTCATGCACCGTTAGGTTACTTAATTAATGGCAGAGCGAGGGCTGGACTAGCACGGGTCAAAACATAAGCAGCTGGACTAGCATAGGTCAAAACATAAGCAATGTTTATTTTATATATATATATATATAGCCATTCGTCTCATACAATAATAGTCATTCCAGATCACAGATCATAGCAACACAGATGAATATATTGGATATATTAGGATATCTGTATTTCGTTTTAGCCTAGAATGAAAAACGGATTCCACGGTCGTGATGAATAGACAAATCCCATCCTAAACCCCTACGGGTGTGGCAAACTACCCGCTAAATTCCCGAAGTGAAGCAACATCCCTCAATAAAATGAGTAGGCCACTCGGCACTTCAAGAACCCAGTAGTTTAAGCACCCCTCCTTGGGTCTATTCAAGGTGCAAGAAAAAAGTAAATGAAATAATACAACGATGGCTACAAGCTCAACCCGGATGTGCCCCGCCAAAGAATATTACATCAATTTACTAATATACATGAATGAAAGAAAAGAACACTCTTCTCATATCCCCCGGCTATTCATTCACGACGATCCAATACTTCATATCCATAAATCATCATCAAGATACTAGATATGTGCAACCCCCACTAATCGGCATATATCAATTAATAGATATTTAGCAACACATATACGAACAAAAAACACTGTTAAGCAAAAATTTAGAATTTCGATCGATAATAACTTTCCGTATTTAACCCATGTACAAACAAATCTAGGCAAAACCAAATGTATCAAAAATCACATTTCCAAGAACTTGAACCACATAAAAAATTGGGAGCACTTTGGCCATAACTCGGCAACGGATCCGCGGCCAAATGGCCTATTTGGCCGCGGATTAGCAGTCGAGTTATGAGCTTAAGTGGTTGAAATTTTTTCTTGGTTATATAAAAGCCTGCATATAATTTTAAGGTCACTGAAATAATATTTTGAGCAAGTTTAAAATTCGGACAACAAGCATATAATAGAAATGCGATTTTGGATATTTTCTGTCGATCGAAGTTCTAACTACTTGCTAACTAGCTAGTTAAGGTTTAACCTGGCTCTGATACCACTGTAAGTCGGTATCGCACACCCTACGCACTTCTGGGGAGGCAGAATACATAAAAAATGATTTTTAACTTTGCAACACCGACCTAAACTCCAGGATCTTTTCGGAAACCTTAACTAGTAAACTATATAGAGTTCTAAACTACTATGTAAGTGTTTTATACCTTGTTGAATCAAGTCCTTCGGGTCTTGTTCTCCTCTCCCTGAGCTCCTAAGAAGTGTGGATCTAGCTCCGTCATCGTCCTCGTAGTGTCGAAGATGATCCACCTGAGAGTCTATGGTTCAAGCTCCAACCTCTAAACCGAGATAACTAAAGTACCTAGTTTGCCAAACTAGGTAGCTTAGGAGATGTAAAGTGTTAATTGGACTATTTAATCTCAAGTGGCCCTAGGATTCACAACACATGTGAGGTTTAGGGTCTTGAGGGAGAAAGAGGAGAGGAAAATGGAGAGAGAAAGAAAATATGCAAATGAGCAAGTCATGAGGCAAGTGAAGAATGGCTCATTCATTTTCTCACATCAAGCATGCATTATTTTCCATAGAAAATACTAGCCATGTATGAATAGTGAGAGCAAACCAATAAACTAATGAATTACCCATGCTTCACCCATGCCACAAATATCTCCATTTTCCACCTCATTAATCTATTTTCCAAAAATAGATAAATCCAATAATGAGGTGTCCCATTCTAGAAGCATCTCTTGTAAAATTACAAGAATGTCCTCATCGTATATACATACCTGTATTCGTACTACAAAAATACAAATACGATGAGATAATAATTATCTAATAATATAAAACTAGAATCTGGCTTAAACCAAAGCCCACTAGTATTATCCGTCCGAACAACATCCGTGTAGCCAGTACACGTATATGATTGGAACCCTGCACGTAAAACCATACGGCCTTTACATCGTTTCGCCTGAACCAGGGAAACCCTCAGTATGGGACTCTAAAGACTCGACAGTACGCTGGCAGTAGGTTTAACCACAAGTCCGTCAGCGGCACTAACTGTACGTAACGGCTACCCAGGTACCTGTCGAAAAGAAGGTCGACGAGCGAACTCATCCGAACCCCTACCGAGCCTATCCGTGATAATCTCCATATATTCCAGTCTATTCGTCTAAGAGTATCGCATATTGGGAGTAGGGGTAGTAACCGTCAGACCCCTAATAGCGCAATAAGTCGTGTCGGTGTATAGCCCAAGACACCCTGAGAAACTACTGGTGTACCCACCAGTAAATCTCACTTGCCCTGGCCAGGGACTTTGTGTATTGGCTATCCGAACACAGCGCGATATCAACTCCCAATACCGGACGAATCCTTTCTATCCACTACTGCCTCCAAGTGCTTCTGGACTGCACCCAACCACTACCTGTTTGCACGATTTGAGCCGTGGTAGGGTAGTAATCTAAGTACAGTGGGAACACACTCGAGACAAATAGTGATGTCTAGTTAACGGATTAACCTGTACTCATGTCACTCGGGAACTGCTAACTGACGATAGGTATAATACCAACCAGCAGTTCCCATCGAGTACATCTAGTATAACTCATAATCTAATGAGCACCTGTATACTATCTCTGGTATCATATACCAATGGCTGCGGGACAGGCCATCTCCCCTGACTGGGATGAGAAGCGTATACACTAGTCTACTTTGGAGTATCGATGCCCTGTCTCGATAATCCTGCGACTAGGGACAAGCTTAAGGATGTGCTTATAGACCACCCATCCTCCACTAGTGTGACTGCCATCACAATGCTGGTAGTCAAGCAAAGATCCTAAGGGCTCTATCAATATATATTAGCGATATACTAAAAGAAACATATACACATATTAAGCTAGAATCAAACCAGATAGCATACTATCATATTGAGCAAGACTGTTATTATATCTGTGTATATCCCAAGCTTCAAAAATATAATATACAATTCAGTACTACACAATAATGGCCTCTAGGGCATATATCACTAACAAGGAAGGCCCATTTGGCAAGCCTTTCTTTTAGTATGGCCCTTGATATTAGATATTTGAGAGAATCCACCTTCAATATGAGATGGACTTCGTGTGCCAATGCGTAATTTTTGAGCTTCGTTATTGTGAAGATCAGTGAGACAATACTTTTCGATGGGGGAATAGTTGTTTTCTACCCCCAGAAGAACTCGACTCAAATAGTACAGAGCTCTCTCCTTTCCTTGATCGTTCTCTTATGCCATAATGCGTCTAGAGAACCCTCAAGGGTCGTTGTATTTAGGATAAGGGGTTTTGCCTTAACCAGAGCAGTCAATACCGGCAGATTTTGCAGGTATTGTTTGATTTCATTTAGTGCATTTTGGCACTTTTGATCCCAGACGAACGGGGTCCCTTTCTTCATCAAATGACTGTAAGGACGGCATTTTCTGGAAAGGTTGGTTATGAACCGCCGGATATACGCGGGCTTTCTTTGGAGAGACCGTAGTTGTTTAAGGGTTCTTGGCATAGGAATTTCCATAATCGCTTTAATATTTGAGGGGTCGATTTCGATACCTCAGTGACGTATGATGAATCCTAGGAATTTACCTGAGGAAACTCCAAATGCGTATTTTAGAGGATTCATCTTCAAATTATGCTTCTGAAGACGTTGGAACGCTATTTTTTGATGTTCCTAATGTTCCTCATGAGATTTACTCTTTACCACAAGGCCGTCGATATAGCATTCGACGATATCATGTATGAGGTCATCGAAGATTTTTGTCATGGCCCACTGGTTAGTAGCGCCAGCGTTCATCAAACCGAAGGGCATCATCTTATAGCAGAATATGCCCAACGGGGTCCGGAAGGCGGCATGCTTCTGGTCTTCAGGATGCATTTTTATTTGGTTGTATCCTGAAGATCCATCCATGAAGGAGAAGATATCATGGGTAGACGTGTTATAGATCATAAGCTCGGTAACGGGCATTGGGAAGTCGTCCTTCGGGCAAGCTTTGTTAAGGTCCTAAAAATCCATGCAGATGCGAGCTGTCCCATTTTTCTTCATTACTGGAATGATATTAGCGATCCAGTCGGGATATTGAAATTCTTGGATGAAGCCGGAGTCAATTAGTTTCTTGACTTCAGCGTTGATGCTTATCTCAAGTTCGAGTCACATCCTTCTTGGCGCCTGTTTGATTGTCTTCATACCTGGAGATATCACCAGTTTATGTACTGTCACTTTTGGATCTAGACCTGGCATTTCAGAGTAGTTCCAGGCGAAGCAATCTTTATACTGCATGAGAACGTATTTCAACGTAGCCACCTGTTTTTCAGATAGTAGCTCACTGATGAACGTTGGCCCTGGATCATTTTCCGTCCCTATGTTAATTTTTCTTATGTTGTCTGCCGTAGTGTGTATCCTATCTTCCGGCTCTTTTAATGCTGGTGGAAACTCTGAGATCATCTCATCCTCATCCTCATTTGCGAAGCATCTGAAGAGGTCATTCATAGTCTCGTGCCCTCCCTCTTTTGAGAGAGTTATCATATGGCAAGTACGAGTTCGCTTCTCAATGTTGACCCGGTCCTATCCTGACGGTATAGATCCTCTTTGGCTCATACTTTTGCGGGAGGGGGTTACCTTCCAGCTGTTGGCTAAAGCGAACCCGCCTTGTCGATATTGGTCTTCTACCCAATCTTTGAAGGTGATGCAGTCTTCAAAGGGGTGACCTGTTACTCGGTGATAGGAGAAATAATCTGGATGATGGACCTCGTTTATTTGTTCGGGATGCTGAGACTCCGGAAGCGTCATCATTTGGTGCTTCATAACAAGTTTGAATATTTTCATTGTCTTGTCTTGGGGGAAAGAGTATTCCCGACCCATCTTATTTATAAAGGATGGGCTCCAATCGAGTTAAAAACATAATTTTTCTTATTGACTAAACATTCATATTTTTATATCTTGCTTAGTAACCATAAACAAACGTTTAGAACAAGTTTCAATTCAAAATACCATGCTATGCAACTTTTATTTCACTTTTACAGTTAAATACCACAAACTTTCTATTCGACACCTTTTATCATATTTGCTCATATTACCTTTAGAAAAAAACTCATGAGGTAATGATCCACCTCATCACAACACTCATTATGATATAGCACGATTGCTTGGAAACAATATTTTGTGGCTAATACGACATTTACATTAAAATACCCTAAATTATTAAAAACTGTATTTCTTTGAATTGTTTTAATTAAATTCCTTACGATTATGTCCTTACAACCCACTTTTGGGGAATCCAATTTAGTTGGTGCGGGTTATCGCATATTTATAGGACTAGTAGGGCGAGATGCAGTCCTCCTCACGGAGCATACGATCTCGATGGAATTTTTATTATAATTTTTAAGAAAACGTGATTTCTATTTAATAAATAAATTCTATTTTTAATATATATATTATCAAAATATCTATTTTAAATATATATATATATATATAATAAATTCCATGTTTTCTAAATAAAAGAATCACAAGTTTCATGAAAATACCATCAAGAATCCATTCAAGTCAAGTTTACACTAAAATACCATATACTATTCAATCTAGGTTTATAATCATTAGAATACTTCACTTTTAAAAATTACATCCATGAAAACCTTAAATACGATAAATAAATGCTTGAGGTTTATTTTGAAAGTTTATCAAAACTATTTTTATAAAACCCCTTAAGTTTATTAATTTACAATAAGAACCATATTAAATATAGGTTTAAGCGGGACCGATTCTCTTGAGCCTTAGAGAGCCTGAGAAAGTGGGTGCATGCCTATTTAATATAGAAAACTAAAATGGGGTTATCAATGGTAATTGGCTTGGAAAAAGCCACAAATCCTGTCGTCCATATGCAGCAGTTACCGATAACTCCAAAACCTAATTTAGGAATCCAATTCTGTTTAAGTGTCTGACTCAGTCAGAGTCTCAGTCTAATCCGAATACAATCTAAACATGAATACAATCCAAATATAACTCCAATACAACATGAATTCATATTTACTGGAACTTGAACATGAATACCAGAATACGATCTATACTAACATGACTTGATTTGACCGAACCATAGATATACATTGATTTGATCACATGATTATCCGTTTACATCCTTATCCGTTTACATGAACAACTGATATCATGGTTTCGTCAAGTCTTACATCTACAAAACAACACAATATACATTACGGGGTTAAAGGGGTAGACTGGTACATAATGTGTTAAAAGTGGCACGTGATGGTCATTAAAATACGTAACTAAACATCCATTACCGTTGTTCCGTGGGGTTTGATGGAGCCTTGTACTACAGATTACCTTAGTCCACGGGATAATTGGACTCCTCTCGTAAACACTAATATATTCTGTACCAAGCTACAAACAACTACGTTAGTATAACGAACATAATCTTATAAACTTTATTGTTCTATTCTCTGTCTATTCTGTGTCTATTCTTTTCTATTTCTCTTTAGGACTTACCGAGCGATTGTTCTCTAACGATATTCCTATTTCTCTTCTTTTCTTGGAATGTTGTCAGGAGGACCCAACTCTCTGGAGATTGAGCCCAGCCAGGAAGACTTGGAGCAGTTCATCGAGGATCCCGAGCTTTAGTTCACTTGTATATACTTTTACTTTCAGTTCATACCATTATTTAGGCATTGCTTTCCACATTGTATTTACTTTTCAGTTGTATTGTAAAGAATGTTTAATAAATAAAAAGTTGTTGATTTATATCTTTTGTCATTTCTTGTGTACATTTATTATATTGCTTATTTACGCTTAGCATGTTTACTTCTGAGTAAATACGTAGCGGGCCTCACCACGTCTCCTTACTGTACATCGGGAAGCGGGGCATGACAAGTTTTGTTGGCGGCCCTTACAGGTCAGTTCTGCATGGAGTTCTACCATGCAGGGTCAGTTCTGCATAGAAACCTAAGCAATATATCACAAGAATCAGCAAATAAAACATTCTTTACATTTCCTATTCCTTGAATCTATCATAACCCTATTTTTTCTTTCAAGGTTATGGATTCTCCGAACAACACGAGTACCAACGTGAATGGAAATACACTATAACCTCTTTCACTTACACCTACCGTTGTAGCTCCGATCAACGAGCAGACGGTACTGCTTGAGCTAATTTAGAGCCTCTTGGAGGGACAGCAGCAGCAGACTGCTATCCTAATGAACCGTTCAGAAGCGGAAGCATCCGGAGTGAAGCAATTCCGGGCACTGCATCCTAAGCAATTCTCTGGGAAAGAGAGCCCTCTGGAAGTTGAAGAATGGGCTCAGTCGATCGAAGGCGATCTGGCAGAAGCATAAGTGCCATACATTGCTTGGGTAAGGGTTGCGAAGCCGCAACATATCGATAACGCCCAAGTATGGTGGAAGGAGGAAGAAAGCCGTCTTACTCAGCCGATCGAATGGAAGACATTTCGCGACATGTTCGACGTGAAGTATTTTCTCGAGACTGCCCAATTTGACATGGAGCAACAATTCATCCATCTACAACAAGGCTCTATGTGGAGCAAATCTGTGGATGAGTATGGTACTGAGTTCACCATGTTGAGCAGGTTCGCAACACATTTCATACATGTTGGCTATAGTGCCCTCAAGTCAATTATTGGATCGCAGGCTCGCGATTGCGATGATTGAGGGAGGACCTATACGGATAGAACAGTCTTACTCGAGATGATAGTATACTATCTGGTTTATCTTTATCATCATGTACATGCTTCAGGTGGCATTACAGATCACTATTACATGTTGATAGAGCCTATATAATTCTTGCTTGACTACCAGCAGTATGATGGCGATCATATACGTGGGAGCTGGGTAGTCTATAAGCACATCCTTAAATGTCCCTAGTCGTGGGAGTTTCGAGACTGGGCATCGATACTCCAGAGTAGACTAGTGTATACTGATTGAAACCTCGACGAGGGGCGGTGGCCGGTCTCACAAGCCATTGGTGTCAGTTTGTTCACCTAAGATATATACAGGTGCTCATTGGGTTATGAGTATACCGGACGGACTCGCCGGGAACATGCTAGTTGGTATTATACCTATTGTCAGATAGCAGTTCCCAGGTGACATGTGTGCAGGTTAGTCTATCGATCTGAGATCGTCATTTGTCTCATGTGAGTTCCCACTGTGCTTTGATTACTACCCTACCACAGCTCAAAGGAGTCGTGCAAACAAGTTTTAGTTGGGTACAGTCCCGTGCCACATGGAGGCAGTGAGCGGATCGTCATGGGATTCGTCTCTCCCGGTATTGGGGGTTGATGTCGCGTTGTGCACGGGTGGCCATCACCAGAAATCCTTGGTCAAGGTAGTAGAGAATTACTGATCTAGGATCGGTAGTTTCTCATGTGGTGATGGATTTCAAGCCAACACTAAATGTCGCGTTATTAGAGACCTGACTTTATCCACCCCCTAGACTCGATATACCATACTCATAGACGAACGGACCAGACTGTACATGTAGGGTTCTTATGCACAACAGTAAGGTTTCGGGAGGCATCATCCATGCCATTTTCAAATTTTTGTTATGCTAAAGAACTCTAACCTAGGATGTTTAACTAGAGAATCATACGAAACATATTATAAACTACTTTACAACTTAGTGAACTAGGAATACAACCTTTATAGACCGGTCCTTCACTTCAATAGCTCCGTGTAGTAGTCCCTTCGCTCCAACTAGTGATCTTCCAGACTCTAGCACGACTTCACAAGGTGAAAGGAACGAGCTTGCGCGAAGTCTTCAAGACCGAAGATGATCTACGTCGAGGAGACACTAACCCCAGCTACTACTTCATTAATGAGAGATTAATGAAACTAACACCCTATACTAAATAGCTAATCTAGTAGAGGATGATGAAGTATGATTTTTGCTCACTTTAGAATTCTTTTTCTCACTATTATTTCTCACTTGCACAAAAGCTAGAGAGCTCTTGAGGTTGAAGAAGAAGATGAAGTGAGATAATGTTGTAAGAGTGAATGGCAACCATGGATGAGAAAATATCTAATATCACTCATGTAGAGACTTAACCATGAGTTTAGATAATGGTTGAGTTAACAAATATCTAGTATAAGGCAAAATTAGTGGACTAAGTCAATGGATCTCCAAGCTTCTCAAAGCTTCATGCCATGTGACAAATTTCTAACTAATAATTGAATTACTATAAATAAATAAACCCTACATTATCTTTATCATGATATAAGTCTCATACACCCATGTTGCATGTATAATCAACCATGACACATAAATGAAACACAATTAATATATATCACATATATATTAAGTGTGCACATGTGAGAAAAAATTCTTAAGTGAGCTAATATTAGTTAATATAAACTAGTATATCAAATATACAATTATACACTAAATTATCAAATCAACACTTGATTTAATAATCCGACTATATCACATATAACCGACTAATATTATATGTATCAACTTATCGAATCAACACTTGATTCAATAACACGGCTATATCACATATGACCGACCGATAAAAATATCGCGAGAATAGAATACGGTATCACATACTCGTATTAATCTCGGTTTCGCACATATCACATATTGTTTCCCCCAATCAGAGCAATGCTCTGTTCAAATTTCAAATTTTGAAATGAAGCAGCGCTTCATAACAGCGCCAGCGCTGAGAGTCGAAGACTCTGAGGCAGCGCTCACGTGCAAAGCACATGAGCGCTAGCGCTAAAAGCGCTGTAGCGCACCATGTATAAAGCACGTAAGCGCTAGCACTAAGTGCGCTGCACTCTAAGCAGCGCATCACGTGTAAAACACGAGAGCGCTAGCGCTGGAACTAAATGTTCCCAACCGTTGGATCAAAAATCCAACGAACATGATTAAAAATCATCAGTTGACCAGAATAAAATTCTGTTAAGGAAACATTCCTCAGAATCTTTCCAAATAGGAAAGATTGTGCTCTGTAAATCAGAGCACTGTTGGATCAAAGATCCAATGGTGGTTAAAATCACCAAGATACAGAATAAATTCTGTATGGGAAAAGATTTCCCAATCTTGTTATAAACAAGAAGATTGCCTTCTGTAAAACAGAAGCCCTAAGATCAAAGATCTAACGGTGGGGAACTCCCCAAATCAATTAGAGAAAAAATCTCTTCAACTGATTCAACAAATCAGCTTGCCCTATATAAAGGCCCCAAGACTTCAAATCTCATATAGAGGAACCCCCCCATAAACTTTGAGAAATTTCAAAAACAAAGAGTAAGCTCTTAGAAGAAGAAAATTTTCTTCAAGGTAAAAAAAGAACAGAGAGACGAAATCACCTCATATTAAAAGAAGAATTTACTTCTTTTTCTAAGATTATAAATCTATAAGACCAAGGTCTTTCACAACAGAAATCAAAGTATCTCATCATAAAAATTAAGAGGAAGAACTTAATCTTCTTCAGATCATAGATCTATAAGACAAATTGTCTTTCAGAGATTATAATATCTCATTATAAAAGGGGGGAGAATAATTCAATTCTCTTAGGATCATAGATCTATAAAGGCAAAGCCTTTCACCAAAAACATAAGAGATTGAAACATCTCCTATAAAAGATAAGAACTTTGTTCTTAGATCCATGAGACAAAGTCTCTTATAAGAAAGAGAATTTAATTCTCAGGGCACAAAGCTGCCTAAAAAGAGCCTTAGCGCTCCAAATTTAAAGAAGTGCACTACGCTCATTGTCTGACACACAGCGCCAAGAGCGCCATGTGCTCCTCACGTGTGCGCTACTTGACAGAAGCGCACTGCGCTCATTATCTGGCGCATAGCGCCAAGCGCGCCATGGGCTCCTCACGTGTGTGCTACTTGATAGAAGCGCACTGTGCTCGTTATTTGGCACATAGCGCCAAGCGCACCACGTGCTCCTCACATGTTCGCTACTTGACAGAAGTGCACTGCGCTCATTGACTGGCGTTCAGCGCCAAGCACGCCACGTGCTCCTCATGTGTGTGCTGAGAGAACATAAATTGTTCTTTAAATAACAAAGCCCCAGAGCTATGATGAGTGCCCAGCACTCAATAAAAGACAAAAAGATTGTCAGAGCCCAAACCAATGCTCAGTATTGTTAAATGTTCAACATCTTAATTAAATGGGCCGAGCCCAAAGTGGCCACAGACCCCTAATTCAGATCAATTGAGCCCATATGCTCACAAATCTTTGATCTTAGTCCCAAATTAGACTACAGATCTCCCAACCAATATTGGTTCAAGGGTACATCTCTTCACTCATCTGATATTTGTCGTTGTAATCCTTCAACGTCTTCAGAGAGGTGACGGGTCCCGACAACCAGATATTCCACGGACCGTGGGGTCCTTAAACTCATGGACTATGATGTCCTTAACTTTACAGACTATGACATCTTTAAACAATGGACTATGATGTCCTTAAACTTTACGGACTGTGGGGTCCTTAAACTCATGGACAACGATGTCCTTAAACTTTACAGACTATGACGTCTTTAAATTGGACCGCAAAGTCCCTAAACTAAAACAATAGAGTCCAAATGCTCTTTTGTTGGATCTAAATGATCCTGTTAAGTTGATCTTAGTCTAAAACTAGACTAATGTATCCTTAACAAACGTTTAAGTTGATTTTAGTCTCAAATGAGATTAACGGTCCTTAAACCCAACCCAAAGCCAAATCTAAGAAAATACGGATTTGGACTCATCCACGCCCTATGGGCGACAACATAAATTAGTCTCCGTATATAATCCATGGGCAACCAAAAATAAAATAAACACACACGACACGAAGTGACCATCTGGAGAAGGAGAAAGTGGTTACCGCAATGCTAGCGTAATTAACTGCAAGGGCTTGCGCCTGCAGAGAAGAGTGTCCCCATAATAAAAAAACCCTTAAATGAGGAGGAATCTGACGAAATCTGCTACAACGGCCGCATCCGTCTAAACCTCCTATATACGGTGTCATAAATCAACTTGGTATCTTCGGAGAGGTGGACGGATAAAACTAAATAGCATCTACCCCCAAATTCAGGCAAGACGTTTGTCTCCCCGGTTTTCGGCGAAGAACACATATGTGCTCCTAGTTCGTTTTTCCTGAGCCAGTAAAACCTCTCTGTAGGACTCTAAAGACTCGTCAATACGCCGGCAGTAGGTGATGATCATATCAAGCACCCACAAGCCGTCAGCAGTACTAGCTGGACGTAACGGCTACCCGGGTATTGAGCGATCAGAAGATCAACAAGTAAGCCCGCTCTAGCTCCTGTAAAGCCTATCAGTAATACTACCGTACAGTCCGGTCTCTTCATCTAAGATGTCGCATATCCAGTCTAGGGGTGGTAAACGTCAGACCACAGTAACTCCATAAGTCATGCCGATACGATGGTCATAACAGGTTGAGAAACTACTGATAACACTTACCGGTAAATCTCTAAATCAGCCTTGGCCAGGGACTTCGAGTTATAGCTAATCGAGCACAGCACGACATCTACCCCCAATACTGGGAGAGACGAAATCCCCTCCTATCGCTCATTGCCTCCACGTGACTCGGGACTGTACCCAAAAACTACCGTTTTGCACGTCCTCTTGAACATGGTAAGGTGGAAATCAAAGTACAGTGGGAATCACACAAGACTCTATGACGATTTCGGGTCTACAGACTAACCTGTACTAGTGTCACCAGAGAACTGCTATCTGACGTCAGGTATAATACCATCTAGGAGTTCTCGGCGAGCCGTCCAGTGTACCCAGTCTCCACTGATCACCCGTATACCATCTCTGATGTTAAACACCAATGGATATGGGATCATCCATCGCCCATCTCATGGGCCGAGAAGCGCATACGCTAGTCTACTCTGGTATATCGATGCCCTGTCTCAATACACCTACGACTAGGAACATTAATGGATGAACTTATGGACTACCATGGCCCCACTAGTATGATCTGCATCATAATCCTGGTTGTCAAGTACACATCCTGAGGGCTTTACCAACATGTAACCATGAGACAGTATCAAGAGACAAGTATACATGTTAAGATAAAGAGCAACCAGAAAGCATACTATCATGTCGAGCAAGAAAGTCCTTTCTATATATGTCCAAGCAGCCACTATAATATACATCATATGAACAATAATGGCCTCTAGGGCATTCATACAACTAATAATCTTTCACTTGCACTAGGGCCAGCTGTTGTAGTATCGCATACCCAACATCCCGAAGAGTCTCTCGAACTGTATCTGGGGAATGGTCTTCGTGAGTGGATCCGCTGTGTTGTTCTTCGTGTCAACTCTCCTGACCTCGATCTCCCGGCGATCAACTATCTCCCGGATCAGGTGATACCGTCTCAGAATATGCCTGCATCGCTGATGGGACCTGGGTTCCTTGGCCAAAGCCACCGCTCCATTGTTATCACAGTACAAAGGTATTGGATACTCAATGGATGGAACCACTCCAAGTTCAGTTATGAACTTCTTCATCCAGACAGCCTCTTTGGCAGCATCGTTGGCAGCGATGTATTCAGCCTCCATCGTCGAGTCTACCACAGTTTCCTGCTTGGAACTCTTCCAGCATACCGCCACTCCATTGAGGGTAAAGAAAAATCCCGAGACCGAATTAGAGTCGTCCTTATCACTCTGGAAGCTCGAATCGGTAAAGGACTCCACTTGGAGTTCTCCATTACCATACACCAAGAGCATCTCTTTAGTCCTTCTCAAGTACTTGAGAATGCTCTTCACAGCTGTCCAGTGACTCTCTCCTGGATCTGCTTGATACCTACTCACTACACTTAGTGAGTATGCTACATCGAGTCTGGTACATAGCATCGCGTACATGATAGAGCCTATTGCCGAAGCATAGGGTACCTCTTGCATGCGAGCACTCTCCAAATCAGTCTTGGGAGAAATCTTTTTGGAGAGAGTGAGTCCTGAGATCGTTGGTAAAAACCCATGCTTGGATTCTTCCATACTAAACCTTTTTAGTTTGGTGTCAATATACCTGGATTGGGATAATTCCAGTATCTGTTTAGATCTATCTCTATAGATTTTAATCCCCAAGATGTAGGAGGCATCACCTAGATCTTTCATTGAGGATCTTTGTGATAAGAAGAGCTTGACCGATTGCAGCATAAGAATATCATTTCCTATCAAGAGTATGTCATCCACGTACAATACGAGAAAAACAACCTTACTCTCTGCCACCTTCTTGTATATACAAGATTCATCTATGTTTTTGACGAAGTCAAACTCTTTGACGACGACATTAAAACAGATGTTCCAACTCCGCGATGTCTGCTTTAACCCATAGATGGATTTAAGCAGTTTGCACACCTTTTCGCTGCTCCCACTGTCTACGAAGCCCTCTGGCTGAGTCATGTACATGCTCTCTTCTAAATCACCATTTAGAAAGGCGGTCTTAATATCCATTTGCTAGATTTCGTAGTCATGGTATGCAACAATGGCAAGTAAGATCCGGATGGACTTAAGCAAAGCCACTGGAGAAAAGGTTTCATCATAATCCACACATGGTTGTTGACAAAAACCTTTTGCAACAAGACTAGCTTTGAAAGTCTCAACTTTTCCATCTACACCAAGTTTCTTCTTAAAGATCCATTTGCTCCCAATGGGTTTTACCCCTTCAGAAGCAACTTCCAAAGTCTATACTTTGTTGGTGTACATGGATTCCATCTCAGATCGCATTGCATCCAGCCATTTCACAGAGTCTCCACTCATGATGGCCTGCTCGAAACTAGTCGGGTCATCATCTTCCATGATGCAATCCTCGCTCCCACTATCAATGAGAAAACCGTAGTATCTCTCAGGTGGATGAGGAACCCTACTAGATCGGCGGAGAGGCAGAGGTTTGTTGGGAGCTATCGAATCCTCTGGTTCCACTAAATCTTCAGTTGCAGTTTGTGTAGCCGGAATTTCTTCCAGTTCTACCTCCTTGCCACTAATTTTCTTTGCAAGAAATTCCTTTTCTAAAAAGTTGGCATATCGAGAAACAAACACTTTTTTTTCCTCTCCATGGTAGAAAAGATATCCATGTGAATGTTTGGGATATCCCACAAACTTGCAAAGAACTGACCGTGTCTCGAGTTTGTCCGGATTTTGACTTTTGACATAGGCCGGACAACCCCATATCTTAACTCGTTTAAGACATGGTCTCTTCCCACTCCATATTTCATATGGTGCGGTAGGTACAGATTTAGATGAAACTTGATTCAATAGGTATGCTGCTGTCTCAAGCGCATAACCCCAAAAGGAAATAGGCAACTCAGCGGTGCTCATCATAGAGCACACCATATCTAATAGGGTGCGATTCCTCCGCTCCGATACACCGTTGTGCTGTGGTGTATATGGAGGAGTAAGCTGAGAGAGAATCCCATTCTCTTTTGGATAGTCCAGGAACTCATTGCTCAAGTATTCTCCTCTTCGATCAGATCGAAGAATTTTAATACTTTTACCCGTTTGGTTCTCGACTTCGTGTTTATATTCTTTGAATTTCTCAACTTCAGACTTGTGTTTCAACAGAAACACATGTCCGAATTTTGAGAGATCGTCAGTGAATGTAATGAAGTATGAGGAACCATTCCTGGCATGTATAAACATGGGACTATATACATCACTATGTATTAGTCCCAAGAGTTCCGTAACTCTTTCTCCTTGTCCACTAAACGGAGTTTTGGTCATCTTTCCTTTGAGACATGAATGACAAGTTTCATAAGATGATAATTCGAATGGATTCAAATGTCCATCTTTATGTAACTTTGCTAGTTGTGTCGCATTGATATGACCTAGTCTACAATGCCACAAGAAGGATTCGTTCATTTCTAAACTCTTCCTCTTGTGTGTGTTTTATATATTAAGAACCATGGTTTGATTTAGAACGTATATGCCATTATTTAACGAGCCTGATCCTATCAACTTTTGATTCAGGAAGATGTCATAACATTATCATATACTACAAAATTATATCCTTCCTTACTTAATAAAGAAATTGATATAAGATTGCATATCAGGGTCGGAATGTAATAGCATTCGTTCAGAATCAATGTATCACCATTTGGTAATATAAGGTGATATTCGCCAACTGCTTTAGCTGCAACATTTGCACAATTCCCTACTCTTACGGAATAATCACCCATTCCCAGTTCTCTACCTTTCCTTAGCCCATGTAACATATTACATATGTGGGATCCCGACCCGGTATCTAATACCCATGACGTAGAGTGAACTGAGAAACAGTTCTCGATAACTAACACACCCAAAGAAGATGCATCAACATGCTTATTCTTCGTTTGGGTGGTGTGAGAATCCGGATATTCCCCTATTTCCTGCTTAATCTTATAACAATTATAAGAAAGAACGGAACCAACGTTCTCCTGCTCAGTATAACAAGCGGGTTCAGTCAATACATCCATATTATTATCTTGATTAAGGCCTGACATGGTCGCTACCTGGAGAGAGAGAGAATAAAACACTTTAGCATATGCTCTTGAAAGATCAGATTGGTTATTATTTTATCTAATCAGGATGGCTCCCACTGTTTTTATCAAATTTTCCTTCAAACCCTAAAAGGAAAGACTGGTCGGGATTAATTACACCTTACAAGTTCGCCAATCTTTCAGCCAGGCCAGTGTTGGTACTTTGAGAGAGGTTCCCCGTGCTATCGCACGGACCTAATTAAAATAAACCTCGTTTTCCCAAAGGCATAACCCCGTTAACACTTTTCTAGATACCCACTTGATCGGCTAATTGTCATGTGTAAAAGTCTCCCAGGAGTAACTCTTACCCGCAGTGGGTATCGGGATCCAACTATCTCATAGAAGGTATGCAATCTCATTGCAAATTTCAACACTTGAAATTCCTGATAATATTTTGCCCCTAACCCCTTATGATCTTGACAAAGGCTAACAAACTATATGATGCTAGTCAAGTTCAACCCGTCATTTTCTGATTGAATTAAACCCACCCGCACGACCCTTGACAAAGGATAACAAGGTCGTACGACTACCCTAATCCAATTGCATCACATGCTTAAGCAGATAAGCACCATTCAGCAACCGCACACTACGCCTTGACAAAGGCCAACAAACGCAGCACGAATACTAAATAGTCTTTATCTGAAATGACGGAGGGCTACGACAGGTTTTTAAGAAAACCTTTTGCGTAATGAACTTCATATCATTATAGAAACAAGTGATTTTTGAAAAGGAGTGTTTTTTAGGTTTTTTACTAGTTTCACTAAAGAGATCACTCCCGGTGAAGGGATCTCGGCTCTTTCCTTATCGAATAAGGTGCAGGATATTTCACAAATACCGTTATGCAAAGCAAACACTAGAAGAAGCAATCAAAAAACAAAACCGAGTGAGTTGTAGTATCTGCTAGTTTCGCTAAAGAGGTCACTCCCGGTGAAGGGATCTCGGCTCTTTCCTTATCGAATAAGGTGCTGGATATTCTTCAAGAAATACCGCTATGCAAAGCAAAAACTAGATATACCTTTTTTGAAAATTTGATTCTACAACATTTTTTAGGTTTCTTTTCTTTCATTAATCACATTAATGAAGTCCCATCATTTATGCTTTCTAAGCATCACAGAAGAAACGAAAATATAACGTACGCTTATGCCATCCGCATTCGCCACAGTGTCCCGTTATGCACCGTTAGGTTCCTTAACTAATGGCATAGCGGGACGGGACTAGCGCTGGTGCAAAACATAAGCAACGTTTATTATATATCATATATATAATAATAAAGCAATCGTCTCATGCATATAAAGTGATCTCATCACAGAATATCAGCAGCAGAAGAAAACATATGAAATATTAGATATACTAGGAGGTCTATATTTTATTTTGAGCATGTATAAAACACGGATTCCACGGTCGCGATGAATAGCCAAACCCACATCCCTAGATCCCTATGAGAGCGGTAAGCAACCCTACCAATTCTAGAGTTAGGAGACCCGGACTCGACTCCTCGAGATGGTCTCCTACTGGACTCTAGAACCCGGTTACTTATGCTCCCCTCCTTGGGTCTATCCTAATACGGAAAAGTAAATAATATACAACAATGGTGACATCATCCTCAACCCGGAAGTGTCCCAATAAAAGAATATTACATACAATGAATTTTATATGAATGAAAATAAAAACTCTCATCTCACATAAAACCCCCGGTTATTCAAAAAGCGACGATCCAATATAACATATCACAGCAACACATAATATCACATGTCATCAACGTAAGTAAATATGCGTATCCCAATTGTCGTTGACATATAGCAACGAAACCGGCGATACACCACATATTACACTTACAGTCTCAGAAAAGAAAATATCAAACTACAACATTTGGAATCCATAATAACGACATCATAAACCCAAAATATCACATACTTTGGATTTTATGCCTAACTATATGAATTCCACATATTGTATCACATTTCACAAATAGCTAGACGATTTTAGTCATTCCGATCGAATCAATAAACACCCAAAAATTCCTAAAAAAGCTCAACACTTGAGCACAGTTTAAAAATATTCAGCACATGCCACAGTACCAATGGACCAACCGTAGAAGGGTCAACCCTTGCCTCACCTATGGCACCGCGGAACTACCGCAAACCCTAGAGTTTGGCGATGGTTCTTACGGCCATAGAATCGAGTTAGGGTTTCGTTCTTCTAGATATTCTATCGCATTACTTGCATGATGTTTTAATGTTCTTTAACTCGGAAAAAATCTAACTCTTGGAAAATTTTCCGACGAGGGTTAAAATGGGTATTTGATATCTGTTCGAACTTTTTAACATCATCTAAAATAACCCAAAAAACTGTTAGAATTACGACTATGAGACACTCCGAGTTGCCTTTGCAGAAAGTTAACATCATATGCAAATTTAGCAAAAACAAACAACACCTGAAACACCAAAACCCAGAGCTTGGAACACAGTACAAATTTCAATCCCAGACTCCACCAAAAAAACCGAGCAGGCCGGTTTTTAAGCCTATGTGGCTGGCCAAATTTCGAGGTATAGGGCTAAAATTTGCACTGGGCTCATATTGCATCTTATACAACATTCTGTAGTTGTTTAAAAAAATTTTTGAAGACTTTATAAATTCGACAGAAACTGGGTAATCTTGTTTCAAGTTTCCGAGTTGTTTCGGTTTCATAATCCGACACAATCCGTCTAATTCTCTAGCTAGGCTCTGATACCACTGTAGGGTTCTTATGCATGACGACAAGGTTTCGGGAGGCATCGTCCATACCATTTTCAAATTTTTGTCATGCTAAAGAACTCTAAATTAGGATGTTTAACTAGAGAATCATACGAAACATATTATAAACTACTTTACAACTAAGTGAACTAGGAATACAATCTTTGTAGACCTGTCCTTCACTTCAATAGCTCCGTGTAGTAGTCCCTTCACTCCAAGTAGTGATCTTCCGGACTCTAGCATGGCTTTATAAGGTGAAAGGAATGAGCTTGCGCGAAGTCTTTGAGGCCGAAGATGATCTACGTCGAGAAGACACTAACCCCAGCTACTACTTCACTAATGAGAGATTAGTGAAGCTAACATCCTAAAATAAATGGCTAATCTAGTAGAGGATGATGAAGTGGGATTTTTGCTCACTTTAGAATTCTTTTTCTCACTATTATTTCTCACTTGCACAAAAGCTAGAGAGCTCTTGAGCTTGAAGATGAAGATGAAGATGAAGAGAGATAATGTTGTGAGAGTGAATGGCAACCATGGGTGAGAAAATATCTAATATCACTCATGTAGAGACTTAACCATGAGTTTAGATAATGGTTGGGTTAACAAATATTTGGTGTAAGACAAAACTAGTAGACTAAGTCAATAGATCTCCAAGCTTCTTAAAGGTTCATGCCATGTGACAAATTTCCAACTAATAATTGAATTACTATAAATAAATAAACCCTACATTATCTTTATCATGGTGTAAGTCTCATACACCCATGTTGCATGTATCATCAACCATGACACATAAATGAAACACAATTAATATATATCACATATATATTAAGTGTGCACATGTGAGAAAAAAATGCTTAAGTGAGCTAATATTAGTTAATATAAACTAGTATATCAAATATATAATTATACGCTAAATTATCAAATCAACACTTGATTTAATAATCCGGCTCATGCCCTGTCTCGATACACCCACGACTAGGAACATTAAAGGATGAACTTATGGACTACCATGGCCCCACTAGTATGATCTGCATCATAATCCTGGTAATCAAGTACACATCCTAAGGGCTTTACCAACATGTAACTATGAGACAGTATCAAGAGACAAGTATACATGTTAAGATAAAGAGCAACCAGATAGCATACTATCATGTCGAGCAAGAAAGTCCTTCTATATATGTCCAAGCATCCACTATAATATACATCATATGTACAATAATGGTCTTTAGGGCATACATACAACTAACATTACGGATATTGTCACTGTCAGGCTCAGTAGGGGTTTCAGGATGAGTTTGCTCGTCGGCCTCCCTTTTGCTCAATACCTGGGTAGTCGTTACGTACAGCTAGTGCAGCTAACGTGCTTATATTTAAACCTACTATCAGCGTATTGACGAGTCTTTAGAGTCCCATACAGAGGGTTTCTTTGTTTCGGGCGATACGATGTAGAGGCCGTATGGTTTTATGGCAGGGTTCGATCATATACGTGCACTTGTGCACGGATCATGATTTGGATGGATAATACTAGTGGGCTTAGGTTTAAGCCGGATTATAGAATTATATTGTTGGATTATTTTCATCTCATTGTATTCGTATTCTGTCGGAATACGTATGTGGGTATATATATACGGATGAGGGGTATTCTTGTAATTCTTTATAAGATTACATTTTGAAGATGACATTACATTTTTTGTATTAAACATTTAGGTTTAAATGTTTATTGAGGCGGAGAGAGTGAGTTTTTGTTTTTTGGCATTAAACTTCAAGCATGCACACTTGATGACTTATTGTGGTGAGTCATGTGGTGATTCATGGTGGCATGCTTGGATTTTTGTTTGTATTTTGAGATATTTATGGTGAGAGCATATTTATTCTGGAGTTGCTTTCTTTAGTTGCTAGCATGCTTCATATATGCTCACAACACAAGTAGCTCACAAGACTTATCCATTTTTCTCACTTGATTTTTCTTAGCTTCACACTCTCATCTCTCATGGCTTCTTTTTCTTACTCCACCCTATCCCTCTCATGTGTTGAGAAAGCTAGGGTGTTTAGAGAAAAATTAATCCTTCATTTGACTCTACATCATCTTGGCTATCTAGTTTGGCAAACTAGATACCCTAGTTACTTCGGTTATGAAGTAAGAGCTTGTTTCATAAATCCTCGGGTGGATCATCTTCGATGGAGGGAGACCGAAAATCAAGCTTGATCATGGAGACCTCTAGGAGCTTGGGAAGGTGGTTGAAGACCGAAGGACACGGATCAATTCAGTATAATCACTCTTATGCATGTTTTGTTATCTAGGGCTTATGGGTCGATCCGTAGACTAAGGTTTCGTTAGCACCAGTTTTTGAAAAATTTTATTCTGTATTTGGCCACGGATTGATGGCCGGGGCACTTGCGTAACCCAACAATATCGATTGCTGAGATCAGGGCCAGAAGATTTCAGGAAAGGTTGTACCAGGAGATCCAAGCTGCTCTAGCCACAGGGGATTTCCTAATCCATGACCTAGCTCTGAAGGCTGCCCAAAAATATGAGGCAGTAGTGAAGAAGAAGGGTAGAGCTCAATCTGCCGGTGTGAAGCACCGTGCCACCCAGATGGAAGGAGGTGCCCCTCCTATACAATCTTTTGCACCCAGGAGACCGGAAGTAAAATTTAACCGGCCAAGACCAAACTTTTGCTACTACTGCGAGAGAGATGGACACCTGTTGAAGGATTGCAAGCGCGCAAAAAGCTTGCGCTTAGTTTGTGGAGCATCCACTGATGGTATTGGAACATGTCCTCATAGATGCAACCCAGCTCCAACACACATCAACTATCCGCAGCGGCCAGCTATTTAGGCACCTGCACCTCATCTTGCTCTTCCAGCTCCACCTCCACGTGGACCTCTTGCATAGCCTACTCGCCAATTCAATCAGGCATGGAGAAACATGCCTCGAGGGCAGAGAAACATGCCCCAAGGATAGAGGAATGTACCTCCAACCAGGAGGAATGTACCCCGGCGTCAGGCTTATACATTAGCGGCCGTAGAAGCCGAGGCTATAGACCAAGATAACACTGGTAATTCCCTTCAGTCTTTTCAAACCCTTGCATCTTCTCATTACTTTTCATGCACTACCAGTATTTCTTTCACTACCACTGTCATCAAACTTTTCTTGAATCTGATACAACTTCCTTCTATAAATTTCGACGTCGAAATTTTTATAAGGAGGGTAGAATGTAACGACCCTGAATTTTCTATACAAAATTTTTTCTTTTGAAAGTACAGAAAGGAGTTGCAAGCCTGAGCACAACTTAAATGTATTTCTTATTTAAGAATAGCAAGAAAACACTTGTAGCTCATTGGTAAATCCTTGCACTGCTGTGACATAGCCCCTGTGTTCAAATCCCCCCAGCCATATATTATTTTTAATGATTTTTCTTTTAAACTTTTTGGAAGCCCAAAAGTTTACACGTGCAAAACACATAAAAATGAAAAGTCACTGAAAAAACATATGGAAAATGTTATATGAATAGAGTAGAACATGTGGCACCAATCCAGAGCCCCACACCCCCAAGTCGACCGGCAAGATGAGCATTTAGATCGGCACCGCCGGGCCAAACCGATGGTAATGCCTCCAAATTTTTACCCTAAACCCCTTGGCCTCCCCCCACTACTCCTCTTCTGTTTGTTTTTCCTGCAATTAACCAGAGCATTAAAAATCACCATTAAACCAATATTTTAATGCATTTTAATTCTCTAAACCCTAATTCTATCCTATAAATACCACCACATACCCTAGCCCTCTCTATACTGAAATCCATTATCAAAAGCTCTCAAATTTTTCCAAGTCCAAGAAGTATACAAGTAGAGTTAGCCAAGGTCATTTTCCAGCGATGATTCGAGAAGATTCCAGCAACACCGTGATTCCACGAAACTTCCATCTTGTTCCTATACCTCCTCTCTCTCTTTTCAACCTGTAAGTTCCCTCTCCTCTCATCTTTTCTTGACTTAAAAAGTTCTCTTTTCAAAACTCGTCGGAAGTGGAGTTATTCCGACTTCTGATTCTAAATTTTGTTAAAAACACAATTTTTCTTAATAACCAAACACTCATATAGTTATATCTTACTTAGTATCCATAAACAAACATTTAAAACACGTTTCAATTCAAAATACCATGCAATGCAACTTTTATTTCACTTTTACGGTTAAATACCACAAACTATCTATTTGACACCTTTTATCATATTTGCTCATATTACCTTTAGAAAAATCTCACGAGATAATGACCTACCTCATCACAATACTCATCATGACATTTCACGATTGCTTGGAAACAATATTTTGTGGCTAATACGACATTTACATTAAAATACCCTAAACTATTAAAAACCGTATTTATTTGAATTGTTTTAATTAAATTCCTTATGATTATGTCCTTACAACCCACTTTTGCGGAATCCGATTTGGTTGGTGTGGATTATCGCACATCCATTGGACTAGTAGGGCGAGATGCAGTCCTCCTCATGGAGCATACGATCTCGATGGAATTTTTATTACAATTTTTAAGAAAACGTGATTTCTATTTAATAAATAAATTCTATTTTTAATATATATATATATATATATATATATATATATATTATCAAATTATCTATTTTAAATGTATATAATAAATTCTATGTTTTCTAAACAAAAGAATCACAAGTTTCATGAAAATACCATCAAGAATTCATTCAAGTCAAGTTTACACTAAAATACCATATACTATTCAATCTAGGTTCATAATCATTAGAATACTTCACTTTTAAAAATTACATTCATGAAAACCCTAAATACGATAAATACATGCTTGAGGTTTATTTTGAAAGTTTATCAAAACTATTTTCATAAAACCCCCTCAAGTTTATTAATTTACAATAAGGAACCTAGTAAATATAGGTTTAAGCGGGACCAATTCTCTTGAGCCTCAAGAAGCCGGAGAAAGTGAGTGCTTACCTATTTAATGTAGAAAACTAAAATGAGGTTATCAATGATAATTGGCTTGGAAAAAATCATAAATCCTGCCGTCCATGTGCAGTAGTTACCGATAACTCCAAAACCTAATTCATGAATCCAATTCTGTTTAAGTGTCTGACTCAGTCAGAGTCTCAGTCTAATCTGAATACAATCTAAAAATAAATACAATCCAAATATAACTCTAATGCAACATGAATTCATATATACTGGAACTTGAACATGAATACCAGAATGCTATTTATACCAACATGACTTGATTTGACCGAACCATGGATATACGTTGACTTGATCACATGATTATCCGTTTACATCCTTATTCATTTACATGAACAACTGATATCATGGTTTCGTCAAGTCTTAGATCTACAAAACAACACAATATACATTACGGGGTTAAAGGGGTAGACTGGTACGGAATGTGTTAAAAGTGGCACGACATGATCATTAAAATACATAACTAAACATCTATTGTCGTTGTTCCGTGGGGATTGACGGAGCTTTGTACTACGGGTTACCTTAGTCTACGGGATAGTTGGACTCCTCTCGTAAACACTAATATATTCTGTACCAAGCTACAAACAACTACGTTAGTATAACGAACATAATCTTATAAACTTTACTGTTCTATTCTCTGTCTATTCTTTTCTATCTCTCTTTAGGACTTACCGAGCGATTGTTCGCTGACGACATTCCCATTTCTCTTCTTTCCTTAGAATGTTGTCAGAAGGACCCGACTCTCTAGAGATCGAGCCCAGCCAGGAAGACTTGGAGCAGTTCATCGAGAATCCCGAGCTTTAGTTCACTTGTATATACTTTTGCTTTCAGTTCATACCATTGTGTAGGCATTACTTTCCACATTGTATTTACTTTTCAGTTGTATTGTAAAGAATGTTTAATAAATAAAAAGTTGCTGTTGATTTATATCTTTTGTCATTTCTTGTGTACATTTATTATATTGCTTATTTACACTTAGCATGTTTACTTCTGAATAAATACGCAGCAGGCCTCGCTACATCTCCTTACCGTACACCAGGAAGTGGGGCGTGACACTCCTGATGAGTCATTTCCTTTATCATTGTCACTGTCTCCATCCTCATGAATATGCTTGAGGAATTCTTTGAGCGTGACGGGTGTCTGCGCCTTCTGGTTATACTGCTCCAGCGCATCTATGTATTTTTGTAAATTTGTGCGCTTGTTGTCATACTCAGCAGGCTGCATAGGCTTCTTAGTCTTTTTCTTTTTCTTTGAAGACTTCGAAGGCTTGACTTGGGGGGTTTTCCCCTCGTCAACAATTTTCGGTGCGGGGCGAGGTTTAAACATCCCTTCGATTATTCGGTTTCAAGTGGGCTTTTCCACCTGACTGCCGGACATGCCTGTAGATCTTTTAGCATTCTTTTGGTTTTTGCTGAAAGAACAACTTCCCATGGAGTTTCTTCTATGTGTAAGCATAATGCCCTGTGTGCATCCACCTTTTTGGGAGTGTGCTTCTGAGGTGGGTTTACCTTCCAGTTATCAGACAGCGTGAACTTCCCCTGTTGATACTGGTCCTCAACCCAGTTTTTTAATACGTAGCAATCTTCAATTGGGTGGCTCACTATTCTGTGATAGGAGCAGTAATTAGGGTTGTTGACATCGTCGGGTTGCGGTGGACGCCGCATGTCTGGCAATGTGATGAGTTTATTGCGCATTTCCAATTCGAACACCTTCTCGTCTTGTCGCGGGGAAATGAATAAGTGCGTCCTAGTCGTTCCTCCAAGGATAGGCATGGATGCGTGTTGTTTTGGCTAGTTGCTAGTTTCGGGCCACTCGGCTGTTGTTGCGTGTTGGCAATGAAGGCTGCTTTCCCTTTACCCTTAGCATTTCGAGGGTCCTTATTTGAGGAGGAAGACCCATGGCCCATCTGGTCTATTTAGGCCGGTTTATCCATCAGAGCTTGGAAAGTAGTTGGTTTGAAGAATGTCATGAACTGGGAGATAATCGTTTGAGCATCAAGGGTCCCGATTAACATGCCCATGGCAGGGGATTATTCAATGCATTGTTCGCACTTAAATCACAGGTTCCGCCACCAGATCGCGTATTGGACCCATGTTTCTCATCGCTTTACCCTGGCATTAATTAATGCCATGATCGAACTGCGTTTGCTTGCGCTGGCGTACCGCTGTGTGAACATTAGCTCCATTTCTGCAAATGTTTTCAAGGAGTCATTTGGAAGCTCCGAGTACCATTCGAAGGCTGTTTCTGACAAACTGCCGACGAATTGGCGATGCAACAGTTTGTCGTCACCTCCATTGTTGCCGCACAGAGCTCTGAATTGCGCGACTTGTTGATGAGGGTTGCATGTTCCTTCGTATACATGGAACTTGGGTATATAGGTGGGTATTTGATTTGGTCATACCAGCATGGATATAGTCGCCCGGTTCTGAAAATTTGGCCGGCGGCTTCGTTAGCTTGATGAGCTCTTATTTGTTGAACAATGTAATCATCAAGGGCGACCTTGGAGATCGTTTTCTCTTTGGCCGCTGATAAGGCCGGAGGAGGGTTTGATGTTTTCCCTCTGTCATCCCCAATGATTATCGACGGATCTTCAGCCAAGGGTTCTGGCTAGATGATCATTCCAACCATGTCTTGGAACAAGAGAGCTATCTGCTTTATATTAGCAGCTTGCTCATCGGCTGCTTTAACTTTTCTCTTAAGCACCCTTCGCAGAAACTCTGTATTGGTCTCTTGCACTTGGCGTTGTTCGGCCTCTTTATCCGAACTTTCTTTTTGTCCAGCGAGTGCCATCATTTTGTTCAGCGTTTCTTGGAGCTTTTGTTGTTGCTCCTGAGCCTTAGTCAGCGATCGGATTTGCGGTCGGTGACTGACTGAAGCATGGCTCTCTTCTTTACTGTTGGCTATACAGACTGTATGTACGGTTATGCCCCCAAACTTGGAGCGTTTAGGTCCATCGCCTTTGGAATTTTCCACGGACGGTAGAGTTCTCTCCAGCCTTGTTTTTTTATGAGAGATTGGAGTTGAAGGAGCCGTTGTAACAGGCACCTGTTTAGGAGAAGTCCCCCATTGTATGGCGGAGGAGCGATCTATTTCCTATCGAACCTTCGATTTCTTTGGTCGACGAGAGTAGTTTTGGTCAATCACAGAGTCTTGGACTTTTCGCCAGACCCTATGAATCTACGAGGAGAGCCGCTGGTAAGGCCGCTCCGGCTTTGCCTGTACTGTAACTTTTGCAGGTGGGGGTGATATCTTTAGCACCGCCATTGGGGAGTTTTTGCGCACCCTCCTAAGAGGATCAAAACTGTTCCCAGTTGGAATGGTAGCATCGACTTCCACCATTGGAGCTGGTGGGGTGAGTCCAGTGGGGGAATTACCCCCAGCTTCTTTTACTCAGTGCCAGTGGCGACGATGAGCGTGTCTTGCTGAAGGGACCGCCTCAGTTTTGGAAGCAGCTTCATCATGCCCCCGGCTTTGCTGAGGGGTTTCAATCGGCGTCAGCCTGTTGAAGACCGACGTCCTTGATAAGCTTTGAGGAGAGCCGACCAATCTTTTGAAGACCGACCGTCTGATAGGGAAAGCACCATTGACGGCTTCGCCTGTAGCAGGGGCAGGAATGGCTAACCGTTTTAGGGTAGCCCCTTCAGGTATCACGAGCTTCTTTATAGGCCCATTCGAGCTTTTGCTCAGCCTGTTGAAGACTGAGATGCCAGAGTTTGACGACTTGCTGATGAGGGCCGTCATGGTTTCCAGTCGATCGAAGGTCAACCTTTTAGGAGCTTCTTCTGGTGGTGTTGAGGCACCAAAACTCACAAGTGGGAGCATGGTCCCGAAGAATTGTCCGGTAGTGACCTATGTGATCTGCTCCACCGGCATTGAAAAAATCGAGACCGCGTTGGGCCCATAGGTCACTCCTCCAGTTGGGATGGAGCGGGAGTTGTCGTTGCATGAAGTGCAGTAAGAAGCCATTGATTTGTTCTGCACAGGAGCAAGACACCAAGTTTTAGTACCTCGAATCTAAGGGCAATCATAGTGAACTGCGATTTTGTTCGCGAAACACGACATACGAAGTGTGGAGTGGAAGGAGGAACAGGTCTGTCACGACCCAAATTAGGAACGCGACCGGCACTTCAATCACGCAACGTCTAAAAGCGTAACGTAATTCAAGTAAGCCGAAAAACCCAGTCTAAACCAAGAAAAGAAGTAAAGTGATAAAACAGTAGTAGAAAACATTTTAAAATCTCAAGTTATAAAACCTCAACTTAAATTTATTTTCTTTAAAATTTTGGCAGCACCTCCTTTGTAAAAACTAGCCCCAAACGGGTACAAGCATAGAATAAATAAAAGGAATCCCCAACGGGAGCAATTCACGCCAAAAAGGCGGAACACAACCACAACAGGTATATATATACGATGCTGTAGTGAAGAAAATAAGCAATAAAGAAGCGAAAACAACATCACAACATAAATAAAAAGCCGGCTCACACGAGCTCGACACCCAGAGTCACGAATAATACAATATCGATCCTCATAAATCTCGTCTCTAAGTCAAATACATGAAAGTGGTAGATGGAGAGTACTAGATACAAAATAAGATATACAATGGAATCATACGGATACCCGCAAAACCACCCACCTATCCAAATCACGACCAACAGTAGCGGTATCCGCAGAAGTAGATGCAATAAGAAGCCCTGCCGCGACTACACTGAGGGTCAAACCTGCAAAACACTGTGGCACAACGGGGTGAGTTGCTAACTTGTGAATAGTAAACAACATCGTACAGATAATTTCAAGTATGCACGAAAAGCGATAATCTGAAATATGCAATCTAATGGCATAAGTAAAATAGTACGAATATGCAACAAATCATGATCAAGGTACACCACCAAGATACAACAACTACATGAAAAAGTGCATGTCATAATAAATCCTGAGTGTGGGATAAAACATAAACCTCATCAATGAAACATCATCATGGAAAACCGGTGTCCATCAACGACATCCCAAATCCCCATATCTCAGGCGCCGTCACTCTGATCGGCCCCCATATCCGTCATATTATGAAACCTGAGTATCCAACATCGACACTCGAAATATCATGAAACCCGTGTCCAGCATCGACATGTAAATACTCATATCTCAGGCGCCACATGCTCAGATCGGCCCCCATATCTATCTCATCTCAGGTGCCGCATACTCAGATCGGCACTCATATCTATCTCATTTCATAACTCCGAACGGTATCCTCCGGATATCCGTCGAGTTTCTATACAATCACCGGTAGGTAGTGCTCCCTCTACCAGGCTCATGGTCTACTCCACAACAATCAGTTTCTTGCCCCGGGGTACCATACCGGGTCCACCATGTATCCACAAACGGCATCCGCAAACTCCTCGAGTCGGGTCTCGAAAACAAGCTCAGAACCAAGAAAACTCATGGTGGATGTCTCGAAATATCATATCAAGAGAAACCGTGGTTTTGAAGCAATATATATTTTCTTTTTGAAATATAATCGCGGTTCTCAAATCCAGAAATCGCATGAAATCAGTAATCAATGCATATATCCATGAAATACGATGCATGCAAACACGGAACAGTAATGTGAGTATATCAAGGGAAAACAGCTCTTTTTAAATATATCAAGTTTCAAAAGTATCTCGCAGCTTCCCAAATCCACAAAATCAAAATATAATATCATATGAGAGTAAATATGTGACTATAGTAATGTATGTATGTATGCATGTAAGTGTGTACGTATGATGAAATTCATATGCGCAATAGAACAAGAATCAATATCTAACTGTTAATAACAATGGAAGCGGTGCAATATATTATCCATGGTGATTTCTATAGTGTGCGTGTGATGGAAATTACTAATGGTGTGTGTGTGGCATGCAATTTGGTGCCCGTGCAACATGAACCGTTAGTAATGGTGCCGTGTCTAATTAATACTATGTCCATATACAACAGGTAATGGGATGTGCAACAATGGTACTCATGCACAATCGATATACATAGAAATATACATATAAGCATATAGTCATATCACTGAACCTAACCTTCGACGCATAGCACCATACGGGAGATTCTCCCATAGATGTTAAATCTACTCACCGACGATCTCGAGCTAGGTGAATCCGATCGCCTCTTTCCCTTTCCTTGTAGCGTCCGAAGTCCCCGCAATCGATCCTAATATCATACAAAAACGTAACAAGTGCAATTAGAAACCTTCTGATAACACATGCAAACAACGCTTAAACCAACGCATCGACTCTCACAAGCTATCAAGTGTTAGCTTAGTAGGCTAACGCGTGTAGTGATACCCTAAACCAAACCTAAGGCTGCAAGCTACACGAAGCACTTAAATCGTGTCGGATATCCGTATCGTGCGTTGTCGAAACACTAGAAACTAGCTAAGTGGTTCCAGATTTTGCCTAAAGACAATATAGGAAAATCAAACAATACCAAACACCAAGAATAACCTACAGACAGCTACCCACAACACAACATCTAACTACCTTAGAAAACCGGCGGCGCCGGACTTTTGAAGAATGTCGCCGGGCCAAAGGTGAGGGGTGGGGTCCGGGTTTCAGGTGCACACTCAGGGCTAACTTACTACTCTACTGTGTTGTTAGATTTTATAATAGGTCACCCTAACAACAACAGATCACAGAGAAACAAAACTTACACAAAAATACGATATTTGCACAAAAACTAAAACTTTAGTGTTTAAAACCGAAACTAATAAGCACACAAACTTCCTTAGAGCCTAATAAAGATTTAAAGATCACTACCTCACCAAAACTTGGGGAAAACCCTAGCTTTCCAAGCTCCAAGTCACCACAATAGGCTTTAACATGAGTTGTGAAGGGTTTAGGGAGGTTTGATGAAGGTTTAGGCTTAGGATTTGTGGTGAAAGAAATTCAAGTGAAGAACTTATGAAGGAGAAGAAGAACAAGTGAATGAGAGAGTGAGGTAAGAATTGAGAGAGTGCGGTAAGAATGAGAGAGTGTGAGTGTGAGATGAGTGTAAGCCTTGCACTCACACTCTCTCTCTCTTCATTAAATGGCAACCATGCCTCCAAAGTCTCCAATAATTCCATTCTTCTCTTCTCTTCTCTTCTTATTTCCAAAAAAACAATTTAAAACCCCTTTTTCTTAAAACTAATTAAAATAGATATACATTTTTAAAAGTAACATGACATGTTAAAAAGAAATGGTTAAGTGTGCCATGGCTAATAAAGCATGGTTAATTTCTCCTTAACCCTAATTTAACATGCACATGTGTGTGCAAGTATAAAAATACTAATTAATTAAATAAAATATGTTTAAAATAATTATTTATTAAATTTCATTAAAAACTCGCATTATCGCTTAATTAACACTAATCACATTTTAAAGTGTTACAATTTTCCCCTTAAAGAAATTTGGTTCCCAAATTTAAAAATCTTACTATGCGTACCTTCGAAGAGATGAGAGAATTTCTTCCGCATCTCGCTCTCGGTTTCCCATGTGACCTCTTCCCTGTTCGGGCCACGCCACAGAACCTTCACTGACGGCAAGACCTTTGACCGTATTTTCTTCCCCTGCCGATCCAATATAACTACTGGCTGCTCGGTGAACTAAAGATCGCACTCCAGTTGAATGGTCTGATGCTGAATCACGTGAGAAGGGTCATGAAGGTATTTATGAAGCATCGATATATGAAATAAGGGGTGAACATCTGGAAAACTGGGCGGAAGTGTCAAAAGATAAGCAACAATATCAACTCGCTCAAGGATCTTAAAAGGACCCACAAATCTGGGACTAAGCTTCCCTTCTTCCCAAATCTCATCACACCTTTCATCAGAGAAATCCGTAGGAATACATGATCACCCACTGCGAACTCAAGTCTGCGACGACGACGGTCGGCATAAGACTTCTGCCTGCACTGGGCTGCTCTCATCCTGTCCTGAATCAATTGGATCCTCTTCGTAGTCTCCAGGACTAGCTATGGTCCCAAAATTCTGCTCTCGCTGAGTTCGGTTTAACAGACTGGCGATCGAAACTTCCTCCCATACAAGGCCTCAAAAGGTGCCATCTGAATCGTCTCCTGGAAACTGTTATTGTAGGAGAACTCTATCAACGGCAAGTGACAATCCTAACTACCACCAAAATCAAGCACGCACACACGAAGCATATCCTCAAGAGTCTGTATAGTCCGCTCTGATTGACCATCAGTCTACGGATGGAAAGCGGTGCTAAAACTCAATCGGGTACCCAAACCTTCCTGAAGTTTCCGCCAAAGACGGCTAGTAAACTGGGTGCCTCTGTCGGATACAATGCATAAAGGAACGTTGTTCAAACGCATAATCTCATCAATGTACAACTGAGCATACTAAGCATATCCGAAAGTGGACTTCACGAGAAGGAAGTGAGCCACTTTCGTCAACCGGTCAACAATCACCCAAATGGAGTCATACCCTCCACTGGACCTGAGTAGACCCACAACGAAATCCATGGAGATCTGTCCCCATTTCCACTCCGGAATGGGTAAAGGATGCTACTCTTCTGCCGGTCTCTGATGCTCAGCCTTGACTTGCTGAAAAGTCAGGCACCTCGAAACGAAGTCCGAAACATCGCTTTTCATCCCTTTCCACCAGTAGACATCTCTCAAGTCACGATACATCTTGGTGGACCTGGATGAACACTGTAAGCTGACTGATGTGCCTGCTCTAGGATCTCATGTCTCAGCCCCTCGGAATCTGGTACACATAAATGATTCCAAAAATGTAGCACACTCTGGTCATCAATCATGAACTCCGAGTCTCTACCCTACCGAACAAGCTCCAAAATATCAGACAAACGATGATCAACGGGCTACACCTCACGGATACGATCAAGTAGAAGTGGACGGGCGCAGACTTGAGCAAGCCGCCCTCCAGCGGAAGCGAACTCGAACTTGAACCGTACTCTACTGTCGTACAAGATCTGCCTATTTGCAGAAGACTGTCTCTGAACTGCGCTCAAATGGAACAAGCTACCTCCGGGCCTACGACTCAAAACATCAACTACCACATTCACCTTTCCCGGGTGATAAAGGATTTCACAATCATAATCCTTCACAAGCTCCATCCAACGGCGCTGTCTCAAATTCAGATCCCGCCGCTGGAAGATGTAATTCAAGCTCTTATGGTCCGTGAAGATCTGACACGACTCTCCGTACAAGTAGTGTCTCCAAATCTTAAGCGCAAAGACCACTGCGGCCATCTCAAGATCATGAGTGGGATAGTTCTGCTCAAGCTTCTTCAACTGTCGGGTAGCATAAGCAATAACTCTATCACGCTGCATCAACACACAATCTAGCCTTACTCGAGAAGCATCACAATCAACAACATAGCCGCTTGGTCTAGAAGGCAATGATAGAACTGGTGCAGTCGTCAACCGAGTCTTCAACTGCTGAAAACTCTGCTCGCAATCCTCAGTCGAAAGAAAAGGAACTCCTTTCTTTGTCAGTCCGGTCAGCGGTGCAGCGATACTTGAGAAATCCTGCACGAAACGGCGGTAATAACAGGCTAAGCCCAAGAAGCTGTGGACCTTTATCACTGATACAGGTCAGGGCCAAAGCTATACGGCCTCGATCCTCTTCGGGTCCATACGGATACCGTCTTCCGTAACCACATGACCCAAGAAGTCAACATTATCAAGCCAGAATGCACACTTCGAGAATTTTGTAAACAGCTGGTGCTCTCTCAATGTCTGCAAAGTAATCCTCAAGTGTTGTTCATGCTCCTCTCGACCTCTGGAATAGACCAAAATATCATCAATAAACACAATAATGAAATGGTCGAAGAACGGCCTGAAAATCCGGTTCATCAAATTCGTGAATGCTGCTGGGGCATTGGTGAGTCCAAACGACATCACCAAAAACTCATAATGCCCGTAGCGTGTATGAAAAGCAGTTTTCGGAATGTCATCATTCCGAACCCACAACTGATGATTACCAGACCTCAAATCAATCTTGGAAAAATGTCCCGCACCATGGAGCTGATCAAACAAATCGTCAATGCGAGGTAAAGGATACCTATTTCGCACCGTAACTCGGTTCAATTGACATAATCAATGCACAACCTCAAACTACCGACCTTCTTCTTGACGAACAGAACAGAAGCTCCCCAAGACGAAACACTCGGACGAACAAGTCCCCTATCAAGAAACTCTTACAACCGATCCTTAACCTCTTTAAGCTCCGCCGGGGACAACCGATAAGGCGGTATAGAAATAGGTCCCATGCCGGGAATCAAATCAATGCAAAACTTGATATCGCGCTCAGGCGGCAATCCAGGTAACCCATAGGGAAATACGTCGGGAAACTCTATCACAATAGGAATCTGGTCTAACGGATCTGCTGTCGCTCCAGTATCCGAATAAAGGCTAAGAATCCCCGACATCCATTCCTCAAAAGCTGACTAGCGCAAAGGGCTGAAATCAAACCGTGAAGGGCGGCACTACGTTCCCCCTGCACAATAAGAATTGACTCGCCCGGAAAACACCTTGATTTTGTGGGGGCCCTATTCCTTTTTTTTTTTGAACTGTGGTGCAGTACAATTTATGTGACAAAGAATGTTAAGGACTTAATCATTGCGTCAATAGCTGACTCCTCCCTTTTTGTGCAGGTACTATGGCTTCCGATTCCTCTTTTCCCTTTGTACGTTCGGAAAACGCTTTTGCTGATGCGCCGATAGATCGGGAAGTCTTCACGCTTATTAAGGATCATGACCCAGAGCAAAAATTTCTTCATCTGTGGGGGGTCATGGTATAGTCAGATTATCCAGGGTCGGCGCAGTTTTTCTTATGCAGCACCCTCGGAGCCAATCCCAGCGATTCATTATGCTGGCCCGCCTCAAGTGACTTACGCCGTTAAAGAGGTCAACTGGAACTCGGAAGGTCGCCTTCAGCCTTCCATAGCATCGATGCCCATACAGCCACCGATGGCCTTGTGTGGAACACCATGAAAATTTGATGCCAGAATGTTGGGTTCCCTAAGGCGACAGCAAGGTTTCGGGATGTATCGTCCATGCCGTTTTCAATTTTTTGCCGTTCTAAGGAATCCTAACCTAGAATCTTTAACTAGATATTTAAACAAAATAGCAATTTTAATATCTTAACATCTAAGTGAATAAGGAATACAACCTTTGCAAACCGGTCCTTCACTTTAAATGCTCCGTGTAGAAGTCCCTTCGCTGCGAGTAATGATCTCCCGAACTCTTGAGAGGATCTACAAGGTGAAAATGCAAACTTGCTCGAAGTCTTCGAGGCCGAAGATGATCTGCATTGAGGAGACTCAAACTCATGCTACCTCTTCACTAAATTAGGGTTTAGTGAAGCAAACGCCCTAAACTAAATGGCTAATAGTAGAGGATGATGAAGTAGGAAATGGGCTCTCTTTAGTTTTCTTTTTCTCACAATATTTTCTCACCTTGGAAAAATCTAGCAAGCTTTCATGAGGAAGAAGAAGATGAAGTCATGAATAAATGAAACTCATGAGCAACCATAGGTGAGTTAGTGTCATACACTAACTCATGTAGAGAATAAACCATGGGTTAACAATAATGGTTGGGTTAATAAATATTTTCAAGTAAAAAAAATGAGTGGACTTGGTCAATGGTTCCACAAGCTTCTACAAGCTTGAACCATGTAATTAATTACCACTAATTTGTGAATTACCAAAATAAATAAAAACCTTAGAATTATTATAACCACGGTGTAAGTCTCATACTCCCATGTTGCATGTGTCATTAAACATGACACAAATAAATGTACATTAATATATATCACATATATACCATATGCACACAAGTGAGAAAAAGAAATGTTTAAGTGAGCAAATATTAGTTAATGTAAATTAATATATCATATATATAGTTATACATTAAATTATTAAATCAACACTTGATTTAATAATCCGGTTATATCACAAACAACCGACTAATATCAAATGTATCAGTTTATCGAATCAACACTTGATCCGATAACCCGGCTATATCTCATATAACCGACCGATATCACATATCGCGAGAATAGAATGCGGTATCACATACGCGCATTAATCTCGGTCCCACACATATCATATATGTGCTCCTACTTCGTTTCGCATTAACCAGGAAACCTCTGTCTAGGACTCTAAAGATTCGTCAATACGCCGGCAGTAGGTGATGATCATATCAAACATCCACAAGCCGCAAGCAGTCTGCCAAACATATAGGCCACCCGGGTATTGAGCGATCAGAAGATCAACAAGCAAGCCTGCTCATACTCTTGCGAATCTAATCAATAACACTACCGTACAGTCCGATCTCTTCGTCAGATATGTCGCATATCACAGCCTGGGGGCGGTATAACGTCAGACCCCAATAGCCTGATAATTCATGCCGATGCAAGGTCCATAACAGTTCAAGAAACTACTGATAACACTTAACAGTAAATCTCAGCAACCTTAGCCAGGGATTACCTGTTATGGCCAATCGAGCATAGTGCAACATCAACTCCCAATACCGGGAGTGTCGAATCCCTCCTATCGCTCATTGCCTCCATGTGACTCGGGACTGTACCCAAAAACCACCTTTTTGCATGATCTATTGACCGTGGTATGGTGGAAATCAAAGCACAGTGGGAATCACACAAGTCTCAATGACGATCTCGGGTCGACAGACTAACCTGTACCAGTGTCACCAGAGAACTGCTATCTGACGATAGGTATAATACCATCTAGGAGTTCTCGGCGAGTCCGTTCAGTGTACCCAGTCTCCATTGAGCACCCGTATACCATCTTTGATGTCAAACACCAATGGATATGGGATCATCCATCGCCCATCATATGGGTCAAGAAGCTTATACGCTAGTCTACTCTGGAGTATCGATGCCCTGTCTCGATACTCCCACGACTAGGAACAAATTATGGGGTGTACTTGTGGACTACCCTTGGCCCCACTAGTATGATCTCCATCACAGTCCTGGTAGTCAAGTACACATCCTAAGGGCTTTGTCAACATGTGAGAGCAAGACAACATCACTTATACAAGTCAACATGTTAAGACAAAGAGCAATCAGATAGCATACTATCATATCGAGTAAGAAAGTCATCCCTCTATATGTCCAAGCATCCACTACAATATACATCACATGTACAGAAATGGCCTCTAGGGCATACATATAACTAACAATCTCCCACTTGCACTAAGACCATCTGCTGTAGTATCCAATACCCAACAATATAGCAGTGGTTGTAGTATCTCATACTCAACCATCCCAAAATCTCTCAAATAGTATTTGGGGAAGTAGGCCTTAGTGAGTAGATCTGCCGTGTTATCCTTCGTGTCAACTCTCCTGATCTCGACCGTTGGAGATCAACTATCTTCCTGATCAGGTGATACTTGCCTCAGAATATGTCTGGAACATTGATGGGACCTGTGTTCCTAGGCCAAAGCCACAACTCCATTGTTGTCACAATAATAGTTATTGGACACCCAATGGTAGGAACCTTGTTCATCTCATGAACAAGTAATGCCCAGACAGCCATTTTGACAGCATCATTGATAGCGATGTATTCAGCCTTTATCGTCTAGTATGCCTCGGTATCTAGCTTGGAACTCTTCCAACATACCGTCGCTCCACTGAGGGTAAAGACAAAGCCTGTGACTAACTTTCAGTTGACCTTATCACTCCGGATGCTCGAATCAAGAACATTCATTTAGTACTTCTCAAGTACTTAAGAATGTCCTCCATAGTTGTCCAGTGATTCTCCCAAGATCTGATTGATTCCTGATCACTACACCTAGTGAGTCATCTACATCTGGTCTGGTATATAACATCGCATATATGATAGAGCCTACTGCCGAAGCATAGGGTATCCCTTGCACGCGAGCTCTCTCCAAATCAGTCTTGAAAGACATCTTTTGGAGAGAGTGATTCCTGAGTAAGTGGGCGAACCATCACGCTTAGAATCCTCCATACTAAACCCCTTTAGTATGATGTTAATGTACCTGGATTTTGGACACTCCCAACATCCACTTAGATCTATCATTGATCATAATCCACAAGATATAGTAGGTATCATCCAGATCTTTTATTGAGAATCCTCATGATAAGAGGAGCTTGACCGAGTGTAGCATAGGAAACTATTTCCTATCAAGAGTATATCATCTACATACAATACGTGTAAGACAACCTCACTCTCTACAAGCTTCTTGTATATACAACGTTCATTTACCTTTTTGATGAAGTCAAACACTTTGACTGCCACATCAAAACAGATGTTCCAACTCCGCGATGCTTGCATTGATCCTGATGGACTTAAGCATAGTTTTGAAAGTCTCAACTTTTCCATTTACACCAATGATATTCTCAAGATCCATTTGCTCCCAATGGATTTTACCCATTCAGGTGCAACATTCAAAGTCATACTTTGTTAGTGTACATGGATTCCATCTTTGATCGCATAGCATCCAGCCATTTCACAAAGTCTCTACTTGTGATGGCCTGCCTGAACCTAGTTGGGCCATCATCTACCATGATGAAATCCTCGCTTCCACTGTCATCGAGAAGACCATAGTATCTCTCTAGCGGATGAGGAATCCTACCAGATTCGCGGAGAGGCAGAAGTTCGTTGGAGACTATTGAATCCTTTGGTTTCACCAAATCATCAGCTGTTAGTTTGTCTAACTGGAACTCCTTCCAGTTCTACCTCATGTCCACAAATTTCTTCACAAAAAATTCCTATTCTAAAAAGGTGGCATGTTGAGAAACAAAACACCTTTTGCTCCTCAGTGTAGTAGAAGATATTCCCTTGCAAATGTTTGAGATATCCTAACAAACTTATACAGAACTGACCTTGCCTCGAGCTTGTCCGGATTCTGCTTTTCAACATAGGCCGGACAACCCCATATCTTAACTCGTTTAAGACATGGTCTCTTCTCATACTATATCTCATATGGAGTGGTAGGCACTGATTTTTATGGAACCCCATTCAATAGGTATGCAGCTTCTCAAGTTCATAACTCTAAAAGGAAATCGGCAACTCAACAGTACTCTTCATAGAGCGCGTCATATCTCATAAGGTGCGATACCTCCGCCCCGTTACACCATTATGCTGTGGTGTATACGAAAGAGTAATCTGAGAGAGAATCACATTCTCCTTTTAGAAACTCCAGGAACTCTATGCGCAAGTATTTTCCTCCTCGATCACATTGAAGGACTTTAATACTTCTACCCGTCTGGTTCTCAACTGCAAGTTTATATTCCTTGAATTTCTCAAAAGTTTCAGACTTATGTTTCAACATGAACATATGTCTGAATCCTGAGAGATGATCAGTGAATATAATGAAGTACGAAGAACCAACCTTGGCATTTGTAGACATAGGACTGTATACATCATCATGTATCTGTCCCAAGAGTACGGTAACTCTTTCTCTGTTTCCAGTAAACGGAGTATTGGTCACTTTACCTTTGTGACAAGACTGGCAAGCATCATAAGATGAAAATTCGAACAGATTCTCATATTCATCCTTATGTAACTTAGCTGGTCATGTCGCATTGATATGGCCTAGTCTACAATGAGGCAAGAAGGATTCGTTCATTTCTGAACTACTCCTCTTGTGTGTGTTCTACATACTTTGAACTGTTGTTTGATTTAGAACGTATATTCTATTACATAACGTGCCTGATCCAATCAACTCTTGATTCAAGAAAATGTTCACAACATCATCCTCCAATACAGAATTTTATCCTTCTTTAACTTAATAAAGAATCTGATGTAATGTTGTATATCAGGTTCGGTATGTAATAACATTTGTTCAGAATCAATGTATTTACCGTTTGGTAATACAGGGTGATATTTGCCAATTGACTTGGCTGCAACAATTGCACCATTCTCTACACTGAGACATATCAATCATTCCTAGTTCTCTACCTATTTGTAGCCCATGTAACATATTACATATGCGGGATCCTGATCCGGTATCACATACCCAGCACGTAGAGGATACTGAAAAACAGTTCTCGGTAATGAACACACCCGAAGAAGTTGCATCATTATACACTTTCTTCGATGGGGTGGCATGGGAATCCGGATATTCCCCTATTTCCTGCTCGAACTTATAACAATTATAAGATAGAGCGGAACCAACATTCCCTAGCACAGTATAATAAGCATGTTCGGTCAATACATCCATATTATTATCTTGATTAAGGCGTGACATGGTCGCTATCAGGAGAGAGAGAGAAAAGAAAACACTCTGCATGCGCTCTTGTAAGATCAGATTGGTTATTATTTTATCTAATCATGATGGCTCCCACTGTTTTTATCAAATCTTCCTTCAAACCCTAAATGGTAAGACTAGCCGGGATTAATTATACCCTACAAGTTCGATAATTTTTCGGCCAAGCTAGTGTCGGTATTTTGAGAGAGGTTCCCCGTGCTTCCGCACGGACCTAATTAAAATAAACCTCGTTTTCCCATGGGCGTAACCCCGTTAACACCTTTCTAAACACCTACTTGATCGGCTAATTGCAATGTGTAAAACTCTCTCAGGAGTAACTCTTACTCGCAATGGGTATCGGGATCCAACTATCTCATAGAAGGTATGCAATCTTATTGCAAATTTCAACACTTGAAATTCCCGATAATATTCTTTCCCCTAGCGTCCTATGACCTTGACAAAAGCCAACAAACCATAGTCCGCATGTCAAGTTCAACCCGTACATTTCATGATTGAATTAAACCCACCCGCACGATCCTTGACGAAAGCCAACAAAGCCGTACGACTACCCTAATCCAATCGCATCATATGCTTAAGCAGATAAGCACTAATCAGCTACCGCATACTACGCCTTGACGAAAGCCAACAAACATATCACAAATACTAAATACTACTTATCTGAAATGACGGAGGGCTACGACAGGTTTTTATGAAAACCTTTTGTGTAATGAACTTGATCTCGTTGTAGAATCGAGTGATTTTAAAAAGGAATGTTTTTTAGGCTTTTACTAGTTCCGCCAAAGAGGTCACTCCCGATGAAGAGATCTCGGCTCTTTCCTTATCGAATAAGGTGCAAGATATTTCACAAATACCACTATGCAAAGCAAAAACTATAGAAGCAATCAAAAGACAAACCGAGTGGGTTGTAGCATCTGCTAGTTTTGCTAAATAGGTCACTCCCGGTGAAGGGATCTCGGCTCTTTCCTTATCGAATAAAGTGCTGGATATTCTACAAGGAATACCGCTATGCAAAGCAAGAACTAGAGCTACCTGTTTTCGAGACAAGTTTCTACAACATCTTTAGGTTTCTTTTATTTTATTAATCTCATTAATGAAGTCACATTAATTATGCTTCCCAAGCATCACAGAAGAAACGAAAGCATCAATATTTGTTATATATCATATATATAAAAAATATAAGCATTCGTCTCAGAATATCAAGTGATCACATCACAGTATATCAGCAACAGAAGAACACATATAAAATATTGGATATACTAGGAATTCCGTGTTTTAAATTAAGCCGGTATAAAACACGGATTCCACGATCGCGATGAATAGCCAAACCCACATCCTTAGACCCCTACGAGAGCGGCAAGTAACCCTCCCAATTCTAGAGTTAGGATACCCGGTCTCGACTCCTCGAGATGGTCTCCCACTGGACCTAGAACCCGGTTACTTGTGCTCTCCTCCTTGGGTCTATCCTAATGCGGAAAAGTAAATAATATACATCAATGGTGACATCATCCTCAACCCGGAAGTGCCCCAATAAAAGAATATTACATACAAGCTTTTACATGAATGAAAATGAAAAACTCTCATCTCACATAAAAAAAACTCGGCTATTCAAAACACGATGATCCAATATAACATATCACAGCAATATATAACATCACATGTCATCAACGTAAGTAAATATGCGTATCCCAATTGTCATTGACATATAGCAACGAAACCGGCGATACACCACATATTACACTTACGGTCGCAGAAAAGAAAATAAAAAAACTACAATAATTAAAATCCGCAACCACCTTAGACATCATAAACCCAACGTATCACATACTTTAGATTTCATGCCAAACTAAATGAATTTCTTAGACATCACGTGCCTAACAATTATAAACCCCGCATTTTAGTCTCGATATTGAAAACACTTTCTAATAACCTGTCGGGTAATTCAACAAGATTCCTGATAACCTGATCGAATGCTCGTCGGAAACTTTAGTAGACGGGCGCACCCCCGATGTCGTCGACTAAGTGCATTTAGGTGGAACACCGCGGCCGCGAGCACCCGAACGAATGCTTTTGGCAACGGGGTTCTCCTACAGTCACTTGGTCGGGGCTATGGGGCATGGCTATCTAGTAAGGTTACCTAGCGAGTATCCACGTACACTACATGATTGCGATGGACTTTTGATCCACACAAAATTCCATGGCAACCGATCAAATGAGACTAAATTGCTAGATCTATAAAATTCTAACTAGGTATCTCATAACTAATTATGTGGATTCCAAATATTGTATCACTATCACAGATAGCTAAACGAAGTTAAACTTTTCTATCGAATAAGCAAACACCCAAAATTTCCCAACAAGCTCAACACTTGAGCGGAGTTCAAAAAGTACCCAGAACACGACACAATTCCTATGAACCATCCGTGCCGACCCATGCCCCACTCATGTCGCCACGGAACTGCGGCAAACCCTAGGGTATCACCGCGGTTCCGCGGTCCAAAAAGTCGAGTTTGGGTATCGTTCTTCTAGAGGGTTCACAGAATCGCTTGCATGATTTTCTGAAGATTTTAAACTCGGAAAAAATCCAACACTTGGAAAATTTCCAGCGGGGAAAAATTGGGTTATTGATACCCGTTCAAACTTTTTAACATCGTATAAATAACCCGAATAGATGTTAGAATTACGATTACGAAACACTTCGAATTGCTTTTGCAGAAAGTTAACATCACATGCAAATTTAGCAAAAACTAGCAACACCTGAAATACCAAAACCTAGAGACTGGAACACACTACAAAATTGAACCCTGAACTCCCAAAATGGGCTGAGCTCACCGGTTTTCATGCACTCTAGCCTGCCAAAATCCGAAGAATGGGGTTCAATTTTCTACGGTGTTCATATTGCATCTCATACAACATTCTGCAGTTGCTAAAAAAATTTTCGAGGCCTTTAAAAATTCGACAGAAACCAGGTTTATATGTTTCAAGTTTCGGAGTTGTTTTGGTTTCGTAATCTAACAAATATCGTTTAAATCTCTAGCTTGGCTCTGATACCACTGTTGGGTTCTCTAGGGCGGCAGCAAGGTTTCGGAAGGTATCGTCCATGCCGTTTTCAAATTTTTGCCGTTCTAAGGAACCCTAACCTAGAATCTTTAACCAAAGATTTAAACAAACTAGCAATGTTAACATCTTAACATTTAAGTGAATGAGGAATACAACCTTTGTAGACCGGTCCTTCACTTCAAATGCTCCGTGTAAAAGTCCCTTCGCTGTGAGTAATGATCTCCCGAACTCTTGAGAGGATCCATAAGGTGAAAAATGCAAACTTGCTCGAAGTCTTCGAGGCTGAAGATGATCTGCGTCGAGGAGACTCAAGCCCATGCTACCTCTTCACTAAATTAGGGTTTAGTGAAGCAAACACTCTAAACTAAATGGCTAATAGTAGAGGATGATGAAGTAGGAAATGGGCTCTCTTTAGTTTTCTTTTTCTTACAATATTTTCTCACCTTGGAAAAACCTAGCAAGCTTTTCATAACGAAGAAGAAGATGAAGTGATGAACAAATGAAACTCATGAGGTGAGAATAGCAACCATGGGTGAGTTTGTATCATACACTAACTCATGTAGAGAATAAACCATAGGTTAACAATAATGGTTGGGTTAATAAATATCTTCAAGTAAAACAAAATGAGTGGACTTGGTCAATGGTTCCACAAGCTTCTACAAGCTTGAACCATGTGACTAATTACCACTAATTTGTGAATTACCAAAATAAATAAAAACCTTAGGATTATCATAACCATGGTGTAAGTCTTATACACCCATTTTGCATGTGGCATCAAACATGATACAAATAAATGTACATTAATATATATCACATATATACCATATGCATACAAGTGAGAAAAAGAAATGTTTAAGTGAGCAAATATTAGTTAATATAAATTAGTATATCACATATATAATTATACATTAAATTATTAAATCAACACTTGGTTTAATAATCCGGCTATATCACATATAACCGACTAATATCAAATGTATCAGCTTATCGAATCAACACTTGATTCGATAACCCGGCTATATCTTATATAACCGATCAATACTTTATATCGCGAGAATAGAATACGGTATCACATACTCGTATTAATCCCGATCCCGTACATATCACATATGTGCTCCTACTTCGTTTTGCCTGAGCCAATGAAACCTCTGTCTAGGACTCTAAAGACTCGTGAATACGCCGGCAGTAGGTGATGATCACATCAAGCACCCACAAGCCGTCAGCGGTGCTAGCTGGACGTAACGGCTATCCAAATATTGAGCGATCATAAGATCAACAAGCAAGCCTGCTCCTACTCCTGAAATGCCTGTCAGTAACACTACCGTACAGTCCGGTCTCTTCATCTGATATATCACATATCTAGTCTAGGGGTGGTAAACGTCAGACCCCAGTAACCGATAAGTCATGCCGATGTGAGGCTCTTAACGGGTCGAGAAACTACTGATAACACTTATCAGTAAATTTCAGTAGCAGCCCTGGCCAGGGACTTATAGTTATGGCCAATCGAGCACAGCGCAACATCAGCCCCTATACCGGGAGAGACGAATCCCCTCCTATCGCTCATTGCCTCCATGTGATTCAGGACTGTACCCAAAAGCCACCGTTTTTCACATTCTGTTGAACGTGGTAAGGTGGAAATCAAAGCACAGTGGGAATCACACAAGACTCTATGACGATCTCGGATCTACAGACTAACCTGTACCAGTGTCACCAGCGAACTGCTATCTGACGATAGGTATAATACCAGCTAGGAGTTCTCGGCGAGTCTGTTCAGTGTACCCAGTCTCCACTGAGCACCCGTATACCATCTTTGATGTCAAACACCAAAGGATGTGGGATCATCCATCGTCCATCAAATGGGTCAAGAAGCGTATACGCTAGTCTACTCCGGAATATCGATGCCCTATCTCGATACACTCTCGATTGGGAACAATTTTAGGGTGTACTTGTGGACTACCCTTGGCCCCACTAGTATGATCTCCATCATAGTCCTGGTAGTCAAGTACACATCCTAAGGGCTTTATCAATATGTGAGAGCAAGACAGCATCACATATACAAGTCAATATGTTAAGATAAAGAGTAACCAGATGGCATACCATCATGTTGAGCAAGAAATTCCTCTCTATATATATCAAAGCATCCACTATAATATACATCACATGTACAATAATGGCCTCTAGGGCATACATATAACTAACAGTCTTGACTATCGGAAAAGAATCCACCAAGATGGTCCAACCGTTGCATGATACTTTTAAGGATGGGGCTTCTGCGTTGAGGGCCCGGGAGGTCATACTCCTGTACTATATCAGGCCAGGCTTCCTAGTGTTTAGACAGAACACCTCGGTGTTATTCATGAAGTACAACTTGCACCGCTTCGCTCAATAATTGGGTTATAATCAAGGTGTTCCTCTTGAGGCGTTCTTAGTCGAGCCGGTTGCTACGGAGGAGGGTATTCGCAGCATGATACATCATTTTATGCGATTAAATATGGGCTCTCATTTCCTTGTCAGCAAGCCGAGCTATGTGCCGAAAGCTTCGAATGATCACGTGGCGTGGTACCAGCATCCGACGGGTGCTGTTGTCAAGGAGGAGAGGCGGTTGTTACTCGATCACAAGGATGGCATCCCAGCCGGCAATCCAGCGATACGTTTGAATCGAAGAGCATCCGTTCACCCTTCTTTAAGAGAAATCACTACGGCTATAGTCCCACAAGCTTTTCCTGATAAGCTTCGGCCGGATGTTCTTGTGACTGCGATAGCCATGGTGTCCCCGGAATTGGGCATTGGTTCGGAAATCAGGACCCGCCGTTCGAAGAGGCCTGTCAAGCGAAAGCTTTTATCGTCGGCTGTTGGTGTCAGTTCGCAGAAGAAAAAGAAATCTCTATTCTTTGCTGATGTCATATTCGGCCAGGAGCCCCATGCTCCCTACAGTGAGGGCTTGTGCGAATATGGCACCAGTGAGGGTTTGTTTGACACGCCTGCAACTGATACTGATCTTCAGGATGCTCTCGCAGCTTCCGAACGACTGGCTCGTGAGGAAGCAGCATTGATCACTATTGCGGAGTCGGGTATACTTCATTTACATTCTTCTGTATCCATCCCTTAATGCTTTATTAATGCTCTCTTCTTTAACCGGTATTTCTGCCGAAGAGGCTCTCGCGGCTTCCCTCAAGACGTTTCAGGAGGAAGAGAAGCTTCGCGCCACATTGGGTCTTGGTATAATTCACTTCACTACACCTTTTCTCTTTTAGTTCCTTCTATTCATGGTTTGACCCTTTTCTTTATCTTGCTGCAGGGAGTACCAAATCCCACAGAAAAGCTTCTAGTGCCATCGACTACGACCGAGACCATCCTAAATCCACCATAGGAGGCGTTGCTGAAGCAGTCGATGATGGACGCCGTAGCGGCTCCGGAGGCAGAGCTCGGTTAAAACGATGACGTCCCCCCGTCAGATGTTTTAAGGAGGTCGGTTCTCACGGTTCAGGCTGAGAGGAAGCGCAAAAAGCATGCAGCGAGGGAACGCGACGCTATCATGGCCGCGGGTGTAGGCTCGAGCAATGTTCCGCATGCTGACATTCCTTCAGTGGATGTTCCTTCTGCCCTGTCTACTGCCCATAGACAGGTTGCACGTATAGCTCATGAAGAGAGTGAACGACTACTTCAAGGTAGAACAACGCACGGTCCTTAATAATAGCTCCTCCCCTCTATCTATTTATTTAACATACGCATTTTTATTTACAGGACCAAATTTGGATGACGGCGTGACAGGTGAAGTGCCGGCAACTAAAGAGCAAGAAGCGTCCAATCTTTCTTTGGACTCTGGGACCGTTCCAACTTCCGCTCTTTCCCCCTGTGGATCTTTGATATCGGCGGGTGACGCAAGTGTTACGACAGCCCTTGTTGAATCAGGAGATGAAGCTGTGGGTGTTGAATCTGCTCTCCCAATGGAAACCGAAGAAGCCGTCACAGCTGGCGACGCTTCGGGCACGGTTTCAGAATCTGACTTGTCAGGTATTCCTTGGGTTATTGTCATTGAGTTTTTTAATCCTGCTAAGCATCTCTGATGATATTTCCTTTTTCTTGAGCATAGGCGCAATAAACCCTGAAGTTGTACTGGCCGAAGAATTACTGCCGGCTGTTGCCTTGATTGTCATGATTCTTTCTGTGCCTCCCCAAGTTTTGGAAGGTAAAGATTTCTCATTTAGTTGCTTTATTATAGATACCAATTTGTCTTTGCCTTAACCATATATTGTTGCAACCTTGCAGGAGTGCTCTTTGACCACTTATACCAAGTGCTATACCCGCACTTCTCCTTCCAATCGGAAGTCGTTCCCTCTTCCAGCAGTGGTCAGTATATTCTTTGTTTAGTGTTTCTCCTTTTCGTGAGTAAACTTTCTGCCGATAAGCCTTCCTTATATTGACCCCGGTATCACAGTTCAAAGGAGGGAGCGAAGGAATAGCCAAGCCTCCGGAGCTCCCTATTTTGCCACCTTCAACAGCGGGTACGGTAGATTTCGTCTGCCAGGTGTCTTCTTTGTCTTTCAAGTTGAAATCTGACCGTAATTTATTTTGCAGTGATTACTCCGGCTTCAGCTCCTTTTAAGTCTCGCATTCCCATGCCCACGGGGCCCTTCGCTAAACGTCCATCTTCCAGGTGCGCGATGACTAGCCGGCGAATGTTAAGCGAGTTTATCAAGGATCTTGATGCCGAGGATCTCACTTCTGCAACGGATTTTGCCGACGAAGTCAATCCAATGTTGGCGACACTCGTGAATTTCCATGCTGAAGACATCGTCGGTTCATGGGTTGATTATTACAGGAAGATCGAGGCTTGTCTGCATGAGATTGAGCTTAAGCGCCTCACTCCTGAGGTATTAACTTTGAAATCTCAGCGAGCTGCGTGGATCGAACGGAGCATCGCTTTCATTCGATATTTTGAACAAGAGGTGATTCTGATGCGAAAGGCGCATAAGAAAGCTTCCAGCGAATCCGTCCAATTGCATACCCAAATTGAAGCGAATGCCGCGTAGCTGAAAGCTATTTTTGAAAACCTACAACGATATATTTCTGACGGGTTAGCACTAAGGCAAAAGCTTGACTTTACTAAGTGGGTCACGCAAAGTTGCGAAGCTGCCAAATGGGAAATTGCTGAGAAGCTTTCATCCTGCTTGCTACAACGAGCTCAAATCGAAGCAGAGCTGGCCGCCGTAGCTGAACGCGAGGAGGAATTGCAGGGAGCGCATGAGCGGTTCGTCAGTTTGTTGAAAGCGCCTCCTTCTTAATCATTGTAATTGTATTCCTCTTTTTGCATTGGTTGTATCTTTTAAACATTTTGATTCATGAATAAGAACATACATTCTCTTTCATGCGCTTATCCGTTTCTTGATGCCTTAATATGGCGGTAATTAGTTTACTTACTCATTTTGGAGTTTGTAGTTTATGCGCTCGTTTCGGAGTTTGTAGTTTATGCGCTCGTTTCGGAGCCTGTAGTTTATTCCCTCATTTCGGAGTTTCTAGTTATGGACTCATTTCGGAATTTGTAGTTTATTCACTCATTTCGGAGTCTCTAGTTTATGGACTCATTTCAGAGTTTATTTTGTTTACCTCCCTTGGGCTTATAGGCAAACTTGTCCTAACGTTATATTTAACCCCTTCTTTTAACGACAGAGGTCCGTTAGGTTTTGTGGTACTAGGGTTTTAGTCCGTGGTACCGTCGCGTTGGCTGATGTGTTCCCCGATATGCAGACCTTACGCTGCTGTTCGAGTAGCCCCGCGACTGTCGTGTCTCTGATCCCTTCGGGGGATGGACAAGACGTCTTCAAGTAATCTTCTTAGGCAGTTTAACCGTCGGAAGAGCAAGCGTTAGGAATTTTGCTATGTCGCTTTTTACTTGAGGTTAGGCTCAGTTTAGGGAGCCCCGATAAGTCATAACCACTCCGCACTAGTGTCGGATGATCTCCGATAGTCTTTCAGGTTTTATTTGAGTTGCCGTCAAGACCCTGAAACTAGGAATTTGGCATTCGCTTCCTTTTGATTTGGCTATTTTGGAGCTTTTGTTGACATTGCGTCTGCTATAACGAGAAGAATGTTGGAGTAGTATTTAGGTTGTTTTATAAACCGTCAAGACTTGAAGCTAGGAATTTTTCCATGGCTCCGTTTTGTATTGACCTTGGAGTCTTTGTTGACGTCGCGTCTGCATCCTACTGGAGTGAGAAGGAACACCGCTGTTGACATTGCGTCTGCTGTGATGAGATGAATATTGAGGTAGCCTTTAGGTTGTTTTGTGAACCATCAAGACTTGGCTCTCCCTTTGATAGGGCCTGGTAGGAAAATATGGTTTCCCTTTCGTTTGTTCCCATGGATTGTATACAGGGGTTGATTTGGACTCACCTGTAGGGCCAAAGTTTCATTTCATTTTATTTCTTTCCGCGATGCTCTATCATTTCAACTTTTTATATCGTGAAAGTCGTGATTGCCCAATCATTTTGGCTTTTTATCGCGGTGCCCAATCATTTCGGCTATTCTTTCTTTTTACTCGTTGCTTTTTATTGCGAGTTGCCCAAACATTTCAGCTGTTTTTATATGCATATATTTCGCTCACTGATTTTTATTGCGAGTTGCCCCATCATTTCGGGTATTTTATATACATTTCTTGCTCACTGATTTTTGTTGTGGGTATGGAACTTGAGATCTGATACCAATTTTAGCATCAGCATCGCTGCGACTGGAATATTGCCAGGAGTGTATCATCATTTGCCTTGAGAGGACTTGGAATTTGATACCGGTTTAGGCATCAACATCACTACAACTGGGATATTGCCGGGAGTGAATCATCATTTGCCTTTGTCAATTTGAAAAAAGGTAGCTTAGTACACAGGGTTAGGATCCTGTCAACTAAGACTTTTCGACTTTATGAGCTGTAAGGGTCTCATAAAGTTATTTCTCCCTACGGGTCATGAGGATCTCGTAGGCATATTTTCTCCTTAGGAATCGTGGGGATTCCTAACTGTGTGTTCTCTTATAAGTCGTAAGAATCTTACAAAAGTGTTTTCTCTTTATAAGTTGAGAGGACTTACAAGTGTTGTTCACCATATGAGGACATTCCTCGTCATTGGTGGAACTTGGTGGGGGAAATTGTTTATTTGTATACATGGATTGTATACAAGGGCCGATATTGGACCGCCTGTAAAGAAAAAAGGGGAATACGATGGCCTAAGAACAGATCCAAATCCCTGTAGCTTAAGACTTCCAAATTCTATGAGCCGTGAGGGTCTCATAGGAGAAGTTCTCCTTACAAATCGAGAGGATCTCGTAAGTGAAAATTTTATGAGATTGCACCCTTTCGGGTTTTCACAAGCTCGCTGGTAGCCTTGCTATTTTTACTCACGGCGCCCTTTCGGGTTTTCATTCGTGCCCGTCTTGCTTTTGGACATACTGTTTTTTTAACAACGAGATTGCGCCCTTTTGCGTTTTCTCAAGCTCGCCGGTAGCCTTGCTGTTTTTACTCACGGCGCCCTTTCAGGTTTTCATTTATGCCCATCTTGCTTGTGGACATACCTTTTTTTTAACAATGTGACTTGAGTTGCAATCTTCACCGTTGGAGCTTTGATTGCAATATAGATCCCAAGAGAAGATATCGTTGTATTTGGGGCGATACACCATGTTTGAGGTAGAGTACTAGGTTATAGACATTTCGGTCCGTTACCAGTTTAAGAACGTAGTGGTTCATTATCATCACTTTTAGGGTGAAACTTTAGTTTAAGGACATTACGGTCCGTTGCCAGTTTAAGAATGTAGTGGTCCTTTATCACCATTTTTGGGGTGAAACTTTAGTTTAAAGACATTACGGTCCGTTACTAGTTTAAGGACGTAGTGGTCCATTATCACCAGTTTTGGGGTGAAGTTTTTCCGAATACCACTTAGAGTTTTGACTCAGGAAGATAGCAAGCGGACACGAGCGTCGTCATCTATCATTGACCTAAGTCGTTACTCGTCAAGCGTGGTATTTCTTGAGGAATCGGCCATTTATTGGCCGGAAAGGTCTTTCGCCATGCATATCCATGAGCAAATAGGCCCCACCTTAGTAGACATCGTCTATGATGTACGGGTCTTCATAGTTTGGCTCGAATTTCCCCCGTTTTGCACGATTGGAGATCATAGGTCTTTTGACGACCAGCACAAGTTTGCCTTGGCGGAATGTTCTCGGCCTAGTCAGTTTTTCGTATGACCGTGTCATCCTTGTCTTGTAAGCTTCTAGGTTTTTTTTTGCCATGAGGCGAGTTTCATCGAGGGCGTCGAGCTCCTCAAGCCGAAGATGGTCATTTTCGGCATCTGTTAGCTCATATCGAACCGCTACTCGGAGAGAAGGTAGCTCTATTTTCAGGGGGGGTACCGCTTCAGTGCCGAATACCAACATGTATGGTATTGTATTTGAAGCCGTTTTGAACGTCGTTCGGTACGCCCAGAGAGCTTCGTGCAGTCTCCCGTGACAGTCCTTTTTGTTTCTGGACACCGTTTTCTTTATAATCTTGGTCAAGGTCTTGTTGAAAGCTTCAGCTATACCGTTGGCTTGGGGATTATAGATGGAAGAGTATCTCCAGTCTATTTTGTGCTATTCGGCGAAACGGGTGATTCTATGGCTCCTGTAGGCTGGCCCATTATCAGAAATTATCCTTTGCGAAATACCGAACCGGTAGATGACATGTGTCTTGAAGAAATGGAGGATGTTCTCCATCTTTACTTCCCTTAGCGGTACTGCTTCTTCCCACTTAGAGAAGTAATCGGTCGTTGCCAGTATGAACTGATGTCCTTTGGATGACGCTGGCTCAATGGGGCCGATTATATTGGTTCCCCACATTTCGAACGGCCAGCTAGCTACTGTTGAGTGTAGCGGATTTGGATGCTGGTGGATAAAGTCCTCGTGAATTTGGCACGAGTGACACTGCTTCGCATATACGAGGCATTCCTGAATCATTGTGGGCCAGTAGTAACCCATTCTTTTGATCTTCAGCTTCATCTTTGGTCCGACTTGATGAGAACCGCAGAGTCCATCGTAGGTTTCTTGTACGACTCTCTATGCTTCTTCTGGTCCCAAGCATCTCAGCCACAGACAATCAAATGATCTCTTATATAGAGTATCATTGACGAAAGCGAAAGACAGAGCCCGTTTCATGAGCTGATGTCTTGACGGCGCGTTTTCGGGCGTTCGATGGGATTTGAAGTAGTCTATGAAGACTTCCATCCAATCCTCGACCTTTTCTTTGTTTTTTATTTGGAGGACCACTTGTTTGGTCGTTTTTTTCCTTCAAATGGCCCGATCGAATCCTCTAAAGGTATTTCTGCTGGCACGAGAACCTGGCGGTTTTGCACAACGATCCTTACGTCATCAAGATCTTCGTCAGTGTTCATATCAGATTTTTGCATTTTTATACCGCCCATTCTTAATCACATTGCATATAAGTAAGTACCTTTGATCCACGTCTGCTAAATAGTTGCAGGTTACAGGCTCTCAGCTCTTTACAGTGAAATTCATGAAAAGACACAACAAATATGGGACTATGACCAACAAACAGAGAAATACGGGTTTCCGCACACTATCCGTATAATGCCGCCTACCAGTTCAAGGAACAAATGGAAAATCATTGAGCATTTCAATGCACAAAACACAAAGGCAGCACAAGATCCAAGACTTCAACGCGGAGCTCAAGGCAAGAGTCTATATCATTCTGCACTGTGGGAAATCTGGAAGGAGATTGAAAAGATTCTGAGAAACAAAGTGAATAAAATAGAAGATGAAAGCAACATGGAGAAACCCTGAAGAGATGGCTCCATGATTCCACTAAACGGCCGCGGAACCGCGGTGAAACAGGCACTTCTGCCGCGGAACCGCGGCCGTACAGTGCACGTGTCGGTGGCAGTGTCGGTGTTTTGACTCGGCTCTCTTGGGATAGTTTTGTAATTTCGTGTATGGATCAAAATGTAAACATAGGGTTTTCCTATTTATAAATAGGAGAGCTCAAAACCAAATTAGGTGTGCCTCTTTTAGGGTGCCCTTTCTTAGGATGCCTCTTTTCATTTTTTATTCCTCTTTTTTATATTCTAGATCTAAATTTTAAATTCAATTGTAATGCATTCTTAAGAGGTCATCAATAAAGTAAGTCTTTTATTATCTCGCATTCTTCTTATCTGCAATTTATTATCTGCACTTTTATTTGTTCCTTATTTATCTGCAATTTAGGTCATCAATAAAAATAAAAAAATGAATTTTATTGTTATCTTCCTAATGAGTGAGTAATTCCTCACTTGTTAGGGGTAGGAAAGGGAAGGTTTAAGAGAAGGAAATCTCTCTCACTCCTTTCTTTACCCAAATAATTTTAATACGGACTCTCTTTAAATCAACCATAATCCGCTCACTACGGCACTCTATCCTACATGATAGCAGTGATTCCCTAGTTAGACCGGTTGTAGTTGAATTAACCGGAAGATAGGGCTAAGAGCCAAGAACGGACGGACAAGGACCAAAAGGAAGAAACTAAGTTTTTTCCTAGTCGTGCTAATCCCCGTTATTGCCGATTACCCTAACACCTTTATTCACAATTAAGGCATTGAAAGAAGCGAAAAGATCCCTATTTCAAACTGACCTAATCCTAACCCTAGCAAGCCTTTTTATCAACTTATTCTCATTCATAGATCTTAAAACAAAACCTATCCAATTACCGGATTTAACTCGTTAGAACATAAAGAAAAGGATTCCGTCTCCCTGTGGATCGACCCGTACTCAACCGGCTAGCTACCAAGCGACACCGTCTTGATTGTGGTAAAATTAAACACAGAAAATCTCTACCAATCAAATAGCGTCGTTGCCGGGGAGACGGTAGTTTATTTCTTTGTGTAATTTCGGGTTAATTAAAAAAATTTAAAATTATAAAAATTAAAAAATTAAAAAAAATCATCTTGTTATTTTTGAAAGGTTTTTGTGCAAGTGTGCAGGCTTGGTGCAAACTCTGTTTCAGATCTGGAGCAGATTCAGTGAACAAATCAATATTCAGGAGATCTAGACAGAAAGAGGAAAACAAACTCAGCACAGGGAACAATTTTGAAGCAGTCAAACGTCTGAACAGCCATGGAACTGCGGCATAATCGACAGTTTGACCGTGGAACCGCGGTCAAAAGGTTGACATCAGCAACTCAAAAATCTCTGTGAGTATCTCATTTCTCATCTCCTCTCCTCTGCACTCCACTGAAAAAAATTTTCTGCAGGTTTCTTTGCACATATTCTCTTTCTCCTATCCAATAAATTGTTTTTTGTGCAGAATTCTTTGCGCTGTCAAATAAAAAATTTTTGCAAGTGTTTTAGATTTTTGATGTGTTACTGATTTGCATAATTAATACGGAATCTAAGAGGCTATAACACCAATTAAGATTGGGTGGGGATTTCATTACCCTTCCTAAGACCCCAAAAATCACTAAAAAGCATATGCATCACCCTTGAGTTAATTAAAAAATATCTAAAATCAGCCAATTAAGGACTGTCGTGCTCATTAGGACAGAGAAAGGTTTTGGGCATTCAATTGTTTATCTAAACTTGACTTTGTGGTGCCTAGGCTAGACAAGTGAGAAAGGTAATTTTAAAAGGCCCGTCTCACGGTGATTCGTGAGCGGAACCCTCCTTTCTTCATTTGTGCTTACCTGGCCACAATTGGCAGTTAAGAGACGATTTGAGGGATATCTCACAACTTGTCACTTTGGAACAATTAAGAGCAGTCTAGTGGACTTAGAACACCATAGCTCTAGGTTTGGTTGTGCATGTTTTAACTGTGACTGTTTGAAGTAAGTCCGTATACATTCTTGCAAAACTTTTTCAAAAATTTCTAAACTCCAAAAACAAACAATTTTTTTTTACAAAAAAAAAATCACATTCTTTTTCTTCTCCTTTCTCTCATTACATCATGGGTACCCCACTTCGCAAAACTCTTGCCGAACTTTGATACCCACAACCAGACATTACTTCCTACGATTCTTATTTTGGTCGAATTTTGAATGACCCTTCCATGCCCAAAATTTCTTTGAAAGATCGGATAGATGCGTCTAGGACAACCAATTGGACTCCGCAATCCACCTTGTATCAACCATTTCAACCTTCACCACTTTCTTACGTTGATACTCCTTTTTCGAATCCTGTTGTAACTCCGAAACCCATGTCTATTGCTGAACATATTGAACAATCTCGTAACCGATCTTTCACTCCTTTCACCAATGCGAATTCTTTGGATCAACAATTCCATTCACCTTCTTATCCGTATTTTGATCCTACCCCTGTCCAACCATTCTATTCCTATCCATCCTACCCAACTTTTACACCTTCTCTGGACATTGCTTCTACACGACCATTTGGGAGTTTTCAGTATCAAAACAAATTTGAATCTTTTACTGAAACTCCTTAATAACCCATGTCTAGTCTGGAACAGTCGTTGGAAGACTTTAGGGTAGCATCATGCCAACAGATGATGGATCTGAATGCGTCCATGACCGCCCTCATAGAACCTAGTGACCCGGTAGCTGGTTTCCAACTAGCTCCAAATTTTCCAATGTATGATGAGGCGGTTGGACAGATTGAGAATTTGAGTGGTGAGAGTGAGTTGTACACCCTTCCAAATCAAACCTACCCATCCCTAATTGTGTAGGGTTCCTAGGCACCCCAAGGAGGTCTCACAAGGCATCGAACATGCCATATTAAAAATTTACGGTGCCTACAAACCCTAAACTACGGATCGTCGGCTAGATGTCTAGGCGAAAAACTAACTAGTTAACACTTAACTAAAAGTTTAACGGAAATACAACCTTTGTAGATCCGGTGCTCCACCTCCATAGCTCCGCAATGAGGTCCTCTCCGCTGTCCAAATCAAATCCGGGCTCTAGAGTCGGCTTCGTCGGAGAAAAAGGGAGCTAGGTCGTCGATGTCCATGCCGAAGATGATCTACGTCGAGGCATCGCTAGATCAAGCTCACAACTTCACCAAGTCAAGAAACTTGTGAAGTAAACACACTCTACTACTTGGCAAGAGGTAGAGGATGAAGAAATAGGAAGTGGGTAGACTTTAGTTTTGGATTTCTCACTCCTTTCCAACAATCACCATTGATGGAGCTTGGTTTTCTTCACTTGAAGAATGAAGAAGATGAAGAAGAATATTATGATAAGTTAATTAAAAACCATAGAAAAATCAAAACTTATCATAATGTTAACTAGAGTTAAGTGTAGAGAATCAATCATGGTTAGTGGGAATGGTTAGGGTTAAGGATGAGATAAGAATGGTTGACTTGATCAAAGATTCATGAAGCTTCAACTAAACTCCAAATTAAGCCACCATTCTTTTCTCCTCTTTTCCAAAATGAATAAACAAATAAATAAATGAATAAATAAAGGAAATGAAACCCTAACCATTCTTTTAACCATGGTTTAATTCTTTGCACTTAACCAAGTAATCATGTATCATCAAACATGATACAATCAAATGCACAAAATCATATCGCATATGTAATGCGCACACCCGAGTGAGAAAATCCATTTAAAGTGAACCAATACTAGTTAATGCAAAGTAATATATCAAATATATAATTATACATTAAATCATTAAATCAACACTTGATTCAATGATCCGGTCATGTCGCACACAACCGACTAGTATACAATGTATCGGCTTATCGAATCAACGCTTGAATCGATAACTAGGTTATATCGCATACAACCAATCGATACATTCATCGCGAGAATGGAATACGGTATCACATACTCGCATTATTCTCGGTCCCGCACATATCTCATATGCGCTCCTATTTCGTTTTGCTTGAGCCAGGAAACCTCTGTGTAGGACTCTAAAGACTCGTCAATACGCCGGCAGCGGATGATGATCATATCAAACACCCACAAGCCGCAAGCGGTCTGCTAAACGTAACGGCCACCCGGGTATTGAGCGATCTGAAGATCGACGAGCAAGCCCGCTCACACTCCAGTGAATCCGACCAGTAACACTACCGTACAGTCCGGTCTGATCGTCTGATATGTCGCATATCTCGCCTAGGGGTGGTAAACGTCAGACCCCAATAGCTCAATAAGTCATGTCGATATGAGGTCTATAACTGTTCGAGAAACTACTGGTAACACTTACCAGTAAATCTCAGCAACCCTGGCCAGGGATTTCCTGTTATAGCCAATCGAACACAGCGCAACATCAACCCACTATACCGGGAGAGACGAATCCCCTCCTATCGCTCATTGCCTCCATGTGACTCGGGACTGTACCTAAAAACCACTGTTTTGCACGCCCTCTTGGACGTGGTAAGATGGAAATCAAAGCACAGTGGGAACCACACAAGACTCTATGACGATCTCGGGTCAACAGACTACTCTGTACCAGTGTCACCAGAGAACTGCCATCTGACGTGAGGTATAATACCATCTGGGAGTTCTCGGCGAGTCCGTCCAGTGTACCCAGTCTCTACTGAGCACCCGTATATCATCTCTGATGTCAAACACCGATGGATATGGGATCATCCATCGCCCATCTGTATGGGTCGAGAAGGTATACACTAGTCTACTCTGGTATATTGATGCCCCGTCTCGATACACCCATGACTAGGGACTTTGAAGGATGTACTTATGGACTACCATGTCCCCACTAGTATGATCCGCATCATAGTCCAGGCAGTCAAGTACAGATCCTAAGGGCTTTACCAACATGTAACAGAGAGACAATCAGTATACACGTTAAGGTAAAGTTCAACCAGATAGCATACTATCATGTCGAGCAAGAAAGTCCTCCCTATATACGTCCCAGCATCCACTACAATATACATCCTATGTACAGTAATGGCCTCTAGGGCATACATATAACTAACAATCTTTCACTTGCACTAGGGCCATCTGATAGCAGTGGTTGTAGTATCTCATACTCAACCATCCCATAAAAGTCTCTCTCTGGGAACAGGCCTTTGTGAGTGGATCCGCTGTGTTGTCCTCTGAGTCTACTCTCCAAGTCTCGATCACCCTGGAGATCAACCATCTCCATGATCAAGTGATACTGCCTTAGAATATGTCTGGATCACTGATGGGACCGGCGTTCCTTGGCATAAGCCACAACTCCATTGTCACACAATGGAAGGAACATAGTTCATCTCATGAACCAATATACACCCAAACAGCCTCTTTGGTAGCATCTTAAGTAGCGATGTATCGAGCCTTTATCGTCTAGTATGTCACGGTATTTATCTTGGAACTCTTCCAACATACCGTCCCTTTACTGAGGGTAAAGACAAAGCCTGCGACTGACATTCAGTCGTCTTTATCACCCTGGAACACTTCCAGTGATTCTCCCCAGGACCAATTGATACCATCTCACTATAACTAGTGAGAATCCTAACATCCAATTAGATCTATCTCATAGATCCAAAACGCAGGATTTAGGAGGTATCACTTTGATCCTTTATGGAGAATTCTGGTGATAAGCGGAGATTGACCGAGCGTAGCATAGGAAACTCCTTCCCTATCAAGAGTATGTCATCCACGTACTCTACGAGAATCGTCACAATACTCCCTACTACCTTTTTGTTTATACAAGATTCATCTACCATTTTGATGATGTCAACTTCTTTGACTAATCCATCAAAACAGATGTTCCAACTCCGCGATGCCTGCTTTATCCTATAAAGCATCTTGCACACGTTTCCGCTGCTCCCACTGTCTACGAAGCCCTCTGGCTGTGTACTTATAGACGCACTCTTCTAAAACATCATTTATAAAAGCAGTCATGACACCCAATCACCAGATATCGTAGTCATGGTATGTAGCCGTGACAAGTGATCTGGATGGACTTAAGCATAGCTCCTTAGAAAAGGTTTCATCATTATCCATGCCTGGTTGATGACGAAAACCTTTAACAAGTCTAGCTTTGAAAGTCTCAACTTTTCCATCTACACCAAGTAATCTTCTCAAGATATACTTGCTTCTGATGGGGATTTAACCCTTCAGATATAGAAACCAAAGTCCATACTTTGTCGGTGTATAAGGATTCCATCTCAGATCACTAAGCATCCAGCCATTCTTATAGAGTCTTACTCCTGATGGCCAGCTCGAACTTAGTTGGGTCATCATCTCATGATGCAATCCTCGCTCCCACTGTCATAAAGAAACCGAAGTATCTCTCAGGCGGGTGAGGAACCCTACTAGATCGGCGGAGAGGCTGAGGTTATTTGGTTTCTACTGAATCCTCTGGTTGTACCAAATCATCTGCTGCAGTTTGTATAGCTGGAACACTTCCAGTTCTACATTACAGACCTTGCCTCGAGCTTGTCCGAATTTTGCTTTTAGACATAGGCCGGACAACTCCAAATCTTAACTAGCTTAAGACATGGGCTCTTCCCTTTCCATATCACATATGAAGCGGTAGGCAACTGATTTGATTGGAACCCTATTCAATAGGTATGCAGCTTCTCAAGTGCATAACTCCCAAAAGGAAAAAGGTAACTCAGTAGTACTCATCATGGAGCACACCTTATCATATAGGGTGTTATTGCTCCGCCCCGATATACCATCATACTATGGTGTATACGGAGGAATAATGCTGAGAGAGAATCTCATTCTCCTTTAGAATAGTCCAGGAATTCCGTGCTCAAGTATTCTCCTCCTTGATCTCATCATAGGACATAATACTTATACCCGTATTTTGGTTCTCTACTTCTAACTTATATTTTGTGAATATCTCAAAAGGTTCGGACTTGTGTTTCAACAGGAACATATGTCTGAATCTAAAGAGATTATCAGAGAATGTAATGAAGTATAAAGAACCAGTCCTGGCATGTGTAGACAGGGGACTTTTACATACATCAACATGTATCATCCCAAGAGTTTACTAACTCTTTCTCTGTTTCCAATAAACAGAGCTATGGTCATCTTATCTTTGTGACATGACTGGCGAGTTTCACAAGACGTAAATTCAAACTAATTTAAATATGCATCTAAATGTAACTCTAGCTAGTTGGGTCGCATTGATATGACCTAGTCTACAATACCTCAAGAAGGATTTGTTCATATCTGAACTCTTCCTCTTGTGTGTGTTCTGTATACTAAGAACTGTAGTTTGATTTAGAACATCAATGCTTTTAGATAACGTGCCTGAACCGATCAACTTTTGATATAGGAAATGTTCAAAACATTATCCATCTATACAAAATTTTATCGTTTCTTTACTAATAAAGAGACAGATATGATTTTGTATATCAGGTTCGGTATCTAATAACATTCGTTCAGAATCAATGTATCGGTAATACAGGGTGACAGTGACCGACAGACTTGGCTGCAACTCTTGCCCCGTTTTCTGCCTCATGAAACTTATCACCTGTTCTCAGTTCTCTACCTATTTGTAGCCCTATGTAACAGATTACATATCTGGGATCCTGATCTGGTATCACATACCCAGGACGTAGAGGATACAGAGAAATAGTTCTTTATAATGAACACACCCGAAGATGATGCATCAGCATGCACTCTCTTCGTTTGGGCGGCACGGGAATTCTGGTAATCCCTATTTTCCTGCTCTGTCTTATAACAATTATAAGTTGGAGCGGGACCAACGTTCCCCAGCTCAGTATAACAAGCGGGTTCGGTCAATAATCCGTATTATTATCTTGATTAAGGCGTGATATGGTCGCTACCTGGAGAGAGAGAGAAGAAAACACTCAGCGTGCGCTCTTTCAAGAATAGATTGGTTATTATTTTATCTAATCAGGATGGCTCCCACTGCTTTTTATCAAATCTTCCTTCAAACCCTAAAAGGAAAGACTAGCCGGGATTAATTACACACTACAAGTTCGCCAATCTTTCAGCCAGGCCAGTGTCGGTACTTTGAGGGAGCTCCCCCGTGCTTTCGCACGAACCTAATTACAGTAAACCTCGTTTTCCCAGAGGCGTAACCCCGTTGACACCTTTCTAAACACCTACTTGATCGGCTAATTGTAATGTATAAAACTCTCCCAGGAGTAACTCTTACTCGCAGCGGGTATCGGGATCCAACTATCTCATAGAAGGTATGCAATCTCATTGCAAATTTCAACACTTGAAATTCCCGATAATATTTTGCCCCGAACGATCTATGACCTTGACAAGGTCAACAAACCATAGACCGCAAGTCAAGTTCAACCCGTCATTTCTTGATTGAATCAAACCCACCCGCACGACCCTTGACAAGGTCAACAAGGCCGCACGACTACCCTAACCCAATCTGCACATATGCATAAGCAGATAAATACTGGTTAGCTACCGCACACTGCGCCTTGACAAGGTCAACAAACGCAGCATGAATACTAAACATGATTTATCTGAAATGACGGAGGGCTACGACAGGTTTTTCTGAAAACCTATTGCGTAATGAACTTGATATCGTTGTAGGATCGAATGAATTTTGAAATGGAGTGTTTTTGAGGCTTTTCTAGTTTTGCTAAAGGAGTCACTCCCGGTGAAGGGATCGTCGGTCCTTTCCTCGTCGAATGAGGTGCGGGATATATCATATATATCACTGTGCAAAGCAAAAACTCTTAAAAGCAATCAAAAGACAAACCGAGTGTGTAGCATCTGCCAGTTATTGCTAAAGGAGTCACTCCCGGTGAAGGGATCTCGGTCCTTTCCTAATCGAATAAGGTGCAGGATATATCATATATATCTCTGTGCAAAGCAAGAACTGTAGCTACCTGTTTTATTTTGAAATTCAATTCTACAACATCTTAGGTTTCTTTTATTTCATTAATCACATTAATGAAGTCCCATCATTTAAATACCTAAATATCACAGATAAATACGACGTACACTTATGCCATCCGCATTCGCCTCGATGTCCCCTCGTGCACCGTTAGGTTAGGTAACTAACGGCAGAGCGGGGCAGGGCTAGCGCGGGTGTAAAACATAAGTAACATCTATATAATATATCATATATACTATATACTGTATCTATCACAGAACATCTCATGATCACATCACAGATATCGCAGCAGAAGAATCATATGAAATATTGGATATACTAGGACGTCCGTGTTTTCAATACGAGCCAGTATAAAACACGGATTCCACGGTCGTGATGAATAGCCAAACCCACACCCCTAGACCCCTATGAGAGCGGCAAGCAACCCTACCAATTCTGGAGTTAGGAGACCCGGACTCGACTCCTCGAGTTGGTCTCCCACTGGACCCCAGAACCCGGTTACTTGTGCTCCCCTCCTTGGGTCTATTCTAGTGCGGAAAAGTAAATAATATACAAAGGGTGACAACTTCCGCAACCTGGAAGTGCCCCCAATAAAAGAATATTACATACAAGTTTTTACATGAATGAAAATGAAAAACACTCATCTCACATAAAAAACCCCGGCTATTCAAACACGACGATCCAATATAACATATCCAGCAACACATAACATCACATGTCATCAACGTAAGTAAATATGTCCATCCCAATTGTCGTTGACATATAGCAACGAGACCGGCGATATCACATATTACACTTACGGTCACAGAAAAGAAAGTGTAAAACTACAACAGTTGGAATCCGCAACCATCTCAGACATTGCATGCCTGACCAAATGAATTACTTAGACATCGCATGCCTAACAATTATAAACCCCGCATTTTAGTCTCATTATCGAAAACACTTTTCAATATCAAGTCGGGCAATTCAACAGGATTCCCGACAATTTGATCGAATGCTCGTCGCAAACTTCAGTAGGCGGCCGCACCCCCGATACCGTCGACGAAGTGCACCAAGGCGGAACACCGCTGCCGCGAGCACCCGAACGGATGCTTTCGGCGACGGGGTTCTCCTACAGTCACTTGGTCGGGGCTATGGAGTGTAGCTGTCTATTAAGTTTACCCGGCGAGTATCTGCGTACGCTACGTGATTGCGACGGACTTTTGATCACATCAAAATTCCGTGGCAACCGATCAAGTGAGACTAAACTGCTATGTTTATAACATTCATTCAGTTATCTCATAACTTGTTGTGAATTCCAATTATTGTATCCCATTCCAGATAAACAGAAAATGTTAAACTTTTCGATCGAACATTCTAACACCCAAGCTTTCCCGATACAGATCAACACATGAAACTAGTCTAACAACATTCAGTTCGTACCTCAGTACCAACGGTCCAGCCGTAGAAGGGTCAAGCCAACGCCTCACATGTGGCACGCCGTACTGCCCCAAACCCGAAGGTTCAAAGGGCAGTTCAAGACGGTCACATAATCGAGTTAAGGTTTGTTGTCTTCTAGAGGGACCATCGCGTTACTTGCACTACTTAGAACGTCGTTAAACTACGGAAAAATCTAACACATGGAAATTTCCCGACAGGGGAAAAGTTGGGTATTTATATCCGGTCGAACTTTTTAACATATTCTCAAATTTATCCGGAAAGCCAAATAGACAAAATTTGATATCCCGATCGAAACACCGAATCCCCAAATCAACTCAGAAAAATTCAACTCTTGAAAAAATATTAAAAATACCCAGGAAGACCAACACTGGAAACTAGGAGTTACTGTGTAAACTTCGTCTCACAAAACGACAAAACGGCCGCGTTTCCGCCGCACGAGCCATGCTCGTGCCGCGGAAGCGATGCGCTTTAAAGGAATTAGGGCTACGAATTGCACAGTTACTCTTAGATTTTCCTGCATGTTTTTCTGGATATTTTTAATACTGAAAAATCCCTGTTTTTAAAAAATGGACAGAGAGCAATATTGGTTCGGGGTTTCGGGTTCGTTCGGACTTCAATTTCCGTCTGGACTTTGCCTAAGGCTCTAGCTAGGCTCTGATACTACTGTAGGGTTCCTAGGCACCCCAAGGAGGTCTCACAAGGCATCGAACATGCCATATTAAAAATTTACGGTGCCTACAAACCCTAAACTACGGATCGTCGGCTAGATGTCTAGACGAAAAACTAACTAGTTAACACTTAACTAAAAGTTTAACGGAAATACAACCTTTGTAGATCCGGTGCTCCACCTCCATAGCTCCGCAACGAGGTCCTCTCCGCTGTCCAAATCAAATCCGGGCTCTAGAGTCGGCTTCGTCGGAGAAAAAGGGAGCTAGGTCGTCGATGTCCATGCCGAAGATGATCTACGTCGAGGCATCGCTAGATCAAGCTCACAACTTCACCAAGTCAAGAAACTTGTGAAGTAAACACACTCTACTACTTGGCAAGAGGTAGAGGATGAAGAAATAGGAAGTGGGTAGACTTTAGTTTTGGATTTCTCACTCCTTTCCAACAATCACCATTGATGGAGCTTGGTTTTCTTCACTTGAAGAATGAAGAAGATGAAGAAGAATATTATGATAAGTTAATTAAAAACCATAGAAAAATCAAAACTTATCATAATGTTAACTAGAGTTAAGTGTAGAGAATCAATCATGGTTAGTGGGAATGGTTAGGGTTAAGGATGAGATAAGAATGGTTGACTTGATCAAAGATTCATGAAGCTTCAACTAAATTCCAAATTAAGCCACCATTCTTTTCTCCTCTTTTCCAAAATGAATAAACAAATAAATAAATGAATAAATAAAGGAAATGAAACCCTAACCATTCTTTTAACCATGGTTTAATTCTTTGCACTTAACCAAGTAATCATGTATCATCAAACATGATACAATCAAATGCACAAAATCATATCGCATATGTAATGCGCACACCCGAGTGAGAAAATCCATTTAAAGTGAACCAATACTAGTTAATGCAAAGTAATATATCAAATATATAATTATACATTAAATCATTAAATCAACACTTGATTCAATGATCCGGTCATGTCGCACACAACCGACTAGTATACAATGTATCGGCTTATCGAATCAACGCTTGAATCAATAACTAGGTTATATCGCATACAACCATTCGATACATTCATCGCGAGAATGGAATACGGTATCACATACTCGCATTATTCTCGGTCCCGCACATATCTCATATGCGCTCCTATTTCGTTTTGCTTGAGCCAAGAAACCTCTGTGTAGGACTCTAAAGACTCGTCAATACGCCGGCAGCGGATGATGATCATATCAAACACCCACAAGCCGCAAGCGGTCTGCTAAACGTAACGGCCACCCGGGTATTGAGCGATCTGAAGATCGACGAGCAAGCCCGCTCACACTCCAGTGAATCCGACCAGTAACACTACCGTACAGTCCGGTCTGATCGTCTGATATGTCGCATATCTCGCCTAGGGGTGGTAAACGTCAGACCCCAATAGCTCAATAAGTCGTGTCGATATGAGGTCTATAACTGTTCGAGAAACTACTGGTAACACTTACCAGTAAATCTCAGCAACCCTGGCCAGGGATTTCCTGTTATAGCCAATCGAACACAGCGCAACATCAACCCCCTATACCGGGAGAGACGAATCCCCTCCTATCGCTCATTGCCTCCATGTGACTCGGGACTGTACCCAAAAACCACCGTTTTGCACGCCCTCTTGGACGTGGTAAGATGGAAATCAAAGCACAGTGGGAACCACACAAGACTCTATGACGATCTCGGGTCAACAGACTACTCTGTACCAGTGTCACCAGAGAACTGCCATCTGACGTGAGGTATAATACCATCTGGGAGTTCTCGGCGAGTCCGTCCAGTGTACCCAGTCTCTACTGAGCACCCGTATATCATCTCTGATGTCAACCACCGATGGATATGGGATCATCCATCGCCCATCTGTATGGGTCGAGAAGGTATACGCTAGTCTACTCTGGTATATCGATGCCCCGTCTCGATACACCCACGACTAGGGACTTTGAAGGATGTACTTATGGACTACCATGTCCCCACTAGTATGATCCGCATCATAGTCCAGGCAGTCAAGTACAGATCCTAAGGGCTTTACCAACATGTAACAGAGAGATAATCAGTATACACGTTAAGGTAAAGTTCAACCAGATAGCATACTATCATGTCGAGCAAGAAAGTCCTCCCTATATACGTCCCAGCATCCACTACAATATACATCCTATGTACAGTAATGGCCTCTAGGGCATACATATAACTAACAAATTGAATCCCACAACTCCGGTTTTGAATGTCTATCAAGTGTTCCAAATGATTTACCAGTTGAAGATAAAACGTTTAATGAATTGTGCGAATTTGTAGTGTTTGATTTACCTGATTGTGAAGGGTCTCATTCGAGTGAAACTATCACCAATCCTTTTGACCTCTACACCTCCACTCTAGAACCTAAATTGATTGATATCCATGCTTTTGTTCAGCTCTCTGAGAAAATTAATTTTCACTTGATTAAGGATATTGACGCTGGGAATATTTTGGATGATGAACCCGTAGATTTGATTGAATTTTTCTCTCCAATTCATCATTCCGAGTCATTAAATGTTTCTCTAGAATTTCATATGCGTCTTGTTTTTGATGAGAATTGCATGGATAAGCTAAATTTTGAGGAGAGTGTTGAGGAAATTATTGAGGATGAAGCAGTTGTACTTGAGGAGTCAGATTTTCCAATTCATTATATCCCTTTCATTGACTGCGGACACCCTCATGAATCTTTAACTGATACCCTTTCTCAATCACTTCTCTCCATCCTCGCTCCGACCTTGCAAGAAACTGTTACACTTTCATTTTCAATGTCTGGTTTACCAAGTTCGACGTACCCATGTTTTCTCACGAATCTTAAGGGATTTGACCTCATTTCTCGGTGGGTTGATAGATTAGCACAATCACTTTTTACAGATCGGTCATTCCAAATTGTGCTAATTTATACACTACATCTCCACCCTCAGGTTCGTATTCAACTTCTTTCTCCCACTTTCTCTGGTTCTTCTTCTAATCTTCCTTTAATGATAGAGAGTGTTAATGAATCACAATCCGATATTTTGAGTTCGATAATTCTTGGAAAACAAATTGATTTAGACTCTTTTGAGAATAAGATAGATGAACCTTACGAGTGTCCTACCTCCATAATTTTTGAAAAATCAAGTGTGTTGAATTCTGGCGCGACACTTATTGACATTGAAACGTTCAATCGGACCATCGATGAAAGTTTCGAAGATATTTTCGCTGACGAACTCGCATTCCTAAACGACACGGATTTTGTGATTAATCAGCCTCCACCTGAAGAAGTCGAACCACCACCATTTCTTCTTATCCCATACGAGAATGTGAACATTCTTCTCATTCCTAATCATCCACATTCTCGTTTCCGTTCACCATTATTGTTTCGTCTCTACAAATCGAGACGTAAACCTTTTCCATTACACCACTTATCTTTACCCCATTTCTTCCTGACTCTATACAACATGTTCTTTCACCAACCACCGCTTTATAACGATAAAAAATTTGAATGGTTGGTGCTAACCTTTGATCTGTGTAAGGCCTTGTATAGCTTGATATTGTGTTTTTCTCCCTCCTAACTCTGAACTTTAACGCTTAAACAGTGGAAACACTGTTTCACTTAAGTTTGGGGGGACCTTTTTTTGTGTGTGTGTATATATATATATATATATATATATATATATATATATATATTTTTGGTTTGCGTTTTGTTTTGTTTAAAATTTTCTTTTAGGAAGCGCCGACAATTTTGACCCTCTTAGTGTAGCCTGACAGTGAGGGCACTGTCAAGTTTAAGTTTGGGGGTGTGCTCGGTAAGATTTCTACCTTCGCATTCATGTGTAAATTTTGCATTTGCATACTTATTAAAACCCACAAAAATCGAAAAATTATCCAAAAATATAAAAACTTTTTGTACATATTTGTTTGCATATTTAATTCCGTATCTTATTTTTCTGCATAGCATCTTTCTAAAAAATAAATAAAAAAATAAAAAAATATGAAAAATTGAAAAATTTTAAAAATTATAAAAATTGAAAAGTTCAATTTTGGCCATATTTGACTCAAGTTTAACATGACGGTTGACTAGTTAGGAAAAACTAGATCCTAAACTTAGTATATTAAAAACCCTAAAAATAGCATTTCTTAAAGTTTAACTGTAGAAAATATATGTCCTTGTAGTTTATTTAGAAATAGGCAAATTTTGAGTTCAGTTCTTGGGCTAAATCGAAATAAGGAAAGAGTATTGAAAGCTCTATTTGAAGTATAAGTCTGAAAAATAATTCTGAACCTTAAGTCCAAATTCTGAAAATATATACCCTATTTTACGCACTTACACACATCTTGAAATTTGGGATAGTAGAGAATACCTTGAAATGCTCTTGTCTAAAATCCTTAGTATGAAGGAAAATAAAATAAAAGTATAAGAGGTGAATAAAGAGATAAAAAAAATGAACACTGGTTTTGTAATTACTGAATGCAGCATAAATAAAAAATATAGCGAGAGTGCTTTATCACCTAGTGCCTTAGACCAACTGGTTTGGGAGTCACTGCTAAGCCTTAGGTGTTGCTAGACGAGAAATTACGCCTAAATACGCAAGCACATTTTATAATCGGTCGTTTAGTACCTCAAGAAGTATTAACGGTCGCATTAAAGATGTGTGAGCAATTTCATCTAAAATTCACCAACTAAAAGTATTTTGGAGGATGGACAAGAGTATGATAGATTGAATTGAATTTCCAAGTGTAGGGGTGATAATTACACACATGTAGGGATATATAATTGGAGTTTGGAGGAGAGATAGGAATAAAAGACAGGGCTTATATTTTCAGTAGAGATGACAAAAATTCCTGAGTTAAGATTGCACCTTAGAAGGAAAACTTAGGAAATGTTGAAAGCTTTATAAACTGGCAAAACGTATATGATCTTAAGATAAATGAAAAGAAAGTGTGAAAAATACGGGTTAATAATTTCTAAGTTGAAGATGATAGAATTTCTTACTAGAATATCTGAATTGAAGAATTAGAGTGAATGGCCTAATTGATCGGATTTTGTGGATAGTATCTGCTGAAAACTCTCAGGAGACAACACTCCTCCTACTAGGGACACCTAGATGTTTAACGGCTTGTTGCACGAGCTCAGTGCAATCGCGTTCCCTGCGAAAGTGAGGTTAGGATTTTTTCAAGAATAAAATTGGTTTTGCTCGGGACGAGCAAAAGATAAGTTGGGGGTATTTGTTCATATCAGATTTTTGCATTTTTATACCGCCCATTCTTAATCACATTGCATATAAGTAGGTACTTTTGATCCATGTCTGCTAAATAGTTGCAGGTTACAGACTCTCAGCTCTTTACAGTGAAATTCATGAAAAGTCACAACAAATGTGGGACTACGACCAACAAACAGAGAAATACGGGTTTCCGCACACTATCCATATAATGCCGCCTACCAGTTCAAAGAACAAATGGAAAATCATTGAGCATTTCAATGCACAAAACACAAAGGCAGCACAAGATCCAAGACTTCAACGCGGAGCTCAAGGCAAGAGTCCATATCATTCTGCACTGTGGGAAATCTGGAAGGAGATTGAAGAGATTCTGAGAAACAAAGTGAATAAAACAGAAGATGAAAGCAACATGGAGAAACCCTGAAAAGATGGCCCCAGGATTCCACCAAACGGCCGCGGAACCGCGGCGAAATAGGCACTTCTGCCGCGGAACCGCAGCCGTGCAGTGCACGAGGCGGTGGCAGTGTCGGTGCTTTGACTTGGCTCTCTTGGGGTAGTTTTGTAATTTCTTGTATGGATCAGAATGTAAACCTAGAGTTTTCCTATCTATAAATAGGAGAGCTCAAAACCAAATTAGGTGTGCCTCTTTTAGTGTGCCTCTTTCTTAGGATGCCTCTCTTCATTTTTTATTCCTCTTTTTTATATTCTAGATCTATATTTTAAATTCAATTGTAATGCGTTCTTGAGAGGTCATCAATAAAGTAAATCTTTTATTATCTCGCATTCTTCTTATCTGCAATTTATTATCTGCACTTTTATTTGTTCTTTATTTATCTGCAATTTAGGTCATCAATAAAAATAAAAAATGAAAGGGAGAAACTATTATCTGCTATCTTTATTTAGCTCTTCTTTATTTATTATCTGCTATCTTTTATTTGTTATCTTCCTAATGAGTGAGTAATTCCTCACTTGTTAGGGGTAGGAAAGGGAAGGTTTAAGTGAACGAAATCTCTCTCATTCCTTTCTTTGCCCAAATAATTTTAATATGGACTCCCTTTAAATCAACTATAATCCGCTCACTACGGCACCCTATCCTACATGATAGCGGTGATTCCATAGTTAGACCGGTTGTGGTTGAATTAACCGGAGGTTAGGGCTAAGAGCCAAGAACGGACGGACAAGGACCAAAAGGAAGAAACTAAGTTTCTTCCTAATCGTGCTAATCCCCGTTGTTGCCGATTACCCTAACACCTTTATTCACAATTAAGGCATTGAAAGAAGAGAGAAGATCCATATTTCGAACTGACCTAATCCTAACCCTAGCAAGCCTTTTTATCAACTTATTCTTATTCATAGATCTTAAAACAAAACCTGTCCAATTACCGGATTTAACTCGTTAGAACATAAAGAAAAGGATTTCGTCTCCCTGTGGATCAACCCGTACTCAACCGGCTAGCTACCAAGCGACACCGTCTTGATTGCGGTAAAATTAAACACAGAAAATCTCTACCAATCTGTCAGCTAGCTCCTTAGTAAGCTTGGATAATGCATCTGTCTTGCTATTTTCCAGACGCGGTATGCTTTCCAGGATGTAGAAGGGGATTTGCGTCAGTAGTTGCTGCACTCTCCTGCCATATTTTATCAACTCTGTTTTGCACTTCTGATAGTCGCCGTTTACTTGGCTAACGACCAGCTGGGAGTCTCCATATATGAGGAGGTTTTCGACTCCTATATCGACAGCGATCTTAAGACCCGCTATCAAAACTTCATATTCAGCCTCGTTGTTTGTTCTTGGCTCCGTTAATGAAAGGGCGAAACGCATTATCCCCCATGCGGAGTCACGAAGATGAGTCCCATCCCAGCATTAATGATAAGGGTGTTATGCTTCCGCTTCTTCATGGAAGATGCTCCATCGAAGTAGAGTTCCCATTGGACATTATTTTCTTCCTTCTCTCCTTCGAATGTGTCGAACGTGTGTTCATCTGGCAATTTGCAATTTAAGGAAGAATCGGCTGGTATCAGATGCTCGGCTAGAAAATCGGTGATGGCCTGGCTTTTCAATGCATTGAGGGGTCGATACGTTATCGAAAACTCCATCAAGAAGAGGGCCCATTTGGCAAGCCTTCCTGTTAGTATGGCCCTTGACATCAAATATTTGAGAGGATCTACTTTTGATATGAGATGGACCTCATGTACCAAGGCGTAGTGTCTGAGCTTTCTTATAGCAAATATCAGTGCCAGGCAGTGCTTTTCGATGGGGGAGTAGTTGTTTTCTTCCCCCAGGAGAACTCGACTCAAATAGTAGAGAGCTCTCTCCTTTCCCTAATCGTTCTCCTGTGCTCATAGCGCGCTTAGAGAACCTTCAAGGGCCATTGTGTACAGGATGAGGGGTTTTCCTTTAACCGAAGCGGTCAGTACCCGCGGGTTCTGCAGGTATTGCTTGATTTCGCCCAGTGCACTTTAGCATTTATGATCCCAAATGAACGGGGTCCCCTTCTTCATTAGATGGCTGTAGGGGCGGTATTTGCCGGAGAGGTTGGCTATGAACCGCCGGATATACGTGAGCTTTCCTTGGAGAGAACGCAGTTGTTTAAGAGTTCTCGGCATGGGCATCTCCATAATCGCCTTGATCTTTGATGGGTCTATTTCGATACCTCAGTGTCGTATGATGAATCCTAGGAATTTGCCTGAGGAGACTCCAAACGCACATTTCAGAGAATTCATCTTTAGATTGTATTTCCGAAGACGCTGGAACACTATGTTCAGTTGTTCCTAGTGCTCCTCATACAATTTGCTTTTCACCACAAGGTCGTCAATATAGCATTTGACAATCTCATGTATGAGGTCATCGAAGATCTTTGTTATGGCCCTCTGGTAGGTAGCACCAGCATTCTTCAGACTGAAGGGCATTGCCTTGTAGTAAAATATACCCAACGGGGTCTGGAAGGCGGTGTGCTTTTGGTCTTCAGTATGCATTTTTATTTGATTGTAGCCTGAAGATCCATACATGAAGGAGAAGACCTCATGAGTGGACGTGTTATCGATCATCGGCTCGGTAACAGGTACTGGGAAGTCATCCTTCGGACAATCTTTGTTAAGGTCTCGAAAGTCCACGCAGATGCGCACTGTCCCATTTTTCTTCATCACTAGAACAATGTTGGCAATCCAGTCGGGATACTGAAATTCTTGGATGAAGCCGGAGTCAATTAGTTTCTTGAATTCGGCATTGATACTCATCTCGAGTTCGAGCCCATTCTTCTTGGTGTCTGTTTGACTGGCTTAATGTCTGGCGATATAGCCAGTTTATGTACCGCTATTTCTAGATCTAGTCCCGGCATCTCGGAATCATTCCATGCGAAGCGGTCTTTATATTGCATAAGCATGTCCTTTAGTGTGGCAACCTGTTTTTTAGACAACAGCTCACTGACGAACATGGGTCTCGGCTCATTTTCCATGCCCAAGTCGATTTTCCTCAGGTTGTCTGCCGTGGTGTGTATCACATCTTCTAGATCTTTTGGTGCTGGTGGAAATTCTGAGATCACCTCCTCCCCGTCCTCATTTACGAAGCACTTGAAGAAGTTATCCATATTCTCGTGCTCTCCCTCCTTTGAGAGTGTTATCATGTGGCAAGTATGAGTTCGCTTCCATTCTTGGTGTTGAGCTGGTCCCGCCTTTGCAATATAGGTTCTCTTTGGCTCATGCTTTTGCGGTGGGTCACCCTCTAGCTGTCGGATAAAGCGAACCTGCCCTATTGATATTGGTCTTCGACCCGGTCTTTGAAGGTGAAGCAGTTTTCAAAGGGATGACCTATTTCTTAGTGATAGGAGCAATAATCCGGATGATGGACCTCGTTTATTTGTTCAGGATGCCGAAACTCTAGAAGCGTTATCATTTGATACTTCATGACAAGGTTGAATATTTTCCTTGTCTTGTCTTGAGGGAAAAAGTATTCCCGAACCATCTTCTTGATAAAGGACAGGTTCCAACCATGTTTTTCTTGATAGCGCGGCTTCTTAGATATACCCAGTTGTTTACGAACGTTTTTTGCGCTCGTTGTTCTGTTTTTGTCTCTTTTTCAGGATTTTTCTTTCTTGCAAGGACATCCAACGAGCTGGGGATGGAGGGCGTTATAGTCTTCTTTCTCTACGGACTACTGGTTGAGGTGTTGCATCCTGGCCTTTTGATAAATAGCCATTTCGTGACTGTGGTTATCCTGAATCTTTTGACAAGCTTCTTTTACTAGCTTGTCAACTTGTTCTTCGAACAATGGACTTAATGTTCTTAGAGCGAGATCTTGTTCTGTTTCAACGTCATGGCTATTTGAAAGAGCGTTCACTTCTTCACCAGAACTGTTTATGATGCGGCAGCCATGAAATCGCTCACGGGACTTGGATTGAATGTATCCGAGCCCAGTTGTCTCCATCTTCCTGTTGGGCATCTTTTGCTGAGTCCCGGGAATGTCCCAAATCTTGTTGTAGAACTGGCTTTGTCGAGCGGTTTGTTTGAAGGGTACACCTTGGCATCTTAACAACCTTTTCAATCTCTCTGCGTAATATCTGGGCAAACGAATTGGTTGAAGCCTGTCAAGCGCAAAATCGGCGCCATGCCAGACTTCTTTTTCCATTTTGGTCTCCGTAGATTGATAGAAGAGGATCGCCTTTTCACCTCTTTGCCTGGGAGGGATGTAGAAAGTCTGCAGCTCTTGTACGCAGTATGTATCAAGCGCATCAAGTTCTTTATAATGCCGTGGTGGAACCATGATGATTTGTAAACTCTGATCAACTCTAGTAATGGTTTGTGTTGACGGACGAGTGGAGAACAAGCATTGGTCTCGTCCTCAGAGTCACTGCCGAAGACCAAAATAGGAGTAGATAGTCTAGGCCTGTTGCATAGGGGTTGCCCCGAGTAGACTATTTCCTCATCTTCCTCGGTGTCACTCCCAAAGATAGGGATAGCGGCGATGGCTTTTTATTTATTCTCCGGCTTATGACATCTTTCCGTGTCTTTGAAGTTTGGTAGGAAGTACTTGGTGTCTTCATATTTTCTGACTTCGTTTACGGAGAATGGATTTAGCTCCCCCGTAACGGTGTATTCGAGGTCATCTTTGAAATACTTCATACACTGGTATTGTGTAGAAGAGATGATGTTGTACTCATGTAATGATGGCCGACCGAGCAGAGCGTTGTAGCAAGTCTTGGCGTCGATGACATGAAATTTGATGTCAGTGACGAGAATCCCAAAGCATAATGTCAATATTACGGACCCGAGCGTCCGTGATGACTGTGAGTTAAACCCGAAGATGGTAATTTTGTCCCGAGCCAGGTGCTGAACGTTCATGCATATCTCTTTCAGCACCTTTATGTTGAGAAGGTTGAAGAAGGACCCATTGTCAACCAGGATCTTCCCTATCTTGATGTCGTGGCAGTACCCGGTGACATATAGAGGACGGTTGTGCTCGCACATTCCGAGGAGGAGATCTTCATCGCCGAATGTAATGTCTGCTGTATGAACCTCTACCAGCTCGTCCTTCATCTTTTCTTCTGCAAGGAAAGTTTGGAACTGATCGGGCTCCTGTAATGCCCTGATCAGAGAATCTCTTACTTCTTTAGATAGGAGTAGAGCATCCAGTATGCTCAGTTATGAGGGTATCATCCTTAAATGCGTCAGGACATTGTAATCCACCTTATTTTTCTTAGGTGGGTCCTTGGCTGCGATCTCTTTAACGACTCTATCATCGAGGGCAATTTCCTTAGGGACCTTTTCCTTCCCCTTATCTTTTTTGCTCGAAACTTTGATTGTAGGCCCGAGGTTCTAATCAGGAAGCGTACGGTTACGCAGCTGAATATTCTTACAGTTCTTCTCCTCTTATTCTTTTCCAAAGGTGGATTCTTCGAAGAGAGGGCCGAGATTCATTTCTTCCTCAGAATCACTCCCGAATGTAAGAAATTGAGATTTTCCTTTTGTCGAACTGGTATCAACCATATGACAGTTGCTATCCATTCTTTCACGCTCGTCTGTCGCGCTTCTTTGCTGTCGATGGGTTTTGCACTTCATCCGCTTGAAGTGTTGTCGATGAGCAACGTATCCTTGCCACCACTTCTTGAAGGCATTTCACTCTTCGGTGGGGTGTGTGACCCTCCGATGGGATAAACAGCAGTTCGGATGTACATCCATTTCGTCAAGTCACATGATCCCGGGAGTGTTTTCTATGAGAAGAGGCAGCTTCATTCCCATTGACAGGGCTTTGGCGAACCTCTTCTCTGCTTTGATCCTCTTTTTGTTTGTAGTGGGTATGCTTTGGCTTGGTTGGAGTGCTTTACGACTCATCCATACCGCAGCACCTTCAGCCTGACGCCGATACTTGGCTTTTTCGTATATGGCCATTTCACGTTCTCGGTCAGTTTTGCTCTTTTGACGGGCTTCGTTTAGCAGCCTGTCAATTGGGTCTTCTGGCAATTCCGGGGATTTTGGCACCGATCCTAACCCCAGTTCCTCTGCGTTGCTTTTCGACGCCAAGGGATTTTCTTCATTATTTAACGACAAATGAGAAACCATGTGGCAACTTGCTACATAATCTTCGGTTTCTTCCGACAAGCCATTTCCCTCATCATCGTCACTATCTCCGTTCTCAAGTATATGGTTGAGAAACTCTTTGAGGGTGACTGGGGTCCACACCTTCTGATTGTACTCCTCCAGCTCGTCGATGTAATTTTGCAGGTCTGTGCGCTTGTCGTCGGGCTGCACGGACTTCTTGATCTTCTTCTTTCCCTTTGAAGACTTTGAAGGCTTGACCTGGGTGTTTTGCCCATCGTTAGTTGTTTTCGGTGTGGGACGTGGTTTCAGCATCCCCTCAATGATCTCGGGCACCAGTGGACTTTTTCCCCTAATCGCCGGACATGCTTGAAGTTCCTTCAGCATTCTTTTGGTTTTAGCTGAAAGGACAACTTTCCATGGAGCTTCTTCTACAAACGAACATGATGCCCACGGCGTATCCACCATTTTAGGAGCATGCCTCTATAGCGGGTTCACCCTCCAGTTCTTCGACAACGCGAATTTCCCTTGACAGTACTGGTCCTCGACCAAGTTCTTGAAGATGTAGCAATCCTCAATTTGATGGCTCACCATCTGTGATAGGAGCGGTTGTTGGGGTTGTTGACGTCACCGGGCTGCGGTGGACGTTTTGGGTCCGGCAGAGTGATGAGTTTGTTGCGCACTGCCAGTTCGAACAATCTCCTCATTTTATCACAGGGAAACGAGTAAGCTTGTCCTAGCTTCTCTTCCAGGAATTGGTGTGGGCGCGTGTTGTTTTAGCGAGCAACTAGTTTCAGGTCACTCGGTTGTTGTTGATTGTTGGCAACGAAGGCCGCTTTCGCTTTACCCTTTACATTCCGAGGGTCTATTTTTGAAGAGGAAGGTCCGTGGCCCATCTGGTCCATTTGGGACAACTTGTCGATCAATGCCTGGAAGGTAGCCGGTTTAAAGAACGTCATGAATTGGGATACAGTCGCCTGAGGATCGAGAGTCCTTCTGAACATGCCCACGGCAGGAGCTTCTTCGATGCGTTATTCACATTTTGACCATAGGTTCCTCCACCAGATCGCGTATTGAACCCAGATCTCTCCTGGCTTCACCCTGGCATTGATTAATGTTGTGATCGGAGTGCACTCGCTTGCGCTGGCGAACCACTGTGTGAACAACTATTCCATCTCCGTGAAGGTTTTTACGGATTCATTTGGGAACTCTGAGTACCATTCAAACGCCGTCTCTGACAGGCTGCCAATGAACTGGCGAAGGAGCAATTTGTCGTCGCCACCTGTATTTTCGCATAAAGATCTGAACTGAGCGACGTGCTGATGCGGATTGCCTGTTCCTTTGTACACATGGAATTTAGGGATCGTATATCCCGGCGGGTATTTTATTTTATCGTACCAGCCTGGGTACGGTCGTCCGATTCTGACGACTTGACCAGCCGCTTCACTTGCCTGATGAGCTCGTATTTGTTGAGCTATGTAATCGTCAAGGAAAGCTTTGGAGATAGTTTCCTCCCTGGCCACTGATAGCGCCGAAAGAGGGTTCGATGTTTCTCCTCTGTCATCCAAGATGACTATCGGTGGATCTTCGGCTGGATCACATTCCAACCATGTCTTGGAACAAGAGCGCCATCTGTTTTATATTAGCAGCTTGTTCCACAGCCTCCTTATCCTTTCTTTCTAGCATCCTTCGCCAGAACTCTGTATCGGTCTCCTGCTCCTGGCGTTGTTCAAACGCTGCTTCCGGGCTTTCTTTTTGTCCAGTGAGTGCTGCCATTTTCGTCAGCATTTCCTACAGCTTTTGTTGTTGCTCCTGATCTTTTGTCAATGACCGAGTTTACGGTCGATGACTCACGGAAGCATGGATATCCTCTTTCCCAGAAGCTATATAGACCGTATGGATGATCATGCCCCCAGACTTGGGCGTTTCGTTCCAGTGCCTTTGGAATTTGCCGCAAGCAGTGAGATTTTCTCCGGCCTCTTCCTTTTTTGGGAGGTTGAAGTTGAAGTTGAAGGAGCCATTGTAGTAGGCGCCTGTGTGAAAGAAGTCCCTCGCTGTATGGTGGAGGGATGACTTTTCTCTTGCCGAACCTTCATTTTCTCTAGTTGATGAAAGTAGTTCTTGTTGATCACAGAATCTTGGACTTTTCGCCAGACCCTATGGATTTGGGAGGACAGCCGCTGAGGGGGATGCTCCGGTTTTGCCTACGTTTTATTTTCAGCAGAAAGTGGAGATTTCTTCAACACCGCGGTTAGGGAGCTCTTCCTCACCCTCCTAAGTGGTTTAAAGCTGTTCCGGTCAGAACATCAACGTTAACTTCCACCATTGGAACTGGTGGGTTGAGTCCGGAGCGGGAGTTTCCCCCAGCTCTTCTCACTCGGCGCCAGTGGCAACATCGAGCATGCCTTGCCGATGGGAACACCTCAGTTATGGAAGCGGCTCCGTCGTGCCCCCTGCTTTGGTTAGGGGCTGCTGCTGGTGCCAGCCAGTCGAAGACCGACGTCCATTGAGAGAGAACTGTCAATCTTTAGAAGGCCGACTTTCTGGTAGGGGAAGCTCTTTTGATGACTTCGCCTGTAGAAGGAGTTGGCAGGACTATCCATTTTAGGATAGCCCCTTCAGGTATCGCGAGCCTCTTTGCGGGCCTACTTGAGCTTCGGCTCAGCCTGTTGAAGACTAAGGTGGCAGACTTGGACGACCCGTTGAGAGGGGCCGTGGTTGTTTCAAGTCAATTGAAAACCGACTTCTTGGGAGCTTCCTGTGATGGCACTGGGGCACTGAAGCTTGCTGGCGGGAGCATGGTCCCGAAGAACAATCCGGTAGTGGCTTGAGTCATCCGTCCCACCGGCATTAAAAAGATGGAGGCCGCATTGGGCCATATGTCACTCCTCCAGTTAGGGCGGAGCGAGAGTTGCTGTTGCAGTTGGTGCAGCTGGAAACCATTGATGTTCACTTCTTTCTGCACAGGAGCAAGACATCAAATCTTAATATCTCGAATCCAATGGCAACTATAGCAAACCGCGATTTTGTTCGCGAAAACGACACACGAAGTGTGGAGTGGAAAGAGGAAAAGGTCCCACCGGGCGTGCCAGAATCTGTTCACCGCCGAAAGACGCGATCGAGATGTTAGGAAGTCTGGCCTGAATTTTAGGGGCAGATGATATTTGGATTTATCCGTCCACCTCTCCGAAGATGCCAAGTTGATTTATGGCACCGTATATCGAAGGTTTGGATGGATGCGGCCGTTGTAGCAGTCTTCGTCAGATCCCCCCTCGTTTATGAGGGGGTTTTGATTGTAGGGACACTCTTCCCTGCTAGTGCAAGCCCCTGCAGTTAATTATGTTACCGCATCGCGATAACCACTTTCTCCTGCTCCAGAAGTTCACTTCGTGTCGTGTTTATTTGTTTAGGTTGCCCATGGATTGTATACGGAGACTAATTTATGTTGTCACCCGTAGGGCGTGGATTAGTCCAAATCCGTATTTCTTAGATTTGGCTTTTTTATTTAACGACCGTTAATCTATTTTGAGATTAAGATCGACTTAAACGTATGTGAGCATTTGAGGGCTCGATTTGTTTTCATTAAGGATACATTAGCCCAATTTGAGACAAAGATCTACTTAACAAGGTTTTAGGATCATTTTTGTTTCAGATCCAACAAGAAAGTATTTGGACTCTGTTGTTTTAGTTTAAGGTCGTTTCGGTCCATTATTGCCATTTTGGAGGCGAATTTCTAATTTGAGGACATCTCGGTCTGTTGATCACCATTTTGAAGGTGAGATTTTAGTTTAAAAACGTCTCGGTCCGTTGATTACCATTTTAGAGGTGAGATTTTAGTTTAAAGATGTCTCGGTCCATTGATCACCATTTTGGAGGTGAGATTTTAGTTTAAGAATGTCTCGGTCTGTTGATAACCATTTTGGAGGTGAGATTTTAGTTTAAGGACGTCTCGGTCCATTGTTAGTTTAAGGACGTTTCGATCCGTTGTTAGTTTAAGGACGCTTCGGTCCATTGTCCATCTTCCGTGCACGTGTATTTATTACATGACGGGATGAGAAACGATGATATGGGATGTATCCAGTTTGGGATGTGGTTTGATTTGGGATGTGCACGTCAGTTTAGGAAGTGCACCAAAAAGCAGTTGGTTGTCGGGACCCGTCACCTCTCTGAAGACGTTGAGAAATTACAACGACATGTATCAGAGTTGTAGGGAGATATACCCTTGATCCAATTCCCGTAATTGAGGGAAAATGGATTAATGGTAAACTCAGGAATCATTAGTCGTATTTTGAGACTAAGATTTCCTCAGGGGAATGTGGGACGAATATCATTTTGGGATATCATCAATTGGAAGATCGATAGTCGTATTTGGGACTAAGATCAGTTTGGGAAGTAGTGAGCACATGGGCTCGGTTGATCTGAATCAAAGAGTTTCTATTCTCAAGGGACCTAACCAACTTGGGCTTGGTCCACTCGGTTTTCTTTTTATTTGAAAAAGAGTTCTAAGCACTTGTTTGGGCTCAGTCCCCCATTTTTTGTGCAAAAAGTGTTGAGCACTTACGTAAGTTCTGACGCTCACATATAATTATGTGGGGTTTTCAGTCATAGGAATTATCCAATAAGTGTTAAATACTTTACCCTTTTCGTCTTTAAATGGAGTGCTAAACACTCTTTATGGCGCCCACGTGCGAAGTACGTAAGGAGCTAGACACCAAGCGCTGCCTAGTGAGTGCCAAGCACCTTTTTATTCTGTGGCGCCCACGTGAGAGCCACGAGAGGCGCTGGGCGCTGAGCGTCACCCACTGAGTGCTAAGCACTCCTGAGTTCTTTTGTAGCGCCCACGTAAGAGGCACATGGGGCGCTGGACGCTGAGCGCTACTCCCTGAGATCTTTTTATTCTGTGGAGCCCACGTGAGGGGCATGTAGGGCACTAGGCGCTGAGCTCCACTTAATGAGTGTTAGGCACTCTTGTAGCGCCCACGTAAGGAACACGTGGGGCGCTGGGTACTGAATTCTTCTTTTTTTTCTTGAATGATCCACAGGATCTTTATCTACTTTTATTTACCTAAAATTTCCAAGGAAAGAGTTCTTCTTCCTCGAGAATTTAATTCTCTATTCTTTCGAAACCTGCTCTCTCTCTTTTATTTAAGCTTATGGGGGGTTCCTCTCTCTCAGACTTGAAGTCTTAGGTCCTTTATATAGTAGGGTCAGTTTGTTGATTAGCTCCGAGGAAATCTCTCATTAAGAGATCCCAAATGATTTGGGGATTTCACCCACCGTTGGATCTTTGATCCAAGGACTTCTGTTTTACATAAAGTATTTTCTTGTTTTTAACAAGATTAGGGAAATATTTAACCATACAGAATTTATTCTGTAGATTGGTAATTCTTTAATCACTATTGGATTTTCAATCCAACGGTACTCTATTTTACAGAGGGCAATCTTTCTTGTTTAGCAAGATTTGAGGAATATTTCCTCTAAACAGCATTTTATTCTGCACCCCGAGGGCAATTTTTAATCCAACGGAGATGATAAATCATCAGATCTGTAGGGTGTTTTTCGTCACCCCATTGAGATGGGAATACGCGTCACTTATCAGGCGCACTATAGATTCCTCCTGCCTAGGGTAGGCTGGGGTTTATTGATTATGAGAATCCGAATCTCCGGCAGCCGCGGACTAAGCTGTCGTTAATTATCCCTCGCCTTTGGAGCGAGAGAACCTCAGATTGATGGGTCAAACTGGTCAAGTGAACACAATATGCAGTGTTGTGTTTTGAAAGGGTTTTGGATATATCGGGAGGCCCACAGAGTTTTACGAGGATCCCGCTATCCGGATAGCGGGATGGGGGTCAAGCGGGCTAGCAGCCCCCTTACGAGGTGCGGGGAAACGCCCCGTTAGAATTTTTTTCTAACGGGGAAAGTATTTTGGAGTGTGGGAAAAAGTAGGGTGATGAGCATCTTAGAGACTCTGGGGAGCTGGGTGCTGGGCGCCGGCACCGGCGCGGGTGCCTTACGAGCCCGGCACGTGGGCGCTTGCGCCTCACGTGCCTGGCATTTGTGCGCTGGGCGTTTGAGCGCCGGCGGAAAGAAGGGGCTTTTAGCCCCGGAAATAGGAGTTAAACTCCGAAAGAGGATCTTTTATTTATGGAGTTAAACTCCAACAGATCTTTAATAGAGTTAAACTCCTAGAAATATTTGGAAATGATCAAAAGGGACCCCTTTTTTCTCCCCTTTGGCCCTGGATCTTCTTTTAGGCCTTGGATCTTTCTAAGGTGGGATTTTTGGAGATGAGTCTCCTTCTTCTTCCTCTCGGTTGGACGGATCTTCGAGAAAAGGGGGGTAAGATTTAAAAATCTCCTATTTTTGTGATCTGATGGATGATCTGAGTTCCCCTTCATGGGTTTGATGGTGAAAACTGTTTATTTTTAGAAAAGGAAGAGTTAAGCTCTTGATTTAATTCAAAAGGGGGAGAAGGTTTTAGAACCTTGAGCAAGGGGAAGGAGGCACATAAACCCTAATTATTGAGGGGAATGAATTATTATGCTTTATTTCATTATCATGTTGTCTTATATAGGCTTACAAATTTATACATAGACCCCTAGGCTTTACAAAATGGCATTTTGCCTATCTCATGCCTCATGTGCTCATTTCTTTTACACATGAGCCATGGGCATTACAAAAATTTGGGTTTATGCCCATTTTTCTTACATTCATGCATAAAAAATTATATCAAAATTATTTATTACATGATTTCATTTTGGCATGGGGGAAGCTGGTCGCGGGGCTTGACATAGACATGGGCCTACTTGATCTGAGCTTGGGCCCGCTTACTTGGGGTTGACTTTGACTTGGTCAACCGGGGTGTAATTTTTTACCCCAACATAATTATTAGGGGAACAAACCTATAGAAGACGGGCGTTCTTGGCGGAGCTGGAGCAGAGTTGGTCAATATGTCGAAGACCGACCGTCTTGGAGGTGAAGCACTTTTGCTGGCTTTACGCGTGGCAAGAGCACAGAAGGCTATCCGTTTTGGGGCAACCCCCCTCTGGAATCATGGGCTTCTTTACGGCCCCCTTCGTGTTATTCTTCAACCTAATGAAGACTGTGACTTCAGAGTTGGACAGCTTGCTGATATGAGCCACCACAGTAGCTAACTGATCAAAGACCGGCTTTCGGGGTGTTTCTTCTTGGGGCATTGAGGAGCTAAAGCTCACGGGCAGGAGCATGGTCCTAAAGAATGGCTTATGTTACCTGTCCCACCAGCATCGAGAAGATGGAAGCTGCGTTGGGCTTGTATGTCACTCTTCCGGTTAGGATGGAGAAGGAGTTGTTGTTGCAAAAAGTGCAGTGGGAGGCCGTTGATTCTATATAGAAAGTGAAATACCAAGTTTTAGTATTTCGGATCCAAGGGCAACCATGAGTATAGCGAACCACGATTTTATTCGCGAAACATGACACACGAAGTGTAGAGTGGAAAAAGGAAGATGTCCCATTGGGCATGCCAGAATCTGTTTACAGCCGAAAACAGAAACGAATTGGGAAAAAATGTCTTGCCTGAATTTGAGGGCAGATACTATTTGGAACATATTCGTCTACCTCTCCAAACATACCAAGTTGATTTATGGCACCGTGTATCGGAGGTTTGGGCAGATGCGACTGTTGTAGCGTGACTTTATCAGATTCCCCCTCTTTGAGGGTTATTTTTATTGTGGGGACGCTTTTTCCTGCAGGCGCAAACCCCTATAGTTAATTACGTCATCGCGTTGTGATAACCTCTTTCACCTACTCCGGTAGGACACTTTGTGTTGTGTTATATTTATTGTTTATTATGGTTACTTGTGGATTATATACGGAGACTAGTTGATATCGTTGCCCATAGGGTGCGAATTAATCCAAATCCGCATATTAGATTTAGATTTGAATCTAGGTCATATGTTCCAACAGTTAAAGGAATATTTTTCTTATTTAAGGACCGTTAATATGGTTTTAGATTAAGATCGACTTAAATATATAAGCATATGGGCTCAATTTATTTTAGAAACATTATTAAGGATCATTAAATTTTGTTAAGATCCATAACAGAGGTGAACATATGGACTTAAGGAGTATTAAGTTTCAGGGGCTAAGCCTATATTGGGGCTCAGTCAAGGGCTTTTTCCATCATCCAAAAATGCTAAGAATTAAGTTATTTGACTATGGATATAATATTCAAATCCCGCTCTAGCGCACACGTGGGGGTCACGTGAGGCGCTCAAGCTTGGACGTTGTCCTATTAGTGCTAAGCACTTTCTTTACGCAGCGCTCACATGGATATCACGTGAGGCGCTCAAGCTTGGCGTCTTTTTAACACTCACGTGTTTATCACGTGAGGCACTAGGTCCCTGTTTATGGGCGCTCACATGCATAGCATATGAGGCGCTGTCTTCATGGCTCTCTGTGCGCTCACATGAGTGTCAAATGAGGCACTAACTTCATTGAATCTTTTGGGAGCTCACGTAGATATCACGTGAGGCGCTGAGTCCTTAGAGATTTAATCTCTGTTTATTTTTTGAAAGAAGTTCAAATTCTGTTAATGGCATTTTGACCATTAAAGACTACCAAGATCTATGTTTTGAAGATTTGGGATCGGATTTTTGAGAACTAAGTTCTTCTGTTTCTTTTTTATGAGAACTAAGTTCTTTGAAGGGTTAAACCCTGTTTTTAGAGGAATTAAATTCCTGAAATGTAACTTCCATCTTTTTTTATGTTTCTTTTTTCTTATGTTTAGTTTTCCCCTAGATCTTGAGTCTGAAGAACAAAATCTTTCCGATAAAAATTAAATTCTCAACTTATGGGAGATTTGTCTTGTGGATCTCAGATCCAGAGAAAGAATTAAATTGTTTATAAAGGGTTAAACCCTTTTATCTCTATATATGAGAGGCAAAGGAGATACTTTGATCTCTGCTTTTTTCTTTATCTAGGGTTTGGGAGGAACGAGAAGATCTTCTTCAGAAAGAGAATTAAATTCTCGGTTGTGGCTTCTATCTCTTTTTGCAGAATTTTATAGAGGGTTTTCTTTGTTGTTGTTTTTTTTGCAGAAGCTTACAGAGTGTTATCTCGCTGTGAGACTTAAAGTCTCGGGTCCTTTATATAAGTGAGGAAAAGCAGTGAGGAAAAGCTGTTGATTAGATGAGAGGATTCTTTATTTAAGAGATCTCGACTTGATTCATAATCAAGTGGTGATTTTTAATCACCGTTGGATCTTAGAACCACAACTCTCTGTTTAACAGAATAATTTTTTTTTGTTTTTAACAAGATTAGGGAAATAATTTCCCATATAGAATTTAATTCTACCATTAGATTTTTAACCTAAGGGTTCTCTATTTAACAGAGCATATTTTTCTTATTTAGAATGATCAGGGAGATTTTTTTTCCTTAATAGAATTTAATTCGACCATTGGATCTTTGATCCAACGGCTTACTGTTTAATAGAGAATATCTTTCTTATTTAGAAGAATATTTTTCATGTAGAATTTAATTCTACCCTAAGTAATACTGCTTCAATTTTGGGTGCTGACGCTCACGTGATGTGCACGTGGTCGTAGCCGTAGGATTTAATTCTCACTGAAACATGTGCCCACATGCTTTGCATGCAGACGCTCACGTGCCTTACACGTGAGGCGCTGTCATAGGATTTAATCCTATCAGAATAGGCGTCTATGTGTTTTGCACATAAACGCTCACGTGCCTTACACATGAGGCGTTGTCAAAAGATTTAATCCTACCAGAACAGGCGTCTACGTGCTTTGCACGCAGACGCTCACGTGCCTTATACGTGATGCGCTGCCCCGTTTTTTTATGAGGGTTTCGTTTCACCTTCTTTATCTTCTTTTTTTTTGAGTCAACCTTTTCTTTTCCAACACCTTCTTTTAGTCAGAGCTTGGAAATAGTTCCAACTGATACCATGCACAACATTTTCTGTGCCGAGACTTGAATGCTTCTCTTTATAATCTGAAGCAATGTTCATCTTCTCCTTCACTTTCACAGAGAGAGAATCATGGCTTGCGATCGCCTGCATGCTCCTCGACAGCCATGGGAGGTGCCTATCGGGGAGATTATTCCTCGTTTTGCTGATCTTCTGGTGAATCCCGCTCTTATAGATGATCAGTGCGACATGGTGATGCACGAGCTCATGATTCGCAAGGGATCTCCTCTTCCTGCCTGCTCCATCTGGCTTCGCATGATTTTCCTGGCCATCCTTGACGACATTCCTCCTCATCCAGAAGATATGACTCTAATGATACTTGACACAGTGGAGGATAAAATCGACTGCGTTTATGAGGCACGCTTGATTACAAAGCCTCTGAGAGATCGCTCGATTCACATGTTGAGTCAAATCCGGGATCGGCGGGCTGTCATGTCTTCCTTAGTCGATGAGCGCGGTGCTGACAGATGGGGAAGGACCCTTCATGAGAACCACCGTTATGACATGGTATAGAGGGCCGAGATGGAGTTAGGGAACTTTGTATACTGTTTTAATAACCACTGTAGTTCTGATCCCATGTTTGGTGATCTTTTCCCTGTAGATTGAAATAAATATTTAAATGCATGTTTATTATTATTTGATGCATTTTTCACGTTAAACCCTCCTAATAGGAAGTGATGTTCATGTACTAAAATCGGTTAAACTGTAATTGTCACAAAAGTTTCTTCATATATAATCAGAATAATATATTAGGGATTCTGGTAACTAGATCTATATCGTTATATCTAAATTTGGGAATTGTCCCAATTTGGGTATTTAGACACCGTTCTAAAAGATTTTAGAATGGTGAACTACTGGTGTGGTAGTGTACCCGCAGATGATGGAACCACCCTCTCTAAAGAGATGTCTTCTAGACTGATGAGGAGAGGAAGTTGCATGAATGACATACCAATTGTTTTTCCAATTGGGTCAATCATGTAATGTCAAGTACCAGAGCAGAAGTTGCTTTTACACTTGGTGTAGTAAGCAGATATTAATCCTGGAGAAACAAAGAGAGGTAGTGAAGAACATATCAGGATGTTCTTATGCTATGGTAATGGCAGCCTCCTTCAGGAGGCGATTACCGGTGCTAACTTCCAAAGTGACCTGGATGACAGAATGCTGTCAGAATTATAAGTTTATCCTCTTTTAAGGGGCAGTATGTTGGAAAGGTTTCCAAGCGGATACTGAGGTAGACATGGCATAGGATGTTGACTCAATAGATGATACAACCCAAGAAATTTGTTGGATAAAGCTGTTCATTTATGAACTTGGTCCAATCAGGTATCCGGACAAATTCTAAGACAAAGTATCACTCAGTTCAGGAGATAGTTGATCTCCGCGAAGTTAAGATATAGAGAGAGATAGTTAGAAGCATTTTAGTGGATCGACTCACTGAGGCTATTTCTCGAACACACGTGTTGTTAGTAGAGAAGTTAGATATTCTGTAGCACACGAGCTGTTGGTATGTGATACCGCAATAATTGGCCTTAAGTGCAAGTGGGAGATTGTTGGCTATAGTGCCTTCAAGGCATTTATTGTAATCAAAAGTAGGTGATTATGATAATTGAAGGAGGACCTATATAGGTAGAACAGTCTTGCTCGATATGATAGTATGCTATCTGTTTTGTCTTTATCATTGATGAGTATACATTTTATTACGTGTCATAAATACATAATGATAAAGCCCATAGGATCTTTGCTTGACTACCAGAGTTATGATGGCAATCATACTTGTGAGAGCTTGGTAGTCCATAAGCACATCCTTAAATGTCCCTAGTTGTGGAAGTATCGAGGTTGGGCATCGATATTCCAGAGTAGACTAGTGCATACATTTCTAGACCCCGACGAGGGACGGTGGCAGGTCTTATAGCCATTGGTGTGTTACGCTTAACATTGTATACAGGTGCTCACTGGAGGTGAGTATACCGGACGGACTCGCCGAGAACTTCCAGACGGACTCGCCGAGAACTTCTAGATGGTATTATATCTATCGGCAGACATTTGTTTTCAGTTGACATGAGTACAAGTAGTCTGTTGACCTGAGATCATCATTTTCTCGTGTGATTTTCCACTGTACTTAGATTATTATCCTACCACGGCTCTACTGAGTCGTGCAAATAGATTTTAGTTAGGTACAGTCTCGAGCCACATGGAGGCAGTGAGCGATCGTCAAAGATCCGTCTCTCCCAGTATAGAGAGTTGATGTCACGCTGTATTTGATTAACCATAACCAAAAGCCCCTGGCCTGGGCGGATGAGATTTACTGATTGGAGATCAGTAGATTCTCGGTTTGGTAATGGGCTTGACACCAACACGAATTATCGGGTTATTAGGGGTCTGACGTTAACCACCCCTAGACCCAGTATATGATACTTTTAGACGAAGTGATCGGACTGTACGGAGATTGTCATTTACAGTCTCAGTAGGGGTACGGATGAGTTTCCTCGTCGATCTTCTTTTCGTTCAATACGTGGGTAGCCGTTACGTACAGCTAATGTCGCTGACATGCTTGTGGTTAAAGCCACTACCAGCATATTATCAAGTCTTTAGAGTCCCACACAGAGGGTTACCCGGTTCATACGAAATGATGTGGTACGTGCGTATTTTGATACGCACACAGGTTCGATTAAATACGTGTATTTACCGCACGTACTTTAATCGGGTGTCTTGATAATACTGGTAGGTTTGAAAGATAGCCGGATCATTGTGAGTTAATATTATATCTTTCATTGTCTCTCTTTTGGGTATTCGTATTTTTATACGAATATGGGTATTTGTATTTTGATACGAATACGGTATTTATATGAATACGAGTATTTGTATCTTAATATGAATACGGGTATTTTTATCCCGATACGAATACGTGTATCGTATTTTTATATGAATACGGTATTCATATTTTGATAAAAATACGGGTATATGTATCTGTACATATACGGTTATATGTATGTATGAATGTGTGTGTCTCTCTCTCTCTCTCTCTATATATATATATATATATATATATATATATATATATGCGTGTGTGTGTGTATGTATTGATACACATCTTTTCTTCTCTACATGGAAGCTGTGGAAGTGTTTGGGCTCATGACTCATGTAGTGAGTCATGAGATGACTCATGCTTTGAGTTTACACTTTCCACTTGATAAGATCAAGAGAAAGAAAATGGATGAGTATAGATTTTCATTCTACATTCATTATTTGTCTTCCTCTATCTTCTTCTTAAGCTTCCAACTTGAGAAAAGAATATGGCAAAGAGAGAAACTACCACTACATCATTCTCACTATCACTTCCTCGCAAGTTGCGATCATGAGTTGCTTCACTAGATTATTTAGTGTGAAGCTAGAGCTTGATTCGTGTACTCTCGGGTGGATCATCTTCGACGAGGAAGATCGGTGTTTTAACTCATTCCCAACAATTTCGGAGCCTTGTGAGAGTCCTTGGAGAGGTGTAGGGGTCTTCCGTAATTGCGCGGACACGCTACAAAGGTAGCTAGCCCCATAAACATGCATGTGTAGTTTTCTAATTTAGTGTTTGGAATCGATTCTACGGTATAGGTCATTAGTGCTTGCCTTTAAAAAAAAATTCGCTTCCGCCTTCGCCGCGAGTCTTGCGGCGTGAGCACTAGGGTCCTTATAAGATGCACGTATGCAGACTGGGTTTGCACGTGCAAGGTTTTATCACCACTCGAGAATTGGCTATATTCGTCTCGACCATCCTCTCATTACAGCATTGGTCGAGCGATGGAGACCAGAGACCTTCACATTTTATTTTCCTGTACGGGAGATGACGATCACCCTTCGGGATGTTGTTGTACTGCTTAGCTTGCGCATCTACGGTCTATCGGTGACAGGGGATATGGGTCACGACTGGCAAGAGCTTTGCATTGAGCATCTTGGTCGGGCACCAATACAAATGAAAGGAGGTGCTATCAGGCTTACATGGCTACGCGAGGCATTCGACCCCCCCAGAGATGATGCAGATCAAGCGGCAATCGAGCAGTACGTACGTACTTATATTTTTCATCAGCTCGGGACGTCCTTGTTTCCCGACACATCGAAGAATATGGTACATCTCATGTGGCTACCATTATTAGCCGATCTCAACGTATGTGGCACATTATCGTGGGGGAGTGCCGTGACCGCTTCCCTTTACGAGGAGTTGACCTCTGTCGCTCTATAGGAGCACAATATTATAGGTGGTTGTTTTTATCTTCTTCTGGTAAAAAATTTAAAATGCATTATAGATTTTGTTATAATGTTAAATATATCGGTATCTAATAAAGTATAATATTTGCAGATGTGGTGCTGGACCCGACCATCCATCGGTTGTTCTCATTTATTTAGGAGATCCAGCTAGATCGAGATCAGCCATTAGGGTGCAGGTAAAATTATAGGTTATATAATTAAACAACTTTTATGAAATTTGAAGTTGTGAATCGTAAGTGTGACTCCTAAATTATTGTAAGTTCGCTATGCTCTTTACATAGGTTTTATAATATTGCGGAAGCGATAATTTTAAAAATCTAGAGAGCAACTACAATCTAACATAGGATCATGAACAACAACTACAACATGCAACAAAACTAGTGAGCTAATTCTACAAGTTTAAAGAGAGTACAACCTTTGCAGCGCGTTAACCATCTCTCCTTAGATTCCGGATAGTCTCCACAAAACCGGAACAAGCTTGTTTAATGATCTTCTCGCCGAAAATGATCCACCTTGAGATAACTCCAATATTTTAGCTTCAAATTAATCTCATTAAAATGAAGCAACCCACTAATTAAACTTTCTAAGGATGATTAATAGGAGATGTAGAATAATTATCTCACTTAATTTTTATTTTTATTTTTCCACTTTCTCACTTGAAGAAATCAAGAGAGAGATAGCCATAGAGGAGATGAGAGTATGAAGAAGATAAGCATGGTTAAACATGAGAACAAATCCAAGATTGAGTCATCAAGTCTAAAAGCATCTTAAAACCATGAATCATTCTCATTTAAACAAATGAAAAAATAAAAGTGTTCTTATCTTCCATACAATTCTTATACACCCATCTTTAATGTATCATCATGCATTAAACAATATTTATATCAAATATAAATATTAATTAAGAGAAGAAAATAATAAAGTGGGAATGATATTAGTTAATGTATTAATATATATTTAATTATTAAATCAACACTTGATATAATAATCCGGTTATATCATATACATGTTGGGTTTCCTAGCACCCTGGCCATCTACCACGGTCGTTGCGGAACAAATTTCGGGGTTTAAAATCCGGCGCTAAAAACCCGTCCTAGAATCTAACCATAAACCGAAACTAACTAACTACAAAGATGTTCTAGCTACTATGATAGAATGTTTTACCAAAAGATCCGTGTCCTTTGGTCTTCTACCCTCTTCCGTAGCTCCTTGAGGTCTCCTTGATCGAGCTTGACCACCGGTCTTCCTCCGTCGAAGATGATCAACCTGAGAGATGTGGTTCATGGCTCTTGCTCCACACTAAAAATCTAGTGGAGCAACTAGGAACTCTAGGTTGCTAATCTAGAGTGCCTAAGAATGTAGTGAGTTGCTCTAAATGTATTTCTATCTCTCATCCACCCTTGGTTCTCAACACATGAGATGGTAGGGTAGATGATCAAAAAGAAGGAGGAGGAGCACAAGAAAGGATAGTGAAGAGAGATGAGGCAAAATGGTGAGAGAGTTTTTCATCCAACCATGCAAGTATTCATCCAAGTGAGAGAATCAAATGAATTATGGTTTTGTATAAAACCAATTTCCAATTAAAATAAAGCACCCATACTTGAATAGTTTGCACAAATGAATTTTCAATTCATTTGTCAATACTATTCAAGCATGGTTCTCACCATTCTCTCTTCACTACCTTTACACCTCATTTCCATTTAAATTAATAAATGAATAAACCAAAATGAGGTGCCTACCTTCTAGAATGTTTTCCGTATAAATACGGAATATACTCAACTGTATATACATACCCGTATTCGTATCAAAATACAAATACCCAAAGAGATAGAATAACACAAAGAACATAATTCTAGAATATACATATCGAAATATATATACGTAAATTATTAAATCAATACATGATTTAATAATCCGGCTCAATCCTAAGCCGGATAGTATTATCAACTGTCTGATCGAAAGTCCGGATAACTAGTACAATTATTCGATTGGAATCCTGCACGTATCAAAATACGGCTACTATATATTTCGCCTGAACCAGGGAAACCCTCTGTGTGAGACTCTAAAGACTCGACAGTACGCCGGCAGTGAGTTACTGGATAAATCCATAACCACAAGCACGTCAGTGGCACTAGCTGTACATAACGGCTACCCGGGTACCTGTCGAAAAGGAAGACCGACAAGCAAACTCATACGGATCCCTACTGAGCCTATCTGTGACAATCTATGTACAGTCCGGTCACTTCGTCTAAGAGCATCGCATATCGGGTCTAGGGGTGGATAAAGTCAGACCCCTAATAACATGATATTTCGTGACGGTGTAAAGCCCATCATCCACTGAGAAACTACTGATCCAAATCAGTAATTCTCATCTACCTTGGCCAAGGATTTCTGGTGATGGCCATCCATGCACAGCGCGACATCAATCCCCAATACCGGAAGAGACGAGTGCCCAACGATCCTCTCACTGCCTCCATGTGGCTCGGGACTGTACCCAACTAAAACCCATTTGCACGACTCGTTTGAGCCGTGGTAGGGTAGTAATCAAAACACAGTAGGAAGTCACACGAGACAAATGACGATCATAAGTCAAAGGACTAACCTGTACTCATGTCACCTGAGAACTGCTATCTTAGAATAGATATAATACCATCTAGCATGTTCCCGGCAAGTCCGTCCAGTGTACTCACCCCCAGTGAGCACCTATATACGATCTTAGGTGCGAAAGACCAATGGTTGTGGGACCAACCATCGCCCCTCGTCGGGGTCTAGAAATGTATACACCGGTCTACTCCGGAATATCGATGCCCAGTCTCAATATTCCCACGATTAGAAACATTTAAGGATATGCTTATGGACTACCCAGCCCCCACATGCATGATTACCATCATAACGCTGGTAGTCAAGCAAGAATCATATGGGCTCTATCAACATGTAATAGTGATCTGTAATACCACATAATGCATGTATAGATGATAATAACAAACCAGATAGCATACTATCACTTTGAGTAAGACTGTTCTAACCGTATAGGTCCTTCCTCAATCATCACAACTATGTGCCTGCAATTATAATAATTGACTTAAGGGCGCTATATCCAACAATATATACCAGCTAATTTCAATAAACACCTAATTAAAATACACGTGTTTAATCGAACTCCTGCACGTATCCCTATATGTGCTCTACATCATTTCACATGTGCTGGAAAACCTCTATGTGAGACTCTAAAGACTCGACAATACGCTGGTAGTAGGTTAGGATCATATCCATAGCCTATAAGCACGTCAGCGGTACTAGCTGCACGTAACAACTACCCAGGTATTGATTGAAAGAAGGTCAACGAGGAAGCTTGTCTGAACCCTGCAAAGTCTATCAATGACATCACCGTACAGTTTGGTCTCTTCATCTAAGAGTATCGCATATCGGGTCTAGGGTTTGGAATTTGTCAGACACTAATAACTCGATAAGTCATGCGACAGAGGACTCATAACCAACCGGAGATACAACTGATTACACTTATCAATTTATCTCCACTGCGATGGCCATCGACTTATGGTTGTAGTCATGTCCTGCATGGCATGACATCAACTTCCTATACCGGAAGAGACGAATCGTCTCGACTGCTCACTGCCTCCACATGCTTCGGGACTATGCCTAACAAAAACCTGTTTGCATGACTCCATTTGTCACGACCGGGAAATGGCATATGACCGGCACCTGGATCACGCGAAGGCTATAGGACCGCACCATAACCCAAATAAGCCGAAAGCCCAGAAATCTAAACCCTTTAGAAAAATAATATAGGTGAACTTTTGAAATAAAGGTATAATGAAATCAAGTTCTTCTCTTCAAAGTATATAAGTAAAGTTCATTTAAAATACAAAGGGATTCATATACTAAAGTTTGAAAACATTTTCGCCATTTGAAATTTAGGCAGCACCTCTTTTGTAAATTTTGATAAAAACAAGTACATAATCAATAGTAATATGGCATCCCCAAACGGGAGCTAGCTCTTCGCCAATCGGCGGAAATAACCACACAAAAAGAATATACGACATCTAAGGTGAAGATCAAACACAGAAAAGAAAGTAAAAAAAAAAAACCAAAGTATCATCAAACCCAAAATAAAGAATAATACACACATCTCGCTCTAAGTCTGAAAGAATATACAAGTCTATGATTTCTAAGTATACCAAATATACATAGTTTGGTTGATGGAGTTTTTAATTAAATAAAAAGAAATATAAAAGTAAATAATGGTGGTTACGCTCTGAACTGTAACCCACCTACCAATGCAAATCATCCAGAAAGGAGCAGTATGCCAGCAAGCCGCTACTGATCTAAGCACTCTGATCCTGCAAGAAAACTATGGCACAACAGGGGTGAGTTTCCATTTCGTGAGTAGAAAATATCAGGTAGAAATCGAAGGTATGACGATATCCTAGGTTATACAGTAATATAATAATATCAGGTCGTGTGGTAACGAGGATGATCGTGTATATATAAGTGTAATAATAATAATATCGTGCCTGTGTCAATATATGGTACCAAGTCATCTGTGTCATATGTATATACGTGTATCATCCTGTTGCGCCACGGCAGCGCCCCGGCCTCGTACTCGAGGCCAAAATGCGGAATTAAAATTTTTCCTTACTCGGAAACCGGCGCTACCGCGGACAATGAAAACCCGGATTGTTTACCATTAACCTAATGCTAGCAATCAAGAGATAGGGTGAGAAGTATACCGAGTGATCCGAGTCCTCCGGTCTTCTCGTCATCGTCCCGATCTCCCGCGGAAAGTCTTGTCTCCATATTGTCGCCCCCTCTCCGGAAAGGGCACCACATCGCCTGCGTCTTTTACGGGCTCCGGCCTCAATACCGAGGCAACTCGAGCATGAAGCCGGCAACTCGACATGCTCAAGATATGCTGTAGAATGTAGTGTAGAAGATGCTTGTCTCTTTGGGGTTATGTTGTTGCCATTGAGGATGATGGAGGAAACAAGGATTAGAAAAATGGTGCTTGCATTTTTCTAGCATGAAAATGAGATCAAGAAAGAAGCTCTCAAGAATGAAGCTCTCTCTTCTTCTTCTCTCAACCATGAAAAAACTTATCATCCATGAATAATGGTGGAGGAAAAGAATATGAATCCATCACCTTAGAAGGAAGGTGAGTGTAGGAAAAAGGTGGAGGGTAACCACAAGCAAAACATCATCATAACAAAATCAAATCAACTCCAAATCACTTCTAATCAACCAAAAGCAAGTGATGAGAATGGTATCTAAAGATTCTATCATAATAAATACATTTGTAAGAAAACCCTCCACAAAGTGTTATTTGCAAAACTGCAAATAACCCCCTCCATCAGAAAAGTCCGGCCGGGAAAGAACAAAGGAAAACCGGCCGGAACGGAATGCAAACTGGCAACTCCAGAAAATTGGTCCCGTAATAAATTACAGGAAAAACCCCGATACTGTGCATACACACCCGCATCTGTATTCCGACCGGATACAAATGCAATGAGACAAAATCTACACTGTACTAAACTAGGATCCGGCTTAAACCAAAGCCGGCTAGTAATATCCGTTCGATCCTGATCCGTGCAATACCGCACGTATCTGATCGAACCCTGCCATATAACTATACGGCCACTAGTACAAACTGTCCGATCCTGATCCGTGCAATACCGCACGTATCTGATCGGACCCTGCCATATCTCCATACGGCCTCTACAGCGTTTCGCCCGAAAGCTTGAGTAACTGTAAGTGTGGTGGACTCTAAAGACTCGTCAATACTATGGCTGTGGATTTAACCACTGGCATGTCAGAGGTATAAGCCAATACGTGACGGGCCACCAGCTATTGACCAAAAGGGACGTCGATGAGGAAGCTCACCCCGACACCCAACTGAGCCTGTCAGTGACAATATCCGTACAGTCCGGTCCGTTCGTCTATGAGTATCGCATGGCGGGCCTAGGGGGTTGGTAAAAGTCAGACCCCCAAAAGCGGTACAAGTCGTGTCGGAGTGTAGCCCAGAACGCCCTGAGATACTACTGGAATACCTACCAGTAAATCTCCTGCCTCGGCCGAGGGCTTTGCGTAATGGCTCTCCTGGACACAGCGCGACCTCACCCCCAATACCGGGAGAGACGAACCCCTGAAGATCCGCTCACTGCCTCCATGTGGCTCGGGACTGTACCCAACTAAAACCTGTTTGCACGACTCCTTTGAGCCGTGGTAGGGTAGTAATCAAAGCACAGTGGGAACTCACACGAGACAAATGACGATCCTCAGGTCGATGAACTAACCTGTACACATGTCACCAGAGAACTGCTATCTGACGTCAGGTATAAGCCCAACTAGCAGGTTCCCGGCGAGTCCTGTCCGGTGTACTCATAACCCAATGAGCACCTGTATACATCTTAGGTGAACCAACTGACACCAGTGGCTTGTGAGACCGGCCACCGCCCCTCGTCGGGGTCTCGACTGTATACACTAGTCTACTAATGGAGTATCGATGCCCTGTCTCGAAACTCCTACGACTAGGGACCTTTTAAGGATGTGCTTATAGACTACCAGCTCCCACGTATATGATCGCCATCATACTGCTGGTAGTCAAGCAAGAATCCTAGGGGCTCTATCAACGTGCAATAGTGACATGTCAGGTCACCTAAAGCAGTACACGATGATAAAGAGAAACCAGATAGCATACTATCATCTCGAGTAAGACTGTCCTACCGGGATAGGTCCTCCCTCAATCATTGCAATCACGTGCCTGTGATCCAATAATTGACTCTGAGGGCACTATCTCCAACAATCTCCCACTTGCACTCAAGGCTAATTATTGCGATGTCGCATACTCACAGCCCGTGTGATACCGAACACCCAACTCCTCTACAAGTCAGTCTCACAAAGCTCGTTTGTGAAACTATTGCGTTCGAGGAATAGCCTCAGTGAGTGGATCCGCTGTGATGTTTCTTTCTATGTCTCTCTAAATCTCAAGTTCGCGGAGAATACCATCTCCCGAAATGAGCAATACCTGTCTTAGAATGTCTGGATGTCTGATGGGACCTAGCTCATAAATGAACTCCAAATCCAAACTTCTTAGACTGTATCGTCAACTGAACTTAATCAGTATCCTGCGCCATGCCTCCCTCAGTATTGCCTTGGATCACCTGTCCAAAATACTGCCCCTCGTTAGAGGGAAAACTAAAACTCTGACAACCTCCTTGTCGTCCATGTCACCTTGGAAGCCTGGAGTGATAACCGTCTCCTAAAGGAGGCAGCCGTTATCATATCCCTAGAACATTCACTTATGTTCTAAAACTGCTTCCGACTGTTTCTCCAGGATTGGATCAATGTCAACTTATTGCATCTACTGCAAGAACAACATCTGGTGTGGTACTTGATATCTCATGATTGACTCAATTGCCTAAGCAAGTGATCTGCCAATCATGAGTATCCCTCTCCCCTTTAGTCTATAAGACACCTTTAGAGAGGGTGACTCCATCAACTGCAGGTACACTACCGTGTCAGGAGTCGTCCATTCTAAATACTCATAGAATGCTGTCAAGGTACCCAGATTGGGAAACCACCCAAATCTAGATCTAAAACCATAGATCTAGTAACCAGTATGTCTGATATAATATCCAAGTCCTATGTGGAGAAAACACTGTGTGACGACCAAAGTATAACCGATCGTAGTATAGGAATATCACTTCCTACTACATTCTCAACAGATCCACCCCTTATTCTGATGACGTCAAACCTATGACTGTCACATCAGAAATAGATGATCTATCTCCGCTACATCTGCTTTAGTCTATAAATAGACATAAGCCTGATGTCCACCAATGCTTCCGCTGCTCCCACTGACTACGACAACCCTCTGGCAGAGTCATATAGACGTGCACTTCCAAAGCTAGTTTAGAACGACGCTATACTCATCCTCCTGCCGGGTCTCGCAGCCTGGAACAACAGCAATGGCAAGTGTGGGTAAATAAGAACTTCCCTGTCACCGTCCTTGAGGCTACCGGAGTACCTCTCGGGTGCCTGAAGTTACCCACCGTATCTGCGGAGTGGCCAATGGAATGTCAAATCAGATTGAATCTTTAGGTTCCTTATCAAATCTTCAGTAATCGTTTGTGGTTCTGGAATTACTTCCAGTTCTACCATACTCCCACTACTGTTTTCTGAAAAAATCCATTTTTAATAAAACTGTGGCGAGTCTAGAACAATATTTCTACTGTTCATCCAGATGGTAGAAAATCAACCCTCGTCATAGCCTGGGTCAACCCACAAACAGCCATTACAGAAACGTGCCTTGAGTTGTCCAGTGTCTGGTTTTAATCATAAGCCGGACAACTCCCCGTACCTTAACAACGTTAAGATATGAACTGTTCTATATCCAATATAGAAACAGAGGCACTGATTTAATTGAACCAGATTCAAATCATGCAGCTGTCTCCAGTGCATGTAAACTAAATGGAAGGAGGCCGATCAGCGTTACTCAACTTAGGAATGTTTCCAATTATGAGTAACCTGAAAGAGAGTCCAGTTCTCTTAATCATTACTATCAACTGAACACCATACACAAGTATCTACATCTTCGATCACTTTGAAGAATCCCGATACTTGCTACACCTGGTTCTCTACTCTATTCAAATACCTATAACTCCTCAAAACTTAGACCCTGTGTTTCCACGAAACACCTGTCTAAAAACTAGAGAAGTCATAAGTAAACCGAATATAGTACGAGGACCTACCCCTCTGTCCTGATGGACCCTGGACAACATACAATACTCTGTATAAGTCCGCTGAGTCTAACAACTCTTTCACTGTGCGTCGCAGGTTGAAAACTGTACTTATGGTTAAGAAGCATTACACCGCTGTTTAATGCTCCTTACCTAACCATCCACTGATATAGGTAAATGTCATCGACATAATATCAAAAGGTATATCTCACTCTATGAAAATAGACGTACAGATATATCAATTTGAAATTGGTGCATAACCGCGGATATTCAAAACCAAAAAATTGCCGTCCGGCAAACAACCCAGGTGACTTCCTCAAATATCACCGATTACAATGAATCCCGATATAGTGAGGATGATCACCCAATTCCCAATAACTTACTCCCACTCATCATCTGTAAAACCATACAGATATGAGAATCATACCTGGTAAATACATACCCTGGAGCAAGTGTCTAACTGGGAAATCAGTTTTCCATTAACAGTACACAGTGAAACTGAAACATTGAAATGTTTCGTCGGGGTATCCTGGTATTCCTAGTAATGCCTCTTCCATTATCCAGATTCACAACTGTAACCGTATAATTCTTTGCCATCTTTCTTAATCCCTTCATATGTCTTTAGTCATTACCTTCTGTACACCCCTTTAGGCCAAATGGTTTTCTTCCTTCCCTACCGTTCGACACCAGCCTATGGTTTGGAAGAAGACTATCCAAAAGGCATAAAGGGTGTACTGTCCTAATCCTAGGAACACTCGCAATACGAGAGAAGGTGAAGATAAAAGACACCTGAATGTACTTTATTCCTATTTCTCCTGAACTAAGATCCATCCCCGAACTGGAACAAGTTCCTTTCGAGTTTATATAACCATACGATGGATTATCCAAAAACTTAGGATCTTCGTAGTGATACGGAGTGTCCTGGAGAAATACAAAGGTGATTTAGGATTGGCGAAGAAATACTCGGTTTGGTCGTGAATAGCAGTCGCAATTTACTTTGCCCTCCTACTAATCCCTTGCTTTGTCTTAACTTAATACCTTCTGTACACCGTTTTAGGCTAACTGGTTTTCTTCATTCCCTACCGGTCGGCACCAGCCTATGGTTTGGAAGAAGACTATCCAATTTGCGTAATAGGTGTACTACTCCTAAACCAAGGAGTACTCGCAACCTGAGAGAAGGTGAAAAGAAAAGACAACTGAATAATCCTATCCGTTTTCTCCAGAACCAGAAACCATCCTCGAAGTCCTTCGAGTTCGTATCTAACCATACGATGGTTTTGTCCAATGGAAGTGGACGTTCGTAGCAATACGGGGTGTCCTGGAGAAAAGGGTAAAAGTAGGAGTGGCAATGAGGTTTGCAACTCTGACAATCCAAAAGCCAGTGTTAAGAAGGTTCGGTCAACTTGGTCACTGAGTCAAAGTCCAGGGTCGGGTCAATGGTCGCTGCCAAAGAGAGAGAGAAAAGAAACACTCAGCGTGCACTCTAACCAAGATCAGAATGGTTATCACTTTTTCTAATCAGGAATCCTCCCACCGTACCTCAAATTCTCCTCCAAACCTGAAAGAAGAATTAGTCGGGGTCACCCGAGGAGTAAACTAACTCATCAGTGGGAATCGGGATCCAACTATCATTGCATGATAACTTGACGGAATCCACTCAAGTCACCACACTCCAGAAGGTATGCGCATGCCTGGCAAGTTTCAGTTCTTTTGAAACTCCCGATGAAAGTTTTACCCCTAGGACTCAAGTGACCTTGACACAGTCAACAAATCAAAGAGTCCTAGTCAAGTTCAACCCGTCATTATCCTGGATTGCATTAAACCCACCCGTACGAGCCCTTGACACAGTCAACAAGGCTGCACAACTGTCCTAACCAATCCCATTTATATGCTGCAAACAAACACTACTTAGCTACCGCACACTACGCCTTGACACAGTCAACAAACGCAGCACGAATACTAAGTAATACTTGTAAGAAATGACGGAGGTCTACGTCTAGTTTTTGGCGAAAAACCTTTAACGTAATGAACTTGATATCGTTGAAGGAACTGCACAACTTTTTATAAAATATAGTGACGAAAACCTTTACTAAAGAGGTCACTCCCGGTGAAGGGATCTCGGCTCTTTCCCCGTAGAATGAGGTGCGGGATATTCCAAATGAATACCACGATGCAAAGTAAAAGTAATCGGCTATAGTGAAATTAATGCCCTGACGCAAACTTCTGTCCAAGGGGTCACTCCCGGTGAAGGGATCTCGGCCCTTGCCTCGTCGACTGAGGAGCAGGATATTCCAAATGAATACCACGATGCAAAACAAAAGTGAACGTCCTTGCAATAACAGCTTTTTGAAAAATGTTCCAACAACATCAGATTAGGTTTGTTTAACTTGCATTGATTCGAATCAACGCAGTCCCATCAATTGATCACACCACAAAGAACGAAAATATACTGACGTACGTATATGCCATCCGCATTCGCCACTGGGTCCCGTCATCACCCGTTAGGTTAGCTAACTAACGGCAGAGCGGGGACTGGACTAGCGCGGATGAAAAACATATACAACATCTACTAATATATATACCAATATATAGTATTTCGCTCAAGGCGTGAATAAAATGCAACATCACAGAAATGTACAGCATCACAGAACAATACAGATATCTGGAAGCCCCGGGTTTCACAGAGCCGCTGCTGAAACCCGACGTTCCCCTAGTCGTGTGGATAGCCTGTGCAATGAAATCCTAGACCCCTACGGGCGCGGCAAGTCACCCGCCAAAACCTGAAGCGAGGCAGCCCCCTCCAGCATCGTGAATGGACCACCCAGCACTTCACGGAATCCGGTAACTTGGGCACCCCTCCTGGGTCAACCTGTACCCCCTACGAGTGCGGCGAATAGCCCGCCAATCCTAGAGCGAAGCCCCCTCCGTCTCAATGCCATGAGATGCGGGCCCGTTGCCCTCTAGAACCCGGCTATCCGTGCACCCCTCCGCGGGGTAATCCTAGTACAGAAAGTAAAATATATACATACACCGGGTACATCGACCGCAACCAGGTCGTGCCCCAAAAGAATAATACAAACAGGCAGTGACGGCAGTCCACATGTCGGACGCTCGCCCCGCAATATCAAATGTACATAATACAACAAAACTGTACTAGCATTGCATCCAGGCTATCCCCCACGACCGATCCGCAACATCACAGCATAAACATAGAACATCAACGTGAAAGTCACGTTCGCAAATCCGTCTAACCGGGCTATAGCAGTTAGACCGGATTTACCGATCGAGTGACATTCACGGTCGCAGATATAATGTAAATACTGTGAAAAATGTGTTTAAAATTTTCCGATTGACCAAAAATTAACAAGTGGGCCCCCAATCAAAACTGTAGCACGCACAGAAAACCTGGGCCCAATTTTAATATTCCAAAACCCCTAATTACAGCCCATAAGCCCACTGCAAAAAAATAAACACACGAACCCACACTTATGCGGCGGAAGCGCGGCCAAAAGGGGGTTATGGCCGCGCTTCCGCGGTCGTACGGAGGAATCGTGTGACCAACTTTTTCCAGTGTTCTTAGGACTCCCTGCACATCATTCTGAGACCACCTGAAAAATTTTTAGACTCCAAAAAATTTCGACAGAAACTGATTGTGCTAGAAAAATACGGTTTTTGGAAATTTTGGTCGATCGGAAACGCAAACACATCAAACGAAGCTAGGTAAGGTTAATGGCGTGGCTCTGATACCATGTTGCGCCACGGCAGCGCCCCGGCCTCGTACTCGAGGCCAAAATGCGGAATTAAAATTTTTCCTTACTCGGAAACCGGCGCTACCGCAGACAATGAAAACCCGGATCGTTTACCATTAACCTAATGCTAGCAATCAAGAGATAGGGTGAGAAGTATACCGAGTGATCCGAGTCCTCCGGTCTTCTCGTCATCGTCCCGATCTCCCGCGGAAAGTCTTGTCTCCATATTGTCGCCTCCTCGCCGGAAAGGGCACCACATCGCCTGCGTCTTTTACGGGCTCCGGCCTCAATACCGAGGCAACTCGAGCATGAAGCCGGCAACTCGACATGCTCAAGATATGCTGTAGAATGTAGTGTAGAAGATGCTTGTCTCTTTGGGGTTATGTTGTTGCCATTGAGGATGATGGAGGAAACAAGGATTAGAAAAATGGTGCTTGCATTTTTCTAGCATGAAAATGAGATCAAGAAAGAAGCTCTCAAGAATGAAGCTCTCTCTTCTTCTTCTCTCAACCATGAAAAAACTTATCATCCATGAATAATGGTGGAGGAAAAGAATATGAATCCATCACCTTAGAAGGAAGGTGAGTGTAGGAAAAAGGTGGAGGGTAACCACAAGCAAAACATCATCATAACAAAATCAAATCAACTCCAAATCACTTCTAATCAACCAAAAGCAAGTGATGAGAATGGTATCTAAAGATTCTATCATAATAAATACATTTGTAAGAAAACCCTCCACAAAGTGATGTTTGCAAAACTGCAAATAACCCCCTCCATCAGAAAAGTCCGGCCGGGAAAGAACAAAGGAAAACCGGCCGGAACGGAATGCAAACTGGCAACTCCAGAAAATTGGTCCCGTAATAAATTACAGGAAAAACCCCGATACTGTGCATACACACCCGCATCTGTATTCCGACCGGATACAAATGCAATGAGACAAAATCTACACTGTACTAAACTAGGATCCGGCTTAAACCAAAGCCGGCTAGTAATATCCGTTCGATCCTGATCCGTGCAATACCGCACGTATCTGATCGAACCCTGCCATATAACTATACGGCCACTAGTACAAACTGTCCGATCCTGATCCGTGCAATACCGCACGTATCTGATCGGACCCTGCCATATCTCCATACGGCCTCTACAGCGTTTCGCCCGAAAGCTTGAGTAACTGTAAGTGTGATGGACTCTAAAGACTCGTCAATACTATGGCTGTGGATTTAACCACTGGCATGTCAGAGGTATAAGCCAATACGTGACGGGCCACCAGCTATTGACCAAAAGGGACGTCGATGAGGAAGCTCACCCCGACACCCAACTGAGCCTGTCAGTGACAATATCCGTACAGTCCGGTCCGTTCGTCTATGAGTATCGCATGGCGGGCCTAGGGGGTTGGTAAAAGTCAGACCCCCAAAAGCGGTACAAGTCGTGTCGGAGTGTAGCCCAGAACGCCCTGAGATACTACTGGAATACCTACCAGTAAATCTCCTGCCTCGGCCGAGGGCTTTGCGTAATGGCTCTCCTGGACACAGCGCGACCTCACCCCCAATACCGGGAGAGACGAACCCCTGAAGATCCGCTCACTGCCTCCATGTGGCTCGGGACTGTACCCAACTAAAACCTGTTTGCATGACTCCTTTGAGCCGTGGTAGGGTAGTAATCAAAGCACAGTGGGAACTCATACGAGACAAATGACGATCCTCAGGTCGATGAACTAACCTGTACACATGTCACCAGGGAACTGCTATCTGACGTCAGGTATAAGCCCAACTAGCAGGTTCCCGGCGAGTCCTGTCCGGTGTACTCATAACCCAATGAGCACCTGTATACATCTTAGGTGAACCAACTGACACCAGTGGCTTGTGAGACCGGCCACCGCCCCTCGTCGGGGTCTCGACTGTATACACTAGTCTACTAATGGAGTATCGATGCCCTGTCTCGAAACTCCTACGACTAGGGACCTTTTAAGGATGTGCTTATAGACTACCAGCTCCCACGTATATGATCGCCATCATACTGCTGGTAGTCAAGCAAGAATCCTAGGGGCTCTATCAACGTGCAATAGTGACATGTCAGGTCACCTAAAGCAGTACACGATGATAAAGAGAAACCAGATAGCATACTATCATCTCGAGTAAGACTGTCCTACCGGGATAGGTCCTCCCTCAATCATTGCAATCACGTGCCTGTGATCCAATAATTGACTCTGAGGGCACTATCTCCAACACATCCAACGTGTGTCCATCAACGACACATCAAATCATCATACAACCTGAGTGCCCAGCATCAACACTCGAAATCATCACAAAACCCGTGTCTAGCATCGACACGTAAATTCTCATATCTCAGGCACTGTCTCATCAGATCGATCCTCATATCCATCTGTCTCATATCACTCTGGTCGGTATCCTTCGGATATCCGCCGAGTCCAGTTCTGTCACCGGTAGGCAGTGTTCGCCTGCCGGGCTTAACGCCTTTCTATACGATCTTCTTGTCCCGGGGTACCGTACCGGGTCCACCATGTACCCGCAAACGGTGACTCATCACTCTTCGAATCGGGTAATCATCATAGCTCAGCACCGAGAAAACTCATAGTGGACGTCGAAATATAATATTAAGAGAAACCGCGTTTTTAAAACAATCATAAGTTTTTAAAATGTATCTGTGGTTTCTCAAATCCAGAAATCTCATGAAAATAGAATCTAATAAGCATGTAACAATGATGAAGCAATATGTATAGGCACAGAACAATACTGTAAAGTATAGCAAGTGTGTTCATATGAGCGTGTTGTGTAACTAAGTAAGGAAGTGCAATATCTGAACTAATATGTGTGGTACTGGGTATTAAACATTAACTAAAATTCTACAGGTTATAAGGTGATACAGTGATATAGCGATTTCTAATATGTATATGGCATGGCAATTACCGATGATGTGTGTGTAAGCCGGCGAGTATGTGTACGTGCAATATGCGCATCATCGGTAATTGTGCGTGTGTCCTAGTAGAAGAAATCGTATAAAGATAAGTACACGAAACGTAATATATATGTCATAAATGAAAATAATACGAGCGTATGCAGAAATAAGAAATCGTAGCGCGAGCGTAAACAGAATAAAGAAAACATCAACGCGGATAGTATAAAATACGTAATTATGTATGAGCCATATAGTTATAGTTTAAAATAGTATGAATCGTTGTTTTTGAAAATAGAGGCTATAATGTTTTTGAAAAAAATACCATTTGAAAATCCGCAGCATCTCTTGAAGTTATCATTTAAAAGTGCATAACGGTTCGTTAGTTTTGAAAATAGGTATGGCTATAAATATATCTTAATGTCTACTTAAGTGATTTAAAAACAATATTTCTCGAGTCGATATATACATAAGTCGGCGATCCATCCTCATCATATCACGTACGGTATAATCTTGCATACGATATCATCAAATCAAATAGTATGGATCTATCGTCACGTACATCATATCATGTACGGTATAATCTATTGTACGATATCATCAAATCAAATAGTACGAATCTATCGTCATGTACATCATATCACGTACGGTATAATCCATCGTACGATATCATCAATCAAGTAGTACGGATCTATCGTCACATACATCATACCAGCTTATCTCGTCATATATCATCACCTATCATATCATTTTGTATCGCATCATGTATATATATCGTCCCATATCATCATATCATATCATATCGACTCGTTTCATCATATCGGATCATATCCTCATCATATCGTATCATATTGTTAATATATGTAGTTATATACTTTCATGAGTAGATATAGATCATAGGCTAAGAACTAGTACTAGAGATATTTCATTCTACTAATATACTACTATCACCTATAATATTCTAGAAACACTATTAGGTAAGTATTCATATGCTAAGTATATATATTCATATATACCTTAATACTACGATTATGGGGGTGTTATACGCCATCCACCCGACTTCCCCCGTAGATATACATCTACTCACCTACAATGCCTCACTCTAGTCGATCCCGATGGATGCCATGCCATCCTTCGTCGTCCCGAGAGTCCCCGCGCTTGTACCTACAATTAAAGCATATCGTATTGCATAAAAATCCAAATCAAAAACCGATACGACAAACGAAGGGCATATAGGTTAGAACCTACGGTCCACTCGTGCTAGAACAACAAAACAACTCCCGACGTTGACGTGCGAATGTCAAACGACCGAGTCAAAACTCAAATATCAAAAACCAAGTTTCAAAAGTCGGAAAACATCAACAGAAAACAAATAAAATGACTCTAGATTTTTCTTAGGTGAAATTAATTTGTTTTTGCATATAGGGTATGTCTAATTATCTAAAAAATGAGCTACAGACCAAATTTCAGACTATATTTCCAAAATTGGTCCGAAATTTGCGGCTAAGACGAATTAATTGGCGGCCAAGTTAAGTTAGATTGGGCTTGGGTTTCTAGGGTAGCTTCCTATGGGTCTGCACATCTCACTGTATCTGCTATTTAATTTTCAGAGTCCCCGAGTCATCCCAAATTCTAATTGATCACCACAAGTTCAACAAAACCGATATCAAAATATTCTAAACTCAAGTTTGAAACTTCTAAGCTCATGTTTGGTCAAGGATTCTCTCACTAATAGAATTGTGGTCACTAACTAAAACTCAATTACATCAACACTACTCATAACATCCAGTAAAGATCGTCCTAGAAATTTCTAAGTTCATAAAACATAACCTATTTAACTCTAAACCATAATATGTGGTTAGAAAACTTAAAAACTAGTCTAAAGATGGAGTTATTATCTTATGGAACAACTGAAGAAAATTCTAAGATGGCCAAGGTTGCTCAAAACTAGAACGTGTTCACTCCATGTTGCTTGAAATGAGCTAAAGAGCAATTTTTGTGAAGGCTAGGTGGTGTTTTGAGATGGTTTTTGTGGTGGTTTCATAGTGGTAGAGGAGGTGGTGGAAGGATGAAGTAGAGAAATATGTGATGAGATGAAGGATGAAGGAGATGTACGAACAAAAGAATGGTTGAAGCCATATCTTTCTCTCTCTCTCTCTCTCACACACACTCACTCATTCTCTCTCTTCATAACTCCATATCACCTCCATATCCCCCCTGTCATTTATTATTTTTCTTTTCTATTTTACAAATGAAAAATCAAAAAGGAAAATAAAACCATGTAAGAATAGAATATAAAATGTGTCATGGCACATTAACACATGGTTAACAAAATAAATTTGGTTTAATGCCTAATTAGTGAAATACTAATCAAGTTTAACATTCAACTTGTATGTAAATAATATATATTAATTTGTGAAATGCCCAAATCAAATAAATGCTTTCATAATTAATAATTTATTTTAAATTCCAATTATTTTCCAAAATATAGATATATACCATACCATTCTACGAAAGCTCAAATATATACTCGTATAATATTCGTGAAATTTATTATTTTATTATTTAAATTCCAAAAATAATATTTTATATTTTCTGAAATGTTACACCTTTGAGCCGTGGTAGGCTAGAAGTCTAAGTATAGTGGGAACCAATATAAGACACTATGGTGATCTCAGGTCGTAGGAACTACTCTGTACTCATGTCACTGGAGAACTGCTATCTAACATTAGTATATTACCAACTAGAAATTTTCGGTAAGTCCGTCCAGTGTAACTCATCCAATGAGCACCTGTATACAATCCTCGATGTTAAAAACCAATAGCTGTAGAATCAGCTATCGCTCTCCAACCGGGTCAGGAAACATACACACTAGTCTAAACTGGAGTATTGATGCCCAGTCTCGATACTCCTAGGACTGGGGACATTTAAGGATGTGCTTATCGACTATGCAGGCCCCTCTAGTATGATCTCCATCATCGTCCTAGTTGTCAAGAAAAATCCTAGTACTTTATCTCATATTTAAATGATACGTGATAATGAATAAAACGCATCACATGAAACATAAGGACAAACCAGATAGCATACTATCATCTCGAGTAAGATTGTTCTCTCGTATAGGTCCTCCTTCAATTACAATAATTGACTTGAGGGCACCTATATCCTACAGTACCTACAATAGCATCCCCGATTTGGCCATCGATATCCTCGACCATATCCCAATCGACGTTATATGAGTGCTAGTACGCCGAAAGGAAGGCCGAAGAACGTTCCTTCATCTTCATACTTTGCTTTCTATAGATTTAAAGGAATGTGGGGGCATACCTGATCGAGGAGGGCTGGTCGTCTCAAGTCTCGACATGGCCTCGATGGAGATGGCGTTGGTCGTCGAGATCTAGATTACATTAACTACGGTAGGATGGTTGAGAAGTGTAATACCTTAGAATGCGATTAGTGTTAATTAAGCGATAATACGGGTTTTTAGTAAAACGTTAACCAAAATAGTTTTCACATATTTTATAAAAATTAATTAATATTTTATTATTATTTGTTTTTGCTTGCACACACTTGTGCATGTTAACCTAGATTTAATTAGTGTTAACCATGCTTAAGTAGCCATGGCACATTAACCCTCATTCTATTAAGTTGTATGTATTTATTTACTTATTTAGTTTTTTTTAAAATAAAGGGTTTGAATTGGGTTGACTTGAGAGAGAGAGGGAGAGAGAGAGTTGACATGGGAATGATAAGGCATGGGGAGCATTTAATGAAGAGAGAGAAGGGGCATGGCTACTCTCACCCTCTCATTCTCTCATTCTCACCTCACATTCCCTCATTCTCATTTATTTCCTCATTCCCTCATTCTCATTTATTTCCTCATTCCCTCATTCTCATTTATTTCCTCATCTCCTCTCCCCCTTCAACTGAAACCCTACCTTGTTCATCACAAAACCCATGCAAATCCTCACTAAACCTCACTAAAACCCTTCACAAGCCTATTTAAGCCACTAAAGATGACTTGGAGCATGGAAAGCTAGGGTTTTTGAGCAAGTGTGGAAAGGTTGTGATCTCTAACTGTTAATTAGGTCATTATAATGTTATGTTGCCTAGTAGTTAATGTTTAGAACACTAAAAATATAGTTTTTGTATAATATCGTATTTTTAGTGTTATATTAGGGTCACTGTGATCTGCTATCACCACGATTTGTTACTATAAAATCTAGCAATGTAGTAGTGTTGTGTTAGAGGCCCTGAGTGTTTACCCGAAGCACGAACCCCACCCTTCACTGTTGACCCAGCGAGATCCGGGCAAATTCCGGCGTTGCCGGATTTTTGGAGGACTGGGGGTTGTGGTTTGTAGGGTAGCTGTCTGTAGCTATTTTGGGGTGTTTGGTACTGCTTGATTTTTGAGTTTTGACTGTACGAAAAATCTGGGAACACTTTGCTAATTTCTAGTGTTTCGACTACGCGCGTTACGATATCCGACACGGTTCGCGTTCTTGGTGTAGCTTGCTGCACTTAGGTTTGTTTTAGAATGACGTTACACACGTTAGCCACTAAGCGAACACTTGAGATTTGTTGGAGATGGTGCGTCGACCTAAACGTAGTTTGTATGTATTATTGAAAGGTTTCTAAGTTGCACTTGTTATATTTTGTGTGATATTAGGACCGAGTGCGGGGACTTCAGACGCTACAAAGAAGGGAAAGCAGGTGGTTGGATTTACCTAGCTCAAGATCATCGGTGAGTAGATTTAACATCTACGGGAAAATCGCCCATATGGCGTTAAGCGTCGAGAGCTAGATATGATATTATAGCTACATATTATATGCACATGAGTTGATTTTACATGAGCATCATTGCATACCATTACTTATTGTGCCTTGACTTAGTACCCATTGTACATCGCACCATTACTGACGGTTCATGTTGCAAGAGCACTAAATTGTATGCTACACTCACACCGTTAGTAATTGCCATGACACGCACAACATATGCAAATATGTGGTATTGTGTTCGATATTGGAATTGAGACATTGATTCTTGTTCTATTGCGCATATGAAATGTATCATGCATACATACCTACATGTATATACACATACCTTGCTATAGCTACATATACACCTTTATATGATGTTGCATTTGATTTTGGAGAATGTGGGAACCGCATGATATTATTTAAAAATTGGATTCATTTAAAAGAGTGGTTTTCCCTTGATATGCTTATATTATTATTCTGTGTTGCATACATCATATTTCATGGATTTACGTATTGAGATACGGATTTCATGTGATTGATGGATTTGAGAACCGTGGTGATATTTTAAGAAAGTATGTATTGTTTTGAAAACCCAGTTTCTCTTGATATGATATTTCGATGCGTCCACCATGAGTTTTCTCGGTTCTCAGAGTTGTGTTAGAAACCCGATTCGAGAAGATGGATGATCCGTTTGCAGGTTCATGGTGGACCCGGTATGGTACCCCGGGGCAAGAAAGGTATGTTGTGCAGTAGACGATGAGCCTGGCAGAGGGACTACTACCTACCGGTGATAGTTTGGACCCGGCGGTTATCCGGAGGATACCGACCTGAGTCGTGAGATGGATATAGGCCGATCCGGACTGACGGAGCCCGTGGGCCGATCTTGACTGACGGAGCCCGAGTTATGTGGATTTACGTATCGATGCTGGATACGGGTTTTCATGATGTTTCGAGTGTCGATATTGGGCACTCAGCTTCCATGAGATTTACGGATATAAGGGCCGATCAGAGTGACGGCGCCTGAGCTATTGGGATTTGGGGTGTCGTTGATGGACATCGGGATTTTTCCACGATGATAATTCATTGATGATGTTATGTTTTATCCCACACCCAGGATTTATTTGATATGCACTGTTTCATGTAGTTGTATTACCCTGGTGGAGTACGTTGATCATGATTTGCTGTATATCCATATTGACATACTTATGCTATCAGATTGCATATTTTAGATTATCATTGTACGTGCATACTTGCGATTATCTGTATGATGTTATTTACTATTCACGAGTTGGCAACTCACCCCCGTTGTGCCACACTGTTTTGCAGGCTTGACCCTCAGAGTAGTCGCGGCAGGTCTCTATTTTTGCGGATACCGCTGCGGTTGGCTGTGAGGCCGTTTGGTATAGGTGGGTTTGCAGTTATCCGACTTCATCTATTGTACATCTTATTGTATCTAGTATTCTCCATCTACCACTTTCATGTATTGATTTAAAGACGAGTTGTGAGGACCGATATTGTATATTTTGTGACTCTGGGTGTCGCGCTCGTGTGAGCCGGCCTTTCTTATGTTGCTTTATCTCTTTTATGATGTTTTCATTCTATTGTCTATTTATTTACTACGGCGTCGTATATATATGCTTGTGGTGGTTGTTTCCTCCCTCAGGCATGATTTGCTCCCGTTTGGGGATGCTTTACTTATATTCTGTATTTGTACCCGTTTCGGGGCTAGTTTTTACAAAGGAGGTGCTGCCGAAATTTTTAAGAAAATAAACTTAAGCTTTAAGATTTTTACTTGAGATTTTTAAATGTTTTTAACAATATTTTTATCACTTACTTCTTTTGATGGTTTAGATTTCTGGGTTTTCGGCTTATTTAAATTGCGGTACGCCTGTTGACGTCACGTGGTTTAAGTGCCGGTCACGTGCCTAAATTTGGGTCGTGACAAAGTTGGTATCAAAGCGCTAGGTTTTACCTTTCGGAATGTAGGATGACCTTGGTATGATAGAGAAGGTAGCTTAAGCAGAGTGACGTAGCGTGTGTATGTTCCGCGGCATACTTATGACACGATACTCCGCCTAAGTGACCTTAGGACATATTGCTAGTAATTCCTTCCTTGATTCCATGTATCACTATGATTCGATTTCTATGTTTTTATTGAATCCTGTTTTCATTTCCAGCCATTATGCCGCCGGAGACTACGAGGGCGCAGAGAGCGGCCGCGAGAGCCGAGGTCAGGGTAGGCTCGTCAGAGACGAGGACTGACCAGAGCGGTATGCCCGTTTTACAGGAGCAGGTTGATCTACCTTCGCTAGATCGTATTACTAGGCTAGAGGCCGATATGCAAGATTTGCGCCAGATGATGGGGTCATTGGTTGAGGCCAGTTAAGCGCAGAGACAGGAGGTTGTCCCACCTGTCACGGGGACCGCGATGGTGCCTATTGTTCAGGCAGTCATACCTATCATTATCTGAGTTTATGAGGCTGAAGCCTCCGGTTTTCACCGGACTGATGCAGCTGAGGATCCCTAGTCGTTTATCGATCGGATAGCCAGGATCTGTCGTTCGCTGAGATGCTCCGACGCGAGATGGGTAGAGTTCACGAGTTTTCATCCGGAGGGTCTTGCCCAGACCTAGTGTGAGTCTTTAGAGGGGGCAGAGCCGCAGGTCTTTCTCCTATGACCTGGGCTGAGTTCGTAACGGTTTTTCTTGCTCGTTTTCTTCCACAGAGCGTCAGGGATGCTCGAGCTCGCAGTTTTAAGTCGTTACGCCAGACTCCGGTTATGACGGTGGCAGAGTATGGTGTTCAGTTTACCCAGCTATCTGTGTATGCTCCATATTTGGTGGACACTGAGGAGATGCGGATCAAGAGATTTGTACGAAGCCTACTTACCCAGTTGTTCCTCGCTATCAGCGCCCAGCATTTTGACACATATGCAGCTGCAGTGGACAAAGCCCTACTGGTTGAGGAGCGTCTTTCTGAGACTTCGGTCGTTTCAGAACCGAAGAGTTCGTACTGGTGTATCAGCCCGGAGACAGATGTATAGACGTCGTGACAGATTTCGTTCAGGTCATGGGGGTAGAAGTGGCTTGGGACGAGGCCAGTTATTTAGATCTTATCCCCAGGAGGGTCGGCAGTCATTGTCTGGATGTTTTCGGTGCGGGAGTTTTTATCATCGCGTCAGAGATTGTACTGAGCCACGTGAGGACAAGGCAGCCGTACCACATGTTACCTTACCACCTTCTCCACCTCAGAGAGCGTTTCCCCTTACGTCTATTGTTGCTCCGTGTCAGACCTATGCTCCGAGAGGCCGTGGTTGCGGAGGTTTTGTTCAGAGAGGACGGGGTGGAAGAGGCGAAGGGCAGCTGGTCGCCGGTAGAGGGCAGGCACGAGTATTTGTTTTGACTCATCAGGACGCGCAGGCATCTGTCACGCCCCGCTTTCCAGTATATGGGCAGAGAACGCAACGAGGCCGCTACGTATTTACTCTGAAGTAAATACGCTAAGCGTATCTAAGCAATATAAATGTAAATGCACAAGAGACAAATGCAGTGAAACGGCAACTTTATTTATTCACATTCTTTTTACAATACATGGAAAAATAAATACAACTGAATGAAAGCAATGCCTAAACAGTGGCATAACAGAAATGAAAAGTACTGAAATAAAAGTGTGTACAATGAAGCTAGAGCTCTGGGTAGTAGGAAAGCTGGTCCAAGTCCTCACTAGTAGGCTCGATCTTTTGAGTGTCCAGATCACCTGACAACATTCCAAAGAAGAAAGAGAAGGAATATCGTCAGCGAACAATCGCTCGATAAGTCCCAAAGATAAGGGAGAAATATAATAGACAGAAAGAGAAGGTAGTTTTTAAAGTTGTATTATATGGTTAACGCTGTTATTTGTAGCTTAGTACAGAAGGATACCAGTGTATACGAGAGGAGTCTCTATATGCTAGAGAATAGGGCAAACGGAATGTACAAGGCTCCATTATACAATCCGGAACAATGGCAATTGGATTCAGGTTAGGTGTCTTAATCTTGCAGTCTCGTGCCACTTTTAATACCTTCCGTATCAATCTACCCCTTAAACCCTGCGATATCATGATTGTATTGTTTGTATTGTATTTCAACTTATAATTGAATTGTAATATAGATTGTATATTTGGATGACTTGCCGAAACCATGATATCAGTAAAATGGATGTACTGGAGAATCATGGATGTAACTGGAGAATCATGTAAATAGAAGTATATCCATAGTTCAGTTCAGTCAATACAGATTGAATAGATTGAATATATGTATTCCAGTATTCATGTTGAATTGTAGATTGTAGACTGTACTTGAATCATATTCAAGTCAGATTATTAATGAGACTCAGTCTGAGTCAGACAATTAGAAAAGTAAATTGAAATCCTGACTGTTTTGATGTTATCGGTAACCGCTGCACATGGGCGGTAGGATTTGTGTCTTTTTCAAAGACGATTACCGTGTTGATAACACCGTTGTTAAGTTGTCTACCTTAAATAGGCAAGCACCCACTTCTCCGGCTCCCTGAGGCTCAAGAGATTGGTCCCACTTAAACCTATATTTACTAAGGTCCTTAGGGTAATTTATAGAACTTGAGAGAATTTTATGTAAAAATACTTTGTATAATTTTCAAAATACACCCCAAGTGTTTATTTATCGTCTTTAGAGTTGTAATAAATATAGATTTTATATTTGTGACATTTCTAGTAAGAATAGCCTATTTTTCATAATACATGGTATTTATTTGTAATATTGAATTTGTATGGATTTCATGGTATTTTAATGTAAAGTGATCCTTGTGATTTTAGAAAAAATTGGAATATTTATATTATTACAAAATAGATATTTTAACGATACATACATATATATATATATATAAATAAATTTTTAATATATATTATATTTCTAGAAATCTCATTTTCTTAAGATTTTCGTATTTTAAATCTCTCGAGACCGAATACTCCTTACGGAGGTCTGCATCTCGCACTACTGAGCCCAGGGATGTGCGATAATCCGCACCATCCCAGTCGGGTTCCCCAAAATGGGTTGTAGCGGCGCTTTGCAAAGATTTGTAAAATACTTAATCTTTTTAGAAAACGGTTTTATTAGTAAACGGTATTTATTTGAAAGGTTTCGTTTTCCCGTATTCTAGGTTCCCGAAAGTATTGTGCTATATTGCATATGAGTGTTGTGAGGAGGTAGGTCATTACCTCGTGATCTAGTTAAAGGTATAGCAAGATTGTGATGTTTTAATGTCGAAATGAAACTACATGGTATTTTACTGAAAAAGTATGATAAAAGTTACAAAATGAATTAGATTGTCATGAAACTTTTTCAACATGTTTGTTAATATTTAATAGTCAACATGTAATGGTTTGGAATGATTGTATTTAAGAAAAAGTGAGGTTATGCAGTGGTTTCAGGTACTCTTTCAGTATGTTCCTTCGATGCACACATATTGTTTGTGTAGGGTTCCTATGCACGACAGCAAGGTTTCGGAAGGCATCGTCCATGCCATTTTCAAATTTTTGTCATACTAAAGAAATCTAACCTAGGATGTTTAACTAAAGAATCAAACGAAACATATTGTAAACTACTTTACAACTAAGTGAACTAGGAATACAACCATTGTAGACCGGTCCTTCACTTCAATAGTTCCGTGTAGTAGTCCCTTCGCTCCAAGTAGTGATCTTCCGGACTCTAGCACGGCTTCATAAGGTGAAAGGAACGAGCTTGCGCGAAGTCTTCGAGGCCGAAGATGATCTACGTCGAGGAGACACTAACCCAAGCTACTACTTCACTAATGAGATATTAGTGAAGCTAACACCCTAAACTAAATGGCTAATCTAGTAGAGGATGATGAAGTAGGATTTTTGCTCACTTTAGAATTCTTTTTCTCACTATTATTTCTCACTTGCATAAAAGCTAAAGAGCTCTTGAGTTTAAAGAAGAAGATGAAGAGAGATAATGTTGCGAGAGTGAATGGCAACCATGGGTGAGAAAATATCTAATATCATTCATGTAGAGACTTAACCATGAGTTTAGATAATGGTTGGGTTAACAAATATCTAGTGTAAGACAAAACTAGTGGACTAAGTCAATGGATCTCCAAGTTTCTCAAAACTTCATGTCATGTGACAAATTTCCAACTAATAATTGAATTACTATAAATAAATAAACCCTACATTATCTTTATCATGGTGTAAATCTCATACACCCATGTTGCATGTATCATCTGCCATGACACATAAATAAAACACAATTAATATATATCACATATATATTAAGTGTGCACATGTGAGAGAAAAAAATGCTTAAGTGAGCTAATATTAGTTAATGTAAACCAGTATATCACATATACAATTATACACTAAATTACCAAATCAACACTTGATTTAATAATCCGGCTATATCTCATATAACCAACCGATACAAATATCGCGAGAATAGAATACGGTATCTCATGCTCGTATTAATCTCGGTCCCACACATATCACATATGTGCTCCTACTTCATTTTGCCTGAGCCAGTAAAACCTCTGTGTAGGACTCTAAAGACTCGTCAATACGCCGGAAGTAGGTGATGATCATATCAAGCACCCACAAGCCGTCAACGGTACTAGCTAGACGTAACGGCTACCCGGGTATTGAGCGATCAGAAGATCAACAAGTAAGCCCGCTCTAGCTCCTGTAAAACCTATCGGTAACACTACCGTACAGTCCGGTCTCTCCGTCTTGGATGTCGCATATCCAGTCTAAGGGTGGTAAACGTCAGACCTCAATAACTCGATAAGTCATGCCGATAATAGACTCATAACGGATCGAGAAACTACTGATAACACTTCCCAGTAAATCTCCAAATCAGCCCTGGCCAGGGACTTTCAGTTATAGCCAATCGAGCACAGCACGACATCTACCCCCAATACCGGGAGAGACGAAATCCCCTCCTATCGCTCATTGCCTCCATGTGACTCGGGACTGTACCCAAAGACAACCGTTTTGCACGTCCTCTTGAACGTGGTAAGGTGGAAATCAAAGCACAGTGGGAATCACACAAGACTCAATGACGATCTCGGATCTACAGACTAATCTGTACCAGTGTCACCAGAGAACTGCTATCTGACGTCAGGTATAATACCATCTAGGAGTTCTCGGGGAGTCCGTCCAGTGTACCCAGTCTCTACTGAGCACTCGTATACCATCTCTGATGTCAAACACCAATGGATATGGGGTCATCCATCGCCCATCTCATGGGTCGAGAAGCGTATACGATAGTCTACTCTGGTATATCGATGCCCTGTCTCGATACACCTATGACTAGGAACATTAAAGGATGAACTTATGGACTACCATGGCCCCGCTAGTATGATCTGCATCATAATCCTGGTAGTTAAGTACACATCCTAAGGGCTTTACAACATATAACCATGAGACAGTATCAAGAAACAAGTATACATGTTAAGATAAAAAGCAACAAAATAGCATACTATCATGTCGAGCAAGAAAGTACTCTCTATATATGTCCAAGCATCCACTATAATATACATCATATGTACAATAATGGCCTCTAGGGCATACATACAACTAACAATCTCCTACTTGCACTAGGGCCAGCTGTTGTAGTATCGCATAACCAACATCCCGAAGAGTCTCTCGAACTGTATCTGGTGAATGGCCTTCGTGAGTGGATCCGCTGTGTTGTTCTTCGTGTCAACTCTCCTGACCTCGATCACCCGGCGATCAACTATCTCCCGGATCAGGTAACACCACCTCAGAATATGCCTGGATCGCTGATGGGACCTTGGTTCCACACCAAGTTCAGTTATGAACTTCTTCATCCAGACAGCCTCTTTGGCAGTATCGTTGGCAGCGATATATTCAGCCTCTGTCGTCGAGTCCGTCACAGTTTCCTGCTTGGAACTCTTCCAGCATACCGCCCCTCCATTGAGGGTAAAGTGTAACACTTCAGAAAAATAAAATATTATTTTTTGGAATTTTTATAATTAAATAATAAAATATTGAATATTTTAATAGGGCGGTATAATTAAATACCGATAAATTGGGAAAAATTTGGAAAATTATGGAAATTACTGAAAAGATGGTGCTTTATGTGATTTAAGCAAATTATGAAATTTTATGATTTATTATACACTAATTTTGTGCTAATCGCGATTAAATATCGCTAATCGGGCACTAAACGTGTTTTGTGCACATGACATGCAAAAGTCTTTTTTTTTACACTTGTTACATTTCTTATCATGGAATTTCTTCATGTTTCATGCATGGTTGTTGAATTTAAAGAGAAGAGAAAGAAAACAAAAGAAAAGAAAAAGAAAGGAAAATAATAAAATATGAGGTATGGGCAAGTGAAAGAAGAGAGAGTGAGGTGAGGGGTTCATTGACTAGTCTTCATCCTTCATCATCTTCATCCTCACCTTCTCATCTTCAGCCCATGGTAGCACCCTCCTCCACCTCCACTTCAAAACCCCAAAACTTCATCAAAACAACTCCAAAACATCATCCCCTCTTCACAAAAAATGTGTACAAGCTCATGGCAAACACTTTAGACCAAGCAAGTTTTGATTTTGGACACTTGGGGAAACTCAAGTAATTTCTTGAGTTGCCAAATGAGGTAATTTCTGCACCTTTAGATTAGCATTTCAATTCCTTATGTATCCATGCAAGTTTAGAATCGATATTGTGTAGTTAGCGAACTTTGAAAATTCCAAGTTAAGATTTAGGGTTTGAATTGATTCCATAGGTGCAATTGAGGTGTAATTAGGGACCATAACCCCTATTGTGATGATATAGTGGACTAAACCTGAGACTTAAACCCCGGAATACGAACTTAGAAACCCCGATATCGGAGAATTATGGATTCTGTGAGGGTATATTGACATCTGCTATCACCCGGGACACCTGAAAAATATTTAGCAAGCATAGTGATGTGTGCAGGTGACCAGAAGACTGCCATTGAAACCCCAGCCCCTAACCCTCTACCCAGGACACAATTAAATTCTTTCTGGCCACAATTTGCGGCCAGAGCAGTGGGAAATCGACTCGTTTTTGTTCTGTTGCCTTATCTCCAGTAAACTAGACCTTTTACATATGCAAAATTAGCTAATTTCGCCCAGGGTAAAATCCGGGATCATTTTCTTGTGTTGGTGCATTGTTTTGCGACTTCATTTTAATTCGGTTTTTCGTATTTGATATTGTTTTCCGTCGTGTGGCGTTTGAACGCCAGCGACTAAGGTTTTGGTCGTGTTTTTCGTGCGAGGCTATAGGTTTTTACCTATGAGCGTAGCATGTGCCGTTTTAGTTTTCCGATTGGATTTTAATACGCATTATGATTGGATTATATGTGTAGGTACCCCACGTGGATGTCGAGACGTTGAAGAAGAAGATGGCGATATCGACATCGGCAAGCAAGAGCAAGGTGAGTAGATATATATCTACGGGGGAAGTCGGGTAGATGGCGTATAGCACCCCCGCAGTTTTGAAGTATATAACGCATATGCGATATGTTATATTTTATATTTATATACCTATGTATATGGAGATGTGCTTTGTAGCTAGAAATGCTTTAGATGACTTACTGATAGCGTCATTAGTTAATTGTAGTCGCGAACCCCAGATTTGAGATTACACCCACACACACACGCATCCATACATTTATTTTTACTTGTGCGTATATGGGGATATGTATATATATATATATACACATGGGTATGGGACTATATATATATATACGTATGCATATACACGGATGATGAGGATAGTACTTGGGAGTGGAGATGAGTCGATGAGATTGGGTTTGAGGCCGTGAGATCGGTGATGTGACATGGTTCGTATTTGAGATACGACATGATATTTTAGCAGGTCCTTTCGACGTGGTGTTTTCAGACACACGCATGCCTATACATAGATGGTATCAGTATTGTACTAGACGTAGATCAGTACCCCGGATCATGATATTTGATAAAGAGGATACCAGATGAATAATGTGATAGATGTGACATTTGACCCGTACCCAGATTTGGGAGGCCGTACGACGGATTTACCGTACGAGCTATATATTGATGATAGATCCGCACTCTTGACTCAAGGATGTCATATTATATTAGGGTATCGTATGGGATACTATTGAGGCGGGATCACCGACTATTTTATATGTGTGTGTGTGTGTGTGTGTGTGTGTGTATCGATTCAGATGTTAGGCGGTTTCCTTACCTTTCGATCAGCCTGTTTAGTTTAGTACGGCAGTTTACTTGTAAATGATAGATTAGACTCGAGTCATACCTATTTCAAAACTAATGAATCGTGAGTATTTTTAAAGAAAGGCCAAGGGATTCTACGGATATTTCAAAAGACGTATCTTTTTTTAAAACATCGTAGCCCTTATTTTCAAAACACCACGATTCCTGTTATTTCAAATAGCAAAACTGTATGACTCATAATTATATAAATGCATATTAGTTATCATTGTGTTTATTATTCAACTCCCGCATATTCTTGCTGTTCACATCACATCGCATGCTTATATTGTGTTTCATATGCCATTATTGAGATCATGCTGTCAGGACACCAGCACCATTACCGATGATGCGTATGTTCCACATACACTTACTTGCCGGCTCACACACATTATCATCGGTAATTGCCATGTCACGTACACTTTAAAGAAAATTGCTCATTGACATAGCTTGTTGATTGATAGTTCGACATGGTATTAGCGTACTCGTCTTTATATGCTAGTTTAGACATTGCAGTTTATTACTTGCTACTTCATGCATATTATTATTCACTATTATGCAGTATTATGGAGTTTTATGCCGATATTCACTATATACTTGCTATTGATGATTGGATTTCAGTTTTTCATGAGATTTCCTGGATTTGGAGGAAAACCGCAAGAATATATATAAACTTCTCTCTCTCTCTTTTTAAAATGAAAAGTGCGGTTTTCTCATGATGTATGAGTCGTCCACCATGATGTTTTCTCGGTTATGAGATGGATTTCGAGACCCGATTCGAGGAGTCGTATGAACCGTCTCGGGTACATGGTGGACCCGGTATGGTACCTTGGGGCAAGAGTGATTTCATGGAGGATAATGAGCCCGGCAGGGGCAGACTGCCTACCAGTGATAGTTTGGCGCGTCGGATATCCGGAGGATACCGTTCGTGGTCGTGTGATTTATGATATGGGCCGATCCGGAATGACGGAGCCCGAGGTATTGACACATTGAGATTTGATGATACATGCTAGTCCGGGTAGCCGGAGCCTAAGATATTGAGATATTGGGGTTTATGTTTTGTGTCGATACTTGACACGGATTCCTCTGTTGATTTCATTGATGATACTCGATTTATATTCATACAGAAATCTCATTAAATAAAAGAAAACAGTTGTCTCATTCATTTCATTACATTACATTCATACCTCATATACATGATATATTGCTGCCTAAGGCACTGACACGAGCACATGGGATTACACTTATGTATAGATGTTTACCCTTGCCACCTTTTTATGCTTCAGACTTTATCATTTTGAGGTTTTATGTATATTTTTTGATCGTATTGACCTAGGATTGTATCATACATACGATTTCTGCCCGGTGATGTTTTCTACTCACGAGTTGGCAACTCACCCCTGTTGTGCCACAGTTTCTTGCAGGTTTTACCGTATAGATCTCGTTACGGCTTTGCTGGCATACTGCTTCCATTCCGGATGATTTGCTTTGGTAGGTGGGTTCACTTGCATCGTGACCACCATTGTACTTATTTTATTCAGTTGTATCTAGAAACTCCATCAACCAAACTTGTATATTTATTCAGACTTAGAGACCAGTTGTTTATTATTTCGACCTTAGTGTCGCGCTTGTATTATTATGGATTTCATGTTGTTTTGAGTTTCCTTTTCAGTTTTGATCCTCGCCATTTGGCATTGTATATTATATTGCCTGCGTGGTTGTGACCGTCGATTGACGAAGAGCTAGCTCCCGCTTGGGGATGCCTTTTATCTTTCATGTATATATTTATCATGTTGTACCCCGTTCGGGGCCAGTATTTACAAAGGAAACTCTGCCGAAATTTTTAGGAAAAGACTTGTAATTTTAAAATGCATATTCGGCTTATTTTACTAAAACATTTCTCTAAAATGGTTTTAGATTTCTGGGCTTTTGGCTTACTTGAATTAGATGGGGTCATATAGATTTCATATGATTCAAGGGCCAGTCATGTGCTATTTCAGGTCGTGACAAAGTTGGTATCAGAGCGCTAGCTTAAGCTTGGTTCGAATCTATGTTTGACTATGCGGAGCTTAGGGCGTTTGTATATATACGGAATCTAGGCTTGACCTTACGGAACTTAGACTTAGTCGAGGGGGTATTAGACCCGAACTTTCGTCGCGTGGGTTGACCTTGGTTGATGGAGTAGGTGACTTAAGGAGAGTGACGTACTGTGTGTATGTTCCGCGGCATACTTACGATACGCTACTCCGCTTAAGAAGCCTTAGGATGTACATTTCCTTGCACAGCATTATATTCATTCCTATGATCTATCATCATCGATATTGGTTATGATTTTTGTCACGCCCCGCTTCCCAGTGTACGGCGAAGTGGACGCGACGAAGCCCGCTACGTATATACTCAGAAGTACATACGCTAAGCGTAACTAAGCAATATAAAGTAATACACAAGAGAAAAGAATATAAAAGAACAGCAACTTTTTATTTATTAACATTCTTTGTACAATACATGGAAAGGAAAATACAACTGAAATAAAGATGCCTAAACAGTGGCATAACAGGAAAAGGAAAGTACTGAAAAGAAAAGTGTACAATGAAATTATACTGCTAGGTCTTCGGCAAATTGCTCCAAGTCTTCTTGGGTTGGTTCAACTTCTGCCGGGTCCAGGTCACCTGACGACATTCAAAGAAGAGAGAAACAGAATGTCGTCAGCGAACAGATCGCTCGGTAAGTCCCAAAGGTAAGAGGGAAGTGGAGAAGACAGAATAAGAAGAACCATTTTGAAAGTGTAAACTATTGTTGTAATGTTATGTTAACGCTGTTGTTTGTAGCTTGGTACAGAAGAATACCAGTGTATACGAGGGGAGTCTCACTTGCCAGAGACTAGGGCACGTGTAGTACAAGGAACCGTTATGCCACGGTACAACAGCAATAGGATTCAGGTTAGGTATATTAATCTGACTACCTCGTGCCACCTTTAACATCTTCCGTACCAATCTACCCCTTAAACCCCGCGATGTCTTGTTTGTATTGTTCTCTTGTAAAATTGTAATGGTTGTAAGATCGATTAACTGACTGACTGAAACCATGATATTAGGAAACGGTTATAACCGTAGAGTCATGTAAATGGAATACTGGGAAACATGTAAAAGGAATATCCATGGTTCGGTTCGGTCAAGTTATATAGATTGTTAACTGGATTCAGGGATTCATGTATTCATCTTGAGTTGGAATATAAAAGAATATAGATTGACTTGAATCATATTCAAGTCAGAAATAGTCAGACTCAAACCCGAGTCAAATTAAAAGAAAAGTAATTTGAAATTCATTAATTGTTAGGGGCCTTATTGTAATTTAAGAAACTTGAGGGGGGGTTTATGTAAAAAGTACTATTGTATATTTTTTTTAAAATACACTTTAAGTATTTATTATTCGTCTTTATAGTTATAATAAGTGTGGATTTTATTTGTGTTATTCTAGTGAATATATCCTAATAAAAGTATTAATTTATAATATTGATTTATTTGAAATTCATGGTATTTTAATGTAATTTTTAATCTTGTAATTTTAGAAAAATGTGGAACCTTTATTTTATGATAACATAGGTGTTTAAATGATAATTAAATATATATTAATACAAGAATAATTTTAAATAATATTTTATTTTCCAAAAATCTCATTTTTCTTAAATATCGTATTTTAAACCCTTCGAGACCGAATGCTCCTTGCGGAGGTCTGAATCTCGCACTACTAGCCCGCGGGTGCACGATGAACCGTACTATCCCTAACGGGTTCCCCAAAGGTGAGTTGTAGCGGCGCTTTGCTTAGGTTTAATAAATACTATTCATTTAGAAAAACGGTTTTATAAATATAAGGTATTTATTTGTAAAAAGAGTATAGTTTTCCGTATTTTAGTTGTTAGGGTTTCCTAAGCCAACTAGCCTATTTCTAAGGTCTGAACGACAAGTCATTAGAAGCCTCAAATCGCCTCTTCACCGTCAATTGCGGCCAGGTAAGTGCCAGATAAGTGGGAAGGAACCACGGTCGTGGGCCTAATTAAAAACCACTAGCCTTAGTCACACTTGCCTAGACACCACAAGACAGTTTAGATAAACGATCGATGTCCATGACATATCGTGCTTTTATTTTAAAAGATTTTTATTTAAAATTGTGTACAACTTAAAGCTTTTAGAAAAGGTTTATAAAGAATGTGGTATTTTAGTGAAAAGTCCTATATTTTCGTATTCTATATTTTAATGTTTATCAATTAGGGTTATATTTGTGTGTGTGTAGAGGTAGGTCATTACCTCGTGACTTATTTTAAGTTTTAATGAAGTTTAGAGGTTAAACAAGATATATTAAACTTGAAGGTATTAAAGCGCAAGAATACGGTATTTGAAAACGTTATCATTTCATGTGTGAAAATTCATTTAAATTGATTTCTACAAGTTTATTTATCAAGGTAAACATATTTAGGAGTGAGGGAATTGACTAGAACAAGAAAAATAAACTTTATGGTATTTTTATGAAAAGAATACGGTTTTGCAAAGAAGCTATCATTTCATGTGAGAAACTTTATTTAAATTGGTTTATGGGTGATTAATAGTCAGCATGAATATGTTAGGGTATTGTGGATTAGGTGACAAGTGAAATTTTGTAGAAAAACCGAATCGGAAATCGGTTTGTTCCGATTTCCGTCGGGTTCCATAAATCCGTATTTTTTAAGAAATAGAAAGATGAGAAGGATGGGACTTACGGGTTTAAACTCTTCTAAAGAGTAAAGAAGACAAGGGGAAAAGGTCGAGGAGTATTTTCGTCGCCGGTTGCTTCAAGGCACGTCGCCGGAATCCGTCAGGGCTTCGCCGGGAGATTCGAATTCAAAGCACACTTCTTGTGGAAATTTCAAGAGAGTTTTTCTATGGTTTTGGAATGAAAAGGTAGGGGGTAGGGGTCTATTTATAGGGTAGCTAGGGTAGGGTAGGTGAAGGGTTTTCTTTTATTAAAAAAAATTATAAAAATTAAGGAAAAACATTAAAATTTTGCATTAAAAGGGTTGTATTAACATTCAGAAACTGCTACAGTAAAAATGGAGTAAACCATGAGTTACAGAAGACCAAAAGCCAACTTTTTCATGTTGGGACCCCGGCCATCGGCGCAACTGCGGCCGGCGGCGCCGGCCGCCCGCCGGCCGAGTGGGCCGATTTCGGTCGGCGTTGGGTGTGGGGTCTCCTGACTAGGCTTTTGGCATGGTTCATTTTTGGGGTTCAGTTCACTATTTGGGAGTTATGGCCTGTGGACTTTTGGACTTCCAGGAATTTTTAAAGAAAAATGTGCTAAAAATAATGTGGGATGTGGGATTCGAACTCTGGTAGCTTGGTTCAGCAGTGCAAGGTGTTACCAATGAGCTACAAGCTCCTTCTTGTAATTATTGTAAAGAGATAGATACTTAAAGTGTTAGCAGCAACATTAATACTCCAAGTACTTCAAATTTAATTCGAATTTAGGTATACAAAAATTGGAGTTGTTACAATCTACCCTCCTTACAAAAATTTCGTCCTCGAAATTTACAACTTTTATTTGAGGACTAGTTTATAAAAAGGTGCGGATATCTTGCACGCATCTCATCTTCCCTTTCCCACGTGGATTCTCCTGGAGTGTCTTTTCTCCACATTACCCGGACCAAATTAACTTCCTTGTTCCGAAGTGTCTTCACTTTTCTATCCAGGATCTCCACAGGTTGTTGCTCACAAGACAAATCGGTCTGTATAGTGAGCTCGGAATGATCAAGTACATGGCTGGGGTCACTCACATACCTTCTGAGTTGGGATATGTGGAACACGTTATGCACTCCTTCCAATGATGGTGGAAGCGCTAAACGGTACGCCACTTCACCGACTCGTTCGAGTATGTCGAACGGTCCAATGTATCTCGGACTTAACTTTCCCCGTCTTCCAAATCGGATCACTTCGCGGTTCGGAGATATCTTCAAGAATACATGGTCTCCTGGCTGGAACTCCAAGTGTCGTCTCTTTGCATCAGCCCAGTGTTTCTGTCTATCTTGGGCTATGCGCATTCTTTCTCTGATAGTACGAACCACATCAACGGTCGCTACTATCATCTCTGGTCCCAGAAGTTCCCTATCTCCGATGCCGTCCCAACTTAATGGCGATCGACACTTCCTTCCATATAATGCTGCAAAAGGTGCCATTCCTATACTTGCTTGGTAGCTGTTGTTGTATGCGAACTCCACAAGGTGCAGGTGATCTTCCCACAATCCTTTGAAGTCGAGCATACATGCTCTGAGCATATCCTCCAAGATCTGAATAGTTCGTTCCGACTGACCATCTGTTTGTGGATGATAAGCCGTGCTGAAGTTCAGACTTGTTCCCAAGCTAGCTTGCAGACTCTGCCAAAATTGCGATCGGAACCTGGTGTCACGATCGGAGACAATACAGACCGGTACTCCATGAAGTCTTACAATTTCCTGTATAAGTTCATGGGTATCAGAGATAGTACATTATGAAGAGTTTTAAATCTAAATTAGATTATTACCTCCATGTACTTCTTTGCTAGTGTCTCAGTTGATTGGCCAACTCGAAATGGGATGAAGTGAGCCGACTTTGTGAATCGATCCACAATGACCCAAATCGCATCGTTACCCTTTGTGCTGCGAGGAAGAGCAGTTACAAAGTCCATCGTGATATGCTGCCACTTCCATTCTGGTATTGGTAACGGTTGAAGTAGTCCAGCTGTCCTGTGATGTTCAGCCTTTACTTGCTGACACACCAAACATTTTGCGACACTTCTGGCTACTTCACGCTTCATTCCATGCCACCAATAATTCTGACGTAGATCTTTGTACATTTTGGTACCTCCAGGATGTACTGAATAGGGAGAGCTGTGAGCTTCTTTCATTAACTCTTCCCGAACAGGACCCTTTGGTACACATAATCTGTTGCCGTATCTCAAAGATCCGTCTTCATGGATGATGAAATCTGTTCTGAGTCCATTCTCCACTTATTCTCTGATCTTTTGCAACTTAGCATCACTTGCTTGAGCTGCTTTGATCTGATTGACAATGGTTGATTGAACTTGTAGATTCATCAAACTTGAAACATCACCTGGCATGACTAGTTCAATCTCCATTTGATGTAGGTCTTGCTGAAGCTTCCACTGGACGGTGAGATTCATTGCTAATGGTTGGCGACTAAGAGCATCAGGTACTACGTTCACCTTTCCTGGGTGATATTGCAAGTTGATGTCAAAGTCCGCCATGATTTCTAACCATCTTCTCTGCCGCATATTCAACTCCTTCTGAGTAAACACATACTTCAGACTTTTATGATCTGTGTAGATGTTCACTCGTTCACCAACTAAGTAGTGGCGCCAAATTTTGAGAGCAAAAATGACGGCTGCCAACTCCAGATCATGCGTCGGATAATTACACTCATGAGTCTTCAGTTTTCTTGAAGCATAAGCCACAACCTTACCGTGCTGATGTAGAATACATCCTAATCCCTTACCGGATGCATCACAATGCATTTCGAATCCTCCAGATTGATCCGGTATGACGAGAATAGGTGCTGATGTCAGTCTTGACTTGAGTTCTACGAAAGCTTGCTCGCATGCTTCTGACCAGACAAATTCTTCATCTTTTCGTGTGAGCTTGGTCAGAGGTGTTGCTATCTTCGAAAAGCCTTCAATGAATCTTCTGTAATATCCAGCTAAACCAAAGAAACTCCGAATATCCTTCACTGATTTTGGCGTAGGCCATTCGCTAACTGCTGAAACTTTTGCTGGATCCACAGAAATTCCTTCTCCTGATACGATGTGTCCAAGAAAACCAACTTGATTTAGCCAAAACTCGCATTTGCTGTACTTGGCATAAAGCTTATGTTGTCGAAGAGTTTCCAGGACAATTCGTAGGTGCTCCGCATGTTCTTTCCGATTCTTAGAATATACCAGGATGTCGTCGATGAAGATGACAACAAACCTGTCTAAATACTCTCGGAAGAATTGGTTCATAAGGTTCATGAAGATTGCTGGTGCATTGGTCACTCCAAATGGCATTACTAGAAATTCGTAATGTCCATAGCGAGTTCTGAAAGCTGTCTTGTGATTATCAGCTTCCTTGACCTTCACTTGATGATAACCTGAACGAAGATCTAGTTTAGAGAAGACACAAGATCCACTTAGCTGATCGAATAAATCGTCGATGCGCGGGAGTGGATACTTGTTCTTTATAGTAACTTCGTTCAAGGCCCTATAATCGATGCACATTCTGTATGAACCTTTCTTCTTCTTCACCAATAGTACAGGTGCTCCCCAAATTGAAGTGCTGGGACGAATCCATCCTTTCGCCAATAATTCGTCCAACTATGTTCGTACCTCCTTCAAACCTTCCGGACTTAGTCTATAAGGTGCTTTGATCACTGGTTGTGCTTCTGGTACTAAGTCAATACTGAATTCAAGAGCTCGATCGGGAGGCAAACCTGATATATCATCAGGGAATACATCATCGAACTCTCGAACTACCTCCGGTCTTGGTTCTTCTTCTGCTTGAGCTGCTGCAACTACTGCTTCTCTTGGCTTCGCTTTGTAGGTACTTGGCTCCAGGGTACGATCTCCACTCTTGAAATAGAAAACCGGATGATCTGGAATCTCAAATACTACCCTCCTTTGACGGCAGTCGATGGTAGCATAAAAGGTTCCAAGTCAGTCCATTCCTAGAACCACATCGAAGTTTGGTATATCCAGTACCTTGAAATTAGCATAAAATTCTTGACTGCAGACGACGACTGGACACATGCTGTATCCCATAGTTGCCTTTAGAACACCATTTCCGGAACTGACGTTCCAGCTGGATACAAGCGGTGAGACTGGAATCGCATGGGTTCGGACAAACCGTTGTGACATAAAGCAGTGAGATGCTCCAGTATCAAACAGTGCAAGTGCAGGTAGTGAAGCTACTAGGATTGTACCTAAGGTATATGGGATAGGTTTTAGGTATAGGAAAAGTGTGTAGGTAAACAAAACTAAAAGATAAGTTTGAGAAGGAAGTTTACCAGTAATGACTTGACCAGTGGCCTCAGCTTCTTCCACAGACATCATGAAAGCCTGGCGCTTTGGCACATTCCTCCTGGCCTGAGGAGCATTCCTATGAACGTTCCTTTGAGCTTGATAGAACTGACGAGGAGGTGGTGCAGCTTGTGGTCCCCTGGGTAGTGCTGGCAGTGCAAGTCTGGAAGCAGGTGCCTGAAGGGCTGGTTGCTGCTGATAAGTATTTGCTGGCCTGGGTGCAGCAACTGGGTTCTGTCTTTGGGGACAAGATCCAATACCGTGGGTAGCTGAACCGCAGATTAAGCAAAGGCGGTTGGCTCGACGGCAATCCTTCATCATATGTCCAGTTCTCTTGCAGTAGGTGCAAAAGGCTGGGCTAGGACGATGAGTTGGTACTCCGGGTCGCCTGGGTACGAAAGATGGTCTGGATATGGCTCCACCTGCCATCTGGTTGGCAGGGCGCTTGACTCCTGCAGTCTGAGGTCTGCCCCTCTCTTTTATCACTGTCTCATAACTGCGGGCAGCTTCTAGGACTTCCTCATGAGTCAAAAACTTTCCTGTGGCTAGAGCAGCCTTAATCTCTGTGTCCAAACCTTGCTGAAAACGACGGGCTCTGATCTCGTCCGTCAGTATCAGGTGTGCCGCGAATCTGTTTAAAGATTGTGTTAGTTGTGTGGTATGTGATATCTAAAAATTGAACTATTGTGACATATCTTACCGGCTCAACATAGTGAACTCAGTATCGTATTCATCTACCGATTTCTCCCACATTGATTCTTGCTGTAAATGAATAAACTGCTGCTCCATAGAGAACTTGGCAGTCACAGGGAAATATTTCGCGTCGAACTTCTCGCGAAATGTCTTCCATTCAATTGGCTGTACCAGACGGGTTTCTTCCACCTTCCACCAATTGCGAGCATTATCCGTGAGCTATAGTTTCGCTGCACGAACCCAAGCGTGGTCTGGCACTTGAGCTGTTGCCAGATCGTCCTCGATACTTTGTGCCCATTCTTCCGCTTCAAGAGGGCTTCCTTTACCAGAGAACTGCTTTGGGTGCAAAGCCCTGAATTGCTTTACTCCCGGTGCATCTGTCTCAGGACGACTCAGAAGTTGTTGCTGTCCCTCGAGAAGACTGCGGATCGCATCGAATAGCATCGTTTGCTCATTGGGTGGTGCAGGAACAACTGGTGTGAGAGGTAGTGCTGGAGGGATGTTGTTGACGTTGGTGTTGGTGTTGTTCGGGGAATCCATGACCTTGAAGAAAAAATTTGGGTTAGGACAGATTCAAATACATGAAATGATAAGATTCAAGGAATAGAGATTTGCAAGATTCAAGGAACATGAATTGTAAAGAATGTTTTAGTTGCTGGTTCTTGTGTTATATTGCTTAGGTTGTTCACGCAGACCAGAACTGCATGACAGGGATTCATACAGCTCTGACCTGCATGGGCCACCAACAAAACCTGTCACGCCCCGCTTCCCAGTGTACGGCGAAGTGGACGCGACGAGGCCCACTACGTATATACTCAGAAGTACATACGCTAAGCGTAACTAAACAATATAAAGTAAAACACAAGAGACAAGAATATAAAAGAACAGCAACTTTTTATTTATTAACATTCTTTGTACAATACATGGAAAGGAAAAATACAACTGAAATAAAGATGCCTAAACAGTGGCATAACAGGAAAAGGAAAGTACTGAAAAGAAAAGTGTACAATAAAATTATACTGCTAGGTCTTCGGCAAATTTCTTCAAGTCTTCTTGGGTTGGTTCAACTTCTGCCGGGTCCAGATCACCTGACGACATTCAAAGAAGAGAGAAACAGAATGTCGTCAGCAAACAGATCGCTCGGTAAGTCCCAAAGGTAAGACGGAAGTAGAGAAGACAGAATAAGAAGAACCATTTTGAAAGTGTAAACTATTGTTGTAATGTTATGTTAACGCTGTTGTTTGTAGCTTGGTACAGAAGAACGCCAGTGTATACGAGGGGAGTCTCACTTGCCAGAGACTAGGGCACGTGTAGTACAAGGAACCGTTATGCCATGGTACAACAGCAATAGGATTTAGGTTAGGTGTATTAATCTGACCACCTCGTGCCACCTTTAACACCTTCCGTACCAATCTACCCCTTAAACCCCGCGATGTCTTGTTTGTATTGTTCTCTTGTAAAATTGTAATGGTTGTAAGATTGATTAACTGACTGACTGAAACCATGATATCAGGAAACGGTTATAACCGTAGAGTCATGTAAATGGAATACTGGGAAACATGTAAAAGGAATATCCATGGTTCGGTTCAGTCAAGTTATATAGATTGTTAACTGGATTCAGGGATTCATGTATTCATCTTGAGTTGGAATATAAAAGAATATAGATTGACTTGAATCATATTCAAGTCAGAAATAGTCAGATTCTAACCCGAGTCAGACTAAATGAAAGGTAATTTGAAGTTCATTAATTGTTAGGGGCCTTATTGTAATTTAAGAAACTTGAGGGGGGGTTTATGTAAAAAGTACTATTGTATATTTTTTTTAAATACACCTCAAGTATTTATTATTCGTCTTTATAGTTATAATGAGTGTGGATTTTATTTGTGTTATTCTAGTGAATATATCCTAATAAAAGTATTAATTTATATTATTGATTTATTTGAAATTCATGGTATTTAATGTAATTTTTAATCTTGTAATTTTAGAAAAATATGGAACCTTTATCTTATGATAACATAGGTGTTTAAATGATAATTAAATATATATTAATACAAGAATAATTTTAAATAATATTTTATTTTCCAAAAATCTCATTTTTCTTAAATGTCGTATTTTAAACCCTTCGAGACCGAATGCTCCTTGCGGAGGTCTGAATCTCGCACTACTAGCCCGCGGGTGCACGATGAACCGTACTATCCCTAACGGGTTCCCCAAAGGTGGGTTGTAGCGGCGCTTTGCTTAGGTTTAATAAATACTATTCATTTAGAAAAACGGTTTTATAAATATAAGGTATTTATTTGTAAAAAGAGTATAGTTTTTCGTATTTTAGTTGTTAGGGTTTCCTAAGCCAACTAGCCTATTTCTAAGGTCTGAACGACAAGTCATTAGAAGTCTCAAATCGCCTCTTCACCATCAATTGCGGCCAGGTAAGTGCCAGGTAAGTGGGAAGGAACCATAACCGTGGGCCTAATTAAAAACCACTAGCCTTAGTCACACTTGCCTAGACACCACAAGACAGTTTAGATAAACGATCGATGTCCATGACATATCGTGCTTTTATTTTAAAAGATTTTTATTTAAAATTATGTACAACTTAAAGCTTTTAGAAAAGGTTTATAAAGAATGTGGTATTTTAGTGAAAAGTCCTATATTTTCGTATTCTATATTTTAATGTTTATCAATTAGGGTTATATTTGTGTGTGTGTAGAGGTAGGTCATTACCTCGTGACTTATTTTAAGTTTTAATGAAGTTTAGAGGTTAAACAAGATATATTAAACTTGAAGGTATTAAAGCGCAAGAATACGGTATTTGAAAACGTTATCGTTTCATGTGTGAAAATTCATTCAAATTGATTTCTACAAGTTTATTTATCAAGGTAAACATATTTAGGAGTGAGGGAATTGACTAGAACAAGAAAAATAAACTTTATGGTATTTTTATGAAAAGAATACGGTTTTGCAAAGAAGCTATCATTTCATGTGAGAAACTTTATTTAAATTGGTTTATGGGTGATTAATAGTCAACATGAATATGTTAGGGTATTGTAGATTAGGTGACAAGTGAAATTTTGTAGAAAAACCGAATCGGAAATCGGTTTGTTCCGATTTCCGTCGGGTTCCATAAATCCGTATTTTTTAAGAAATAGAAAGATGAGAAGGATGGGACTTACGGGTTTAAACTCTTCTAAAGAGTAAAGAGGACAAGGGGAAAAGGTCGAGGAGTATTTTCGTCGTCGGTTGCTTCAAGGCACGTCGCCGGAATCCGTCAGGGCTTCGCCGGGAGACTCGAATTCAAAGCACACTTCTTGTGGAAATTTCAAGAGAGTTTTTCTATGGTTTTGGAATGAAAAGGTAGGGGGTAGGAGTCTATTTATAGGGTAGCTAGGGTAGGGTAGGTGAAGGGTTTTCTTTTATTAAAAAAAATTATAAAAATTAAGGAAAAACATTAAAATTTTGCATTAAAAGGGTTGTATTAACATTCAGAAACTGCTACAGTAAAAATGGAGTAAACCATGAGTTACAGAAGGCCAAAAGCCAACTTTTTCATGTTGGGACCCCGGCCGTCGGCGCAACTCCGGCCAGCGGCGCCGGCCGCCCGCAGGCCGAGTTGGCCGATTCCGGCCGATTTCGGCCGGCGTTGGGTGTGGGGTCTCCTGACTAGGCTTTTGGCATGGTTCATTTTTGGGGTTCAGTTCACTATTTGGGAGTTATGGCCTGTGGACTTTTGGACTTCCAGGAATTTTTAAAGAAAAATGTGCTAAAAATAATGTGGGATGTGGGAATCGAACTCTGGTGGCTTAGTTCAGCAGTGCAAGGTGTTACCAATGAGCTACAAGCTCCTTCTTGTAATTATTGTAAAGAGATAGATACTTAAAGTGTTAGCAGCAACATTAATACTCCAAGTACTTCAAATTTAATTCAAATTTAGGTATACAAAAATTGGAGTTGTTACAATTTTGCTGCCACGATTACACGGGCAGAGAGAGCTACGGATAGAGTTGTGGTAAGCACGAGCTCGTCACGGATGAGGACTGACCAGGGCGTGATTCCAAGGACATACAATTGCATAAAGAGGCGTCATTTTATTGTGTTTTCGCGCCATGAGCATTTGATGGATCACTTTTATGAGATTACTCAGACGTGCAGATCAGCACCAGAGGATTGAGCCACTAATAGAGGCCAGCCAGATTTTGATGACCATTGATGTATCGCTTGTTCATGATAATTGAGGTATTGTTTAGCGTGCAGACGAATGAGCCAGTTGTTGTTGCAAATGACGAGATATCGCCCCAGATGTTGGAGCTATTGCAGTACGAGTTATACTCAGAGATATGATAGATGGTCGCTAGTCACACGAGGATGAAAGACTAGGACATGTGGTTCGTTCGCTAACACCCCGATGCGAGGTCATCAGATTGATTGATTCCAGCTTGAGGAGACTTCACACGGATACATTGGAAGTCGATAGAGACGATCGAATGTCAGAAACCCATTTTTCAAGTTTATAGTATTTGAAGAAAACGTGCAAGTAATTCTACGGACCCTCTAGAAGAATGAAACCCTAACTCGAAATAATGACCATGTGAAAGCCTTTGAACCTTCGGGTTTGTGGCAGTTCCGCGGTGCCATTAATGAAGCTTGGGTTTTCCCTTCTACGGTTGGTCCATAGGTGCTATGGCATGTACTCGATATTATTAAACTATACTCAAGATGTTGATCTCTTGGGGGATTATGAGGTTTTGACGAGTCGATCGGATGGTTCGACATCTTTCGGATATCATATGATGGGATGCATTGCTTGGGTGAATCCAGATACGAGTATAACCGTTGGAGCGCAGTCCATACAGCCACGAAGAGATGAGTCCGAAGCAGTTGACATTAGAGAAAAGTAGAGTAAGAGGTTCGTACGAGATCTTGATGAGATGGCGTTCCACTCCGCCGACATCAGAGATGTGACACGCATACAGAGGCGTTATAGATGGATATATCTTCCAGAAGGAGTCGCGATGAGTATGCAGCCATTCCGGATCCAGAAACAGATATAGTAAAGGGTGATAACCTCCGGACAGTTCGGCAGAAACGAGATTTGGAAGAGACCTCGACAGGACCTTTCTGGAATAAATTACGAGAAGACTTGGACTCAGGAGCGGTCATATTGTGCACACCCAGCAGGCCAGAGTTCAGCACCGTCGATGAGACCTGTTATAAGTGACCATGACAGTTGGCCAGAGATTCTTAGAGGATGTGCTTGAGCGGGACTATTCCGCCATACTTGATTTCGGTATTTTGGGCAATCTATTCGCATGATTGAGTTTTGATGACCGAGTTTCATGATATTTGTTTTCGTGCACCATGGTTGCACCTACTGGGTATTTATATTTTGTGCGTAGTTATTGCACTTGAGATATGCTTTATACACCGTTGTGTTGATTTATGATTTGTGCACAGTTATTGCACTTGATATCGTTTTTGTGCCATGGCTGCACATGCTTATGATTTCATGGATTTCATATAGTTGGGTCGATTTTGTGCATATGGTACACACCCGATTTGATTTTTGCCCTCAGTATAGTTCACATATGCTTGCAGTGTAGTGATACGTATTTTGTGCACTACAGTTGCACAGGACTTCGATTTGATGTCATTTGAGGTATTGGTTTTGACTTCATGCCTAGGGCATGCATATGATTTGACTTATGCTTACGGCATAGTTTTCATGCACTTTTAGTGTTTTGATTAGATTTTGTGCACACTGATGCACATGGTTGTGAGATTTGTTACCACGGTATACCTGAATTGGATTGAGATTTGTTGTGTACCGTCGATTTTAATTGTGATACACGATATTTTTTTTGTGCACCTTGTGCACCTGATTGGATTCTTGCGCATATTTGACACGCTTAGATTGGATTTTGCGCATAGTCAGCGCTTGATATTGGATTTCGTGATTTCGTGCATGTTGGATGCACATGAATTAGATTTTATTCGTGCATGATGGATGCACCTGATTTGGATTTTCGCGCATGTTGGGTGCATGATATGAGATGCGATTTTGGTGCACACCAGATGCACTGAATCGGGATTCCTTGTGCATATCCGATGCACCTGATTTTGCTGTTAGGCATACACGTTGTCTCTGACAGGTATTTCGTGCACACCCGTTGCACTTAAATGTTGTTTCTGTGCACATGTATGGCACATTAATGGATTTTGATTTCCGTGCGCTCCAGACGCACGTAGCTTACATATGCACATTTTGGGATTGATTTCTTATGGAGCAGTATATTTTTATGATATTTACTATTTGTTTTCGTACTGAGCAGGACTAGTCAGAGGACAGTACCTGGATATATTTTGCATGCATTTCCTTCAGATGTTTACATGTATAGATTTGATATTTACATGTATAGTTTTGATGTATATCATATTGGTTTCGTTTTGGATTCGACATTTGTGTCTTCACCATGACTCCGATGATTGCGGGATGCTTGACGGAGTTTTTTTTTTGAGTTATCTGCTCATTGTTCGTGCGCATGCATTGCGCTACGATGCGTTTTACGTATTGATGATTTCGGAGCCCCGACGACTTGGACTTTTACTGAAATGTTTTAGTATTTGAGGGCTTTAAAATTTAAATTTGGGGACCGAATTTCTTTAAGGGGGGAAGATTGTAACACTTCAGAAAAATAAAATATTATTTTTGGCAATTTTTATAATTAAATAATAAAATATTGAATATTTTAATAGGGCGGTATAATTAAATACCGATAAATTGGCAAAAATTTGGAAAATTATGGAAATTACTGAAAAAAGGGTGCTTTATGTGATTTAAGAAAATTATGAAATTTTATGATTTATTATACACTAATTTTGTGCTAATCGCGATTAAATATCGCTAATCGGGCACTAAACGTGTTTTGTGCACATGACATGCAAAAGTCCTTTTTTTTTACACTTGTTACATTTCTTATCATGGCATTTCTTCATGTTTCATGCATGGTTGTTGAATTTAAAGAGAAGAGAAATAAAACAAAAGAAAAGAAAAAGAAAGAAAATAATAAAATATGAGGTATGGGCAAGTGAGAGTAGAGAGAGTGAGGTGAGGGGTTCATTGACTAGTCTTCATCCTTCATCATCTTCATCCTCACCTTCTCATCTTCAGCCCATGGCAGCACCCTCCTCCACCTCCACTTCAAAATCCCAAAACTTCATCAAAACAACTCCAAAACATCATCCCCACTTCACAAAAAACGTGTACAAGCTCATGGCAAACACTTTGGACCGAGAAAGTTTTGATTTTGGACACTTAGGGCAACTCAAGATTTCATGAGTTGCCAAATAAGATAATTTCTGCACCTTTAAATTAGCATTTCAATTCCTTATGTATCCATGCAAGTTTAGAATCGATATTGTGTAGTTAGCGAACTTTGAAAATTCCAAGTTAAGCTTTAGGGTTTGAATTGATTCCATAGGTGCAATTGAGGTGTAATTAGGGACCATAACCCCTGTTGTGATGATATAGTGGACTGAACCTGAGACTTAAACCCCGGAATACAAACTTAGAAACCCTGATATCGGAGAATTTTGGATGCTGTGAGGGTATATTGACATCTGCTATCACCCGGGACACCTGAAAAATATTTTGCAAGCATAGTGATGTGTGCAGGTGACCAGAAGACTACCATTGAACCCCCAGCCCCTAACCTTCTACCCAGGCCGCAATTAAATTCTTTCTGGCCGCAATTTGCGGCCAGAGCAGTGGGATCGACTCGTTTTTGTTCTGTAGCCTTATCTCCAGTAAACTAGAACCTTTACATATGCAAAATTGGCCAATTTCGCCTAGGGTAAAATCTGTGATCATTTTCTTATGTTGGTGCATTGTTTTGCGACTTCATTTTAATTCGGATTTTCGTATTTGATATTATTTTCCGTCGTGTGGCGTTTGAACGCCAGCTACTAGGGTTTTGGTCGTGTTTTTCGTGAAAGGCTATAGGTTTTTACCTATGAGCGTAGCATGTGCCGTTTTGGTTTTCCGATTGGATTTTAATACGCATTACGATTGGATTATATATGCAGGTACCCCACATGGATGTCGAGACGTTGAAGAAGAAGATGGCGACATCGACATCGGCAAGCAAGAGCAAGCTGAGTAGATATATATTTACAGGGAAAGTCGGGTGGATGGCGTATAGCACCCCCACAGTTTCGTAGTATATAACGCATATGCGTTGTGTTATATTATATATTTATATACCTATGTATATGGAGATGTGCTTTGTATCTAGAAATGCTTTAGATGACTTACTGATAGCGTCATTAGTTAATTGTAGTCGCGAACCCCAGATTTGAGATTACACCCACACGCACGCGCACACATGCATACATTTATTTTTACTTATGCGTATATGGGGATATGTATATATATATATATAAACACACACATGGGTATGGGACTATGTATGTATGTACACACACACACACACACACACACACACACACGGATGATGAGGATAGTACTTGGGAGTGGAGATGAGTCGATGAGATTGGGCTTGAGGCCGTGAGATAGGTGATGTGATATGGTTCGTATTTGAGATACGACATGATATTTTAGCGGGTCCTTTCGACGTGGTGTTTTCAAACACATGTATGCCTATATATAGATGGTATCAGTATTGTACTAGACGTAGATCAGTACCCCGGATCATGATATTTGATAAAGAGGATACCAGATGAATAATGTGATAGATGTGACATTTGACCCGTACCCAGATTTGGGAGGCCGTACGACGGATTTACCGTATGTGCTATATATTGATGATAGATACGCACTCTTGACTCGAGGATGTCATATTATATTAGGGTATCATATGGGATACTATTAAGGCAGGATCACCGACTATTATATGTATATATGTATCGACTCAGATGTTAGGCGGTTTCCTTACCTTTCGATCAGCCTGTTTAGTTTAGTACGGCAGTTTACTTGTAAATGATAGATTAGACTCGAGTCATACCTATTTCAAAACTAACGAATCGTGAGTATTTTTAAAGACAGGCCAAGAGATTCTACGGATATTTCAAAAGACGTATCTTTTCTTAAAAACACCGTAGCCCTTATTTTCAAAACACCACGATTCGTGTTATTTCAAATGGCAAAACTGTTGTCACGACCCGAAGGTACGGAACGTGACCGACACTTAAATTACAAAGCGTCTAGAGGCGCAACGTAATCTAAGTAAGCCGAAGCCCAGAAATCTAAACCATTTAAAAGAAGAAGTAAAGGAATGCATATTTTAAAGCAACATCAAATTTCTCAAAAATTTCGGCAGAGTCTCCTTTGTAAAACTGACCCCAAACGGGTACAAATAAGAATATATACATAAGCAACAATAAAAAAGCATCCCCAAGCGGGAGCTAGCTCTATGCAAAAGGTGGAAACAAGCACACCATGCACTATAATATACAACGCCAAAGGGCGAGGCTCAAAACTCAAAAGAAAACCAAACCACCAGAAAATCATAATGGTATAAGCGCGACTCTAAGGTCGAAAGAATAAGCAACTGGTCTACTAAATTATCAAGTAATACAAGTCTGGTTGATGGAGCTTACTAGATACAATGAAATAATAAAAGTACAACGGCGATCCTGATACAAGTGAACCAACCTACCACGCAGATCACCCTGAATGAAATGATATGCCAGCAAGCTGCCAAGGAAACCTGTACATCGACCTGTAAGAAAATTTGACACAACGGGGGTGAGTTGCCAACTCGTGAGTAGAAAACATCTGCGAGTTGAAATCGCATGCACGACGATCTCCTAGGTTATAATAATATACTTAATATAACACTAGTCATCTAGTAGTGGCAGGGTAATAATCTATGCATAAGTGAAATGCTCATTGCTCGTGTCAGTGCCTCAAATAATAACATGTCATGTGTATGAGTATGCATGCACCATGAATGTAAAACAATCAACCTTGAAATCTGGATATATCTGTAAGAAATCTTTAACTTTAATCATAGTAAAATTTGTGTGGTAAGTTGAAACATCATCAATAAAATCCATGGAAATCCGTGTCAAGTATCAACACAAAACATGTAAATCTCAAGGTCTCAATATCTCATAGTCTCAATATCTCGGGATCCGTTAGTCTGGATCGGCCCATATCATCAAATCTCACGACAACGGTCGGTATCCTCCGGATATCCGCCACGCCAGACATCATCGGTAGGTAGTCTTCCCCTGCCAGGCTCATCGTCTACAACTCGAGCTTCTTGCCCCGGGGTACCATACCGGGCCCACCATGTAACCGAGACGGTTCATCCACTCCTCGAATCGGGTCTCGAAATCCAACAGAAAACATGAAATCTCATGGTGAACGACACATACATCACGAGAAAACCGTAACTTGTATTTTAAAATGAGAGGGGGAGAGAGAGAAAGAAGTTTTTATATATATTCTTGTAGTTTTCCCCAAAATCTAGAAATCCCATAGAAATCTAAAATCCCAAATCATGAGTAAGTAAATAATGAGTATCAGCATAAGCCCCAGAATACTGCATGTTAATATGAATATGTGAATGCATGATGTGTCTAAATAATAAATGAAATGTCTAAACTAGCACATGAGGGTAATCACACAATATTATACTAGACTAGCATTTAGCTGATTATATCAATAAAAGATAATATGTTCTAAAGTGTACGTGACATAGCAATTACCGATGATGATGTGTGAGCCGGCAAATAAGTGTACGTGGAACATGCGCATCATCGGTAATGGTGCTGGTGTCCTAACAGGCAGAGTTTCATATTAGCTAAAGAAACATATGTGTGAACATGCAATGCGATGAATACAACATGAATATAATAGTGAATGTGTAGTAAACGCACAACTAGAGAATACATACTAATTACGAGTTATACAGTTTGTTGTTTGAAAAAGCACGAATCGTGGTTTTTAGAAAATTAGGGGCTACGGGGTTTTTATGAAAAGATATGTCCTTTGAAAAAATCCGCAGTATCCCTCAGGCTGTTTTTAAAAATGCGCACGATTCGTTAGTTTTGAAAATAAGTATGACTCGAGTCTAAACTAAGATCTACCTAACCAACTAAGGAACTAACTAAAGACACTAGTCGAAAGGTAAGAAGAATCCTCCTAAAGTCTGAGTCGATATCTTTAGTAGTCGGCGATCCAGCCTCAATAGCGTCACGTACATAGTAAGACTTCCTCGAGTCAAGAGTGCGGATCAATCATCACATCTATGCCTCATACGGTAAAATCCTTCGTACGGCATCCCAAAATTGGGGTACGGGTCAACTATCACATATATATATCATCGTTCGTATAGTATCATCATCAAACAATATCATAATCAAGGGTACTGTACTATAATCGCATACATCTCAATATCATCAATCATATATCATCGTCTGCATAAATATTCATCGTCAAATGATCCACTAAAATATCATGTCATATATCATCTCATGATTAAGTCACATATTACAATCCGGGTTCTATTCTAGAGTCCCGTTCATTTCAAATGTCATCAACACTTATTATCGTTTATATAAATATATTTTATATAATCTCATTGCCCAATGATCCGCTACTATCATAACACATCTCATATCATAACTCGATCGTATATCCAATAGATCACGGCATCAAGCCCAGTCATATCGACTCATCCCCATGTATCATATAACATCCTCATATCATATGTATATGTTGTGTGTGTGTGTGTGTGTACACACACACCTACACACATTCCTATATGTGTATATATACACACACACACATATACACTAAGTCAAGTTTATGTGTGTGCGTGTGTGTGTATCTACATGAAACCTACGAATTCCCTCCAAGGCAGTCATTCTCATGGTTAAGTCTTTCTAAATCAGTCTAGTCCAACCTAAGATCTTCAATAGGACCCTACTCTCCAAGAATCTAAGGTCACGTCCGACTTCCTAATAACAGTGAGCAATATCCCTATTCTACGTTTGCGGGGGTGCTATACGCCATCCACCTGACTTCCCCCGTAGATATACATCTACTCACCTGGTCCTTGTCTGCCGAAGTCGATGCCGCCATCCTCTTCTTCATCGTCCGAAGTCCATGTGAGAGGTACCTATATGCAAACATATATGTATATCGTAAACCGAATCGCGGATAAAAACAAAACAGCGTACGAAACGCGCATAGGTTAAAACCTATGACCCGCTCATGTAAAAGAACCGAAAAACCCTCGACATCGGCGTACAAACGCCGATTGATCGAGATAAAACACGAACGCAAATCGTAGTTCCAAAACTCATTAATTATAATATAAAACAGGGTTTAATTCATTAAAACCTTAAAATTAATTAAATCGTTCTATTTCGCAAAACCTAGAAAGCGTCAATTAACCGTTTCATTTTAAAGCTTGATGTTTAAACAAACTAATGGTCATAATATTCACTAAATATCATAGCTAGGTCATATAAACCATTACTATATTTTATTCTCATCAATTTGTATTGAATTGAAAATTCTAGTTTGCAAAAATATCAAATTTTAATACTTTTTAAAGCAAAATTCATAATTCAACAACTATGCTAGATTTTGCATATTTTAAAATGCTAGACCACTCATGGAAACCTTAATGATGTGCTAAAAACCCTAACTAGATTTTAATCCCACATTTTAAATTAATTTCTAAAACCTAGTTAGCAAAATTAGCATAATTATCACAATTTTTAAACTAAAAATTTGCAACTAGTAACTAGATTATACTTAGCATTCCTTTAACATGTTAAACTATTCATTAAAACCACAACCTAATGATAAAAACCCTAATTAGAATTTTATCTCACCAATATATATATATATTACAAAAATCTAGTTTGCAAAAATTCTAATTAGGATAATTTAAATATAACAATTTACAATTTAGCAACTAGGTTAAGTTTTCTATGTCTTAGCATAATTAACTACACCATGTAATAATGAACACTTTATAAAAACCCTAACTTTATTTAGAAACCCTCTCTTTAATTTCACATATTAGAAATAAAAAAACCAATTTATTACATGAAAAGCTTAAATTAAAATAGTTAAACAACTAATTACCCATTAGGTTAGGATTTATACCTTACTAACATGAGATCAAACATGAAAATCATAGCCTCCAAAATGCTAATTTTGCTCCAAGATCCATGCTAAATTGATCAAAGAATAATGGGTAGAGATTGGATTTGGAATTTGTGGTTTTATTTTTGGATTTTTGATGAATTTTTGGATGATTTTTGTTGCAAAGTGAGATAGGGAAAATTGGAGGTTGCCCAATGTGAGGCTCGGCCATGGAGAGAGGAATGAGAGGAGAGTGAGAAAAGTGTGTAGAAAAGTGTAGAAAAGTTCTCAAATTATTACCTCACTTAAGTCTTTTCATGAATTAATTAATTTTATTTATTTTCCTAATTCAATTTGACCTAGAAAAGTCTAGAAATTTGAAGACAAATCAAGAAGAGGAAAATATGCTACAAACTAAATTCTAGTATGTCATGGCTCACTTTTGAAAAATAAACCCATTGCAATTTATAATTTGCACCTATTTAATCTATAATTAAAAGCTTATGTTAATATTAAAAATAATTACTTAAGGAAAAATATTTAAGTAAACTAAAAATTTATATGTCACTAAATAATATTAATTACTAGCAATTATATAGTTAAATAGGCATATTTAAATATATATTGAAAATAATTATAGTTAAGTTTTTACGTAAAATACGGTTTATTTTACCGATTATCAGAAAATTCACCTAAAGGGTTTTATTTATTTAATTATTTATTTATTTAATTTTAAAACGTTACAACTGTATGACTCATATTTATATAAATGCAGATTAGTTATCATTGTGTTTATTATTCAGCTCCCGCATATTCTTGCTGTTCGCATCGCATCGCATGCTTATATTGTGTTTTCATATGCCATTATTGAGATCATGCTGTCAGGACACCAGCACCATTACCGATGATGCGTATGTTCCACATACACTTACTTCCCGGCTCACACACATTATCATCGGTAATTGCCATGTCACGTACACTTTAGAGAAAATTACTCATTGACATAGCTTGTTAACTGATAGTTCGACATGGTATTAGCGTATTCGTCTTTATATGCTAGTTTAGACATTGCAGTTTATTACTTGCTACTTCATGCATATTATTATTCACTATTATGCGGTATTATGGAGTTTTATGCCGATATTCACTATATACTTGCTATTGATGATTGGATTTCGGATTTTCATGAGATTTCCTGGATTTGGGGGAAAACCGCAAGAATATATATAAACTTCTCTCTCTCTCTCTCTTTTTAAAATGAAAAGTGTGGTTTTCTCGTGATGTATGAGTCGTCCACCATGATGTTTTCTCGGTTATGAGATGGATTTCGAGACCCGATTCGAGGAGTCGTATGAACCGTCTCGGGTACATGGTGGACCTGGTATGGTATCTCGGGGCAAGAGTGATTTCATGGAGGATGATGAGCCTGGCAGGGGCAGACTGCCTACCGGTGATTGTTTGGCGCGTCGGATATCCGGAGGATACCATTCGTGGTCGTGTGATTTATGATATGGGCCGATCTGGACTGAAGGAGCCCGAGGTATTGAGACATTGAGATTTGATGATACAGGCTAGTCCGGATAGCCGGAGCCTGAGATATTGAGATATTGGGGTTCATGTTTTGTGTCGATACTTGACACGGATTTCTCTGTTGATTTCATTGATGATACTCGATTTATATACATACAAAAATCTCATTAAATAAAAGAAAACAGTTGTCTCACTCATTTCATTACATTACATTCATACCTCATATACGTGATATATTACTACCTGAGGCACTGACACGAGCACATGCGATTACACTTATGTATAGATATTTACTTTTGCCATCTTTCCATGCTTCAAACTTTATCATTTTGAGATTTTATATATATTTTTTGATCGTATTGGCCTAGGATTGTGTCATACATATGATTTCTGCCCGGTGATGTTTTCTACTCACGAGTTGGCAACTCACCCCCGTTGTGCCACAGTTTCTTGCAGGTTTTGCCGTACAGGTCTCATTACGGCTTTGCTAGCACACTGCTTCCATTCCGGGTGATTTGCTTTGGTAGGTGGGTTCACTTGCATCGTGACCACCATTGTACTTATTTTATTCAGTTGTATCTAGAAACTCCATCAACCAAACTTGTATATTTATTCAGACTTAGAGACCAGTTGCTTATTATTTCGACCTTAGTGTCGCGCTTGTATTATTATGGATTTTATGTTGTTTTGAGTTTCCTTTTCAGTTTTGATCCTCGCCCTTTGGCATTGTATATTATATTGCTTGCGTGGTTGTAACCGTCGATTGACGAAGAGCCAGCTCCCGTTTGGGGATGCCTTTTATCTTTCATGTATATATTTATCATGTTGTACCCCGTTCGGGACCAGTATTTACAAAGGAAACTCTGCCGAAATTTTCAGAAAAAACTTGTGATTTTAAAATGCATATTCGGCTTAATTTACTAAAACATTTCTCTAAAATGGTTTTAGATTTCTAGGCTTTTGGCTTACTTGAATTAGATGGGGTCCTATAGACTTCATATGATTCAAGGGCCAGTCACGTGCTATTTCGGGTCGTGACATAAAGACAAATCCGGAGACCGACTTAGAGTCGTCCTTATCACTCTGGAAGCTCGAATCGGTAATGGAATCCACTTGGAGTTATCCATTACCATACACCAAGAGCATCTCTTTAGTCCTTCTCAAGTACTTGAGAATGCTCTTCACAGCTGTCCAGTGACTCTCTTCTGAATCTGCTTGATACCCACTTACTACACTTAGTGAGTATGCTACATCGGGTCTGGTACATAGCATCGCGTACATGATAGAGCCTATTGCCGAAGTATAGGGTATCTCTTGCATGCAAGCTCTCTCCAAATCAGTCTTGGGAGACATCATTTTGGAGAGAGTGGGTCCTGAGATCGTGGGTAAAAACCCACGCTTGGATTCTTCCATACTAAACCTCTTTAGTATGGTGTTAATGTACCTGGATTGGGACAATCCCAGTATCCATTTAGATCTATCTCTATAGATCTTAATCCCCAAGATGTAGGAGGCATCCGTTAGATCTTTCATTGAGAAACTTTGTGATAAGAAGAGCTTGACCGATTGCAGCATAGGAATATCATTTTCTATCAAAAGTATGTCATCCACGTATAATACGAGGAAGACAACCTTACTCTCTGCCACTTTCTTATATATAGAAGGTTCATCTATGTTTTTGACGAATTGAAACTCTTTGACAACGGCATCAAAACAGATGTTCCAACTCCACGATGCCTGCTTTAACCCATAGATGGATTTAAGCAGATCGCACACCTTTCCGCTGCTCCCACTGTCTATGAAGCCCTCTGGCTGAGTCATGTACACGCACTCTTCCAAATCACAATTTAGAAAGGCGGTCTTAACATCCATTTGCCAGATTTCGCAGTCATGGTATGCAGCAATGGCAAGTAGGATCCGGATGGACTTAAGCATAGCCACTGGAGAAAAGGTTTCGTCATAATCCACACCTGGTCGTTGACGAAAACCTTTTGCAACAAGTCTAGCTTTGAAAGTCTTAACTTTTCCATCTACAACAAGTTTCTTCTTAAAGATCCATTTGCTCCCAATGGGTTTTACCCCTTCACGAGCAACTTCCAAAGTCCATACTTTGTTGGTGTACATGGATTCCATCTCAGATCGCATTGCATCTAGCCACTTCACTGAGTCCCCACTTGTGATGGCCTGCTCGAAACTAGTTGGGTCATCATCTTCCATGATGCAATCCTCGCTTCCACCATCAATGAGAAAACCATAGTATCTCTCAGGTGGATAAGGAACCCTACTAGATCGGCGGAGAGGCTGGGGTTCGTTGGGCACTATCGAATCCTCTGGTTCCACTAAATCTTCAGTTATAGTTTATGTAGCTGGAACTTCTTCTAGTTCTACCTCTTTGCCACTAATTTCTTTTACAAGACATTTCTTTTCTAAAAAGGTAGCATGTTGAGCAACAAACACCTTTTGTTCCTCACTGTGATAGAAAAAATATCCATATGAATTCTTTGGATATCCCACGAACTTGCAAAGAACTGATCGTGCCTTGAGTTTCTCCGGATTTTTCCTTTTGACATAGGCCGAACAACCCCATATCTTAACCCGTTTAAGATATGGTCTTTTCCCACTCCATATCTCATATGGTGTGGTAGGTACATATTTAGATGGAACTTGATTCAATAGGTATGATGTTGTCTCAAGCGCATAACCCCAAAAGGAAATAGGCAACTCAGCAGTGCTCATCATAGAGTGCACCATATCTAATAGGGTGTGATTCCTCCGTTCCGATACACCATTGTGATGTGGTGTATACTGAGGAGTAAGCTGAGAGAGAATCTCATTCTCTTTTAGATAGTCATGGAATTCCGTGCTCAAGTATTCTCCTCCCCGATCAGATCGAAGGATTTTAATACTTTTACCTATTTGGTTCTCGACTTCATGTTTATATTCTTTGAATTTCTCAAAAACTTCAGACTTGTGTTTCAATAGGAACACATGTCCGAATCTTGAGAGATCGTCAGTGAATGTAATAAAATATGAGGAACCATTCCTGGCATGTGTAGACATAGGACCACATACATCACTATGTAGTAGTCCCAAGAGTTCCGTAACTCTTTTTCCGTGTCCACTAAACGGAGTTTTGGTCATTTTTCCTTTGAGACAAGACTGATAAGTTTCATAAGATGAAAATTTGAACGGATTCAAATATCCATCCTTATGTAACTTAGCTAGTCGTGTCGCACTGATAGACCTAATCTACAATGCCACAAGAAGGATTCGTTCATTTCTGAACTCTTCCTTTTGTGTGTGTTTTGTATGTTAAGAACTGTGGTTTGATTTAGAACGTATATGCCATTATTTAATGAGCCTGATCCAATCAACTTTTGATTCAGGAAGATGTTCATGACATTATCCTGTACTATAAAATTATATCTTTCTTTACTTAATAAAGAAACTGATATAAGATTGCATATCAGGGTCGGTATGTAATAGCATTCGTTCAGAATCAATGTATTACCATTTGGTAACACAAGGTGATATTCGCCAACTGCTTTGGCTGCAACATTTGCACCATTCCCTACTCTTACGGAATGATCACCCATTCCCAGTTCTCTACCTTTCCTTAGCCCATGTAATATATTACATATGTGGGATCCCGATCAGGTATCTAATACCTAGAACGTAGAGTGAACCGAGAAACAGTTCTCGATAACTAACACACCCGAAGAAGATGCATCAACATGATTATTCTTCATTTGGGCGGCATGGGAATCCGGATATTTCCCTATTTCCTGTTCTGTTTTATAACAATTATAAGAAAGAACGGAACCAACGTTCCCCAGCCCAATATAACAAGCGGGTTCGGTCAATACATCCATTTTATTATCTTGATTAAGGCCTGACATGGTCGCTACCTGGAGAGAGAGAGAAGAAAACACTTTAGCATATGCTCTTGCAAGATCAGATTGGTTATTATTTTATCTAATCAGGATGGCTCCCACTGTTTTTATCAAATCTTCCTTCAAACCCTAAAAGGAAAGACTAGCCGGGATTAATTACACCTAACAAGTTCGCCGATCTTTCAGCCAGGCCAGTGTTGGTACTTTGAGGGAGGTTCCCTTTACTTTCGCATGGACCTAATTAAAATAAACCTCATTTTCCCAGAGCCATAACCTCGTAAACACCTTTCTAGAAACCTACTTGATCGGCTAATTGTCTTGTGTAAAACTCTTCCAGGAGTAACTCTTACTCGCAGTGGGTATCGGGATCCAACTATCTCATAGAAGGTATGCAATCTCATTGCAAATTTCAACACTTGAAATTCCCGATAATATTTTGCCCCAAGCGATCTATGACCTTGACAAGGTCAACAAACCATAAACCGCAAGCCAAGTTCAACCCGTCATTTCTTGATTGAATTAAACCCACCCGCACGACTCTTGACAAAGTCAACAAGGCCATACGACTACCCTAATCCAATCGCATCATATGCTTTGCAGATAAGCACTAATCAGCTACCGCACACTACGCCTTAACAAGGTCAACAAACACAGCACGAATACTAAGTGGTACTTATCTGAAATGACAGAGGGCTACTACAGGTTTTTCAGAAAACCTTTTGCGTAATGAACTTGATATCATTGTAGAAACAAGTGATTTTTGAAAAAGGAGTGTTTTTTTGGCTTTTACTAGTTTTGCTGAAGAGGTCACTCCCGGTGAAGGGATCTCGGCTCTTTCCTTATCGAATAAGGTGTAGGATATTTCACAAATACCACTATGCAAAGAAAAAACTATAAAAGCAATCAAAAGACAAACCGAGTGGGTTGTAGCATCTGCTAGTTTCGCTAAAGAGGTCACTCCCGGTGAAGAGATCTCGGCTCTTTCCTTATCGAATAAGGTGTTGGATATTCTACAAGGAATACCGCTATGCAAAGCAAAAACTAGAGCTACCATTTTTGAAAATTTAATTCTACAACATCTTTTAGGTTTCTTTTCTTTCATTAATCTCACTAATGAAGTCCCATAATTTATGCTTCCTAAGCATCACAGAAGAAACGAAAATACAACGTACGCTTATGCCATCCGCATTCACCACAGTGTCCCGTTATGCACCGTTAGGTTACTTAATTAACGACATAACGGGGAGGAACTAGCGCGGGTGCAAAACATAAGCAACGTTTATTATATATCATATATATAATAATAAAGTAATCATCTCAAGCATATAAAGTGATCACATCACTGAATATCAGCAGCAGAAGATAACATATGAAATATTGGATATACTAGGAAGTCCGTGTTTTATTTTGAGCCTGTATAAAACACAAATTCCACGGTCGCAATGAATAGCCAAACCCACATCCTTAGACCCCTACGAGAGCGGCAAGCAACCCTACCAATTCTAGAGTTAGAAGACCCGGACTCGACTCCTCGAGTTGGTCTCCCACTGGACTCCAGAACCCGGTTACTTGTGCTCCCTCTTTGGGTCTATCCTAATGCGGAAAAGTAAATAATTATACAACAATAGTGACATCAACCTGAACCCGGAAGTGCCCCAATAAAATAATATTACATACAATGAATTTTACATGAATGAAAATAAAAACTCTCATCTCACATAAAACCCCCGGCTATTCAAAAAGCGACGATCCAATATAACATATCACAGCAACACATAACATCACATGTCATCAACGTAAGTAAATATGCGTATCTCAATTATCGTTGACATATAGTAACGAAACCGACGATACACCACATATTAAACTTACGGTCGCAGAAAAGAAAATGTCAAACTACAACATTTGGAATCCATAATGACCTTAGACATCATAAACCCAAAATATCACATACTTTGGATTTCATGCCTAACTATACGAATTCCACATATTGTATCACATTCTACAAATAGCTAGACGATGTTAAACATTCCGATCGAATCAACAAACACCCAAAAATTCCCAAAAAGCTCAACACTTGAGTGCGGTTTAAAAATATTCAGCACATGCCACAGTACCAATAGACCAACCGTAGAAGGGTCAACCCTTGCCTCGCCTATGGCACCGCGGAACTACCGCAAACCCTAGGGTTTGGCGGCGGTTCTTACGGTCATAGAATCAAGTTAGGGTTTCGTTCTTCTAAAGGGCCCATCGCATTACTTGCATGATATTTGAATGTTCTTTAACTAGGAAAAAATCCAACCCTTGGAAAATTTTCCAGCAAGGGTTAAAGTGGGTATTTGATATCCGTTCGAACTTTTTAACATCGTCTAAATTACCCGAATATATGTTAGAATTACGCCTACGAAACACTCTGAGTTTCCTTTGCAGAAAGTTAACATCACATGCAAATTTAGCAAAAACAAACAACACTTGAAACACCAAAACCCAGAGCGTGGAACACAGTACAAATTTCAACCCTTGAATCTGAAAATGGGCCGAGCAGGCCGGTTTTAACAAGTATGTGGCCGGCCAAATTCTGAAGTCTCGGGCTAAAATTCGTACTGTGTTCATATTGCATCTCATACAACATTCTGCAGTTGCTTAAAAAAAATTTTGAAGATTTTATAAATTCGACAGAAACTGGGTAATCTTGTTTCAAGTCAAGGAGTTGTTTCGGTTTCGTAATCCTACAATATCCATCTAATTCTCTAGTTAGGCTCTGATACCACTGTAGGGTTCCTATGCACGACAGCAATGTTTCAGGAGGCATCGTCCATGCCATTTTCAAATTTTTGTCATGCTAAAGAACTCTAACCTAAGATGTTTAACTAGAGAATCATACGAAATATATTGCAAGCTACTTTACAACTAAGGGAACTAGGAATACAACCATTGTAGACCGGTCATTCACTTCAATAGCTCCGTGTAATAGTCTCTTCGCTCAAAGTAGTGATCTTCCGGACTCTAGCACGGCTTTACAAGGTGAAAGGAACGAGCTTGCGCGAAGTCTTCGAGACCGAAGATGATCTACGTCGATGAGATACTAACCCAAGCTACTACTTCACTAATAAGAGATTAGTGAAGCTAATACCCTAAACTAAATGGCTAATCTAGTAGAGAATGATGAAGTAGGATTTTTGCTCACTTTAGTATTCTTTTTCTCACTATTATTTTTCACTTGCACAAAAACTAGAGAGCTCTTGAGCTTGAAGAAGAAGATGAAGAGAGATAATGTTGTGAGAGTGAATGGCAACCATGGATGAGAAAATATCTAATATCACTCATGTAGAGACTAAACCATGAGTTTAGATAATGATTGGGTTAACAAATATCTAGTATAAGACAAAACTAGTGGACTAAGTCAATGGATCTCCAAGCTTCTCAAAGCTTCATGCCATGTGACAAATTTCCAATAATCCCTGCATTATCTTTATCATGGTGTAAGTCTCATACACCCATGTTGCATGTATCATCAACCATGACACATAAATAAAACACAATTAATATATATCACATATATATTAAGTGTCCACATGTGAGAAAAATAAATGCTTAAGTGAGCTAATATTAGTTAATTTAAACTAGTATATCACATATACAATTATACAATAAATTATCAAATCAACACTTGATTTAATAATCCGGATATATCCCATATAACCGACTAATATTATATGTATCAACTTATCGAATCAACACTTGATTCGATAACCCGGCTATATCACATATAACCGACCGATACAAATATCGCGAGAATAGAACACAGTATCTCATACTCATATTAATCTCGGTCCCGCACATATCACATATGTGCTCCTACTTCGTTTTGCCTGAGTAAGTAAAACCTTTGTGTAGGACTCTAAAGACTCGTCAATACGCCGGCAGTAGATGATGATCATATCGAGCACCCATAAGCCGTCAGCGGTACTAGCTGGACGTAACGGCTACCCGGATATTGAGCGATCAGAAGATCAACAAACAAGCCCGCTCTAGCTCCTGTAAAGCCTGTCAGTAACACTACCGTACAGTCCGGTCTCTTCGTCTTAGATGTCGTATATCCAGTCTAGGGGTGGTAAATGTCAGACCCCAATAACTCGATAAGTCATGCCGATATGAGGCTCATAACGGGTCGAGAAACTACTGATAACACTTACCAGTAAATCTCCAAATCAGCCCTGGCCAGGGGCTTCCAGTTATAGCCAATCGAGCACAGCACGACATCTACCCCAATACCGGGAGAGACGAAATCCCCTCCTATCGCTCATTGCCTCCATGTGACTCGGGACTGTACCCAAAAACCACCGTTTTGCACGTTCTCTTGAACGTGGTAAGGTGGAAATCAAAACACAGTAGGAATCACACAAGACTTTATGACGATCTTGGGTCTACAGACTAACCTGTACCAGTGTCATCAGAGAACTGCTATCTGACGTCGGGTATAATACCATCTAGGAGTTCTCGGCGAGTCCGTCCAGTGTACTTAGTCTCCACTGAGCACCCGTATACCATCTCTGATGTCAAACACCAATAGATATGGGATCATCAATCGCCCATCTCATGGGTCGAGAAGCGTATACGCTAGTCTACTCTGGTATATCGATGACCTATCTCGATACACCCACGACTAGAAACATTAAAAGATGAACTTATGGACTACCATGGCCCCACTAGTATGATCTACATCATAATCCTGGTAGTCAAGTACACATCCTAAGGGCTTTACCAACATGTAACCATGAGACAGTATCAAGAGACAAGTATACATGTTAAGATAAAGAGCAACCAGATAGCATACTATCATGTCGAGCAAGAAAGTCCTCTCTATATATGTCCAAGCATCCACTATAATATACATCATATGTACAATAATGGCCTCTAGGGCATACATACAACTAACAGTTTGATCCGGGATCTACGCACTTGTATGTTTCTACACAATTCGTGCCGAGGTTGGGCCGAGAATCGTGTTTTCTAGATCAGCCGCTTGTCGTGACTACTTCTGTTGGCGAGTCTTTTATTCCGCGACACGTGTTTCGGTCGTGTGCCGTTCATATTGGAGATAGCGATTCGTCCGCCGACTTGATCCTTCTTGAGATGTTGGACTTCGACGTTCTCCTTGGCATAGACCGGTTAGCTACTTGCTACGTGTTTATGGACTGTCGTAAAAAGACAGTCAGGTTTTGTTTTCCGGGCGAGTCAGTTCTTGTTGTGTAGGGGGACCGTGGTGCCGCCCCTCACAGTTTGATTCAGCCCTTTGCGCTAGTCGGCTTTTGAGGAGGGGATGTCGGGAATTCTTAGCTTTCATTCGAGATACCGGAGCCACGATAGATTTGTTGGACCGGGTTCCTATTGTGAGAGAGTTTCCCGATGAGTTACCTGGATTGCCGCCAGAGCGTGAGAATGAGTTTTGCATTAATTTGATCTCTGGCACGGGGCCTATTTCTATACCGCCTTACCAGATGACCTCGGCGGAGCTTAAGGAGTTTAAAGATCAGCTGCAAGAGTTGCTTGATAGGGGACTTGTGCGTCCAAGTGTTTCACCTTGGGGAGCTCCTGTTCTGTTCGTCAAGAAGAAGGACGGCAGTTTGAGGTTGTGCATTGATTATCGTCAATTGAACCAAGTTACGGTGCAGAATAGGTATCCTTTACCTCGAATTGATGATTTTTTTGATCAGCTCCACGGTGCGGGACATTTTTCCAAGATTGGTTTGAGATCGGGTTATCATCAGTTGCGGGTTCGGAATGATGACATTCCGAAAACTGCGTTTCGTACGCGCTACGGGCATTATGAGTTTTTGGTGATGTCGTTCGGACTCACCAATGCCCCAGCAGCGTTCATGGATTTGATGAACTGGATTTTCAAGCCGTTCCTCGACCAGTTTATTATTATGTTTATTGATAACATTCCGGTTTATTCCAAGAGTCGAGAGGAGCATGAGCAGCACTTGAGGATTGCTTTGCAGACACTGAGAGAGCACCAGCTGTTTGCTAAATTCTCGAAGTGTGTCTTCTGGCTTGATAGTGTTGACTTCCTGGGTCATGTGCTTACGGGAGAGGGTATTCGTATGGACCCGAGGAAGGTCGAGGCCGTACAGCTTTGGCCCAGACTTGTATCAGTGACAGAGATCCACAGCTTTTTGGGCTTAGCCGGTTACTACCGCCGTTTCGTACAGGACTTCTCGAGTATCACTGCACCGCTGACCGAACTAACCAGGAAGGGAGTTCCTTTTCTTTGGACTGAGGCATGCGAGCTGAGTTTTCAGCAGTTGAAGACTCAGTTGACAACTGCACCAGTTTTATCTTTGCCTTCTGGATCGGGCGGCTTTGTCATTTACTGTGATGCTTCTCGAGTGAACTCGGTTGTGTATTGATGCAGCATGATAGATTTATCCCTTATGCTTTCCGGCAGTTGAAGAAGCACGGGCAGAATTATCTCTTTCATGATCTTGAGATGGCTGCGGCGGTCTTTGCGCTTATGATTTGGAGACACTACTTGTATGGGAAGTCGTGTCAGATTTTCACAGACCACCAGAACTTAAAGTACATCTTCCAGCAGCGGGATCTGAATTTGAGACAGCACCGTTGGATGGAGGTTGTGAAGGATTACGATTGTGAGATCCTTTATCACCCGGGCAAGGCGAATGTGGTAGCTGATGCTTTGAGTCGTAGGCCCGGGGGTAGCTTGTCCCAGTTGAGCGCAGTTCAGAGACAGTCTTCTGCAGATTGGCAGATCTTGTGCGACAGTAGAGTACAGTTGAGTTCACTTCCACTAGGGGACAGCTTGCTCATGTCCGCGTCCATCCACTTCTATTTGATTGTATCCATGAGGCACAACCCGACGATGCCCGTTTGTCTGAGATTCTTGAGCATGTTCGGCATGGTAGAGATTCAGAGTTTGAGATTGATGACTAGGGTGTGCTACATTTTGGGACTCATTTGTGTGTACCTGATGCCGACGGGTTGAGATGCGAGATCCTAAAGCATGCACATCGGTCATCTTATAGTGTTCACCCAGGTTCCACCAAGATGTATCGTGACTTGAGAGATATCTACTGGTGGGCAGGGATGAAGAGTGATGTTTCGGATTTCATTTCGAGGTGCCTGACTTGTCAGCAAGTCAAGACTGAGTATCAGAGACCGGCAGGAGAGTTGCAGTCTTTGCTCGTTCCGGAATGGAAATGGGAACAGATCTCCATGGATTTCGTTGTGGGTCTACCCAGGTCCAGTCGAGGGTATGACTCCATTTGGGTGATTGTTGACCGGTTGACGAAAGCGGCTCACTTCATTCCAGTGAAGACCACTTTTGGTTATGCTCAGTATGCTCAGTTGTACATTGATGAGATTATGCGTTTGCATGGCATTCCCACATGCATCGTATCCGACAGGGGCACCCAGTTCACTAGCCGTCTTTGGCAGAAGCTTCAGGAAGCTTTGGGTACCAAATTAAGTTTTAGCACCGCTTTCCATCCGCAAATCGATGGTCAGTCAGAGCGGACTATACAGACTCTGGAGGATATACTTCATGCGTGCGTGCTTGATTTTGGTGGCAGTTGGGATCGTCACTTGCCGTTGATAGATTTCTCCTACAATAACAGTTATCAAGAGACGATTCAGATGGCACTTTTTAAGGCTTTGTATGGTAGAAAGTGTCGATCGCCGGTCTGTTGGACCAAACTCAGCGAGAGCAGGATTTTGGGACCCCAGCTAGTTCAAGAGACTACGGAGAAAATTCAGCTGATTCAGGATAGGATGAGAGCATCCCAGTGCAGACAGAAGTCTTATGCCGACCGTCGTCATCACAGACTTGAGTTCGCAGTGGGGGATCATGTATTCCTATGGATTTCTCCGATGAAGGGCGTGATGAGATTGGGAAGAAAGTGAAGCTTAGTCCCAGATTTGTAGGTCCTTTTAACATCCTTGAGCGAGTTGGTACTGTTGCCTGTCGTTCGGCACTTCCGCCCAGTTTTCCGGATGTTCACCCCGTATTCCATGTATCGATGCTTCGCAAGTACTTTCATGACCTTTCTCACATGATTTAGCACCAGACCGTTCAGCTAGAGCGCGATCTTTCGTTCACCGAGCAGCCGGTGGTTATATTGGATCGGCGGGTGAAGAAACTTCGGTCAAAGGTCTTACCATCTGTGAAGGTTTTTTGGCGTGGCCCGAATAGTGAAGAGGTCACTTGGGAGGCCGAGAGCGAGATGCAGAAGAAATTCCCTCATCTTTTTGAAGGTACGCATAGTAAGATTTTTAAATTCGGGGACCGAATTTCTTTAAGGGGGGAAGATTGTAACACCTTAGAATGCGATTGGTGTTAACTAAGCGATAATGCGGGTTTTTAGTAAAAAGTTAACCGAAATAGTTTTCATATATTTTATAAAAATTAATTAATATTTTATTATTATTTGTTTTGGCTTGCACACACTTGTGCATGTTAACCTAGGGTTAATTAGTGTTAACCATACTTAAGTAGCCATGGCACATTAACCCTCATTCTATTAGGTTGTATATATTTATTTAATTATTTAGTTTTTTTAAAATAAAAGGTTTGAATTGAGTTGACTTGAGAGAGAGAGAGGGAGAGAGAGAGTTGACATGGGAATGATGAGGCATGGGGAGCATTTAATGAAGAGAGAGAAGGGGCATGGCTACTCTCACCCTCTCATTCTCTCATTCTCACCTCACACTCCCCATTTCTTTTTCTCATTCCCTCATTCTCACTTATTTCCTCATCTCCTCTCCCCCCCTCAACTGAAACCCTACCTTGTTCATCACAAAACCCAAGCAAATCCTCACTAAACCTCACTAAAACCCTTCACAAGCCTAGTTAAGCCACTAAAAAAGACTTGGAGCATGGAAAGCTAGGGTTTTTGAGCAAGTGTGGAAAGGTAGTGATCTCTAACTGTTAATTAGGTCCTTATAATGTTGTGTTGCCTAGTAGTTGCTTTTTAGAATACTAAAAATATAGTTTTTGTATAATATCGTATTTTTAGTGTTACATTGGGGTCACCGTGATCTGCTATCACCATGATTTGTTACTGTAAAATCTAGCAATGTAGTAGTGTTGTGTTAGAGGCCCTGAGGTTTACCTGAAGCATGAACCCTACCCTTCACTATTGACCCGGCGAGATCAGGGAAAATTCCGGCGTCGCTGGATTTTTGGGGGACTGGGGGGTTGTGGATTGTAGGGTAGCTGATTGTAGGTATTTTGGGGTGTTTGATATTGCTTGATTTTTAAGTTTTGACTGCAGACAAAATCTGGGAACACTTTGCTAATTTTTAGTGTTTCGACTACGCGCGTTACGATATCCGATACGGTTCGCGTTCTTGGTGTAGCTTGCTGCACTTAGGTTTGTTTTAGAATGTTATTACACACGTTAGCCACTAAGCGAACACTTAAGAGTTGTTGGAGACGGTGTGTCAATCTAAACGTAGTTTGTATGTATTATTGAACGGTTTCTAAGTTGCACTTGTTATGTTTTGTGTGATATTAGGACCGAGTGCGGGGACTTCAGATGCTACCAAGAAGGGAAAATAGGTGGTTGGATTTACCTAGCTCGAGATCATCGGTGAGTAGATTTTATAGGGTTCCTAGGAACACTAATGAGGTCTCACAAGGCATCAACCATGCCAATTTCAAAAATTACAAGTGCCGAGAAACCCTAATACGGATCGTTAACTAGATTTTTAGGCGAAACAAGAAGCTAGTTAACAACTTAACTAAGTGAACGGAAATACAACCTTTGTAGATCCGGTCCTCCACCTCCATAGCTCCGTGATGATGTCTCCTCGCTGCAATCATCGGATCCCGGGCTCTAGCGTCGGCTTCATCGGAGAAATAGGCGGGCTAGGTCATCGACTACGATGCCGAAGATGATCTACGTCGAGGCAACACAAGATCAAGCTCCAACTTCACCAAGTCATGAAACTTGTGAAGAAAACGCCCTATACTACTTGGCAAGAGGTAGAGGATGAAGAAATAGGAGGTGGGTTCACTTTAGAATTGGATTTCTCACTTATTTTCAAGAGTTGCCATTGTTGATAGCAAGCTTCTTCATGTTGAAGATGAAGAAGAAGAAGAAAGAATATGATTATGATAAGTTCTTTTCAAATAGAAAATAAAAGAATACTTATCAAAAACCAACCATGGTCAAGTGTAGAGAATGAACTAGGGTTAAGTGGAATGGTTAGGGTTAAGCATGAGACAAAATGGTCACTTAGTCAAAACTTCATGAAGCTTCAATATACAAACAAAGAAAGACACCATTTTCTCTTTATGCTTATTATTTTCCAAAATAAATAAATAAATAAATAAATGAATAAGAAAACAAAACCCTAACCATTCATATAACCATGGTTTAATCTTTACACAAACCCAAGTTTGCATGCATCATCAAACATGATACAATCAAGTGCACAAAAGTATATCACATATACAACTTGTGAATTTCAAGTGAGAAAATCCTTTCAAAGTGAACCAATACTAGTTAATGCAAAGTAATATATCAAATATATAATTATGCATTAAATCATTAAATCAACACTTGATTTAACGATCCGGTCATATCGCATACAACCGACTAATATCCAATGTATCGGCTTATCGAATCAATCCTTGATTCGATAACTAGGTTATATCGCATACAACCAGTCGATACATTCATCGCGAGAATAGAATACGGTATCACATACACGCATTATTCTCGGTCCCGCACATATCTCATATGCGCACCTATTTCGTTTCGTTTGAGCCAGGAAACCTCTGTGTAGGACTCTAAAGACTCGTCAATACGCTGGCAGCGGATGATGATCATATCAAACACCCACAAGCCGCAAGCGGTCTGCTAAACGTAACGGCCACCCGGGTATTAAGCGATCAGAAGATCGACGAGCAAGCCCGCTCACACTCCTGTGAATCCAACCAGTAACACTTACCGTACAGTCCGGTCTGATCGTCTGATATGTCGCATATCTCGCCTAGGGGTGGTAAACGTCAGACCCCAATAGCTTAATAAGTCGTGTCGATATGAGGTCTATAACAATTCGAGATACTACAGGTAACACTTACCAGTAAATCTCAGCAACCCTGGCCAGGGATTTCTGGTTATAGCCAATCGAACACAGCGCAACATCAACTCCCTATACCGGGAGAGACGAATCCCCTCCTATCGCTCATTGCCTCCATGTGATTCGGGACTGTACCCAAAAGCCACCGTTTTGCACACCCTCTTGGACGTGGTAAGGTGGAAATCAAAGCACGGTGGGAACCACACAAGACTCTATGACGATCTAAGGTCAACAGACTACTCTGTACCAGTGTCACCAGAGAACTGCCATCTGACGTAAGGTATAATACCATCTGGGAGTTCTCGGCGAGTCCGTCCAGTATACCCAGTCTCCACTGAGCACCCGTATATCATCTCTGATGTCAAACACCAATGGATATGGGATCATCCATCGCCCATCTGTATGGGTCGAGAAGGTATACGCTAGTCTACTCTGGTATATCGATGCCCCGTCTCGATACACCCACGACTAGGGACTTTGAAGGATGTACTTATGGACTACCATGTCCCTACTAGTATGATCCGCATCATAGTCCAGGTAGTCAAGTACACATCCTAAGGGCTTTACCAACATGTAACAGAGAGACAATCAGTGTACACGTTAAGGTAAAGTGTAACCAGATAGCATACTATCATGTCGAGCAAGAAAGTCTTCCCTATATATGTCCCAGCATCCACTACAACATACATCCAATGTACAGTAATGGCCTCTAGGGCATACATATAACTAACAATCTCCCACTTGCACTAGGGCCATCTGATAGCAGTGGTTGTAGTATCTCATACTCAACCATCCCATAAAAGTCTCTCTCTGGGAAAAGGCCTATGTGAGTGGATCCGCCGTGTTGTCCTCTGAGTCTACTCTCCTAACCTAGATCATCCTGGAGATCAACCATCTCCATGATCAGGTGATACTGCCTTAGAATATATCTGGATCATTGATGGGACGGACGTTCCTTGGCATAAGCCACAACTTCATTGTCACACAATGGGAGGAACTAAGTTCATCTCATGAACAAATATACACCCAGACTGCCTCTTTGGTAGCATCTTAAGTAGCGATGTATCCAGCCTTTATCGTCTAGTAAGCCACGGTATTTAGCTTGGAACTCTTCCAACATACCGTCCCTCCAATGAGGGTAAAGACAATGCCTGTGACTGACATTCAGTCGTGTTTATCACCCTGGAACCTTTCCAGTGATTCTCCCCAGGATCGATTGATACCATCTCACTACAACTAGTGAGAATCCTAACATCCAATTAGATCTATCTCATAGATCCAAAACCCAGGATTTAGGAGGTATCACTTTGATCCTATATGGAGAATCATTGTGATAAGCGGAGATTGACCGAGCGTAGCATAGGAAACTCCTTCCCTATCAAGAGTATGTCATCCACGTACTCTACGAGGATCATCACCATACTCCCTACTACCTTTTTTGTTTATACAAGGTTCATCTACCATTTTGATGATGTCAAACTCTTTGACTAACACATCAAGACAGAATTTCCAACTCCGCGATGTCTGCTTTATCCTATAAAGCATCTTGCATACGTTTTCGCTGCTCCCACTGTCTACGAAGCCCTCTGGCTGTGTACTTATAGACGCTCTCTTCTAAAACATCATTTAGAAAAGCAGTCATGACACCCAACCACCAGATATCGTAGTCATGATATGTAGCCGTGGCAAGTAGGATCTGGATGGACTTAAGCATAGCCACTTGAAAAGGTTTCATCATAATCCACGCCTGGTCGATGACGAAAAGCTTTAACAAGTCTAGCTTTGAAAGTCTCAACCTTTCCATCTACACCAAGTAATCTTCTCAAGATATACTTGCTCCTGATGGAGATTTAACTCTTCAGATATAGCAACCAAAGTCCATACTTTGTTGGTGTACATGGATTCCATCTCAGATCGCTAAGCATCCAGCCATGCTTACAGAGTCCTACTCCTGATGGCCAGCTCGAAACTAGTTGGGTCATCATCTCATGATGCAATCCTCGCTCGCACAGTCATAGAGAAACAGAAGTATCTCTCAGGTGGGTGAGAAACCCTACTAGATCGACGGAGAGGCTGAGGTTCGTTGGAATCTACTGAATCCTTTGGTTCTTTCAAATCATCAGCTGCAGTTTGTATAGCTGGAACATTTCCAGTTGTACATAACAGACCTTGCCTCGAGCTTGTCCGGATTATGCTTTTAGACATAGCCCGGACAACCCCAAATCTTAACCAACTTAAGATATGGGCTCTTCCCTTTCTATATCACATATGAAGCGGTAGGCAACGGATTTGATTTGAACCCTATTCAATAGGTATGCAGCTTCTCAAGTGCATAACTCCCAAAAGGAAACAGGTAACTCAGTAGTACTCATCATAGAGCGCACTATATCGAATAGGGTGCAACTGCTCCACCCCGATATACCATCGTGCTATGGTGTATACGGAGGAGTAATGCTGAGAGAGAATCTCATTCTCCTTTAGAATAATCCAGGATTTCCGTGCTCAAGTATTCTCCTCCTTGATCTCATCAAAGGACATAATACTTATACCCGTATTTTGGTTCTCTACTTCTAAATCATATTCTGTGAATATCTCAAAAGGTTCGGACTTATGTTTCAACAGGAACATATGTCTGAATCTTGGGAGATTATCAGAGAATGTAACGAAGTACAAAGAACCAGTCCTGGCATATGTAGACAGGGGACCTTGCATACATCAACATGTATCATCCCAAGAGTTTACTAACTCTTTCTCTGTTTCCAATAAACAGAGCTGGTGTCATTATATCTTTGTGACATGACTGGCAAGTTTCACAAGATGTAGATTCAAACTGATTTAAATATGCATCTTCATGTAACTTCAGCTAGTCGGGTCACATTGATATGACCAAGTCTACAATGCCTCAAGAAGGATTCGTTTATTTCTGAACTCTTCCTCTTGTGTGTGTTCCGTATACTAAAGAACTGTAGTTTGATTTAGAACATTAATGCTTTTAGATAACGTGCCTGAACCGATCAACTTTTGATATAGGAAATGTTCAAAACATTATCCAACTATACAAAATTTTATCATTTCTTTACTAATAAAGAGACTGATATGATTTTGTATATCAGGTTCGGTATCTAATAACATTCGTTTAGAATCAATGTATTTGGAATACAGGGTGACAGTAACCAACAGACTTGGCTACAACACTTGCCCCGTTTTCTGCCTCATGAAACTTATCACCCGTTCTCAGTTCTCTACCTTTCTGTAGCCCTATGTAACAAATTACATATCTAGGATCCTGATCTGGTATCACATACCCAGGACGTAGAGGATACAGAGAAACAGTTCTTTGTAATGAACACACCCGAAAATGATGCATCAGCATGCACTCTCTTCGTTTGGGCGGCACGGGAATTCTGGTAATCCCCAATTTCCTGCTCTGTCTTATAACAATTATAAGTTGGAGCGGGACCAACGTTCCCCAGCTCAGTATAACAAGTGGGTTCGGTCAATACATCCGTATTATTATCTTGATTAAGGCGTGATATGGTCGCTACCTGGAGAGAGAGAGAAGAAAACACTCAGCGTGCGCTCTTGCAAGAATAGATTGGTTTTTATTTTTATCTAATCAGGATGGCTCCCACTGTTTTTGTCAAATCTTCCTTCAAACCCTAAAAGGAAAGACTAGCCGGGATTAATTACACACTACAAGTTCGCCAATCTTTCAGCCAGGCCAGTGTCGGTACTTTGAGGGAGGTCCCCTGTGCTTTCGCACGAACCTAATTAATGTAAACCTCGTTTTCCCAGAGGCGTAACCTCGTTGACACCTTTCTAGACACCTACTTGATCGGCTAATTGTAATGTGTAAAACTCTCCCAGGAGTAACAATTACTCGCAGCGGGTATCGGGATCCAACTATCTCATAGAAGGTATGCAATCTCATTGCAAATTCCAACACTTGAAATTCCCGATAATTTTTTGCCCCTAGCGTCCTATGACCTTGACGGAGGTCAACAAACCATAGGCTACTAGTCAAGTTCAACCCGTCATTTCTTGATCGAATTAAACCCACCCGCATGACCCTTGACGGAGGTCAACAAGGCCGCATGACTACCCTAATCCAATCTGCATCATATGCATAAGCAGATAAATACTAGTTAGCTACCGCACACTACGCCTTGACGGAGGTCAACAAACGTAGCACGAATACTAAGTAGGACTTATCTGAAATGACGGAGGGCTACGACAGGTTTTTCTGAAAACCTATTGCGTAATGAACTTGATATCGTTGTAGAATCAAATGATTTTGAAATGGAGTGTTTTTGATGCTTTTCTAGTTTTGCTAAAGGGGTCACTCCTGGTGAAGGGATCGTCGGCCCTTTCCTCGTCGAATGAGGTGCGGGATATATCATATATATCACTGTGCAAAGCAAAAACTCTTAAAAGCAATCAAAAGACAAACCGAGTGTGTAGCATCTGCCAGTTATTGCTAAAGGAGTCACTCCCGGTGAAGGGATCTCGGTCCTTTCCTTATCGAATAAGGTGCAGGATATATCATATATACCGCTGTGCAAAGCAAGAACTGTAGCTACCTGTTTTATTTTGAAATTCGATTCTACAACATCTTAGGTTTCTTTTCTTTCATTAATCACATTAATGAAGTCCCATCATTTAAATACCTAAACATCACAGATAAATACGACGTATACTTATGCCATCCGCATTTGCCTCGATGTCCCCTCATGCACCGTTAGGTTAGGTAACTAACGACAGAGCGGGGCAGGGCTAGCACGGGTGTAAAACATAAGTAACGCCTATATAATATATCATATATACTATATACTGTATCCATCACAGAACATATCACATGATCATATCACAGATATCGCAGCAGAAGAATCATATAAAATATTGGATATACTAGGACGTCCGTGTTTTCAATACGAGCCAGTATAAAACACGGATTCCACGGTCGTGATGAATAGCCAAACCCACACCCCTAGACCCCTACGAGAGCGGCAAGCAACCCTACCAATTCTAGAGTTAGGAGACCCGGACTCGACTCCTCGAGTTGGTCTCCCACTGGACTCCAGAACCCGATTACTTGTGCTCCCCTCCTTGGGTCTATCCTAGTGCGGAAAAGTAAATAATATACAAAGGGTGACATCTTCCGCAACCTGGAAGTGCCCCAATAAAAGAATATTACATACAAGTTTTTACATGAATGAAAATGAAAAACACTCATCTCACATAAAAAACACCGGCTATTCAAACACGACGATCCAATATAACATATCCAGCAACACATAACATCACATGTCATCAACGTAAGTAAACATGCGTATCCTAATTGTCGTTGACATATAGCAACGAAACCGGCGATATCACATATTACACTTACGGTCGCAGAAAAGAAAGTGTAAAACTACAACAGTTGGAATCCGCAACCTTTTTAGACATCGCATGCCTAATCAAATGAATTACTTAGACATCACATGCCTAACAATTATAAACCCCGCATTTTAGTCTCATTATCGAAAACACTTTTCAATATCAAGTCGGGCAATTCAACAAGATTCCCGACTTCCTGATCGAATGCTCGTCGCAAACTTTAGTGGACGGCCGCACCCCCGACGCCGTCGACGAAGTGCACCAAGGCGGAACACCGCTGCCGCGAGCACCCGAACGGATGCTTTCGGCGACGGGGTTCTCCTACAGTCACTTGGTCGGGGCTATAGGGCGAGGCTGTCTATTAAGTTTACCCGGCGAGTATTCGCGTACGCTACGTGATTGCGACGGACTTTTGATCGCATCAAAATTCCGTGGCAACCGATCAAGTGAGACTAAACCGCTAGATTTATAACATTCATTCAGTTATCTCATAACTACTTGTGAATCCCAATTATTGTATCACATTCCAGATAAACAGAAAATGTTAAACTTTCCGATCGAACAGTCGAACACCCAAGTTTTCCCGAAACAGCTCATCACATGAAATAAGTTCAAAAACATTCACTTCGTGCCTCAGTACTAACGGTCCAGCCGTAGAAGGGTCAAGCCAACGCCTCACATGTGGCACGCCGTACTGCCCCAAACCCTAAGGTTCAAAGGGCAGTTCAAGACGGTCACATAATCGAGTTAAGGTTTGTTGTCTTCTAGAGGGACCATCGCGTTACTTGCACTACTTAGAACGTCTTTAAACCTCAGAAAAATCCAACACTTGGAAATTTTCCGGCAGGGGAAAAATTGGGTATTTATATCCGATCGAACTTTTTAACATATTCTAAAATTATCCGAAAAACACATAGACAAAGTTTGATAATCCGATCGAATCTACGAACTCCCAATACAACCCAGAAAATTCAACTCTTGAATAAATATTAAAAATTCTCAGTATTAGATGCAGGAGGAGACTAAAGGGCTGCGGAACCGCCGCATTAGCATGCTAATGCCGCAGTTCCGCCGCGCTTTGATGGAATTATGAGTACGGGCTCCACAGTAATTCTTCAAATTCCCTGCTGATTTTTCTGCATATTTTTAATTTCGAAAAACTCCAGATTTTAAAAAATGTACAGAAAGCATTTTGAGAATAGGGTTTCGGTTCGATCGGACTTCTAACTCCGTCTACGCATCGCCTAAGGCTCTAGCTAGGCTCTGATACCACTATAGGGTTCGTAGGCACACTAATGAGGTCATATAAGGCATCAACCATGCCAATTTCAAAAATTACAAGTGCCGAGAAACCCTAATACGGATCGTTAACTAGATTTTTAGGCGAAACAAGAAGATAGTTAACAACTTAACTAAGTGAACGGAAATACAACCTTTGTAGATCCGGTCCTCCACCTCCATAGCTCCGTGATGATGTCTCCTCGCTGCGATCATCGGATCCCGGGCTCTAGCGTCGGCTTCATCGGAGAAATAGGCGGGCTAGGTCATTGACTACGATGCCGAAGATGATCTACGTCGAGGCAACACAAGATCAAGCTCCAACTTCACCAAGTCATGAAACTTGTGAAGAAAACACCCTATACTACTTGGCAAGAGGTAGAGGATGAAGAAATAGGAGGTGGGTTCACTTTAGAATTGGATTTCTCACTTATTTTCAAGAGTTGCCATTGTTGATAGCAAGCTTCTTCATGTTGAAAATGAAGAAGAAGAAGAAAGAATATGATTATGATAAGTTCTTTTCAAATAGAAAATAAAAGAATACTTATCAAAAACCAACCATGGTCAAGTGTAGAGAATGAACTAGGGTTAAGTGGAATGGTTAGGCTTAAGCATGAGACAAAATGGTCACTTAGTCAAAGCTTCATGAAGCTTCAATATACAAACAAAGAAAGCCACCATTTTCTCTTTATGCTTATTATTTTCCAAAAAGAATAAATAAATAAATGAATGAATAAGAAAACAAAATCCTAACCATTCATATAACCATGGTTTAATCTTTACACAAACCCAAGTTTGCATGCATCATCAAACATGATACAATCAAGTGCACAAAAGTATATCACATATACAACTTGTGAACTTCAAGTGAGAAAATCCTTTCAAAGTGAACCAATACTAGTTAATGCAAAGTAATATATCAAATATATAATTATGCATTAAATCATTAAATCAACACTTGATTTAACGATCCGGTCATATCGCATACAACCGACTAATATCCAATGTATCGGCTTATCGAATCAATCCTTGATTCGATAACTAGGTTATATCGCATACAACCAGTCGATACATTCATCGCAAGAATAGAATACGGTATCACATACACGCATTATTCTCGGTCCCGCACATATCTCATATGCGCACCTATTTCGTTTCGCTTGAGCCAGGAAACCTCTGTGTAGGACTCTAAAGACTCGTCAATACGCCGGCAGCGGATGATGATCATATCAAACACCCACAAGCCGCAAGCGGTCTGCTAAACATAACGGCCACCCGGGTATTGAGCGATCAGAAGATCGACGAGCAAGCCCGCTCACACTCCTGTGAATCCAACCAGTAACACTTACCGTACAGTCCGGTCTGATCGTCTGATATGTCGCATATCTCGCCTAGGGGTGGTAAACGTCAGACCCCAATAGCTTGATAAGTCGTGTCGATATGAGGTCTATAACAATTCGAGATACTACAGGTAACACTTACCAGTAAATCTCAGCAACCCTGGCCAGGGATTTCTGGTTATAGCCAATCGAACACAGCGCAACATCAACTCCCTATACCGGGAGAGACGAATCCCCTCCTATCGCTCATTGCCTCCATGTGATTCGGGACTGTACCCAAAAGCCACCGTTTTGCACACCCTCTTGGACGTGGTAAGGTGGAAATCAAAGCACGGTGGGAACCACACAAGACTCTATGACGATCTCGGGTCAACAGACTACTCTGTACCAGTATCACCAGAGAACTGCCATCTGAAAGTATAATACCATCTGGGAGTTCTCGGCGAGTCCGTCCAGTGTACCCAGTCTCCACTGAGCACCCGTATATCATCTCTGATGTCAAACACCAATGGATATGGGATCATCCATCGCCCATCTGTATGGGTCGAGAAGGTATACGCTAGTCTACTCTGGTATATCGATGCCCCGTCTCGATACACCCATGACTAGGGACATTGAAGGATGTGCTTATGGACTACCATGTCCCCACTAGTATGATCCGCATCATAGTCCAGGTAGTCAAGTACACATCCTAAGGGCTTTACCAACATGTAACAGAGAGACAATCAGTGTACACGTTAAGGTAAAGTGTAACCAGATAGCATACTATCATGTCGAGCAAGAAAGTCTTCCCTATATATGTCCCAGCATCCACTACAATATACATCCAATGTACAGTAATGGCCTCTAGGGCATACATATAACTAACAGATTTAACATCTACGGGGAAATCGCCCATATGGCGTTAAGCGTCGAGGGATAGATATGATATTATAGCCATATATTATATGCACATAAGTTGATTGTGCATGAGCATCATTGCATACCATTACTTGTTGTGCCTTAATTTAGTACCCATTGGACACCGCACCATTACTGACGGTTCATGTTGCACGAGCACTAAATTGTATGATACACTCACACCGTTGGTAATTGCCATGACACGCACAACATATACACATATGTGGTATTGTATTCGTTATTGACATTGAGACGTTGATTCTTGTTCTATTGCGCATATGAAATGTATCATGCATACATACCAACATATATACACACATACCTTGCTATATCTACATATACACCTTTATATGATGTTGCATTTGATTTTGGAGAATGTGGGAACCGCATGATATTATTTAAAAACTGGATTCATTTAAAGGAGTGGTTTTCCCATGATATGCTCATATTACTGTTCTATGTCGCATACATCATGTTTCATAGATTTACGCATTGAGATACGGATTTCATGTGATTGATGGATTTGAGAACCGTGGTGATATTTCAAGAAAGTATGCATTGTTTTGAAAACCCGGTTTCTCTTGATATGATATTTCGATGCGTCCACCATGAGTTTTCTCGGTTCTCAGAGTTGTGTTAGAAACCCGATTCGAGGAGATGCATGATCCGTTTGCGGGTTTATGGTGGACCCGGTATGGTACCTCAGGGAAAAAAAAGGTATGTTGTGAAGTAGACGATGAGCCTGGCAGAGGGAATACTACCTACTAGTGATAGTTTGGACCCGGCGGTTATCCGGAGGATACCGACTGGAGTCGTGAGATGGATATAGGCCGATCCGGACTGACGGAACCCGTGGGCCGATTCGGACTGACGGAGCCCTAGTTATGTGGATTTAAGTGTCGATGCTAGACACGGGTTTTCATGATGTTTCGAGTGTCGATTTGGGCACTCAGGTTCCATTAAATTTACGGATATGAGGGCCGATCAGAGTGACGGCACCTGAGGTATTGGGATTTGGGGTGTCGTTGATGGACACCGTGATTTTTCCATGATGATGATTCATTGATGATGTTATGTTTTATCCCACACCCAGGATTTATTTGATATGCACTGTTTCATGTAGTTGTAGTACCCTGGTGGAGTACCTTGATCATGATTTGCTGCATATCCATATTGACATACTTATGCTATCAGATTGCATGTTTTAAATTGTCGCTGTACGTGCATACTTGCGATTATCTGTATGATGTTATTTACTATTCACGAGTTGGCAACTCACCCCCGTTGTGCCACAGTGTTTTGCATGCTTGACCCTCAGAGTAGTCGCGGCAGGTCTCTATTTTTGCGAATACCGCTACGGTTGGCTGTGAGGCCGTTTGGTATAGGTGGGTTTGCGGTTATCCGACTTCATCTACTGTACATCTTATTGTATCTAGTATTCTCCATCTACCACTTTCATGTATTGACTTAGAGAAGAATTGTGAGGACCGCTATTGTATATTTTGTGACTCTGGGTGTCGTGCTCGTGTAAGCCGGCCTTTCTTATGTTGCTTTATCTCTTTTATGATGTTTTCATTCTATTGTCTATTTCTTCGCTACGGCGTCGTATATATATGTTTGTGGTGGTTGTTTCCGCCCTCGGGCATGATTTGCTCCCGTTTAGGGATGCTTTACTTATATCATGTGTTTGTACCCGTTTCAGGGCTAGTTTTTACAAAGGAGGTGCTGCCGAAATTTTTAAGAAAATAAATTTAAGCTTTAAGATTTTTACTTGAGATTTCTAAATGTTTTTAACAATGTTTTTATCACTTACTTTTTTTGATGGTTTAGATTTCTGGGTTTTCGGCTTACTTAAATTGCGGTACGTCTGTTAACGTCACGTGGTTTAAGTGCCGGTCACGTACCTAAATTTGGGTCGTGACAAGAAGCCATAAAACTAGAATAATTGATAATTGGTTGATTGAGAAATTGATCTCTTCGCCTTGAATTCTTGTTTTTGTAAGACTATGGTTTGTTAGGAAATAGTTCAAAACCCTATATTTTCCTTGATCTGCAAGCAAGATTTTCTTGATTTTCTCTGTCTTGTTAAGATTTAGATAAATCTTTCCTTATAATAATTGATAGCGCTCTTGTAGAAATATTTTCTTGAATCTTTTCTGCTTCATTCTTTCATTATTGGCCTTTAACAGATGTTTCGCCCAATCAGAGCAAAGCTCTGTTTGAATTCAAAATTCAAATTTTGAAGCAACGCTTCAAGTCTCGGGCGCAACGCGCCGCGTGTCTGGCGCTAATACGTCAGCGCAGCGCCCAAGAAGGCGCACCCAATCAGAGCAAAGCTCTGTTTAAAGGAAGCAACGCTTCAGATCCTTTGCGCTGCGCGCGACGCGCCACGTGTCCAGCGCAGATACATTAGCGCAGCGCACCCAATCAGAGCAAAGCTCTGTTTAAAGGAAGCAACGCTTCAGATCCTTTGCGCTGCGCGCGACGCGCCACGTGTCCAGCGCAGATACATTAGCGCAGCACGCCCAATTAGAGCAAGGCTCTGTTAAAGGAAGCGCCGCGCTGCGCTCTGCGCTGTGCGATACATGGCAGCACAGTTGCGCTGCGCGACACGTGTCAGCGCAGATGCGCTAGCGCAGAAAAAGGGGCTAAGTGCCAAAGGCAATTTAGCCATGCAAAATTACATGCACTTGATAACAACAAATTAAAATACGATGCACAAGCACAACAAAGAGCTCAAATAAAAAGAACACTTAACAGATAATAAAATACTTAATTAAAACATTTATTTATTATTAAATTTAAAAAAGATCACCGAATACCGGATCAGAGAGACAAGGGTTTACAAAAAGAAAAAGAAGATTATTCAGCTCCCTCTCCGTCTTCTCCACCACGTCGAAGCGGCGATCTTCCCGAGGGGTAGCCATCCAACGGTCGACGCCGCACTCCTGGGAAAAAGTGGCGATGACGGCCCGACGAGCCCGTATCTAGCTCAGCAAGTAGAAGGAGAAGTCCCTCAGGGCTTTGGTGATCAAGAGCGCTTCGAAAAAACTCTCGATCTTATCCTCGGCCACATCAAGCATTGCAGAGGACATCTCCGCCGGAGGAGGGGGAATGTCGGCGAGAACTGAGGCAAGGATCATCCGAAGCCAAATGGAACCCGGGGGAAGAGAAGACCCCACACGAGTCGAAAGCTCGTACATTGCGGCATCGCACTGCTCGTCCGAAAAAGAGGAGTCCACCAAGTGCGCAGCAAAACGGGGAACGACGTCCCGGATCGGCACTTCCTACGGTTGTCGGCGGGCGTGAGGACGGTTGCAAGCCATGATTAAAGAAGTTCTCCAAAGGTGAGGAAAGGAAAGGCTCGGCCTTGAGTTATATATAGATCCAAACACAGAAAATTCTGTGCGCAGCGGAGTTATTTCCAAGCCCCGGGAAATTATAATTTCGGGAATACAAGTTTGACTTGAAAAGAGGAGATGAAAAGATATCTCAGGAGAAGCGGCGCTTCTGATTCTCCCAAAATTTAAACTTTAATAAATGAAGCAACGCTTCAGATCCTCTGCGCTGAGCGCAACGCGCCACGTGTCAGGCGCAGATGTATCAGCGCTGCGTCCAAGAAGACGCGCCCAATCAGAGCAGAGCTCTATTTGCCTGAAGCAACGCTTCAGTTGCGCTGCGCTCTGCGCTGCGCGACACGTGTCAGCGCAGATGCGCTAGCGCAGTTGCGCTGCGCTCTGCGCTGCGCGACACGTGTCACGCGCTGGGGCATCTGCGCCAAACTAAGTTAAGATTTTTAAGAAATCTTTTCTGTTCTTGTTAAAACAAGAAGATTTTCTTCTGCAAAGCAGAAGCCGTTGGATCAAAGATCCAACGGTGGGGAAAATTCCCCAAATCACTCAGAGGATGATTTCTTTAAACAAATTTAACTAATTTGTGAGCACTATAAAAAGGACCCTAAGCCTCAATTCAAAGGAATCAACATTTTTTTTTTGGAGAACTCGAGAACTTTAAAGGGAGAGAACTCTGAGAATATTTCAAGAAAAAAGGTAAAAAAACCTTTATGGATTAGAAGAAATTCCTTCTAATGGATCATTGATCTAAAAACAAGACCAATGATCTTTACATAATAAACAGTGCTTTGCACTTCTTGTGAACCCCTGGTTCTTTTAAAAAAAAGGAAACAATAAAAAAAAATAATATATAATAATAGTGCTTTGCACTTTTATGAACCTCTGGTTCTTCAAGCAAAGAAAAATTTATTTTTCTTTGATCTATTTCAGATCAAGAAATTAAACAGTGCTTTGCACTTTCCTTCTTGTATCTAAAAGATTATTGGTGCTTTGCACTTCCAAGTTGCGCCGTTGCGCTCTTAAGAGAGCGCCACGTGTCGGCTATAAAACCACTTGCGCCAAGCGCCCTTATGATAGAGCTTTGCTCTCTAGAATTGGTGCAACTCGCTGAGAGCACACCACGTGTCGCCAGCGCAACAACGCAGCGCAACAGCGTAACGCGCTGCACTGTTGCGCTTGCGCTCCCCAGAGCATGACACGTGTCATCACCATATGAGCTTGCGCTCAGTAATTGGCGCAAAGCGCCTGACAAATGCAATGCATTTCACTTCCTAAAGGGCCAAGCCCAATTAAAAGGCTTAACAAGCCTAATAAATAAAATGCTGTGCATTATTTGGAAGGGCAGAGCCCAATTGAAAGGTCCAATGGACCAAAATAAATGATCTGCATCCCAATCAAAATGGGCATAAATGGCCTGAAGTAATGCAATGCATTATTTAAGTATGGGCAAAGCCCTAGCACAGGTCTAATAAAAAAATAAATGATGGTGTTGAACATTTTCAACTGGACTTAGCCCAATTTTGGCCGTAAGTCCTTAAATTAAATTGACTGAGCAAAATGGCTCTCCTAAATAAATCTACATCCGGTTCGAGGGTACATCTCCAAACTCCTTTGACATCCATCGTTGTAATTCCTCAACGACGTCAAAGAGGTGACGGGTCCCAACGACCACACATCGCTATGGACTACGGGGTCCTTAAACTCGTGGACCGAGACGTCCTTAAACTAATATCGGACCGAGACGTCCTTAAACTAATATTGGACCGAAACGTCCCTAAACTAATAATGGACCACTACGTCCCTAAACTGGCATCGGACCGAAACGTCCCTAAACTAATATCGGACCGAAACGTCTCTAAACTAATATCGGACCGAAACGTCCCTAAACTAATATCGGACCGAAACGTCCTTAAACCAATGATGGACCACCATGTCCCTAAACTGGCGATGGACCACCACGTCCTTAAATTGGCGCAATAGAGCCCGAACGCTCTTTTGCCGGATCTAAACGGTCCCGTCTAAGTTGATCTTAGCCCCAGCTACGGTTAATGTGTCCTTAGATCTTTAAATAAACAATAAAACCCCAAATCAACTTTGGTTCAAGGTTACATCTCTGAACTCCTCAGACGCTTGTCGTTGTAATCCCTCAACGACGTCAGAGAGGTGACGAGTCCCGACGGCCAGATAATTAAATTGATCACTGCGTTAAGTTGATCTCAGTCTAAAACAAGACTAACGTATCCTTAACGAACGTTTAAGTTGATCTTAGCCGCAACACGACTAATGCATCCTTAAACTGAAAATACCAAACCCAAATCTAAATAAATACGGATTTGGACTAATCCACGTCCTACGGGCGACGGCATTACTCAGTTTCCGTATACAATCCACGGGAAACCACAAACAAAACAAACATACACGACACGAAGTGAAATTCTGGAGAAGGAGAAAGTTGTTACCGCGATGCGGTAGCGTAATTAACTGCAGGGGCTTGCGCCTGCAGGGAAGAGCGTCCCCACAATCAAAAAACCCTCACCCTGAGGGGGAATCTGACGAAGTCTGCTATATCGGCCGCATCCGTCTAAACCTCCGATACACGGTGCCATAAATCAACTTGGCATTTTCGGAGAGATAGACGGATAAAACCAAATAGCATCTGCCCCGAACCTCAGGCACGGACGCGCAGTCCAGGCCGCCGTTCGGAGGGGAACAGATTCTGGCACGCCCGGTGGGACCTCTTCCTCTTTCCACTCCACACTTCGTGTGTCGTCTTCGCGAACCAATCGCGGTTTGTTAAATGGTTGTCTTCGGATTTCAAGATACTAAGATTTGGTCTTTTACCTGGCGCAGAATTCAAGATCCAATGGCCACCAACTGCACCAGCTGCTCGAAATGCCGCTGCAACGGACGCTCCACCTCACCAGGAGGTGTAACATACGGGCCCCAAGCGGCTTCTTTCCTGACTCTGCCGGTAGACCAGGTGACCCAGGCCACCACCGGCCTGTTTTTCGGGACCATGGTCCCACCTGCAAGCTTCTCTATGCCGATATCCGCACCGGAAGCGAACAAGAACTCGGTATTCGACCGGCTTACCGCTACCACGACCCCTGTCAACGGGTCGCCCACTACTAAGCCAACAGCCTCCGTTTTTACCAGGCTAGGTCAGAACTATAAAGTGGCCGTCCCAAAGAGGGCAATGGCCGCTGCTTTGGAGGTCGTTAAAGCGGCTTCTCCCATCAGAGAGTCGGTCTTCACAAGATTGACGGCTCCCAATCCTCCCCCAGCTGGTCAAAAAGCATCAGTCTTCGATAGGCTGACGTCGGCAGTTACCCCACACTCGAACAGGGGGCAACAAGAAACCATCTCGATCTCCGAGCCAGTCCCAATGGCTAGTCGTGCGCGACGTCGCCATTGGCGACGAGTAAGAAAAGCAGGGGGCAACTCTCCCTCAGGGCTAACCCCACCTGCTCCAGTGGTGGAGGTCGACGCTGCTATTCCAACTGGGAACAGCTTTGAATTGCTGAGAAAGGTGAAAAAGAACTCTCCAATTGCTACGTTGAAAAGATCTCCTCCCCCTGCGAAGAGAGTTCCAGAAACAAAACAAGAACAGCCCCCTCAACGGCTATCCTCAAAAGTTTATAAAGTATGGCGGAGGGTTCAAGACTCTGTGATCGATCCAGACCACTTGCGTCACCAGAAAAAGGCGAAGGTGGAAAATAACAAAAACTGCCCCATTAAACAGCAGGGGGCGACAGTTGCTAGGATGCCCACTCCAACGGCTCCTTTAACCTCGATGGCCCACAAAAGAAGGAGGCCAGAGAAAGCTCCCGCATCAGCGGCAAGAGTTAAAAATGGCGAACCTAAACGCCCCAAGTCAGGGGGCATAAGTGTTCATACGGTTTACATGGCTTCTGGAAAGGAAGAAAGCCGTACTTCTACGGGTCACCGACCGCTCATCCGATCAGTGACCAAAGCTCAGGAGCAGCAACAAAAGCTCCAGGAGATGATGACCACAATGGCTGCACTCACTGGGCCGAAAGAAACCCCGGAAATATCCTCAGAAGAACGTCAAGAACAAGAAACGGACGCCGAATTCCTTCGGCGTGTGCTAGAGAAGAAAGATAAAGAGGCTGCGGAACAGGCAGCCAACATAAAGAAAATGGCCCTCCTGTTCCAGGATATGGTGGGTATGATGATTCAACAAGATTCACCTGCTGGGGATCCCCCGATCATTCTTGAAGATGATAAGGGAGAGACGTCGAATCCTCCACCGGCTCTATCCGCAGCTAAAGAGGATACCATATCAAAAGCTGATTTGGATGAATATATTGCCCAACAAATACGGGTGCATCAGGCGACTGAAGCAGCCGGTCAAATCGTGAAAACGGGGCGGCCATATCCGGGCTGGTATGACCAAATCAAGTACCCGCCGGGTTACACGATTCCCAAGTTTCATGTTTACAAAGGGACCGGCAATCCCCATCAACATGTTGCCCAGTTCAGGGCGCTTTGCGGTAATACCGGCGGCGACGACAAGCTTTTGCTTCGCCAGTTTGTTGGAAGCTTATCAGATACGGCGTTTGAATGGTATTCTGAGCTTCCCAACGACTCTATAAAAACCTTTGCGGAGATGGAGCTACTCTTCACCCACCGCTTTGCAAGTGCCAGTGAGCGTACCCCGATGACGGCACTGATCAATGCCAGGGTAAAATCCGGCGAGACATGGGTTCAGTACGCTATACGGTGGCGTAATCTATGGTCGAAGTGCGAACAGCGCATAGAAGAAGCCCCGGCGGTGGGAATGTTTGTTGGAACCCTTGATCCACAAGCAACCATCTCACAGTTCATGATGTTCTTCAAGCCGACTTCCTTCCAGGCTTTGATCGACAAATTAGCGCAGATGGACCAGATGGGCCATAAACCCCCTCTCCCGAAACCAGACTCCCGAAACGATAAAGGAAAGGGAAAAGCGATCATTGTCGCTAATGCCCAACAACAACCGAGCGACTCGAAGCCGGTCGCTCGTCCAAACAATACACGCCCATACGTACCCCTTGAGGACAGGATGGGACGTGCTTACTCCTTCCCCCGTGATAAAACGAGGAGGCTATTCGAGCTGGCATTGCGCAACAGGCTCATAAATCTGCCAGACCCAAAACGTCCGTCGCAACCGAGTGACGTCAACGAGCCTAATTACTGCCCTTATCATCGAGTGCTAGGCCATCCGCTTGAAGATTGCTTCACCTTTAAGAATTGGGTTGAGGACCAATATCAGCTTGGCAAATTCGCGTTGTCTGACAGTTGGAAGGTAGCGCCGCCGCAAAAGCACGAACCCGAAAACACAAGGATAAAACCAACTCCGCATTGGGATTGGCAGAAAATTCGCACCTGCCATGTGATAACAATATTAAAAGAAGGGTCCGAGGACATGAACAACCTCCCTTGGTGCTTTGAAAGCGGCAGCGATGAGGTAATCTCAGAATTTCCCCCAGCTCCGAAAGAATTGGAGGATGGAATCCATACCACTGCAGATAATCTCAAGAAAATTGAGTTGGGGATGGCAAATGACCCGCGACCGACATTCATCAGCGAGCTGTTATCCGAAGAAAGGGTGGCTGTGTTAAAGGATGTGCTTCTACAGCACAAAGATTGCTTCGCGTGGAACTATTCCGAAATGCCGGGACTAGATCCAGAAATTGCTGTACACAAATTGGCGATATCCCCGGACATCAAGCCAGTCAAACAAGCGCCGAGAAGAATGCGACTCGAGCTTGAGATGAGTGTCAACGCCGAAGTCAAAAAGCTGATAGACTCTGGCTTTATCCATGAAGTTCAATACCCTGAATGGATCGCTAACATCGTCCCAGTGATGAAGAAAAATGGGACAGTGGGCATATGCGTAGACTTCCGGGATCTTAATAAAGCTTGCCCGAAGGATGATTTCCCAGTGCCAGTCACTGAACTAATGATAGACAATACATCCACTCATGAGGTTTTCTCCTTCATGGACGGCTCATCGGGGTATAATCAAATAAAAATGCATCCTGAAGATCAGAAACACACAGCTTTCAGGACCCCTCTTGGGATATTTTGTTATAAAGTAATGCCCTTCGGTTTGAAGAACGCCGGTGCTACTTATCAGAGGGCCATGACAAAGATCTTCGACGACCTCATACACGAAATCGTTGAATGCTATATCGACGATCTCGTGGTTAAAAGCAAATCATACGAGGAACATCTCGAGCATCTGAAGACTGTATTTCAACGCCTTCGGCAATACAACTTGAAGATGAATCCTCTTAAATGTGCGTTCGGGGTTTCCTCGGGCAAATTCCTGGGATTCGTCGTTCGACACCGAGGTATTGAAATAGATCCGTCAAAGATTAGAGCGATCATGGAAATGCCTCCGCCGAGGACTCTCAAACAGCTGCGGTCTCTCCAAGGGAAACTCGCATACATACGACGATTCATAGCCAACCTTTCAGGAAAGTGCCGTCCTTATAGTCACCTGATGAAGAAGGGAACCCCATTCGTTTGGGATCAAAAATGCCAAGGCGCACTGGATGAGATCAAGCAATACCTGTAGAACCCGCCGGTGTTGGCTGCTCCGATTAAGGGGAAGCCTCTCATTCTTTATACAACCGCCCTCGAAGGTTCCTTAGGCGCATTATGGGCACAAGAGAACGATCAAGGGAAAGAAAGAGCACTCTATTACTTAAGTCGAGTTCTGCTGGGGGCAGAAAGCAACTACTCTCCCATTGAAAAACACTGCCTGGCGTTGATCTTCGCAATAACAAAGCTTAGACATTACGCATTGGCGCATGAGGTCCGTCTCATTTCAAAGGTGGACCCCCTTAAATACTTAATGTCAAAGGCCATATTGACGGGACGACTCGCTAAATGGGCCCTACTCTTGATGGAGTTTTCGATCACGTATCAACCTCTCAAAGCAGTGAAAGGCCAGGCCATCGCCGACTTCCTCGCTGAACACCCGATACCTGCCGATTCCCCTCTGAATTGCGATTTGCCAGACAAACATGCGTTTGACGCAATCGACGGTGGTGATACTCGTTGGGAACTTTATTTCGATGGAGCATCTTCCATGAAAAAGCACAAGCAAAGTACGCCAATGATCAAATCGGGGGTAGGACTCATCTTTGTGACCCCACAAGGAGGAATAATGCGCTTCGCCTTCTCCTTAACAGAGCCGAGAACGAATAATGAAGCTGAATATGAGGCTTTGATAGCAGGCCTCGAGATCGCCATTGACATGGGAATTGAAGACCTCCTCATATATGGGGATTCCCAACTGGTCGTCAGTCAAGTGAACGGCGACTACCAAACGTGCAAACCGGAGTTGGTGAAATACGGTGAAAAGGTACAACAACTGTTGACCCGAATTCCCTCCTATACTTTGGAGAGCATACCTCGCGCGGAAAACAGCAAAGCGGACGCACTAGCCAAACTTGCTAAAGAACTGGCTGACGAGAACCTCGACGACGTTAGAATCGTGGAACAAAGCCGTCGAGTGCTTGCCCCAGCAGAAGTATCTCCGGAATCGTCTGAAGAAAAAGGAGCGAACGAGGAGACGACCCTACAAATAAAAGACCATGAGAAGATCGAAGACTGGAGAGAAGTCTTCATAGATTACTTCAAGTTCCACCGAATGCCTGAAGAAGCGTCCATAAGACACCAGCTCGTGAAACGAGCTCTGTCTTTCGCCTTCGTCAACGATACTCTATATAAGAGGACATTCGATTCTCTGTGGCTGAGATGCCTAGGACCTAACGAAGCAAGAAGGGTCGTCCAAGAGGTTCACAACGGACTTTGCGGTTCTCACCAAGCAGGTCCAAAGATGAAGTTGAAGATCAAACGGATGGGCTATTATTGGCCCACGATGATTCAAGACTGCATCGAATATGCGAAGCAATGCCACTCATGCCAAATTCATGGGGACTTCATCCATCAACATCCAAATCTGCTACACCCAACAGTGGCTAGCTGGCCATTCGAAATGTGGGGGACTGATATAGTTGGCCCCATCGAACCAGCATCGTCAAAGGGACATCGTTTCATCTTGGCGACGACTGATTACTTCTCCAAATGGGCAGAGGCGGTACCGTTGAGGGAAGTGAAGACGGAGAACATCTTCCATTTCTTCAAAACGCATGTCATATACCGGTTCGGAACCCCAAGAAGGATCATCTCTGATAATGGGCCAGCCTACCGAAGTCATAAAATTAGCCGCTTCGCACAGCAGCACAATATAGACTGGAGATACTCCTCAGTTTATAATCCGCGAGCCAATGGATTAGCTGAAGCCTTCAACAAGACATTGACGAAAATCATAAAGAAAACAGTGTCCCGAAATAAGAGAGATTGGCACGAAAGATTGCAAGAGGCTCTTTGGGCGTATCGAACTACATTTAAAACGGCCACGAACACAACGCCATACGCGTTGGTATTTGGGACGGAAGCAGTACTCCCCCTCGAGATAGAATTACCCTCGCTACGAGTGGCAGTCCACTACGAGCTGACAGACGAAGAAAATGCTCACCTTCGGTTTGAAGAGCTTGACGCCCTCGATGAAATCCGGCTTCTAGCACAGCAAAATCTGGAAGCCTATAAAGCAAAGATGACGCGCTCATATGAAAGATTGAGCCGGCCGAGGACATTCCACCAAGGCGAACTCGTGCTAGTGGTTAAAAGGCCCATGATCCCCAATCGCGCCAAGCGAGGAAAGTTTGAGCCAAACTATGAAGGACCGTACATCATTGATAAGGTCTACCAGGGTGGGGCCTATCTACTCATGGACATGCACGGTGAAAGGCCTTTCAGGCCAATAAACGGTCGCTTCCTAAAGAAATACTACGCTTAATGAGCCACAGCCTAGGTCAATGGTAGATGACGACGACTATGTCCGCTCGCTATCTTCCTAAGCTCAAGCTTTATAAGCAGTAGCCAGCCCTCTCAATGACGGACCGAAATGTCCTTAAACTAATATCAGACCGAGACGTCTTTAAAACTACTACCGCGGCATCTTTAGGCTGACGAGATATAAAAAAAAACAAAAAAAAATATAATAAAAAACGGTATGTCCATAAGCAAAAAGGGCACGGATGAAAACCCGAAAGGGCTCCGTGAGTAAAAACAGCAGGGCTACCGGCGAGTGTTCGTGAAAACCCGAAAGGGCGCGACCTCGTAAAAAAAAAAAAAGAGAAAAAGAAAATAAAAAGAATAAAAAAAAACGGTATGTCCATAAGCAAGGTGGGCACGGATGAAAACCCGAAAGGGCTCCGTGAGTAAAAACAGCAGGACTACCGGCGAATGTTTGTGAAAACCCGAAAGAGCGCAACTTCGTTAAAAAACCCTTACAGGGTCCTCTCGACCCTGTAAGGAGAAACCACCTACATGAGATCCTTACGACTTACAAGGGAACAACACACTTAGGAATCCCCACGATTCCTAAGGAGAAAATACGCTTGCGAGATCCTCACGACTCGTAAGGAGAACTCTCTTATGGGACCCTCACGGCTCATAGGATTTGAAAGTCTTAAGTCATAGAGACCTAAACCTGTGCTTAAGCAAACCCCCACAAACTTCCAATGTTGCCCTACAAGTGGTTCAATATTGACCCTTGTATACAATCCACGGGCGCGAATAAACGTTTCCCTAACCAAGGCCCATCCGTGACTGGGGATATGTTCGCATAACCCTTGTAAGTCCTCTCGATTTACAAGAAGAAAACCCCCTGTAGGATCCTTACGACTTACAGAGGAACAAAACACTTAGGAACCCTCACGATTCCTAAGGAGAAAATACATCTACAAGATCCTCACGACTTGTAGGGAGAAATACCTTTATGAGACCCTTACGGCTCATGAAATCGAAAACCTTAGTTGACAGGTCCCTAACCCTGATCGCTAAGCCTCCTTTGTTCAACAATGACGAAGGCAAATGATGATTCGCTCCTGGCAATATCCCAGTTGCAGCGGTGCTGATGCCGAAATCGGTGTCCAATTTCAGATTTACGGCGAAAACCAGTAGGCCGCTCATGCATACAAAATAGCCGAAATGATAGGGCATCTTGCAATAAAAAGCAGCAAGTAAAATGTATGCATGCAAAATAACCGAAATGATTGGGCAACTCGTAATAAAAAGCAACGAGTAAAGATAAAATAAATAGCCGAAATGATTGGGCACTACGAAAAATAGCCGAAATGATTGGGCAATCGCGACCTTTGCGATATAAAAGCTGAAATGATAGAGCATCGCAGAAATAAAATAAAATAAAAAGAAGAAATGATAAAACTTTGGCCCTACAGTTAAGATCACATCGATCCCTGTATACAATCCAAGGGCGTAAACAAAGAAGGAACCATACTTCCCCAGCGGATTCCGTCAAACGACGGAGCCAAACCTCAACGGTTCATTTCAACCGAAGAAGCCAGTGACTTCAACAGCAAACTCCTCGACTCACAGATACAAACACTCCTTGACGAGAGCCTTCTGATCCGCGTCGACCCGCAGAGCCACCAGTGCCTCCGTAGGAACCCTCGACTCGTTTCAAACCCCAAGGAAGCAAATAATCCTTGGCGCTTGGGAAACAAATAATCCCAGCAAACTCCTCGACTCACGGATACAAACACTCCTTGACGAGAGCCTTCTGATCCACGTCGACCCGCAGAGCCACCAGTGCCTCCGTAGGAACCCTCGACTCGTTTCAAACCCCAAGGAAGCAAATAATCCTTGGCGCTTGGGAAACAAATAATCCCAGCAAACTCCTCGACTCACGGATACAAACACTCCTTGACGAGATCCTTCTGATCCGCGTCGACCCGCAGAGCCACCAGTGCCTCCGTAGGAACCCTCAACTCGTTTCAAACCCCAAGGAAACAAATAATCCTTGGCGCTTGGGAAACAAATAATCCCTCGCAAAACTTCTCAACTCATGGATACAAACACTCCTTGACGAGAGCCTTCTGATCCGCGTCGACCCGCAGAGCCACCAGTGCCTCCGTAGGAACTCTCGACACGTTTCAAACCCCAAGGAAGCAAATAATCCTTGGCGCTTGGGAAACAAATAATCCCAGCAAACTCCTCGACTCACGGATACAAACACTCCTTGACGAGAGCCTTCTGATCCGTGTCGACCCGCAGAGCCACCAGTGCCTCCGTAGGAACCCTCGACTCGTTTCAAACCCTAAGGAAACAAATAATCCTTGGCGCTTGGGAAACAAATAATCCCTCGCAAAACTTCTCAACTCACGGATATAAACACTCCTTGACGAGAGCCTTCTGATCCGCGTCGACCCGCAGAGCCACCAGTGCCTCCGTAGGAACCCTCGACTCGTTTCAAACCCCAAGGAAACAAATAATCCTTGGCGCTTGGGAAACAAATAATCCCTCGCAAAACTTCTCAACTCACGGATACAAACACTCCTTGACGAGAGCCTCCTGATCCGCGTCGACTCGCAGAGCCATCAGCGCCTCCGTGGGAACCCTCGACTCGTTTCAAACCCCAAGGACACAAATAATCCTTGGCGCTTGGGAAACAAATAATCCCTCGCAAAACTTCTCAACTCACGGATACAAACACTCCTTAACGAGAGCCTTCTGATCCGCGTCGACTCGCAGAGCCACCAACGCCTCCGCGGGAACCATCGATTCGTTTCAAACCCCAAGGACACAAATAATCCTTGGCGCTTGGGAAACAAATAATCCCTAGAAAAATACTCAACTCACGGATACAAACACTCCGTGATGAGAGCTTCTTTGACTCACATCTCGGGCAGTAAGGATTTAAAAACTTACTTCCTGAACAATAGGACCCTGCAAGTCAATCCTAAATGGTCTCTTGCATACTATTCACGGGTCTCACTCTCTGAAGTCGATTCTCGACAAAGAGGGAAACAACCGCCTACGAGCCCTCTCGACTCGTAAGAGGGGCAATGGGATCCTGCAAGTCAATCCTAAATGGTCTCTTGCATACTATTCACGGGTCTCACTCTCCAAAGTCGAATTTCGATGAGGAGGGAAACAACCGCTTGTGGGTCCTCTCGACCCGTAAGAGGGAGAAACTCTCTTGTAGGATCCTTACGACTTATAAGAGAAAACCACACTTAGGAATCCTCACGATTCCTAAGGAGAAAACCCACCTACGAGATCCTCTCGATCCGTAAGGAGAAAATTCTCTATGAGACCCTCACGGCTTATGGAGTTGAAAAGTCTTAGGCAGCAGATCTGAACCTGCGACCTAAGCCATCGCTGATTCTTAGGAAAGTCAAGATGCGTGCCCTACTATCCATCAACCATGTTCGCTAAGATGATGTGCTGATAATAAAAGAAAGAAAAGACGGAGAAATGACACAAGGCATTACAAAAATATGCATCCTTCATTCATAAAATTTGATTGAGTTTAGGATACATCGTACTAAAGAATACAAGATATACATATATGTTACAAATACCAACGATACAAGGAAAATTACTGAGAAGGAAGCGTCTTGCACAGATCCAGCAATTGCTCGCACACTTCCTTCCATGCCTTTTCCCGATTGGCCACCACTGCCAACTCCGCCTCCACTTGGGCCCGTTGCTGTGCGACGGAGGCAAGCTGATCCCTGACGGCCTGATGAGCAGCCTCACGGCCTGTGATGTCACGCTCGGCAATATCGAGTGCCCGCTTCAGTCTCAGCCCATTTGAGATGCGCTCCAGAAGGCCCTCGAAGACGGCCTTTACCTCAGTGGCGTTCGTCTCAACTTCAGCACGCAGGCGAGCAGTGTTGCTTGAAGATTCTTGGCACTCCTTCAGCCTCAAAACCACTTCTTGTTCCAGATGACGGAAATGAGAAGCGCTTTGCTCGAGCCACGCTCCCCGTTGAGCGCTCGAGGCCAAAGTCTCAGGGGACAGGCGCGTTGACTCTAGCTGATGAAGGCAAGCCTCGATTTCCCGACAATAGTTAACCCAAGAGGCGACAGCACCCTCGTCATGGAAAGTAGCAAATATCGCCAACATCGGGTTAACCGTCGTGGCGAAATCCTCAGCAGATACTGGAGCCTCGATGTCGAGCTCCTCGATGTAGTCGCTCAGCATGCGCAAACTATTCGCGGCACCTTTCGAAGACGGACGTCGCTGGGAAGGGCCACCCGGTATTGTAATATGAGACTCAAAAGGCACTGAGACTGGGACGACAGCTGAAAAAGACAAAATGTGATTAGATGATGATCCAATAGATATGGAGAAAATCATTGACAAGATGATTACTATACCGGTGGGAGCAGGTGGCAAGGACGAAAGGGCCGGTAGCGCAACCGATCTTTCTTCTCCCCCTTCGATTTGTAACACTGCAGTCAGGACAAGAGAGAGTTAGAAATAATTCTACCACTGGAAAAACAAAGATATCAATCAGGAACAGTACTCACCGGCGCCACCAGAGGGAGAGGCGAGTTCAGATGAAAAGGAGAAGTGTGGGACTAACACTTGATACAAATGGTCAAAAAGAACTCCTGAAAGACACAACAAGGTGAATATAGTAAATGGATTATACGTTTGAAAGATGAGTTTAGTAAGTTGCAAACTCATACCTTCCAACATCTTTGACGGTGTAAGAGAGGGCTGAGGGGTAACCATCGCCAAGGCAGTCGTGGAAGGAGCTCCCTGAAGTAGTGGGGCATCAACACTAGCTGCACCTGCATTACGAAAAATGAACTTGTCAGAAGAGATTGTAAAGCAAATAAAAAAAAACAACAACTTAAGGTGTACCTGAGGAGCTCCCGGCAGAAACAGAGACGACTCCCTCCTCTATCGACATGAGACCACCGCCTGTGGCCTCATCGCCCGACTCAATGGGGACCGTCATCGTGCTCGCAAGACCGGGAGACGGCGGAGGACCGTAGACGGGAAGGGCTATGACTGGAGTATTGCCAGATTCCAGAGAAGGAGCGGTTGGCTCGTCTTCAGGAATCGTGGCCACCTCGCCCACTACCATCTCAGGTTCGGTAGTGGCGGTTGTATCGTCCACCATCGCCGGGGGATCACCGGTCTCGAGCGCCTCATTCGCCACCACTCTGGGCTCAGTTATAATGATCATATCATCTGCCACCACTTCAGGTTCGGCATCCATGACCTTATCGGCTGCAGGCCCCTCAACCTCTACCCCAGGCTCCAAAGCCACAACGACGTTGCCTACCGTCGGCTCGAGTTCGGCAGGTACTGCCCCCTCTGTCCCTTTGAGATTGACGGTTTCCGCCTCCCCCTCGATCGGACTTGGTCCTGCAAGATGAGAGATGTAAGGACAAACGACATTAAGACCCTTATAACAAAAACTCCGAGAGAAACATTACCTGAGGCGGATTTACCGTTCGCGCTCCGAGCTGCACGTGCCACCTCTCTGCGGGCAGTGGACAGGGCGACAGGGGCCTCTTCAGAGGGAGTATCAGCTCGAGGAACGGTGCTAGGGCCCGCTCCCACAGCCAAGGCAGCCCTGAGCGCCTTCGCCTCACGCCTCAACCGTTTCCTCTCCTCCCGAGCGGTCATGAGGGACCTCCGTGATGCCTCCTTCAAGGCATCATCGTCTTCATTCAGGGATGCCTCCAGAGCCTTTAAGGCATCTCTCATCGGCTCTTCAAGACGAACCTCCTGCGGTGGACCAAAAGAAGCAGGAACGTCGGCGGCTGGTAGAACATCTGCGTCGCTAGAAGGGAACGGCATTGAGGTTCCTGTAATTAAAAAGAAAAGGTTAGATCGACCATAACATGAGCAAAATGAAAAACTTGATGAGTCGAAACTTACTAAGGCCCATAGATTCTCTGAGACGTTCCTCCTCCTGAAAAGTCTTCAGAGAAGCGGCAATGGCTTCTTCATCGGTGATGCCTGTTGAAAGAAAAGAAAGAAAAGCGTTGGTCAAAAAAAAATAATGAAATGACGAAGAAAATACGTTGCAATAAAGAAAAAGTGACTAGTAGTTACCTGATTGCGCAAGCTTAGCCAGCCACGCGTCACGCTTCACCAGCCATGCCGAAGCTCTGAGGGCAGCTTCCAAGTCTGTATCGTCCGGCGGCAGCATCACTAATCCTGCGTTAGTCCCATATTCGAGCAGACCCTCGGAATAAGGAGCATGGGGTTCCTGGCCGAGCACAACGTCCACGGCGAAGAGCGACTTCTTTCTCTTTTGCCCTCCAGCCCTAGGCTCACGGGGAAGCGACTTACGCTTGGCAGACGCTTTGGGACGACGGGTCCCGATGTCCGCACCCACGCCAGACTCTGGCGAGGGTACAACCACTGTTTCCACCGGAGCACGGAGTACAGGAGGTACATCCGCGATATCAGGGAGCGGCAATTCACGTGGAGGGCTTTGCACACGTGATGGTCTGCCCCCAGTATCTTTTAGAGGAGGAACTACCAGGAGCCTTGGCGCTAAGGGAGCGTTACGATTGGTACCGGGGGGTACTTCTTTACGGTCAATCAACACTCGCCTCTCTTCCTTTATAACAGCCCCCATCGTGTGATTGTACCACTCTTTATATACATTAAGGAGTCGTGGATCACAGGCCGGCGCGCTAACCAAAAAACGAGAACCCGTGTTCAGGCGCATGAAATGGTGTAATGCGTTCTCCATCCCTTCTTCATTTACAGCAGGTTCCAGTAAGAAAGCTTCTAAAGGTACCCCTTGATCGTAACTCAGTTGTCGAGCAAAGCGATGCGGATTATATCTCATAAAGATTGCTGCACCGCCCTGCCTGAAGACTAGGAAACCCGGCCTAATAGAATACAAATGAAGGATCTCCCGGGCTGTCAACACTGAAACCCCATCCTTGAAGGAGTCCTGTAGTAGTCGCACCGCAGTGGTGGACGCTTTTCCAATGGTTAATACCTTATCAATAAAAGACATCCCAACTCCAACGGTGTGAGGGCGAAGCAGTAAAGCTCTGGCGTCCCGTGGTGAAGGGGTCACGATTGATGAGCCGATCAGCTGTAAGATGCGAGGAAAACCGTACTTGTCAAAAAACGAGGGCCTTTTATGCATCCCAAATACACCCGCCGTATGTAGCTCGAGCCATGACATAAAGTAGTGCATCGGGAAGACCACGTGCAATGCTCCGGGCTCGTTGGCATCCGCGGCTCGGCTGAGACCATGATACAAGTGCGCTAAACCGGCAATCCCTACGGCCACCTTTACCCCGATGACCATGCGGTGGGCTGGATAAAAGACAGAGGGCCGCATGCGATGAGAGTGCATTGGGATCGCGAACCAACTCAGCCACAGCCCGAGAAATCCTAAGAAAAAGGACTCCTCGTCCATCCCAGGGGCCGCAATTTCCGCGAAAGATATGGTAGGGAAGTCTGGGAGGAAGAAAGCCTTTTGATCTATCTCCTTCGTCGGCAGGTTATCCAAACCTAGGCCGAAGGGATCATCCAGGATAGCAGATTTGGCGGCTCCTAGCGAAATGATGCTCGGACGGAGGAAACGAGCAATGAAGTCCTCAAAATTAACTCCTCGACTCCCGTGTTCGATGAAAAGGGACTCGTAGATGTTCAACACCTTGATCAGGCTAGGGAATTGGTGTTGAACGGCATTTTCCGGCGTAATCCCCCTTAACATCGGCTTAGCACCAAAGATGTACTCATCTGTCGGGAGCAGCTCTTCATAGTGTTCCCCCATGACCGGTAGGCCGGATACCTCTGCGAATTCTTCCAAAGAAATAGACACTTCCCGATCCATGGCAAGGAAAGTGTGGGTGGGAATATTCCACTGCTCCAAGAAAGCCTTGAACCACCAGGTGGGGAGCGTAGGATAATGGAAGAGAGAGACGTAGACTGCGGTGTACAGTCCTGGTCTTATCAACTGCGACTTCCTCGTCGACAGGATGTACCGGGCCCACGGCAGATAGCCAATCGGGTGACGGGGAATCAAACCAAGGTTATATGATTGCCCCCAGGGCCGTGCTTCCCCTTGACAGATACGGCGTCCTAGGATATCCAAAACCATAGGACGCTGAACCGGAACCGCGTCCATAGCAGGATGAAGAAAGTTGTTCGCGGTCCAGTCTATCATCTCCACGGCATACTGCACTGGAGGTGGGTTGGCATAGTGAATCGCCGTGATAGGCTCTGACGGCATCGCGCAGGTGAAGCTGCGTCGACCCATTATAATCTGGTTATACCAGGACCCCCAAAGGTGGAGTTTCTTGTACTCAGGGTCATACTCTCTTATCATGGTTAGGACCTCACGATCCAAAGGCGCCTCTGGAAATCCCTCCTCCGAGCGGACAAACGGGAATGAAGTGTCTTCAGACATGATCGCTGCAAAAGAGCAATGTAGCCGTTAGGGTTGTAATCCCAACGTTTGACATTGAAAGAAGAAAATGCATTAATTAAATTAAAATCAAAATTAATTAATTACATCGCACCACAGTGCAGTGAGTAGGGGACCAAAGAGGGACCCACAAAATCTAAATGACAATAAGTCAATTAATAAGACAAACTCATCATTGGATGAGATTGTCAGTTGGTCCCTAGGGGGAACATTCCCATAATAAAAAAGGGGGGGAAAGAATCCCTAGAGACAAGGAGAAAATCTCCTCTTTCAGAGCAAAGCTCTGTCACAGAATGACACTTGTCAAATTCTGGTCTCAAAAGAGTAAAATTCTCTAAAAAGGAGCTTAGCTCTGTAATATTTCATCAAAAAGAAAATTTTGAAAATAATTTTAAAATTAAAATTTCTGGAATCTTAAAAAAATCCATGAAAACTTACAAAAAAAAAAAAAGTTCTTTGTTTTTCAGATCTAAAAGATCTACATTTGATTCAGGAGCAAAGCTCTGTTCATGGGCTAGGACCCATGAACAAGATCTCTGTAGATCTATAGATCTGTGAGAGCAAAGCTCTGTTGATGAAACCCCAAAGGGAATTTCTTTAGATCAAAAGATCTATGAGAGCAAAGCTCTGTGGGTTAAAATTGACTTAAATTAATTTAACTTAATTTTAAATTAAATATTACCTAAAGTTTTCTAAAAAACTTTGGGAAATGAGAGCAAAGCTCTAGAGTTCTGAAAGCAAGAGCAAAGCTCTGAAATTCTTAAGCAAGAGCAGAGCTCTGAAAATCTAAACCTAGAAAATGGTGGAGAATTTTTAAGGGCCAGAGGCCCTATTTATAAGGCGCTTGCGCCTCTTGGAATTCCCCCTCGATCCAACGGTCAGGAGGGGTTGCCACCGTTGCACTCACGTGTGCGCCACGTGAGCGCAACGGTGGGGGGGCATTTGTTTCGCCCAATCAGAGCAAAGCTCTGTTTGAATTCAAAATTCAAATTTTGAAGCAACGCTTCAAGTCTCAGGCGCAATGCGCCGCGTGTCTGGCGCTAATACGTCAGCGCAGCGCCCAAGAAGGCGCACCCAATCAGAGCAAAGCTCTGTTTAAAGGAAGCAACGCTTCAGATCCTTTGCGCTGCGCGCGACGCGCCACATGTCCAGCGCAGATACATTAGCGCAGCGCACCCAATCAGAGCAAAGCTCTGTTTAAAGGAAGCAACGCTTCAGATCCTTTGCGCTGCGCGCGACGCGCCACGTGTCCAGCGCAGATACATTAGCGCAGCACGCCCAATTAGAGCAAGGCTCTGTTAAAGGAAGCGCCGCTCTGCGCTGTGCGACACGTGGCAGCACAGTTGCGCTGCGCGACACGTGTCAGCGCAGATGCGCTAGCGCAGAAAAAGGGGCTAAGTGCCAAAGGCAATTTAGCCATGCAAAATTACATGCACTTGATAACAACAAATTAAAATACGATGCACAAGCACAACAAAGAGCTCAAATAAAAAGAACACTTAACAGATAATAAAATACTTAATTAAAACATTTATTTATTATTAAATTTAAAAAAGATCACCGAATACCGGATCAGAGAGACAAGGGTTTACAAAAAGAAAAAGAAGATTATTCAGCTCCCTCTCCGTCTTCTCCACCACGTCGAAGCGGCGATCTTCCCGAGGGGTAGCCATCCAACGGTCGACGCCGCACTCCTGGGAAAAAGTGGCGATGACGGCCCGACGAGCCCGTATCTGGCTCAGCAAGTAGAAGGAGAAGTCCCTCAGGGCTTTGGTGATCAAGAGCGCTTCGAAAAAACTCTCGATCTTATCCTCGGCCACATCAAGCATTGCAGAGGACATCTCCGCCGGAGGAGGGGGAATGTCGGCGAGAACTGAGGCAAGGATCATCCGAAGCCAAATGAAACCCGGGGGAAGAGAAGACCCCACACGAGTCGAAAGCTCGTACATTGCGGCATCGCACTGCTCGTCCGAAAAAGAGGAGTCCACCAAGCGCGCAGAAAAACGGGGAACGACGTCCCGGATCGGCACTTCCCACGGTTGTCGGCGGGCGTGAGGACGGTTGCAAGCCATGATTAAAGAAGTTCTCCAAAGGTGAGGAAAGGAAAGGCTCGGCCTTGAGTTATATATAGATCCAAACACAGAAAATTCTGTGCGCAGCGGAGTTATTTCCAAGCCCCGGGAAATTATAATTTCGGGAATACAAGTTTGACTTGAAAAGAGGAGATGAAAAGATATCTCAGGAGAAGCGGCGCTTCTGATTCTCCCAAAATTTAAACTTTAATAAATGAAGCAACGCTTCAGATCCTCTGCGCTGAGCGCAACGCGCCACGTGTCAGGCGCAGATGTATCAGCGCTGCGCCCAAGAAGACGCACCCAATCAGAGCAGAGCTCTATTTGCCTGAAGCAACGCTTCAGTTGCGCTGCGCTCTGCGCTGCACGACACGTGTCAGCGCAGATGCGCTAGCGCTGTTGCGCTGCGCTCTGCGCTGCGCGACACGTGTCAGCGCAGATGCGCTAGCGCAGTTGCGCTGCGCTCTGCGCTGCGCGACACGTGTCACGCGCTGGGGCATCTGCGCCAAACTAAGTTAAGATTTTTAAGAAATCTTTTCTGTTCTTGTTAAAACAAGAAGATTTTCTTCTGCAAAGCAGAAGCCGTTGGATCAAAGATCCAACGGTGGGGAAAATTCCCCAAATCACTCAGAGGATGATTTCTTTAAACAAATTTAACTAATTTGTGAGCACTATAAAAAGGACCCTAAGCCTCAATTCAAAGGAATCAACATTTTTTTTTGGAGAACTCGAGAACTTTAAAGGGAGAGAACTCTGAGAAGATTTCAAGAAAAAAGGTAAAAAAAACCTTTATGGATTAGAAGAAATTCCTTCTAATGGATCATTGATCTAAAAACAAGACCAATGATCTTTACATAATAAACAGTGCTTTGCACTTCTTGTGAACCCCTGGTTCTTTTAAAAAAAAGGAAACAATAAAAAAAAAATATATATATAATAATAGTGCTTTGCACTTTTATGAACCTCTGGTTCTTCAAGCAAAGAAAAATTTATTTTTCTTTGATCTATTTCAGATCAAGAAATTAAACAGTGCTTTGCACTTTCCTTCTTGTATCTAAAAGATTATTGGTGCTTTGCACTTCCAAGTTGCGCCGTTGCGCTCTTAAGAGAACGCCACGTGTCGGCTATAAAACCACTTGCGCCAAGCGCCCTTATGATAGAGCTTTGCTCTCTAGAATTGGTGCAACTCGCTGAGAGCACACCACGTGTCGCCAGCGCAACAACGCAGCGCAACAGCGTAACGCGCTGCACTGTTGCGCTTGCGCTCCCCAGAGCATGACACGTGTCATCACCATATGAGCTTGCGCTCAGTAATTGGCGCAAAGCGCCTGACAAATGCAATGCATTTCACTTCCTAAAGGGCCAAGCCCAATTAAAAGGCTTAACAAGCCTAATAAATAAAATGCTGTGCATTATTTGGAAGGGCAGAGCCCAATTGAAAGGTCCAATGGACCAAAATAAATGATCTGCATCCCAATCAAAATGGGCATAAATGGCCTGAAGTAATGCAATGCATTATTTAAGTATGGGCAAAGCCCTAGCACAGGTCTAATAAAAAAATAAATGATGGTGTTGAACATTTTCAACTGGACTTAGCCCAATTTTGGCCGTAAGTCCTTAAATTAAATTGACTGAGCAAAATGGCTCTCCTAAATCAATCTACATCCGGTTCGAGGGTACATCTCCAAACTCCTTTGACATCCATCGTTGTAATTCCTCAACGACGTCAAAGAGGTGACGGGTCCCAACGACCACACATCGCTATGGACTGCGGGGTCCTTAAACTCGTGGACCGAGACGTCCTTAAACTAATATCGGACCGAGACGTCCTTAAACTAATATTGGACCGAAACGTCCCTAAACTAATAATGGACCACTACGTCCCTAAACTGGCATCGGACCGAAACGTCCCTAAACTAATAACGGACCGAAACGTCCCTAAACTAATATCGGACCGAAACGTCCTTAAACCAATGATGGACCACCATGTCCCTAAACTGGCGATGGACCACCACGTCCTTAAATTGGCGCAATAGAGCCCGAACGCTCTTTTGCCGGATCTAAACGGTCCCGTCTAAGTTGATCTTAGCCCCAGCTACGGTTAATGTGTCCTTAGATCTTTAAATAAACAATAAAACCCCAAATCAACTTTGGTTCAAGGTTACATCTCTGAACTCCTCAGACGCTTGTCGTTGTAATCCCTCAACGACGTCAGAGAGGTGACGAGTCCCGACGGCCAGATAATTAAATTGATCACTGCGTTAAGTTGATCTCAGTATAAAACAAGACTAACGTATCCTTAACGAACGTTTAAGTTGATCTTAGCCGCAACGCGACTAATGCATCCTTAAACTGAAAATACCAAACCCAAATCTAAATAAATACGGATTTGGACTAATCCACGTCCTACGGGCGACGGCATTACTCAGTTTCCGTATACAATCCACGGGCAACCACAAACAAAACAAACATACACGACACGAAGTGAAATTCTGGAGAAGGAGAAAGTTGTTACCGCGATGCGGTAGCGTAATTAACTGCAGGGGCTTGCGCCTGCAGGGAAGAGCGTCCCCACAATCAAAAACCCCTCACCCTGAGGGGGAATCTGACGAAGTCTGCTATATCGGCCGCATCCGTCTAAACCTCCGATACACGGTGCCATAAATCAACTTGGCATTTTCGGAGAGATAGACGGATAAAACCAAATAGCATCTGCCCCGAACCTCAGGCACGGACGCGCAGTCCAGGCCGCCGTTCGGAGGGGAACAACAGAAAATATAAATGAATATTCCCCCTTAATAATATCTTCCATCAGACCGATACCTGCCATGTGCCTTGAACTCCCTATTCGTCCCGCATCTCATAGACCGAATTATTTTTTAGTGCAAACATATTCCCTCCATGAGTCATTGGTTGAGATGTTGCAACCGATGGCACATGTTAATTTTGATCAAAATTTTCTTCCTTATATATCAAGTTGAAAAACTATTGATTTTCAGCCATTAGTATCTATCTTATGTGCACCGAAACATGTAGAACCAAATACTGCATTTTCCATTCGAACAAGTCATTCATAACCGAGCTCTTTTGCAATTTGACGCTTCAATACTATTGGCTTTGCTTCTCAATTAAGATACTAAGGCAATTATTATGTGCCAAAAAGGTGGTGAACAAAGGTGGTGAAGATGCGCTCAGCTACTGATCAAACTTCATTTTTCATCTTACGACAGAGAAAGACACAAAAGTATTCCTGTTTCCCCCAATCAGAGCAAAGCTCTGTTTGAATTTCAAAATTCAAAAGGTGAAGCAACGCTTCAGATTCCTTACGCTGAACGCAGAGCGCCACGTGTCAAAAACAGACACGCCAGCGTAAGGAGCACTGCGCCCAAGGCAGCGCACCCCCAATCAGAAAAAGGCTCTGTTTTAAAATTCAGATTTTTAAAATAAAGGAAGCAACGCTTCAAGTAACTTGCGCTCTACGCTGTGCGCCACGTGTCAAACAGTGGTGCGCTAGCGCAGTTGCGCTGCGCTCTGCGCTGCTCGACACGTGTCAAGCGCAGGCGCGCTAGCGCCAACTGCGCCAGCACTGGAATTTAAATAATAAATTATTTAATTAATCAGAATTAAAATTCTAGAAAGATCTTTCCAATCTTATTAAAATAAGAAGATTGTCTTCTGTAATACAGAAGCCTTAGGATCAAAGATCCAACGGTGGGGAAATATCCCCAGATCAATCAGAGAAAGATCTTTGTAACTAACCTAACAAACCAATTAGCCCTATATAAAGGCCCTTAGACTCCAAGTCTCACACATACGGACATACAGAAGAGAGAGAATCCTCTAAAAACTTTGAGAAAAACTCAAAGAGAGAAAAGGCATGCCTTTGAAGAAAGAAGATCATCTTCTTCATCTTTAAAGGTAAAGAATTAAATTCTTAGAAGAACAGAGATGAAAACACCTCATAAAAAGAAGAATTTCTTCTAAAAAGATCAAAAATCTAAGAACAAGATCAAGATCTTCAATATAAAAAAGAAAAGGATAAAAAAAGATCCAATCATAAAAGATTAAAGAAGTAATTTACTTCATCCCTAGATCTTTTGATGTATATAAAGGCACAGCCTTTTGATGAGAACAGAACCATTGGTTCTTAAATCTTGAGGTAGAACCTCTTTCAGAGAACAAACAATTTGTTCTTTGATCTTAATTTGATCAAGATGCGCTCTGCGCTATTGGACAGTGCCTTGCACTTTTGAAATGCGCCTTTGCGCTCGTTGGATTGGCGCACTACGCCAGAGAGCGCCACGTGTCAATCACAGAACAATCTGCGCTTTGCGCTCCTAAAAATAGAGCACTGCGCTCTTGGCGTAGCGCACTGCACCAGAGCGTGCCACGTGTCAGCAGCGCACTGGCGCAGCTCACTGCACTAACAGACTTGCGCTCAGCAGAACGCGACACGTGTCACCTCTACATGCGCTAGCGCCTTGCGCTCTTTAATTGGCGCAAAGCGCCTGACAAGCCACTTGGCGCGCTGTCAGACCATTTAAATGCTATGCATTATTAAAAAAGGGCAGAGCCCAAGTAAAGTCTATCAGACCAATTTAAATGCTGTGCAAATATAAATGCTATGCATTTAACTAAAAAGCCCAATGCTATGCATTGTTTAAAAGGGGCAGAGCCCAAGCAAAAGCCTAATAGGCAGAACATGAACAAATGTTAAACATTTTCAACTGGACTTAGCCCAATTCTGGCCATAAGTCCTCAATTTAAATTGAACTGAGCACAGCTGCTCTTCCAATCAATTTACACCCAGTTCGAGGGTACATCTCTTTACTCCTTTGGCATCCGTCGTTGTAATCCCTCAACGTCGTCAGAGAGGTGACGGGTCCCGACAACCACACACTGCTACGGACTGTGGGGTCCTTAAACTCATGGACTATGATGTCCTTAACCTCGACCGTGATGTCTTAAAACTAATACTGGACTATGATGTCCTTAACCTTGACCGCAACGTCTTAAAACTAACATTGGACCGTAATGTCCTTAAACTACCTATCGACCGCAATGTCACTAAACTAAACAATAGAGCCCCCAATTGTTCTCTTGTCGGATCTAAACGCTCCCGTTAAGTCGATCTTAGTCTAAAATTAGACTAACGTGTCCTTAACGAACGTTTAAGTTGATCTTAGCCTCAAATAAGGCTAACGTATCCTTAAACACAACCCCCCAAACCCAAATCTATGAAAGATACGGATTTGGACTAATCCACGTCCTACGGACGACAACATAACTTAGTCTCCGTATACAATCCACGGGCAACCGAACACAGAACAAACACCCACGACACGAAGTGACCATCTAGAAAAAAAGAAAGTTGTTACCGCGATGCGGTAGCGTAATTAACTGCAGGGGCTTATGCCTGCAGGGAAGAGTGTCCCCACAATCAAAAACCCCTCAAACGAAGGGGAATCTGACGAAATCTGCTATATCGGACGCATCCGTTCAAACCTTCGATACGCGGTGCCATAAATCAACTTGGCATTTTCGGAGAGGTGGACGGATAGCACCAATTAGCATATGCCCCGAATTTCAGGCAAGACGGACCCGCGCGGTTGCGTCCCCATTGTTCGGAAGGGAACAGATTCTGGCACGCCCGGTGGGACCTTTTCCTCTTTCCACTCCATACTTTATGTGTCGTATTCGCGAACGAATCACGGTTTGTTAATGAAGCAATGGCATTCACCTACTCAAGGTGCTCCAACTGCAGCTGCAACCCACGCTCCGCCTCACCTGGAGGTGTAGCTTATGGACCTCAAGCGGCATCACTATTCACGATGCTGGTAGAGCAGATCACCCAGGCTACTACTGGATTGTTTTTCGGGACCATGCTCCCTCCAATAAGCTTCACTGCTCCCGTACCCGCACCATAAGCTCCCAAGAGGTCGGTCTTCGATCGACTTACAGCTGCTGCGGCCCCTCTCAACGGGTCGCCCAACACCAGTATCTCGGTCTTCTCCAAATTGGGCCAAAACTCCTGCGGGCCCACAATGAAGCTTGCGGTCCCAGAGAAGGTTATTCCGAAGAGAGTAACCAAACCTGCTCCTGAAGTCGTCAAGGCGGCTTCTCCTGCCAAGGGGTCAGTCTTTACAAGGCTGACCGTCCCAACTCCCACTTCCGCTCCTGCTACTCAAAAGATATCGGTCTTTAATAGGCTGACACCGGCAACAGCCCCTCACCTGAACAGGGGGCAAGACGAGGCCATCCCTGTCACCGAGCCAATTCCATCAGCACGACATGCTCGACATCGCCACTGGCGCCGAGTGAAGAAGTCAGGAGGCAACTCCCCTTCTGGGCTAACTCCACCAGCCCCGACGGCGGAAATTAATGCTGCTGTTCCAACCGAGAACAGCTTTGAGCTGCTAAATAAGGTGCGTAGGAATTCTCCTACCGCCATACTAAAAAGGACTCCCCCTTCACTGGAAAAGGTTGTAGAAGCAAAGCCAGAACAGCCCCAATCCCCTCAACGGCTGTCCTCCAAGATCTATAAAGTCTGGCGGCAGGTCCGGAACTCGGTGATTGATCTAAATTTCTCCCACTAGCACAAGAAGCTGAAGGTCCAACAGGAAGTAAGCCATCCTGCCAAACCACGAAAAGCTGTCTGGGTGCCCACTGTGATGGCCCCCTCAACATCGACCGTTTCTAAGAAAAGAAGGCCAGAGAAGATTCCCATGCCTGCGACAAAAGTCAAAGGCACTGAACCCAAACGCCCTAGGTCTGGGGGCATGGTGATCCATACTATTTACATGGCGTCTGGGAAGGAAGATAGCCGCGCTTCAACGAGCCACCGACCGTTTACCCGATCCATCACGAGAGCCCAGGAACAGCAGCAGCAGAAGCTCCGGGAGATGCTAACTGTGATGGCCGCACTCACCGGACCAAAAGAAAGCCCGGAGGCGTCATCGGAGCAGCGTCACGAACACGAGACCGATGCTGAATTCTTTCGTAGAATGGTTGAAAATAAGGATAAAGAGGCTGCGGAACAAACGGCCAATATAAAGCAGATGGCTCTTCTGTTTCAAGACATGGTCGGGATGATGATCCAGCCGGATCCCCCAGCCGAAGATCCTCCGATTATCCTCGAAGATGATAAAGGAGAAACGTCAAATCCACCTCCGGCTCTTTCAACAGCCAAAGAGGAAACAATCTCTAAGGCTGCCCTGGATGACTATATTGCCCAGCAAATAAGAGTTCACCAGGAAACTGAGGCAGCCGGCCAAGTCGTCAAAACGGGGTGACCATATCCGGGCTGGTATGATCAGATAAAATACCTGCCGGGCTACACGATCCCGAAATTCCATGTCTACAAAGGGACAGGTAATCCCCACCAACATGTTGCCCAGTTCAGGGCCCTTTGTGGCAACACCAGCGGCGATGATAAGCTCTTGCTTCGCCAATTCGTCGGCAGCTTATCGGAGACGGCATTTGAGTGGTACTTCGAGCTTCCAAACGACTCCGTCAAAACTTTCGCAGAGATGGAGTTGCTATTCACTCAGCGATTCGCGAGCGCCAGCGAACGCACCCCGATAACAGCTTTGATCAATGCAAGAGTGAAGCCGGGCGAGACATGGGTTCAATATGCAATCCGATGGCGGAATTTGTGGTCAAAGTGCGAACAGCGCATCGAAGAAGCACCAGCGGTGGGCATGTTCGTGGGCACTCTGGATCCTCATGCAACTATCTCACAGTTCATGATGTTCTTTAAACCGACCACATTCTAGGCTTTAATCGATAAGCTAGCCCAGATGGATCAAATGGGTCACAGACCATCTCCCCCGAAGCCGGAATCTCGGAACGACAAGGGTAAAGGGAAGGCGACCTTCGTTGTGAACACTCAGCAACAGCCCAGTGCCCCAAAGCTAGCAGATCAACTGGAAGAGAGACGGCGCTATTATAATGAGAAAATGAAGCGTCCTTACTCATTCCCACGTGACAAGATGAAGAGGCTGTTCGAGCTGGCCATGCGCAACAGGCTTATCAGTTTGCCGAATCCCAGGAGACCGCCGCAACCCAGCGAAGTGAATAATCCCAATTACTGCCCTTACCACCAAACTGTAAGTCACCCGATCGAGGATTGTTTCGTCTTTAAAGGATTGATCGAAGATCAATACCTACAAGGAAAGTTTGCACTGTCCGAGAAGTGGAAAGTAAACCCACCACGGCCGCACACTCCTAAGAAGATGGACACACCGGGAGCAACTTGTTCTTTTGTTGAAGAAGCTCCGTGGGAGGTCGTGCTTTCAGCCAAAACCAAAAAGATGCTGAATAATCTCCAGACATGCCCGGCGATCAAGTGGAAGAACCCGCTAGAACCCCAGATAATCGAAGGAATGCTGAAGCCGCGTCCAACTCCAAAGATTGGTGGTGATGGCCCAAGCACTCACACCCAGCCGTCAAAATCTTCAAAGAAGAAGAAGAAGAGATCCAGAACGCCCGTGAAGCTTGGTGGCAAGTGCACGGACCTGCAGAAACAGATCGACGCGCTGGAGGAGCATAATCAGAAGGCACGGACTCCCATCACGCTCCAAGAGTTCCTCAGCCACGTCTTTCAAGAGGAAGATGATGGAGAAAGTTCGTCGGATGAATCTGAGGGCTATGTAGCAAGTTGTCATATGATCTCTCACTCGTTTACGGACGATGAAAAAACTCCTTGCACTGAGAAACTGGGGGCAGACCATGAACTAGAACTTCTGGGGCCGTCAGATGAAATGATCGACACATTCCTCAATGAAGCTCTCCTGAAAAGTAAAGCTGATCGGGAGCGCGAGACGGCCATATTTGAAAGAGCCAAACGCCGGCGACTGGACGAAAAAGTCAAGACACTCCCGCCAAATCAAAAGACATCCGTTGCGGACAAAAACAAATTCAAGACGAGAAAAAGGTTTGCTAAAGCCATATTAATGGGAATGAAGCTACCACTCTCCGAAGGAAACACTCCCGATGAAGCAAAGATGCATCCTAGCTACTGCTCATATCATCAAAAGATTTCGCACCCCACCGAGGAGTGCAATTCTTTTAAAAGATGGTGGCAGAGATATGTTGCTCACCGGCAACATTTTAAGCGGATGAAACGCAAAACGCGTCGGGAGTAGAGAACTACGACTGAGGAGCATAAAAGAACCACTGGCAATTGTCGCATGATTAACGCCGGGGGATTGCAAATTCTCACATTCGGGAGAGACTCTGACGAGGAAATGGCTCTTGGCCCTCTCTTTAAAGAGTCCACCTCGGGAAAAGAAGAGGAACCGAAGGCCTGTGAAAACATCCAGCTGCGCAATCGCACGCTTCCGGAAAAGAATCTAGGATCTACGAGTAAAAAAGATAAGGGAAAAGAAAAGGTCTCCGAGGATATCGCCCTCGATGACCAAGTCATGAAAGAGTTGACCGCCAAGGACCCGCCAAGGAAGAACCAGGTGGATTACAACATCCTGGTGCACTTGAGGAAATTACCCTCACAGCTCAGTATTCTTGACGCCCTTCTACGATCCAAAGAAGCGAGGAATTCATTGATCAAGGCGCTACAAGAGCCAGAACAATTCCAAGTCTTCCTTGCCGAAGAAAAGATGAAGGACGAGCCGGAGGAAGTACACACAGCCGATATCACCTTCAGCGATGAAGACCTCCTTCTCGGGACGTGCGAGCACAACCGTCCCCTTTACGTCTCAGGGTACTGCTACGATATAAAGATAGGCAAAATCCTGGTCGACAATGGGTCTTCCGTCAATCTCCTCAACACACGAGTGTTGAAGGAAATCTGCATGAGCGTCCAGCATCTCACTCGTGAAAAATCACCATCTCTGGTTTTGATTCCCAGTCATCGCGGAATCTTGGGTCTGTGATATTGACATTACGCTTTGGGCTGCTTGTCACAAACATTAAATTTCATATCATTGAAGCCAAGACATGCTACAACGCTTTACTCGGTCGGCCCTGGTTACACGAGTACAACATCATCCCTTCTACACAACATCAGCGTATGAAATACTTTAAGGATGGTCTTGAGTATACTGTGACAGGAGAGTTGAACCCATTCTCCATGAACGAAGTCCGCAAGTATGAAGATGCAAAATACTTTTCGCCAGATTTCAAGGACACAGGGAGACGTCGCAAGCCGGAGAACAAAGCTGTCACCACCATTCCCGTCTTTGGGAGTGATACTGAGGAAGAAGAAGAGATGGTTTATTCAGGCCCACCCCAGTACAACAAGCCAGGACCGTCCACTCCTATGTTGATCTTCGGCAGCGACTCAGAAGACGAGGTTAATGCTATATTCTCTGCTCGGCCTCCAATACGAACATCCATTGATGAAGAGCAAAGTTTGCAAGTTGCCATGGTGCCGTCCAAACATCATAAAGAGCTAGACGCGCTTGATACCTACAGTGTAGAAGAGCTGCAGACATTCTATGTCCCTCCCAAGCGAGAAGGTGAAAAGGCAATCCTATTCTACCGCTCCGGGAGTGGAGAAAGACATCTAGCACGGCGCGGATCCTACACTTGACAGGCTTCAGCCTATCCGTCTGCCTAGATATTATACAGAAGGCCTGAAAAGGCCGTTGAAACGCCAAGGGATATCCTTCAAACAGACCACTCGAAAATCCAAGTTCTATGACAGGATCTAGAACGTTCCCGGAACTCAGCGCAAGTTGCCCAATGGGAGAATGGAAGCAATCGGGCTTGGATACGTTCGGTCCAAGAAACGGGAGCTACTCCGCGACTACTACGTCGTACATGATTTTGATGAAGAATGGGATGCTCAATGGGAGAGTGCTAATCCTGAACCAGAAAAGGTCCCCGACGCAAAAATGCCCAGTCCTTCGTTCGAAGAACAAATGGACAAGCTTATAAGGGAAGCTGGTCAAAAAGTCCGAGACGACCATAACCGCGAAATGGCCATCTATGAGAAAACAAGGACGCAATGCCTTCTCCAACAGGCCGCGAAAGATGAAAATGCCGCTCCCTGTCAACCTGTTATAAAAAAGACCCGACGCCGAGGCAGAAACAAGTCAAAAAGCGGAAAAGGCATTCAGCAACGACAAAACGCGACCAAGAAGTCACGCGAGCGGGAATTGAGCGGTCCGGATTTGTCCCTTATGAAGAAGATGAGTCGAGCATACTCTTTTCCTCAAGACAAGACAAAGAAGATACTTGGCCTCGCTATAAGACATCAAATGATTACACTGCCGGAGTCTAAACACCCTGAGCAAGCTAACGAGGTCTCTCATCCAGACTATTGCTCTTATCACTGAGCAATAGGACACCCTCTCGAAGACTGCTTCACCTTCAAGAACCGGGTCGAAGATCAATATCAGCTCGGCAAGTTCACACTATCCGACAATTGGAGGGTAACACTGCCGCAGAAGCATGAACCCAAATCCACGAGACTGGAATCAGATCAACATCGGTTTGGGAAGCGAACTCGTACTTGTCATATGATAACGATATCAAAAGAAGAGCCCGAGAATATGGATGACCTTCCCTGGTGCTTTGAAAACAATAATGATGAGATGATCGCAGAGTTTCCACCGGCGCCAAAAGAGCTGGAAGATGGAATACACACTACTGCAGATAACCTCAAGAAGATTGACTTGGGAACGGCAAGTGACCCGCGACCCACATTCGTCAGTGAGCTGCTATCTGAAGAAAGGGTGGCTGCGTTAAAAGACGTACTTATGCAGCATAGAGATTGCTTCGTATGGAACTATTCCGAAATGCTAGGATTAGATCCAGAGATCACGGTCCACAAATTAACGATATCCCCGGACATCAAGCCAATCAAACAAGCACCGAGAAGAATGCGGCTCGAGCTTGAGATGAGTATCAACGCCGAGGTCAAGAAGCTAATCGACTCTGGCTTCATCCAAGAGGTCCAGTACCCTGATTGGATCGCCAACATCGTCCCGGTGATGAAGAAAAAATGGGACGGTGCGCATCTGTGTGGACTTTCGGGATCTCAATAAAGCCTGCCCGAAAGACAATTTCCCAGTACCGGTCACTGAACTGATGATAGATAACACGTCCACTCACAAAGTTTTCTCCTTCATGGACGGCTCGTCGGGATATAATCAGATAAAGATGCATCCTGAAGACCAGAAGCACACCGCTTTCCGGACCCCTCTGGGAATATTCTGCTATAAGGTGATGCCTTTCGGTTTAAAGATCGCCGGTGCCACCTATCAGAGGGCCATGACGAAGATCTTCGATGACCTCATACATGAAATCGTCGAATGCTATATCGACGACCTCGTGGTGAAAAGCAAATCATACGAGGAACATCTCGAGCATCTAAAGATCGTGTTTCAACGTCTTCGGCAATACAACTTGAAGATGAACCCACTTAAATGCGCGTTCGGGGTCTCCTCGGGCAAATTCCTAGGATTCAGCGTCCGACATTGAGGTATCGAGATAGATCCGTCAAAGATCAAGGCGATCATGGAAATGCCTCCGCCAAGGACTCTCAAGCAGTTGCGGTCTCTCCAAGGGAAGCTGGCGTACATCCGGCGATTTATAGCCAATCTTTCAGGCAAGTGCCGCTCCTACAGTCACTTGATGAAGAAGGGAACTCCTTTCGTCTGTGATCAAAAATGCCAAGGCCCGCTGGACGAAATCAAGCAGTATCTGCAGAACCCGCCAGTGCTGGCCGCTCCGGTCAAGGGAAAACCTCTCGTTCTTTATACAACCACCCTCGAAGGTTCTTTAGGCGCGCTGTGGGCACAAGAGAACAACCAAGGGAAGGAGAGAGCTCTCTACTATCTGAGTCGAGTTCTTCTGGGGGCAGAAAGCAATTACTCTCCCATCGAAAAACACTGCCTGGCATTGATCTTCGCGATAACGAAACTCCGGCACTATGCATTGACGCATGAAGTCCGTCTCATATCGAAGGTGGACCCTCTCAAATATTTGATATCAAAGGCCATATTGACAGGTCGGCTCGCTAAATGGGCCTTGCTCTTGATGGAGTTCTCAATAACCTATCAGCCTCTTAAGGCAGTGAAAGGCCAGGCCATCGCCGATTTCCTCGCCGAACACCCGATACCGGCCGATTCTCCCTTGAATTGTGAACTGCCGGACGAACACGCGTTTGACACGATTGACGGCGGTGATACCCGATGGGAACTTTATTTTGATGGAGCGTCTTCCATGAAGAAGCGCAAACAAAGCACCCCTATCATCAAATCAGGGATAGGCCTCGTCTTCGTGACCCCATAAGGAGGGATAATGCGCTTTGCTTTCTCCTTGACAGAGCCAAGGACGAACAATGAAGCCGAGTATGAAGCTTTAATAGCAGGTCTCGAGATCGCTATCGACATGGGAATTGAAAACCTCCTCATATACGGAGACTCCCAACTGGTCATCAGTCAGGTAAATGGCGACTACCAAACGTGCAAACCAGAGTTGGTGAACTACGGCGAGAAAGTACAGCAGCTGCTGACCCAAATTCCTTCCTACACCCTCGAAAGTATACTGCGTACAGAAAATAGCAAAGCGGATGCACTAGCCAAGCTTGCTAAAGAATTGGCCGATGAGAACCTCGATGACGTGAGAATCATTATGCAAAGCCATCGAGTCTTCGCACCGGCGGAAATATCTCCGGAATCATCTGAGGAAAAGGAAGCGACTGAGCAGACGGCCCTGCAAATAAATGACCAAGAAAAGTCTGAAGATTGGAGAGAAGTCTTTATAGACTACTTCAAATCCCGTCGAACGCCTGAAGATGCGTCCTCAAGATATCAGCTCATGAAGCGAGCCCTATCTTTCGCCTTCGTCAATGACACTCTGTACAAGAGGTCATTTGATTCCCTGTGGTTGAGATGCCTGGGACCTGAAGAGGCGAAAAGAGTCGTCCAAGAAGTTCATGACGGACTCTGCGGTTCTCACCAAGCCGGGCCGAAAATGAAGTTGAAGATCAAACGGATGGGTTATTATTGGCCCACGATGATCCAGGACTGCCTTGAGTATGCGAAGCAATGCCACTCGTGCCAGATCCATGGGGACTTCATCCACCAGCATCCAAATCCACTACATCCAACAGTGGCTAGCTGGCCGTTCGAAATGTGGGGAACTGACATAATCGGCCCTATCGAACCCGCATCGTCCAGAGAATATCGATTCATTTTGGCGACGACTGATTACTTCTCCAAATGGGCAGAAGCAGTACCACTGAGGGAAGTGAAGACGGAGAATATCCTCCATTTCTTCAAGAGGCACGTTATTTATCGGTTTGGAACTCCGCGACGAATCATCTCCGATAACGGGCCAGCCTACAGAAGCCACAAGATCAGTCGCTACGCACAACAACACAACATAGACTGGAGATACTCCTCAGTTTATAATCCCCGAGCTAACGGTCTAGCCGAGGCTTTCAACAAGACCTTGACGAAGATCGTAAAGAAGATGGTGTCTAGAAATAAGAAAGACTGGCACGGGAGACTGCAAGAAGCTCTCTGGGCATATCGAACCACGTTCAAAACGGTCATGAACACAACGCCGTACGCGTTGGTATTCGGTACAGAAACAGTACTCCCTCCCGAGATAGAGTTACCTTCTCTATGAGTGGCAGTCCATTACGAGCTGACGGACGAAGAGAACGCTCACCTTCGGCTTGAGGAACTTGATACCCTTGATGAAACCCGGCTCACAGCGCAACAAAATCTGGAGGCTTATAAAGCAAAGATGACGCGCTCATATGAAAGATTGACCAGGCCAAGGACATTCCGCCAAGGCGAACTAGTACTGGTGGTCAAAAGACCTATGATCCCCAATCGCGCCAAGCGAGGAAAATTCGAGCCGAACTATGAAGGCCCGTACATCATAGACAAGGTCTACCAGGGTGGAGCTTATCTACTCATGGATATGCATGGCGAAAGACCTTTCAGACCGATAAATGGCCGCTTCCTGAAGAAATACTACGCCTAACAAGTTATGGCCTAGGTCAATGATAGATGACGACGACTATGTCCGCTCGCTATCTTCCTAAGCCCAAAACTCTATAAGTAGTAGCTGGTTAACGGACCGAAATGTCCTTAAACTAACGACGGACCACTACGTCCTAAAACTAACTGTTGACCGAGACGTCGAGAAACTATGGTGGATTGCAGCATCCCAAAGCTGATACAAAAAAAAAGAAAAAGAAACGGTATGTCCATAAGCAAAATGGGCACGGATGAAAACCCGAAAAGGCTCCGTGAGTAAAAACAGTAGGGCTACCGGCGAGTGTTTATGAAAACCCGAAAGGGCGCAACCTCGTTAGAAAAAAAAGAAAAGAAGAAAAAGAAGAAGAAAACAGTATGTCCATAAGCAAAGTAGGCACGGATGAAGACCCGAAAGGACTCCGTGAGTAAAAACAACAGGGCTACCGGCGAGTGTTTGTGAAAACCCGAAAGGGCGCAACCTCGTTAAAAGACACTTACAGGGTCCTCTCGACCTTGTAAGGAGAAACCACCCGCGTGAGATCCTTACGACTCACAAGGGAGCAACACACTTAGGGATCCCCACGATTCCTAAGGAGAAATTACACTTGCGAGATCCTCACGACTCGTAAGGAGAACTCTCTTATGGGACCCTCACGGCTCATAAGATTTGAAAGTCTTAAATTACAGAGACCTGAACCTGTTCTTAAGCAACCCCCACAATCTTCGATATTGCCCTACAAGCGGCTCAATGCTGACCCTTGTATACAATCCACGGGCGCGAATAAACATTTCCCTAACCGAGTCCCATCCGTGACTAGGGATATGTTCGCACGATGAACAACCCTTGTGAGTCCTCTCGACTTATAAGGAGAAAACTCTCTTGTAAGATCCTTACGACTTACAAAGAGCCATACACTTAGGAGTCCCCACGATTCCTAAGGAGAAAACACACCTACGAGATCCTCATGACTTGTAGGGAGAAATACCTTTGTGAGACCATTACGTCTCATGAAGTCAAAAGCCTTAGTCGACAGGATCCTAACCCTGTTTGCTAAGCCACTTTTGTTCAACATCGACAGAGGTAAATGATGATTCGCTCCTAGCAATATCCTAGTTGTAGCGGTGCTGATGCCGAAATCGGTGTCTAATCCCAAGCTTGCGGCGAAAAGTCAGCAAGTCACACATGCATACGAAATAACCGAAATGATGGGGCAACTTGCAACAAAATCAGCAAGTAAAAGATATATGCATGCAAAATAGCCGAAATGATTGGGCAACTCGCAATAAAAAGCAGCGAGTAAAAAATAAAACAAATAGCCGAAATGATTGGGCACCACGAAAAATAGCCGAAATGATGGGGCAATCGCGACCTTCGCGATATAAAAAACTGAAATGATAGAGCATCGCGGAAAAGAATAAAATAAATAAAATAAAATTTATGCCCTACAGGCTATATCACATCAATCCCTGTATACAATCCAGGGGCGCAAACAAAGAAGGAATTACACTCCTTCTCTCCCAGGTTTCCTCAGAAGAAGAAGCCAAATCTCGACGGCTCACAGATAGCCTGGAGATCATCTCAATATTCGTCTCGACAGACACAACATCAAGCAAAGCGGAACAGCGGCAACTCCCAGTTCCATGACTCGGCGGTATACAGATGACCGAGTGTCAAATCCCAACTCCGTGAAATACGGATATAATCAACAAAATTCCTGGTTACGTAGAAAACGGATAACGTCACTTTTGACCCCGTAGAAAACGTCCAGAGCGGATCTTGGTCCTCGCAGAGCATGGCAGTGAACCCGTATGAAGCATCCAGAGCGGAGCCTAGTCCTCACCGAACACGGCAGTGAACCCGTGGGAAGCATCTAGTGCAAAATTCCTGGTTACGTGGAACACGGATAACGTCACTTCTGACCCCGTGGAAAACGTCCAGAGCGGATCTTGGTCCTCGCAGAGCACGACAGCGAACCCGTGTGAAGCATTCAGAGCGGAGCCTAGTCCTCGCCGAACACGGCAGTGAACCCATGGGAAGCATTTAGTGCAAATTCCTGGTTATGTGGAACACGGATAACGTCACTTCTGACCCCGTGGAAAACGTCCAGAGCGGATCCTGGTCCTCGCAGAGCACGGAAGTGAACCCGTGTTAAGCATCCGGAGCGGAGACTAGTCCTCGCCGAACACGGCAGTGAACCCATGTGAAGCATCTAGTGCAAATTCCTGGTTACGTGGAACGCGGATAACATCACTTCTGACCCCGTGGAAAACGTCCAGAGCGGATCCTGGTCCTCGCAGAGCACGGCAGTGAACCCGTGTGAAGCATCCAGAGCGGAGCCTAGTCCTCGCCGAACACGGCAGTGAACCCGTGTGAAGCATCTAGTGCAAATTCCTGGTTACGTGGAACTCAGATAACGTCACTTCTGACCTCGTGGAAAATGTCCAGAGCGGATCCTGGTCCTCGCAGAGCACGGCAGTGAACCCGTGTGAAGCATCCAGAGCGGAGCCTAGTCCTCGCCGAACATGGCAGTGAACCCGTGTGAAGCATCTAGTGCAAATTCTTGGTCACGTGGAACACGGATAACGTCACTTCTGACCCGGTGGAAAATGTCCAGAGCGGACCTGGTCCTCGCCAAACACGGCAGTGAACCCGTGGGAAGCATCCAGAGCAAATATCGGACTGTGGAGTCCTTAAATCCACGGACTATGATGTCCTTAACCCCGACCGTGATGTCTTAAAACTAAACAATCAAACAAAATGACTTCAAACTGATTTTACCTTGGTTTAAGGGTACATCTCTTCACTCCTTTGATATTTGTCGTTGAAATTCCTCAACGTCTTCAAAGAGGTGACGGGTCCCAGTAACCACGCATTTCACGGGCTGTGGAGTCCTTAAATCCACGGACTATGATGTCCTTAACCTCGACCGTGATGTCTTAAAACTAACACCGGACTGTGGAGTCCTTAAATCCATAGACTATAATGTCCTTAGCCTCGACCGTGATGTCTTAAAACTAACAACGGACTGTGGAGTCCTTAAATCCACAGTCTATGATGTCTTTAACCTCGACCGTGATGTCTTAAAACTAACAATAGACTGTGGAGTCCTTAAATCCACGGACTATGATTTCCTTAACCTCGACCACGTTGCTTTTAAACTACGGTACCCCGGAAAGCATCCGCAGCAAACCCTGACTCCGTGAAATGCGGATAAGGGCAACTTCACTCATCACTTGCGGGTTCTCACGACTCGTAAGGGAGTAAATTCTCTTGTGAGATCCTTACGACTCTCAAGAGAAAATACACTCAGGAATCCTCACGATTCCTAAGGAGAAAACGCACCTACGGGACCCTCTCGACCCGTAGGGAGAAAATACTTTATGAGACCCTCACGGCTCATAAAGTTGAAAAGTCTTAGGTGACAGACCCTAACCCTGTTTTCTAAGCCATCGCCACTCTACAAAAAGCATAAGATTGACAGTTATATACTATCTACGGATCGCACTTGCTAAAATCGTATGGCAAACAACACAGCAAGAAAGAAGAAAGCAGAGAAATGACATAAGACATTGCGAAAGAAATGTATCTTTTATTCATGTATGCAGTTGGGTACAAAGTACATCATATGAAAGAATAAAAGAATGAATACATTTCATTCAAAAATTTACAAATGACGCAAAAGCAACTATTGGGAAGGAAGTGTCTTAAGTAGGCCAATCAATTGCTCACGCACTCCCCTCATCCTCTCGTCATGGTCAGCTGCCGCAGCCAACTCTGCTTCAACCTGATCTCGTTGCTGCAAATAAGATGAAAGCTGCTCCTCGACTGCCTGCTGAGCTACCCGCGATTTTGTGCATCCCGCTCAACGACGTCAAGCTGCTGCCTCAGTGTTAACCCGTCGGAGATGCATCGCAGAAGGCCTTCAAAGATAACTTTCAACTGTGAAGCATTGGCATCAACCTGAGCATACAGTCGGGCAGATTCGTTCGAAGTCTCTCCGCACTCCTTACGTTTTAAAGCCGCCTCTTGCTCAAGATGACGGAAGTATCGAGTGCTCTGCTCAACCCACGCGGCCCGCTGAGCGTTCGTAGCCAAGACCTCTGGAGCAGGATGTCCAACCTCGAGCTGATGCAGACAAGCCTCGATCTCCCTGCAATGGTTAACCCAAGACTCGACGATGCCTTCATTATGGAAATTTACAAGCGTCTCTAGTATCGGATTAACCTCCGCAGCGAAATCTGCAGCAGATGTGGGAGCTTCTGTGTCAAGCTCCTCGACGCATCCGCTCAACATGCTCAGACTCATCGTAGCGCCCTTTGAGAATGGACGCCTGGAGAATAAGCCTGCCGGCATCATAATGCGGGACTCGAAAGGAACCGGAACCGGAGCGATAGCTGCAAAACAAATCACAATCAGATAACGGATCTAGAAATATAAGAGATTCATGAACAGTGGAATTTACTATACCAGCTGCAGCAGGCGGCAAAGCCGGGAGGCCCGGTGGCGCAACCGATCTCTTATCTCCTCCTTCGATCTGTAGCACTGCAATCAGGGCAAGGAAGAATCAGAGACAATTTCATTATTGGAAAAAGAAATAGCATTAATTGAAAACTATACTCACCAGCGCCACTAGATGAACCAAGCTCCGACGGGAAGGAGAAGTGTGGATGCAGCAACTGGTACAGGTGGTCAAAAAGGACTCCTGCAAGGACGCAATAGTACGACGTCAGAACATAAGTTAGGCAGCCTAAAGATGAAACTGATAAGTCACAAATCTATACCTTCCAACATCTGTGGCGGTACGAAGGAGGGTAGAGAGGTGGCCACCGTCAGGGCGGTAACTGACGGCGCTCCCTCGGGTAAAGTGGCGTCAGCACTAACTGCACCTGCGTTAGAAACAAGATAAACCCTGTCAGGAAGGATTGCAGAATAAAAAAAAAGGAACGGTAATCCAAAATTTATCTGATGAGTCTCCAGCCGAAACGGTGGCGTCTCCCTCCTCCATTGGTACGGTTTCACCTCCCGTTGCCTCATCGCCAGACTCTACAGGAGCCGTCGTCATGCTCGCGAGGCCGGGAGACGGGGAAGGACCGTAAGCAGAGAGAGCGATGATCGGAGCGGTGCCCGACTCTTGAGAAAGAGCGGCCGTCTCGTCCTCAGCGATCATGCCCGTTTCGCCCGCTACCTCCTCGGGCTCGGCGGTCGCAGCCGTCTCATCCACCACTGCCATGGGTTCATCGGTTGTAGCCGCACCATCCGCTGCTGCCTCAGACTCGGTTGTAGCAGCCGTCTCATTTGCCGCCACCTCGCGCTCAGCAGTGGTGGCCGTCTCGGGCATAGTAGTCGTGACTGTCTCGTCAGCCACTAGCTCGGGCCCGGCAACTACGGTTGCACCGCCTGCCGTCGTCTCGGGTTCAGCTGCTACCTTCTCCACTTTCCCCTCAGGCTCAACAGTCGCCGCCGCTCCTTCAGTAGGACTCGGCCCTGCAGGACAAGATATATAAGAACCGACTGTTTTAAAACTTTGATAACAAAGCCTCGAAAGCACATTACCTGAGACGGATTTACCGTTGGCTTCCTGAGTCGCACGCGCCGCCCGTCTATGAGCAGTAGACAAGGCGACCATCTGAAGGAGTAGCAGTGGGAGTAACGGCGCTTGAGCCCGCTCCCACGGCCAAAGCAGCGCTACGGTCCTTCGCTGCGCGCCTCAAGCGCTTCTTCTCCTCCCGGGCCGTCACGACGGACTTCTTGGAAGCCTCCTTCAGCAAGGTGTCGTCATCCGCATTCAGAGTTGCCTCCAGAGCCTTCAAGGCATCTATCATCGGCTTTTTAAGTAGGGACTCTCGCGGCAACCCCGAAAAGGCCGGGACTTCGGTAGCTGGCCTGGGGATAATTCCTGTGTCGGCTTGCGAGGCAGGTCTTGTGGTCCCTGCAATGAGACAAAGAAAAGGTTAGATTGGTCATAAAAAGGAGAATAAAGATTCAATGAGCCGAGACGTACCAACGCCCGATAAAGCGCATTTCCTTTCCTCCTCCTCGAAGGTTTTGAGAGAAGCAGCGATGGCTTCTTCGGTAGAAATGCCTGTTTAAAAAAGGAAAAGCGTTAGTCAAAAACAATGATAAAAGTACGATGAAATGACGAAGAATACAACTGGTGATTACCTGATTATGTGAGTCTAGCCAACCACGCATCGCGCTTTGCCAATCGCTCAGAAGCTGCGATGGCGGCCGCCAGATCAGTGTCTTCTGGCTCTACGAAGAAACCCTCGTTGGTTCCATACTCACTTAAGCCTTCGGTGAGAGGGGCCTGAGGCTCTAAGCCGAGGACGGCATCAAGAGAAAGAACCGAGTTCTTCTTCCTCTTCTGCGCGCGAACCCCGGACGCACCCAAAATCAACTTACATTTCATGGGCACCTTAGGACAGCGGGTCCCGATGTCCAAGCCCATGCCGGATTCAGGCGAAAACACATTCACCGTCTCCACCGGGGCACGGGGCGCTGGGGGCACGTCCACGGTATCACGGGGCAATCCGCGCGGGGGGCTTAGCACACGCGGAGGCTCATCTCCAGCATCTCCTTTCAACAGAGGAACGACAGGGATCCTTGGCCTCAGGGGAACTTTGCGGTCGCTGCCGGGGGGCGCACCCTTACGGTCAATCAGTAGTCGTTTCTCTTCCCGAATAACAGCACCCATCGCGTGCTGATACCAAGCCTCATACACGTTGAAGGCTCTTGGAATGAAAGTCGGCTCACTAATAAAGAAGTGGGAGCCCGTATTCAGCCGCATAAAATGATGTAGTGCACTCCGTATCCCCTTCCTGGTGGCCGCGGGCTCTTCCAAAAACGCCTCCAGTGGGACCCCCTGGTTATAGCTTAGCTGTTGGGCGAACCGATGGGGGTTGTACCTCATAAAAAGCGCCATATCATTCTGCCTGAACACCAGGAAGCCCGGCCGGATGGAATATAAGTGAAGAATCTCCCGGGCTTTCAATACGGAGGCCCCGTCCTTGAAAGTATCACGCAGCGCCAACACCGCCTTGGAGGTCTCTGGGCCAATGGTCATGACCTTGTCCATGAAAGAAATGCCTGCTCCGACCGTGCGCGGACGAAGAAGCAACCCCCTAGCCTCCCGCGGAGGCGGATTCACGATAGAAGTGCCAATCAGCCGCATAACTCTCGGGAATCTGCACTTCTCGTAAAACAAGGGTCTCTTATGAATACCAAATACCCCGAGCACATGCATTTCCATCCACGAAGTAAAGTAATGCATCGGGAAATTGGCAGGTTGCACCCCCGGTTCATTTGCGTCCGCCGCCACGCTGAGACCATGGTACAGGTGAGCCAACCCAGCGATTCCAATCGACAATTGTATGCCAGCCACCATCCGGTGCGCTGGATAGAAGACGGACGGCCTCATGTAGCGCGGGTGCATGGGGAGCACGAACCAGCACAGCCATAACCCCAGAAACCCGAGAAAGAAGGTCTCCTCGTCGATTCCCGGAGCGGCGATTTCCGATAAGGGCATGATTGCAGCATCAGGAAGGTAAAAACCCTTTTGGTCGTCTTCCAGTGCCGGTCAACGATCTAAGCCAAAGCCGAAGGGGTCGTCGAGCTTGGCGAATTTTTCGCCCCGTTGTGACAGAATCTCCGGTCGAAGAAAGCGGGCGATGAAATCTGCAAAACTAACTCCTCGGCCTCCCGATTCTAAGTAGAGACTTTCATACATATTCAGCACTTTTACCAGGCTTGGAAACTGGTGCTGAAAAGCATTCTCCTGCGTTAGGCCCATTACCAATAGCTTGGTGGCGAAGACATATTCATCCGGAGGAAGTAGCTCCTCATAGTGCTCCCCCCTCACCGGCAGACCGGAGATCTCAGCAAATTCTTCTAGGGGGATGGAGACTTCCTTGTCCGTCAGAAGAAAGGTATGGGTGGGGATGTTCCATTGTTCCACAAATGCCATAACCCACCACGTCGGAGGAGCAGGGTACTCGAACAATGATGCGTAGACTGCGGGGTACGGACCAATCTTCAGCAAATGCGCCTTCTTCGCTGACAAGATGTACCTGGCCCACTGCAAATACCCGGCCGATTGTCGAGAGGTCAATCCAATGTTATAAGGTTGTCCCCAAGGGCGCGACTCACCCTGGCATATGCGCCGCCCCAAAATATCCACGGCTGCTGGCGGATGCACGGGAATGGCAGCAATCGAAGGCTGAAGAAGATCCTCCGAATTCCAATTTACGACCTCCACGGCATAGTTCACTGGGAGTGCATCTGCATATAGGATCGATGAGATCGGCTCTGACGGCGTCGCACAAGAGAAGCTTCGGCGACCCTTGATAATCTCGCTGTACCACCTACCCTACAGGTGAAGGTTCTTATACTCCCGGTCGAAATCCTTAATAAGAGCAAGAACCTCCCGGTCCACCGGCGCCTCAGGGAATCCTCCCTCTGAGCGGAAGAACGGGAATGAAAGATCAGCAGACATGTTGCCTGCAAGAAAAAGCGAAATTCAGTTATCAGCATCATAAGTTAATTTTAAAAATTCCAACGCTTGGTACTTTAAAATTTATACCACACCGCAATGCAGTGGAAAGGGGACCAAAGGGGGACCCACAAAATCCAGATGACAATACATCAGTTAATAAGACAGCCTCATCATTGGATGAGACTGACAATTAATGAGGAAATTCTCAAAGAATATTCTCATTAAATGAGAAATCTCTTGAGACAAGGAGAAAATCTCCCTTTTCAGAGCAAAACTCTGTCACAGAGTGACACTTGTCAAACTCTGGTCACAAGGGAATAAGATTCCTTAAAGAGCCTAGCTCTGTAATAATGTTGGAAAAATCCATCAAAGGAAAAATTAATTCCTAAAAATTAAAGTTCTGGGATTTTAAAGATCCATGAAAAACTCTTAAGAGTTCATCATCAGAAGATCAAAAGATCTATATTCTGTCAATGAGCAAAGCTCTATTCATGGATTAAGAAACCCTGAAACAAATTCTTGAGAGCAAAGCTCTATTTATGAAACCCCAAAGGGGATTTCTTTAGATCAAAAGATTTATAAGAGCAAGGCTCTATTAATTAAAGTTGATTTAATTAAGTTTAAATTTTTACCTAAAATTTTCTAGAGTTCTGACTCTGAAGTTCTTGAAAACGAGAGCAAGGCTCTGAAAATAACAATCTTGAGAAGATGATAATCATCTGAGGAGGACCAAGGGTCCTATTTATAGGCGCTAAAGCGCCTCTTCAACTCCTGAGTTGATCCAACGGTCTGGATGTTGCCACCGCTGCACTCACGTGTGCGCCACGTGAGCGCAACGGTGGGGGACATTTGTTTCCCCCAATCAGAGCAAAACTCTGTTTGAATTTCAAAATTCAAAAGGTGAAGCAACGCTTCAGATCTCTTGCGCTGCGCGCAGAGCGCCACGTGTCAAAAGCAGACACGCCAGCACAAGGAGCGCTGCGCCCAAGGCAGCGCACCCCCAATAAGAGCAAGACTCTGTTTTAAAATTCAGATTTTTAAAATAAAGGAAGTAACGCTTCAAGTAACTTGCGCTCTGCGCTGCGCGCCACGTGTCAAACAGTGGTGCGCTAGCGCAGTTGCGCTGCGCTCTGCGCTGCGCGCCACGTGTCAAGCGCATGCGCGCTAGCGTAGTTGCGCTGTGTGATACGTGTCAAGCGCAGGCGCGCTAGCGCAGTTGCGCTGCGCTCTGCGCTACGCGACTCGTGTCAAGCGCAGACGCGCTAGCGCCAACTGCGCCAGCACTGAAATTTAAATAATAAATTATTTAATTAATCAGAATTAAAATTCTAAAAAGATCTTTCCAATCTTATTAAAATAAGAAGATTGTCTTCTGTAAAACAGAAGCCTTAGGATCAAAAATCCAACGGTGGGGAAATATCCCCAGATCAATCAGAGAAAGATCTCTGTAACTAACCAAACAAACCAATTGGCCCTATATAAAGGCCCCTAGACTCCAAGTCTCACACATACAGACATACAGAAGAGAGAGAATCCTCTAAAAATTTTGAGAAAAACTCAAAGAGAGAAAAGGCAAGCTTTTGAAGAAAGAAGATCATCTTCTTCATCTTTAAAGGTAAAGAATTAAATTCTTGGAAGAAAAGAGATGAAAACACCTCATAAAAAGAAGAATTTCTTCTAAAAAGATCAAAGATCTAAGAACAAGATCAAGATCTTCAATATAAAAAAGAAAAAGATCAAAAGATATCCAATCATAAAAGATTAAAGAAGTAATTTACTTCATCCTTAGATCTTTTGATCTATATAAAGGCACAGCCTTTTGATAAGAACAGAACCATTGGTTCTTGAATCTTGAGGTAGAACCTCTTTCAGAGAACAAACAATTTGTTCTTTGATCTTAATTTGATCAAAATGCGCTCTGCACTATTGGACAGTACATTGCACTTTTGAAATGCGCCTTTGCGCTCCTTGGATTGGCGCACTGTGCCAGAGTGCGCCACGTGTCAATCACAGAACAATCTGCGCTTTACGCTCCTAAAAATAGAGCACTGCGCTCTTGGCGTAGCGCACTGCACCAGAGCGCGCCACGTGTCAGCAGCGCACTAGCACAGCGCACTGCGCTAACAGACTTGCGCTCAGCAGAACGCGACACGTGTCACCTCCACATGCGCTAGCGCCTTGCGCTCTTTAATTGGCACAAAGCGCCTAACAAGCCACGTGGCGCGCTGTCAGACCATTTAAATGCTATGCATTATTAAAAAAGGGCAGAGCCCAAGTAAAGTCTATCAGACCAATTTAAATGCTGTGCAAATATAAATGCTATGCATTTAACTAAAAAGCCCAATGCTATGCATTGTTTAAAAGGGGCAGAGCCCAAGCAAAAGCCTAATAGGCAGAACATGAACAAATGTTCGGAATCAAGAAGAAAGTTGCACTGACAGCTTAGCCCAATTCTGGCCATAAGTCCTCAATTTAAATTGAACTGAGCACAGCCGCTCTTCCAATCAATTTACACCCGGTTCGAGGGTACATCTCTTTACTCCTCTGGCATCCGTCGTTGTAATCCCTCAACGTCGTCAGAGAGGTGACGGGTCCCGAAAACCACACACTGCTACGGACTGTGGGGTCCTTAAACTCATGGACTATGATGTCCTTAACCTCGACCGTGATGTCTTAAAACTAATACCGGACTATGATGTCCTTAATCTTGACCACAACATCTTAAAACGAACATTGGACCGTATGTCCTTAAACTACCTATCGACCGTAATGTCACTAAACTAAACAATAGAGCCCCCAATTGCTCTCTTGTCGGATCTAAACGCTCCCGTTAAGTCGATCGTAGTCTAAAATTAGACTAACGTGTCCTTAACGAACGTTTAAGTTGATCTTAGCCTCAAATAAGGCTAACGTATCCTTAAACACAACCCCCCAAACCCAAATCTAAGAAAGATACGGATTTAGACTAATCCACGTCCTACGGGCGACAACATAACTTAGTCTCCGTATACAATCCACGGGCAACCGAACACAAAACAAACACCCACGACACGAAGTGACCATCTGGAGAAAGAGAAAGTTGTTACAGCGATGCGGTAGCGCAATTAACTGCAGGGGCTTGCGCCTGCAGGGAAGAGCGTCCCCACAATCAAAAACCCTTCAAACGAGGAGGAATCTGACGAAGTTTGCTACATCAGACGCATCCGTTTAAACCTTCGATACACTGTACCATAAATCAACTTGGCATCTTCGGAGAGGTGGACGGATAGCACCAATTAGCATCTGCCCCGAATTTCAGGCAAGACAGACCCGTGCAGTCGCTTCCCCGTTGTTCGGAGGGGAACAATTCCCTTTCTTGAAATTCATAGCTAAGCCTTACTGCACTTAATCAAACATTTTGAACCGAAAGAGATCCTTATGCCAATATCGTTGGCAAGGTATTGAAGCCTTTGTCGCATAATTTAAATGTTTCTATGTTAGCTCCTTGTCGTTTTAAACCAAGTCGATTTAAGCGACGTCAAATGTAGCAGCTAAAATTCCATGGCCACTAATTTATTTGATAGCTGACAACAGTGTGGCTCGTTATAGGAAAAAAGATGAAGTCGATGTTGTAAGGATTACGTATCTACTGTGCAGTGGAAATCCAAGATCTTAATTTTAGGAAAGATTGAAAAAAAACTATCCGATGGATACCAAATCACATGAAAATAACACACCAACAAAAACACATAAGATTTACCCAAGTTCAGTGCAAATAGCACCTAGTCCTGCAAATCGCGACGATAAGTTTCACTATGAAAAAGAAATACAAGAGATTATACCGATTACTCACCCCTCCTTTACAAAGAATTACCCTTTCTTACAAAACTTCTCTCTATCCGCGACCGCGCTCAGCCGCCTCTCCCACACAAAACAAACCCTATGTTATTAAAGAATTATAGATTCATAAAAATCTCTAGAGAAAGCCTTCTATTTATAGGATAAATAAATGTTAGGAGATAAATCCATATTTAAATTAGAGATAAATATGAATTTAAACTGGAGATTAGATTTAAATTTAAGTTAAAGAGATCCTAACTAATCCCAAACAAGTCTGAATTAAATAAAATTCCACAATCTCCACCTTGATTCAAATTCACCATAATCTCTCCACTTTCTCAACACCTTGGAACCCTGTTCCCATCGCCTTGTGCCCGAAGGTATCTCAATAATCTACTAGACAAAACTTGAACTTGGACCGAAACCATCTCAGAAATGAATCTGCTGGATCCTCTAGTACCGATCTTCGTAAGAGACGTTACTTTCTTCTCGGCCTCTAAGAAGAACACTCTCGCCATCTCTGAAACTCTTAAGCCCAACAACCTTCGTAAATAGGTAGTGTTCCTAACCGCCTCCATGACGGGTAGCAACTTTGCCTCCATTGTCGATACCACGATACTGGACTGATTTAGATAGAATCGGTTAGTAAGAGATTTCTTCATGTAAAAGGACTCCAACTTGTCCTATAATCCTGCCGTTGTAATCTTTTGCGCCACTTCGCAAAGATCCTTATCGGCAATTGAAAGCTGGATCAAACTGTGAGCTTTTTTTAACATCTCTTCAATCTCAACTGTTGTGGTCGTCGTCGGAATCCTGTCTTTTACAAGAACAATCTTGTGCACACCTTGTTGTTTTAGCAGCACGGTCATCTTCAATCAACATAGACTGAAACTGTTGTAGCCATTGAACTTTTCTGTCCTATAATTTGTAGACGCCATCTCCGTAATCAACTCCAAAACACAAAGTTGATGCTCTGATACCACTTGTTGTAAGAATTACGTATTTATGTGCAGCGGAAATTCAAGACCTTTGTTCTAGGGTAGATTGAAAAATAACTATTTGACGGATACCAAATCACACGAAAAGAACACACCAACAACAACACACAAGATTTACCCAGGTTCGATGAAACCAGCACCTAATCTTGCAAATCGCGATGAAAACTTCCACTATGAAAAATAATTACATGAGATTACACCGACTACTCACCCTCGTTTACAAAGAAATACCCTCTCTTATAAAACCTCTCTCTATCTCACGACCGCGCTTAGCCGCCCTCTCCTACTCTAATCAAACCCTAGATTATTAGAGAATTATGGATACACAAAAAATCCTAGAGAAAACCTTATATTTATAGGATAAATATATACTTGGAGATAAATTCATATTTAAATTAGAGATAAATATGAATTTAAACTAGAGATTAGATTTAAATCTAAACTAAATAGATCAATTTATCTCCACTGCGATGGCCATCGACTTGTAGTTGTAGTCATGTCCTGCACAGCACGACATCAACTCCCTATACTGGGAGAGACGAATCCCCTTGACTGCTCACTGCTTCCACGTGCTTCGGGACTATACCCAACAAAAACCTGTTTGCACAACTCCTTTGAGCCGTGGTAGGGTAGAAGTCTAAGTATAGTAGGAACACATGAGAAACTATGGCGATCTCAGGTCTTAGGGATTACCCTGTATTCATGTCACCAGAGAACTGCTACTCGACATTGGTATATTACCAATCAAGAGTTTTCAGTGAGTCCGTCTAGTGTAACTCATCCAATGAGCACATGTATACAATCCTCGATGTTAAACACCAATAGCTGCAGAATTAGCTATCGCCCTCCAACTGGATCAGGAAACGTACACACTAGTCTAAACTGGAGTACCGATGCCCAGTCTCAATACCCCTATGACTAGGGACATTTAAAGATGTGCTTATCGACTATTCAGGCCCCACTAGTATAATCTCCATAATGAATAAAATGCATCACATGAAAAATAAAGACAAACCAGATAGTATACTATCATCTCGAGTAAAATTGTTCTCTCGTATAGATCCTCCTTCAATTACAATAATTAACTTGAAGGCACCCATATCTAACAATTACAATACTTTATTGTTGCGCTACAAGTTTAACGTCGGTCAGACATGGGATAGGACACCCGCTAAGTCACTTGAGTTTTACCCAAATAGGTTAGATATGCTCTTGAACCGAGCTGTACTCTGGATGCCATATACACTGGATATCTACCGGGCTCTACCGGATATGTGTTTACAGTTTCCAGATATCTGGCGTGCCCGGACACCTATTATCTGTTTCGGCATCGACGCATATCATGTCTCCGACCGTGTATTATGACAATTCGGGCTTGTACAACACATCCCGGATCCAGTAGAGCATATTGATTGAGTCATACGGAGAGATAAAGCTGTTGATTAGAGGGCTTTTTGACATATCCAAATCCTTCAATGGGATGCACGAGCTCTGCTTTTCATCAACCAGAGAGATCCGCCTTTACCGCTAGAAGGTTACCGAGGCTGGTATTCAAGAATTGCTCGGCGGTACATTCAGACGGCGTGTCCTCCACGGGTAACGTATGAGCCACAGGGACTCGTAGAGGGTGAGATGGAAAACACTTTGTTGTTGTTGTATATTTTTATTATGTAATTTCTTAATATTATATATTTGAGATATTTACTTATCTATGTTACATGCCGACGTCTTGTTTCAGGTCCATAATATCGCGAACGGCGTAATAGGCAGACATACGGCATCAGCTAGCGGGATCGAGGCCATTTGGAGATCGATCGGTCGTTTTTCCCAACGTCGTCCAATACGACATCTGGATCCTCCCTCCTCCTCCTCCACCCTTTCGAGCACCGGTGAATGTTACTTATCAACATCAATGTCACCGACACAGAAATGAAACTGGTCCTTTTAGAGCTACGAACTAACCTGGACCCTCACAGCCAGCCATACAACCGGAAGATATACCCGATCCATCTCAGCACCGCCGTGGCCGATCTAGGATTCCACGGGATTTGTCGTGCTTGATGCGACGCCCTTTTTTGTATTTGTTTTTATCGAATTTCATGACATGTATGTATTTATTTATATATATTGTTTATTGCGTTCCGCTTGTTGTTCTTCGCCTTTAGGTGTCGTATATTTTGCGTGGATTGTGCCTCTGCCGTGTTTGGCGTCGAGTTAGATCCCGTGTTGGGCAGTGTTTATTTTATTGATATTTTACATGAATTTATTCAAAATTTACAAAGAGGGTACTGCCCGTTTTTTATTTGAACTTTTAGACCGTGGGTTTTTGGTTTAATGTGCAAAAATTGAAGTCCAATTCAGCTTGTCTAGTTGCAAAAATTCCTAAATTGAACATTGGAACTAAGGAGAAGGCAAAGCCTTTCAGGTTTGGTGGCTGGTAGCTGTGCCAATCTTTTCCGCACTTTACAAGTGCGGAATAAGACTTGGCCCCCAAACCAGAGAGCCAAGTCTGATGTCTTAGCTCTCTGGTTGTATTGTCCAGTCTATTCCGCATTTTGAAAGTGTAGAACATGATTTGACCCCCAACCAGAGACTCAAGACTTGGCTCTTTAGTTGAGGACCAAGTCTCTGAATTGGAGGGGGGTTTATTCCGCGCCTTCAAAGTGCGAAATAATCTCCTGTGGTTAACTTGGGTCTCTGAGAGGGACCCAAGTCTAATACGCACTTGCAAAGTGCGGACTGATACTTGGACACTCGCAGAGTTCTAATTATAAGCCGCATTTTGCAACTGCGGCTTAAAACTCGTCTAGTTACCAACTGTCAATTCTCCATGGCGTTTATGTGTCATTGATTTGACCCAAATATACTAATCTTCTAAATAGTTTTAAAAGTAGGTTAAATCCCTAATTATTTTCTAATAAATGACTAATCCTAAAGTTTGTTCGACAAACGGCTCGAGAAAATAGATATGGTCCCTTTTTCTCATGAATTTTGGGCTGTTTGGTTGCAAGATTGTGAAATTTGGATCGTGGAATCCTTAAAAAAAATCCTGGTTTCATCAATTTTGTGTTTGGTTGCAAGATTTGAATTTGTAGGATTCCTTTGTTTTTAGTGCGGGTTCCACTCCAAAACCAGGATCCATGAATCCTGAAAAAAAAGATTTAGCCTGGATTTCTACTGTATATTGTAATTATTTGGTGGGGCCTGTGTACTTTTATGAACTCCCTATCTCTCTTTAATCTTAAAATCCAAATCCCATTTTCTTTTTACAAAGCAAATAAGGATTACAAGGATTTACAAATCCAATACCAACTAAATACAAAATCAGTTAATCCAAAAAATTTCATTTGTACTATTTGAGAATCCAAATTTCACAATCCTGCTACCAAACAAACTCTAAATGGCTTGGAAGTACCCAAGGTTTTCTGTCATTAGCATATAAATACCTGGACAAAAAAATCGGTCACATAAATCTTTATTTATCTGTCTATGCTGTGTATCGCTCCTAAAAACAAATTGATCAAATTTTTCTACAGTGTCATATCTCAAGAAAGTTTTTTTTAATAAAATTTACCTTGCAATAATTTAGAAATAATCATGTGTAGCCGTTTGAATTTAAAATTCAAAACTAATTTTTATGATAATTTTGCATTAAACCTGTATGAAAATATAAAAAGAAACGGGCGTTTGAAATTTTTATGCTAAGAATTTAAGGATATTCAAAACTAATAAAAAAATTCAAAAGATTTTTATTAGTTATTTTGAATATCTATACTGGCGTTTTTGCACGTGCTTTGCACATAATTGGAGAAAATTTTATACTAAATTTCCTTATTAATTGAATTACTATGTGCATCTCACTTCTAAAATAATGATGATGTGACAATTTAATTTAATTACGTGCATTGCAGGCGTGACATTTAATTACATGCATTGCATCTAAAATAGTGGTGTTTTTTTGTGTGATTTCTCTCAGAAACTAAAAAGTCACATCACTAATAAATTTCAAAATTAATTGGCCACATTCCTTTTGCCTCCTTTTGCCCGGTAATAATTGAGAAGATACAGAAGAGATGATGATATTAGATTGACAAACACATAGAGAGGTTACTACAAACTTAGCTTGCTATAAAAGAAACTTTACTTTTAGAATAGCTTTAAATATATTTATCCTTTTATCTTTTATTTCTATCAAAGATAGATAAATCTAAAAATAGTCAATATAAATCTATATCTATAGCAGGCCTAAATCAATCTATCTATATCTATATCCATACTACTCATAAAAGCAAAGTGGGATGATTTTTCGTAATCATGTCATACCATCAAATTTTTCATGCCACCAAATCCTCGCACATTCAAATCCAGTATCATATACAACAATAAATATTTTCTAAAACGATCTCACAAAACCTTTTGACATGTCATATATAAATTTTATGGAAATCAAAATCATGATTAAAAATCAAATCAATCAAATCCTGCAATATCAATATTTTTTATAACAAAATAAAATCTTGTATATGCTATTTAAAGGATAGTGACAAATTTGTCAATCGGTTATAATTCGGCGAGGTTGAAAATTCGGATTCGGAGAACTATTCGGAAAAAATCGACAGGTATTCGGAAAAAATTCGGTAAGGGTTGGGAAAATGTTCGGGAAGGATTTCGAGCAAGAAATTAATATATGAGACCTTACGTTTTGATTTTGTGAATAATTTACCGTTTTTTGAATTATTCGCTGTTTTTCCACATAATTCGGGAATAATTCACGAATTATTCGTGGATGATTCGTGAATTGTTCGGCCCGCCGATTAATTCGGCGATTAAAACAGCTTATAAAAAATTCACGAATTCAGCGAATAATTCACGAATTATGTGACTATGATTTAAACTGTAAATCAAAATCATCTATATTTATATCAAATCATGCATATGCTATTTAATAGTCTTTGAAGACAAGAACAACTTTTAGAAAACCAAATTAAATTATTGTATTTAGATCTAGGGAGTTTTCCACTGATTTTTTTGCCTAGCGAGTTGTTCCTGTTGGTTTTAGACCCAATGAGCTGTACCTATTTTTCCCCAAAAAAATAGATATTAAAGGTCTCTCTCACAAAATATGTTGATTTTAACATAAAATACCCCAAGTTTTCAAATGTAACCCGAGTGTAAAACGGTACTCAGATTGATTTTGGATGATAAATCAATCAAAACCAACATATAACCATATTTATGATGCCCATGGAAAATATCTTCTGGGGACAAATTTTTATACTATAACACTTAAATTCAAGCATTTTTGTAATGGAAAGACCTGGTAATGAACCAGGAAGGCAAAATAAACAAAAAATAAATCAGCTGTACTCGATGTACAACTATTCTGCAGGGACATCTAATCCTAATACAAAATCAAGCATTTCATGGGGCAACCTACTCGGCAAAATTCCAACCCAAGCAATATAATGAATATGCGCACACAAACAGATACAGCAGAAATTTTGCACGAGCCAAATAAAAATCTCAAACCTATGGTATTTAAATGTATTACTCAAAAAAAAATCACCAGAGCTTAAAGACCCTAAGCTTCACCTCTCACCAATTAACAAAGTGAAGCATCACTCGATCACTCACTGAGAATCTAGTAATATGCCAACAAATTTTTTAAAAATTCGTTTCAGGTTTATCAACTGTGCCTGAAAAGAACAACTATCGCCGTGCAATTGTCTTCGCAGCATCGCTCCCGAACAGCTTCCCTTACAAGGTGACGCGCTGCAGTTGTAGCACATGATTTATCCTGCAATTTCCAACATAGATTAGATGTGTGAGAGATCTCTTGTTCAGATAGCAGGGGGGGGGGGGGGGGCGGCAGCATAGTAAATATAACAAAAATATCTTTAACTATTCCTATTTTCACTAAACTGCCTTGGAAAAAAAATGTTCTGGTGAACTCATTTAGTTATAAGGGTGTTTTTCACCAAAAACCCCTTAAAGTGGCACTTTACGGGAACTTACTTTAATTAAAAAAAAGGTGAAGGTATCATAGTGAAAAACGATGACAAGTACAAGTATTTAGTGAAATATTATGACTCAGATCAGATACGGAGAGTTACCATATCCATATTTATTTTATGGTCATGGATATGTATACATATAAGGATCATACATAGTTTGGTGATATAAATTCGTATCCGTGTTTTCCAAAATTGGATAAGCAAATATGACAGAGATAAATACAGATACGAATCGAACGTTCTTTATAAATGATATACCCCAAATTATGGCCTCAACTATAACGTTTTTAAATAAATGCAAACTACTTTAGCTATATTGTACGATTGTTAAAATCACCTTATGTGAGAAGAGGTGAAAAGAACCCAAAAAGAGTATAATATTGTTAAACAGAATCATAATAATATGGATTTTACACTATTTGCCGTGGCATTTAATATGTTTCCCCTTGGTATCTTCTTAACTTATTTGGATAATTTAGTGTGCAATATCTTGGTATGTTTTTCGGTTGGTTATTCTGCCATTTTGCTTTTACGTATTTCATTTGTATTGACTTTGTGTGATGTTATTCTCTCAATTTTGAGAAAAGAAATCTTATAGGTAAAGGATATCTTTGGTTGCAGACTAGGTTGGGAAAAGAGAGGAAATGAGAGAAAATTACTAAAACGAATATTTAATAAAATTCCCAAGTCCCGAGAGATAAAACTACAAAACTACAGTTTATTTTTAAGTGGAGACTGAGTATGTGCAATCTCTAGTTTGCAAGGCCCTACCGCCATTTTAAACACTCAACTTTGATAGATGTTTGGCTTTGGAGTTTTCTAAACACCAAAATGTTTGACTTACAGTTATCTAAACTTCAAAATGAGTGTTTTCTTCACAAATTTTGGAGTTTAGAAAACTTTGGCGAGATTAGAGTTTAGTAAACTCCGGCTATCTAAACTCGGGTTTAGATAACCGGAATTTCTAAACTCCATAATCCATGGCAAGCATGGCATATTTACGATTTTGGAGTTAAGTTTAGATAACTTTATGAAACTCCCGTCATCTAAACTTAACTCCAATCCCAAACAGGGACTAAGGATTTCAGAATTCGGTTAAGATAACTCAACAAAACTCTAGTTGTCTTTAACTCCTAAGCCAACCAGGAAGCAACTTAATTCAAAATAACAATTAAAAATATACAGGAACGACTCCCTTTAAGACTGCGGTCTCCAACTCAACCTCAACAGTACAGCTCCTAATCTTAGCTTCTCACACTAACAAATCGTATTGTTTGAATCATGCAAATAAATTTATCGATTGAAAAACGAGGGAAATTCATTTTCAAAGCGATATGATTTGAGACACTGACTTAGGATCCCATTGATCCATTCAAACCCTAATTAGGGTTATGAGTGAGAAATGAAGAGTAAAACTAAGGAAGAAAAGAGTACAACCACATCTCCTGATCTCAGGTTCCAGAAGCTCATGGATCGAGCCAAACCCTAATTAGGGTTTTATGAGGGAGACAAAAAAATGACGAAAATTGGCGCAATTAACAACAATAAGGGAGATTATTAGATCACCTCCGATCGTGGCGGGAAATTATCGACGAGCGACGCCGACAACAGAGACCAAATCTCGCCGCAGGAGAAATCGCGAGAAACATTTCGGTATTGGTGTTTTTTATCGGAATGATATTTTACGTATGCAGCCCCCTAAATGTACCATATTGCAAATCAAGTCATCGATATTGTGTCCGCTTTTCTACAACCCCCTAAATTGTTTGCTATTTACATACACGTCTTAAGATTTTAGAGTTGTGTGATCTTTGTTCAAACTTAATTTGATGATAAGTTTTTAATACCAAAGATAATTTGTTTCTTTCTACCGAATTCACTAATTGTAAATTATATTTCTTTTATTTTGACAGATCATAATTCTTTTAGTTTTATCCATAGTTTCCAATTTCTGTAATCCATTTCAGTATGATAGTTTTTTTTGTGGCTAGTTTCGGCTTGGATTATGAATTAATGGATTTAAGTGTACTTAAGTGTAAAGCAATTGGTTTTAATTATAAATGAAGGTTTAAGAAATTAAATTAAAGAATAAAAAACATATATCTAAAAATATTTTCAAATATGCATGATTATCATGAAAATGAGATTCTCATGGCAATGAACAGTAGATTTGTACAAATAAGAAGAATTCAAAGGGTATAGGAGATATGAAACATTTTAGGCCCTGTTTGAGAATGGAGTTAAGTTTTCTAAAGTGCAGTTTCATAAAGTTAGCAAAAGTTGACTCCAAAATGCTAATTTTGTCTTGTTTGGCAATTATTTTGGAGTGGAGATAGCCCTAGGTATCTCAACCCAAAACTGAAGAAAACTATAGTTTTCTCAACTCCAATATGACCAAAAAGTTTTGTAAACTCCATTTTTAGAGTTTGGGGCTTGCAAACTATAGCTTGCATCTTCTCTACATCCACTTGAAAATAAACTATAGTTATCCTAACCCCTATCCAAACAGGGCGGTTTCTTTATCTTGAACTTTTTTGGAGCTTGTTAGGGAAAGTTTATGAAAACTACATAAAGTTTTCTACCAAAGCATTATAGAAGTTTTATTATATTTTTTTCTGATGCAAGTAAAACAACGAGAGAAAGGCTTTCATCAAACCAAAATACAAACGAATAGTGAGCATCTAAATTCTTTTTGTGATGTCAAGAAAGCCTTAATTAGCCTTCACGAGTGAATAATCAGAGATCGTCAAGTATTCAGACGGCACCCAAGCTACGTTATAAGGAATATGAGGTAAATACAGCTTGAAGGATATTTGAAATGATTGTAAAATTTTGGAGTTGATACATGGAGATACCAAATTTATAGGATGCTGCATTGATTTATAAAGTTGATGTATGGATTTACTACCATGCCTTTTTCTTTGCATTTCAGCCCTTATCCGTATCATATTCGTGTCAGTTCTTTCTTTTTTCGCAGATATAAATCCCGATCTATTCTGATACGGCGCAGTGAATCTCGAAGTGATCACACAAGCCTATAGCGTGGAAAAACGGTACCGCGCAGCGAAAAAATCACAGAATCGTTTGCAAACGAAAACGATGAAAAAGATATATCTGACGGCTGTCACAACACACCAAAACAAACAACACAAAGGATATAACGATATACCAAGTTTCGGCGCAACTATATCTAATTCTGCCTTCGTAACGAGAACTTTCCGCCAAAGTAAGAAATTACACGAGATTACATCCAAAGCCGTCCATGCCTAATACAAAACCTCTTTCTTTCTCTCTCTTCCTCGGCTTCAATTCATGCCGCAGCCACCCCTATGATTTTGGATTAATTGATCATAAGGATTTCAATTAATTAATACTTATATATGTAGTTGTGGGTTTAAAGAAGAGAGAAGGTTTAGAATTTAAAATAGATTTAATTAGAATAACTAATTAGATCATATCCCATGCAGGCATGCTCTGCCACATGCTCCTAATCACAAGCTCATAATCCACGTGCACAACACGTTTACTACTAGCTAGCCTTCACGTGCACAACATGACGCGACCTGGATCGCGTCAAGATGTTACCTTCCGTTGATCTGCTGATGGCGGCGATGGGTGACTGAGATTGGATCTGGAGGCCGTCGCTCCTGAAGCGTGTGGATCTCAATGGGTTTGAGATTGTGGTTGCCGAGCTACCTGCAAGGAAGTCCCGAGGTGGTTGTACCACCGAGAACCCTCCAACGGTCAAGTTAGACTAGAGATCCGAGCAGAGTAACGGTTTAGTGGAGTAACGGTTTAGTGGAGTAAAAATGGTTTGCCTGAACCGTCTGAAGGAGGGGTTTATATAGCGGTGGCAGCAGGTGAGGCAGGCGCGAGAATCACGCCGGCCGTTACGCTTCCGACGTCACGTCCGCGTGATGAGCGGGACCTCCCATAAATAGCAAGACAGGCTCGTTAATGGGGATCGTGGTGGCATGGAACGTGGGATGTGGCCGGCGGAGATCTCGCGTATAGCGAGATTCACGGGATGGCGGTTACGCCTGCAAGCGGTGTTGTTGGTCGGTCGATGAGACCGAGGAAGATGACCTTGTTGAATATAGTGCCCTCAAAGTCAATTATTGGATCGCATGCACGTGATTTCGATGATTGAGGGAGGACCTATACCGGTAGGACAGTCTTATTCAAGATTATAGTATACTATCTGGTTTATCTTTATTATCGTGTACATACTTCAGGTGATATTACAGATTACTATTACACGTTGATAGAGCCCTTAGGATTCTTGCTTGACTACCAGCAGTATGATGGCGATCATATACGTGAGAGTTGGGTAGTATATAAGCACATCCTTAAAATGGTCCCTAGTCGTGGGAGTTTCGAGACTGGGAATCGATATTCCATTAGTAGACTGGTGTATACAGTCGAGACCCCGACGAGAGGCGGTGGCCGGTCTCACAAGCCATTAGTGTCGGTTGGTTCACCTAAGATGTATACAGGTGCTCATTGGGTTATGAGTACACCGGACAGGACTCGCTGGGAACCTGCTGGTTGGTATTATACATAGCGTCAGATAGCAGTTCCCTGGTGACGTGTACAGGTTAGTTCATCGACCTGAGATCGTCATTTGTATCGTGTGGGTTCTCACTGTGCTTTGATTACTACCCTACCACGGCTCAAAGGAGTCGTGCAAACAGGTTTTAGTTGGATACAGTCCCGAGCCACATGAAAGCAATGAGCAGATCGACAAGGGATTCGTCTCTCCCGGTATTGGGGGTGAGATCGCGCTGTGTCTAGGAGAGCCATTACATGAAGTCATTGGCCAAGGCAAGTAAGATTTACTGGTAGGTATTCCAGTAGTATCTCAGGGTGTTATGGGCTACACTCCGACACGACTTGTACCGCTTTTGTGGGTCTGACGTTTACCAGTCCCCTAGGCCCGACATGCGATACTCATAGACGAACGGACCGGACTGTACGGATATTGTCACTGAGAGGCTCAGTAGGGTTTCTGGATGAGTTCGCTCATCGGTCTCCCTTTTGGTCAATATCTGGGTGTCCGTTACGTACAGCTAGTACCATTGACGTGCTAGTGGTTAAATCCACAGCCAATATATTGACGAGTCTTTAGAGTCCCCCACAGATAGTTTTCCCAAGGTTCGGGCGAAACGTTGTAGAGGCCGTATGGTATTATGGCGGGGTTCGATCATATACGTGCACTCATGCACGGATCATGATCGGACGGATCATACTAGTGGGTTTTGGTTTAAACCGGATCTTAGTATTAGATTTGTTGGATTACTTTCGTCTCATTGCATTCGCATTCAGTCGGAATGCGGATGCAGGTATGTATATACAGGTGATGGGTACTCTTGTGATCCGTCACGAGTTTACTTTAGTAGATGCCATTCTATTTATTGTTGTAAACATTTGGATTAATGTTTGCAAGTGGAAATTGTGAGCTTAAGTCATCATTAGGAGCATTAATTGTGACATGTGCATGGGTGATGACTCATGGTCTTTTTATTTGTGCAAATGTCACATTAGTGATTGATTATTGTGTTGAAATGATGGTTAGAGAGAGGGGGGCAGCCATAGGCTTGGGGTTTGCTCTTGGATTATTATTCTAGTGCTCTCATTTTTCATCTCAACACAATAGAAAAGAAAAGTCTCTTCTTCTTCTTCCTCTAGCTCACAAGTTCCACCATGGTTTCATCTTCAACCTCCATCCATACACTCTCATGTGTTGAGAATCAATGGATGCTTGAGACAAAATTATCACACATATTCTCTACATCATCTTGGACATGTCGGCTAGCAAACTTCATGTCCGAGTTACTTCGGTTTGAAGCGGGAGCCCGTAAAAAGTTTTCTAGACGGGGTATCACTTCGACGAGGAGACCGGAGATCGAGCGAGATCGGAGATACCGCGAGGAGCTAGGGATGGTGGCTAAAGACCGAAGGACACGGATCGATCGGTATAACCATTCTAACTTCTTGTAGATAGCTAGTTTAGTGTTAATGGTACGATCCGGGTGAAATTCTGCGTTAGCGCCAGTTTCGTAAAAAGTTTTTGTTTCTGCGTTTGGCCTCGAATTGAAGGTCAGGGCGCTACCGTAGATGTTGGGGTAAAAATTTACATCCCGGTTGACCAAGTCAAAATCAAAGTCAACCCCAAACCAGGTGGGCCCAAGCCCAGGTCAAGCGAGCCAATGCCCAAGTCGAGCCCGCAGCCAGCCTCCCCATGCCAACAACAAAATCATGTAATAAATAATTTTTATGTAATTGTTTATGCATGAATGAAAAACAAAATGGGCATAAAGCCAATATTTTGTAAGCCCATGGCTTATATGCAAAAATGAAATGGTACATGAGCCATGGGATGGCTAAAATACCATTTTTGTAAAGCCCAAGGGGCTATATGTAAATATGTAAGCCTATATAAGGCAGCATGATGAATAAAAAAACATACACTTTTTCATTCCCCCAAAAACTAGGGTTCTTTGTGCCTCCTGCTCCTTCTCCAAGGTTCTAAACCTTCTCAATTCTTTTGAATTAAATCAAGAGTTTTACTCTTTCTTTTCCAAAACTAAGTAGTTTTCCACCACAAAATCCACAAAGGGGAACTCAGATCTCCCATCAGATCTTAAAAAGTAGTGATTTTTAAAATCTCCTACTTCTTGATCTTCAAGATCCGGCCAAACAATAGAAGGAAGAAGAAGAACCCCCTTCATCAGCTTCAAAACACCCCAGGAGTTTAACTCCATACATATATACATAACAAATATTTCCTTTCTGAAGCATAGCTTCTGTTTCTTAGGCTAAAAGCCACTTTTTCTCGCCGGCGCTCAAGCGCAGAGCGCCCGCGTGCCGACACGTGGCGCGCTTGCGCTCAAGCGCAAGCGCCCGAGCGCAAGTCGCCCCGGTGCCGACACGTGGCGCGCTTGCGTTCAAGGGCACGTGCCCCGGTGCCGACACGTGGCGCGCTTGCGCTCCAGCGCAGGCGCTCGAGCGCAAGTCTCCCCCGTGCCGACACGTAGCGCGCTTGCGCTCAAGCGCAGGCGCTCGAGCGCAAGTCTCCCCCGTGCCGACACGTGGCGTGCTTGCGCTCCAGCGCAGGCGCTCCAGCGCAAAGCGCCTACGTACCTGTTAGTTATATGTATGCCCTAGAGGCCATTGCTATACATAGGATGTATATTGTAGTGGATGCTGGGACATATATAGGGAGGACTTTCTTGCTCGACATGATATTATGCTATCTAGTTACACTTTACCTTAACGTGTATACTGATTGTCTCTCTGTTACATGTTGGTAAAGCCCTTAGGATGTGTACTTGACTACCTGGACTATGATACGGATCATACTAGTGGGGACATGGTAGTCCATAAGTACATCCTTCAAGGTCCCTAGTCGTGGGTATATCGAGACGGGGTATCGATATACCAGAGTAGACTAGCGTATACCTTCTCGACCCATACAGATGGGCGATGGATGATCCCATATCCATTGATGTTTGACATCAGAGATGATATACGGGTGCTCAGTGAAGACTGGGTACACTGGACGGACTCGCCGAGAACTCCCAAATGGTATTATACCTTACGTCAGATGGCAGTTCTCTGGTGACACTGGTACAGAGTAGTCTGTTGACCCGAGATCGTCATAGAGTCTTGTGTGGTTCCCACTGTGCTTTGATTTCCACCTTACCACGTCCAAGAGGGCGTGCAAAACGGTGGTTTTTGGGTACAGTCCCGAATCACATGGAGGCAATGAGCGATAGGAGGGGATTCTTCTCTCCCGGTATAGGGAGTTGATGTTGCGCTGTGTTCGATTGGCTATAACCGGAAATCCCTGGCCAGGGTTGCTGAGATTTAATGGTAAGTGTTACCAGTAGCTTCTCGAACTGTTATAGACCTCATATCGACACGACTTATCAAGCTATTGGGGTCTGACGTTTACCACCCCTAGGCGAGATATGCGACATATCAGACGATCAGACCGGACTGTACGGTAAGTGTTACTGGTTGGATTCACAGGAGTATGAGCGGGCTTGCTCGTCGATCTTCTGATCGCTCAATACCCGGGTGGCCGTTACGTTTAGCAGACCGCTTGCGGCTTGTGGGTGTTTGATATGATCATCATCTGCTGCCGGCGTATTGACGAGTCTTTAGAGTCCTACACAGAGGTTTCCTGGCTCAAGCAAAACGAAATAGGAGCGCATATGAGATATGTGCGGGACCGAGAATGATACCAGTATGTGATACTGTATTCGATTCTCGCGATTTGTGACATTGATCGGTTATATGCGATATAGCCGGGTTATCGGATCAAGTGTTGATTCGATAAGTTGTTACTGTAGATATTAGTCGGTTATATGCGATATGACCGGATCATTAAATCAAGTGTTGATTTAATGATTTAATGCATAATTATATATTTGATATATTACTTTGCATTAACTAGTATTGGTTCACTTTAAAAGGATTTTCTCACTTGAAGTACACAACTTGTATATGTGATATACTTTTGTGCACTTGTTTGTATCATGTTTGATGATACATGCTCACTTGGGTGTAGTTTTGGTTTAAACCTTGGTTATGTAAATGGTTATGGTTTTTATTTATTTATTCATTTATTTATTTCATTTTGGCAAGAAATAAAATGGTTGCTAGTTTTGTTTTATATTGAAAGTTCATGAAGGTTTGAAAAGTTGACCATTTTGTTTCTTTCCTTTAACCTAACCATTCCACTTAACCCTAGTTTATTCTCTACACCTAATCATGGTTTGAATATGATAAGTATTGATTTTCTTTTCTTTTTTGGATTAACACTTATCATATTCTTGCTTCTTCTTCTTCTTCTTCACTTCAAGAAAAAGCTTGCTATCAACAATGGCAACTTGTGAAAATGAGTGAGAAATCCAATTCTAAAGTGAACCCACCTCCTATTTCTTCATTCTCTACCTCTTGCCAAGTAGTATAGGGTGTTCTCTTCACAAGTTTCATGACTTGGTGAAGTGGGAGCTTGATCTTGTGATGCCTCGACGTAGATCATCTTCGGCATCGTAGCCGACGACCAAGCCCGCCCATTTCTCCGATGAAGCCGATGCCAGAGTCCGGGATCCGATTTGGACAGCGGAGGGACATCATCGCGGAGCTATGGAGGTGGAGAACCGGATCTACAAAGGTTGTATTTCCGTTCTTATAGTTAAGTTGTTAACTAGTTGCTTGGTTCGCCTAAAATTCTAGTTAACGATCCGTATTAGGGTTTCTCAGCACTTGTAAAATTTGAAATTGGCATGGTTGATGTCTTGTGAGACCTCATTAGTGTGCCTAGGAACCCTACAGTGGTATCAGAGCCTAGCTAGAGCCTTAGGCGATGCGTAGACGAAGTTTGAAAGCCGAACGAACCCGAAACCCTCAAAATTTCATGCTCTCTGGACTTTTTTCAAAAACTGGGTTTTTTCCAGATTAAAAATGCTTAAAAAATTCAGCAGGGAATTATAAGAATTACGGTGCAAAATTTGACCAATGATACCTCAAACATGCGGCGGTTCCGCGGCTCTCTGGTGACGTCAGCCTTCCATATTTGCACAGTAATTCCTCTTTCACAGTGCTGAGTTTTATGGGAATTTTTAATATTTATTCAAGAGTTGAATTTTCTGGGGTTGTTTTGGGGATTCGATGATTCGATCGGATTATCAGATTTTGTCTATGTGGATTCCGGATAATTTTTGAATATGTTAAAAAGTTCGACCGGATATAAATACCCAACTTTTCCCCTGCCGGAAAATTTCCAAGTGTTGGATTTTTCCGAGGTTTAAAGACGTTCTAAGTAGTGCAAGTAACGCGATGGTCCCTCTAGAAGACAACAAACCTTAACTCGATTATGTGACCGTCTTGAACTGCCCTTTGAACCTTCGGGTTTGGGGCAGTACGGCGTGCCACATGTGAGGCGTTGGCTTGACCCTTCTACGGCTGGACCGTTGGTACTGAGGCACGAAGTGAATGTCTTTGAACTTATTTCATGAGTTGAGCTATTTCGGGAAAACTTGGGTGTTCGATTGTTCGATCGGAAAGTTTAACATTTTCTATCTTATTCGGAATGTGATACAATAATTGGAACTCACAAGTAGTTATGAGATAACTGAATGAATGTTATAAACATAGCACTTTAGTCTCACTTGATCGGTTGCCACGGAATTTTGATGTGATCAAAAGTCCGTCGCAATCACGTAGCGTACGCGGATACTTGCCGGGTAAACTTAATAGACAGCCTCGCTCCATAGCCCCGACCAAGTGACTGTAGGAGAACCCCGTCGCCGAAAGCATCCGTTCGGGTGCTCGCGGCAGCGGTGTTCCGCCTTGGTGCACTTCGTCGACGGCGTCGGGGGTGCGGCCGTCTACTGAAGTTTGCGACGAGCATTCGATCGGGATGTCAGGAATCTTGTTGAATTGCCCGACTTGATATTGAAAAGAGTTTTCGATAATGAGACTAAAATGCGGGGTTTATGATTGTTAGGCATGCGATATCTAAGGAATTCATTTAGTCAGGCATGCGATGTCTGAGGATGTTGCGGATTCCAACTGTTGTAGTTTTACACTTTCTTTTCTGTGATCGTAAGTGTAATATGTGGTATCGCCGGTTTCGTTGCTATATGTCAACGATAATTGGGATACGCATGTTTACTTACGTTGATGACATGTGATGTTATGTGTTGCTGGATATGTTATATTGGATCGTCGTGTTTGAATAGCCGGGGTTTTTTATGTGAGATGAGTGTTTTTCATTTTCATTCATGTAAAAACTTGTATGTAATATTCTTTTATTTGGGGCACTTCCAGGTTGCGGAAGATGTCACCCTTTGTATATTATTTACTTTTCCGCACTAGGATAGACCCAAGGAGGGGAGCACAAGTAACCGGGTTCTGGAGTCCAGTGTGAGACCAACTCGAGGAGTCGAGTCCGGGTCTCCTAACTCTAGAATTGGTAGGGTTGCTTACCGCTCTCGTAGGGGTCTAGGGGTGTGGGTTTGGCTATTCATCACGACCGTGGAATCCGTGTTTTATACTGGCTCGTATTGAAAACACGGACGTCCTAGTATATCCAATATTTCATATGATTCTTCTGCTGCGATATCTGTGATGTGATCATGTGATGTTCTGTGATAGATACTTTATATAGTATATATGATATATTATATAGGTGTTACTTATGTTTTTCACCCGCGCTAGCCCTGCCCCGCTCTGTCGTTAGTTACCTGACCTAACGGTGCACGAAGGGACATCGAGGCGAATGCGGATGGCATAAGTGTACGTCGTATTTATCTGTGATGTTTAGGTACTTAAATGATGGGACTTCATTAATATGATTAATGAAAGAAAAAGAAACCTAAGATGTTGTAGAATCGAATTTAAAAAATAAAACAGGTAGCTACAGTTCTTGCTTTGCACAGCGGTATATATGATATATCATGCACCTTATTCGATGAGGAAAGGACCGAGATCCCTTCACCGGGAGTGACTCCTTTAGCAATAACTGGCAGATGCTACAACCCTCGGTTTGTCTTTTGATTGCTTTTAAGAGTTTTTGCTTTGCACAGTGATATATATGATATATCCCGCACCTCATTCGACGAGGAAAGGATCGACGATCCCTTCACCGGGAGTGACTCCTTTAACAAAACTAGAAAAGCCTCAAAAAGCACTCCATTTCAAAATCATTCGATCCTACAACGATATCAAGTTCATTACGCAATAGGTTTTCAGAAAAACCTGTCGTAGCCCTCCGTCATTTCAGATAAGTCCTGTTTAGTATTCGTGCTGCGTTTGTTGACCTTGTCAAGGCGCAGTGTGCGGTAGCTAACCAGTATTTATCTGCTTATGCATATGACGCAGATTGGGTTGGGTAGTCGTGCGGCCTTATTGACCTTGTCAAGGGTCGTGCGGGTGGGTTTGATTCAATCAAGAAATGACGGGTTGAACTTGACTTGCGGTCTATGGTTTGTTGACCTTGTCAAGGTCATAGATCGTTCGGGGCAAAATATTATCGGGAATTTCAAGTGTTGAAATTTGCAATGAGATTGCATACCTTCTATAAGATAGTTGGATCCCGATACCCACTGCGAGTAATTGTTACTCCTGGGAGAGTTTTACACATTACAATTAGCCGATCAAGTAGGTGTCTAGAAAGGTGTCAACGAGGTTACGCCTCTGGGAAAACGAGGTTTACATTAATTAGGTTCGTGCGAAAGCACGGGGGACCTCCCTCAAAGTACCGACACTGGCCTGGCTGAAAGATTGGCAAACTTGTAGTGTGTAATTAATCCCGGCTAGTCTTTCCTTTTAGGGTTTGAAGGAAGATTTGATAAAAAGCAGTAGGAGCCATCCTGATTAGATAAAATAAAAACCAATCTGATCTTACAAGAGCGCACGCTGAGTGTTTTCTTCTCTCTCTCTCAAGGTAGCGACTATATCACGCCTTAATCAAGATAATAATACGGATGAATTGATCGAACCCGCTTGTTATACTGAGCTGGGGAACGTTGGTCCAGCTCCAACTTATAATTGTTATAAGACAGAGCAGGAAATTGGGGATTACCAGAATTCCCATGCCGCCCAAATGAAGAGAGTGCATGCTGATGCATCATCTTCGGGTGTGTTCATTATACAGAACTGTTTCTCAGTATTTTTTACGTCCTGGGTATGTGATACCAGATCAAGATCCCGCATATGTAATTTATTACATGGGCTACAGATAGGTAAAGAACTGAGAACGGGTGATAAGTTTCATGAGGCAGAAAACGGGGCAAGTGTTGCAGCCAAGTCTGTTGGTCACTGTCACCCTGTATTACCAATACATTGATTCTGAACGAATGTTATTAGATACCGAACCTGATATACAAAATCATATCTGTCTCTTTATTAGTAAAGAAACGATAAAATTTTGTATTATTGGATAATGTTTTGAACATTTCCTATATCAAAAGTTGATCGGTTCAGGTACGTTATCTAAAAGCATTGACGTTCTAAATCAAACTACGGTTTTTAAGTATACAGAACACACACAAGTGGATGAGTTCAGAAATGAACAAATTTTTCTTGAGGTATTGTAGACTAGGTCATATCAATGCTACCTGACTAGCTGAAGTTACATGTAGATGCATATTTAAATTTGTTTGAATTTATATCTTATGAAACTTGCCAGTCATGTCACAAAGACACAATGACCATAGCTCTGTTTACTGGAAACAGAGAAAGAGTTAGTAAACTCTTGGGATGATACATGTTGATGTATGTAAGGTCCCCTGTCTACAGATTCCAGGACTGGTTCTTTGTACTTCGTTATATTCTCTGATAATCTCTCAAGATTCAGACATATGTTCCTGTTGAAACACAAGTCCGAACCTTTTGAGATATTCATAGAATATGATTTAGAAGTAGAAAACCAAAACACGGGTATAAGTATTATGTCTTTTGATGAGATCAAGGAGGAGAATACTTGAGCACGGAAATCCTGGACTATTCTAAAGGAGAATGAGATTCTCTCTCAGCATTACTCCTCCGTATACACCATAGCACGATGGTATATCGGGGCGGAGCAGACACACCCTATTTGATATGGTGTGCTCTATGATGAGTACTGCTGAGTTACCTTTTTCCTTTTGGGAGTTATGCACTTATGAAGTTGCATACCTATTGAATAGGGTTCCGATCAAATCAGTTGCCTACCACTTCATATTTGATATGGAAAGGGAAGAGCCCATATCTTAAGTTGGTTAAGATTTGGGGTTGTCCGGGCTATGTCTAAAAGCATAATCCGGACAGGCTCGAGGCAAAGTCTGTTATGTACAACTGGAAAGGTTCCAGCTATACAAACTGCAGCTGATAATTTGAAAGAACTAAAGGATTCAATGGTTACCAACGAACCTCAGCCTCTCCGCCGATCTAGTAGGGTTCCTCACCCACCTGAGAGATACTTCGGTTTCTCTATGACAGTGGGAGCGAGGATGGCATCATGAGATGATGACCCAACTAGTTTCGAGCAGGCCATCGAGAGTAGGGACTCTGTAAGAATGGCTGGATGCTTAGCGATCTGAGATGGAATCCTTATACACTAACAAAGTATGGACTTTAGTTGCTATATCTGAAGGGTTAAATCCCCATCAGGAGCAAGTATATCTTGAGAAGATTACTTGGTGTAGATGGAAAAGTTGAGACTTTCAAAGCTAGACTTGTTAAAGGTTTTCGTCATCGACCAGGCGTGGATAATGATGAAACCTTTTCCAGTACCTATGCTTAAGTCCATCCAGATACTACTTGCCACGGCTACATACCATGACTACGATATCTGGCGGTCGGGTGTCATGACTGCTTTTCTAAATGATGTTTTAGAAGAGTGCGTCTATAAGTACACAGCCAGAGGGCCTCGTAGACAGTGGGAGCAGCGGAAACGTGTACAAGATGTTTTATGTGATAAAGCAGGCATCGCGGAGTTGGAACATCTGTTTTGATGTGGTAGTCAAAGATTTTGACTTCATCAAAATGGTAGATGAACCTCGTATATACAAAAGGGTAGTAGGGAGTATGGTGGTGATCCTCGTAGAGTACGTGGATGACATACTCTTGATAAGAAAGGAGTTTCCTATGCTACGCTCGATCAATCTCCGCTTATCATAATGATTCTCCACATAGGATCAAAGAGACACCTCCTAAATCCTGGTTTTGGATCTATAAAATAGATCTAAATGGATGTTAGGATACTCACTAGTTGTAGTGAGATAGTATCAGTTGATCCTGGGGAAAATCACTGGAAGTGTTCCAGGGTGATAAAGACGACTGAATGTCAGTCACAGGCATTGTCTTTACCCTCTATCGAGGGACGGTATGTTGGAAGAGTTCCAAGCTAGATACCGTGACATACTAGACGATAAAGGCATGATATATCGCTACTTAAGATGCTACCAAAGAGGCTGTTTGGGTGTATATTGGTTCATGAGATGAACTACGTTCCTATCATTGTGAGACAATGGAGTTGTGACTTATGTCAAGGAACGCAGGTCCCATCAGTGATCCAGACATACTCTAAGGCAGTATCACCTGATCATGGAGATGGTTGATCTCTAAGGGATCAAGGTTAGGAGAGTAGACTCAGAGGACAACACGGCGGATCCACTCACAAAGGCCTTTTCCCAGAGAGAGACTTTTATGGGATGGTTGAGTATGAGATACTACAACCACTGCTATCAGATGGCCCTAGTGCAAGTGGGAGATTGTTAGTTATATGTATGCCCTAGAGGCCATTGCTATACATAGGGTGTATATTGTAGTGGATGCTGGGACATATATAGGGAGGACTTTCTTGCTCGATATGATAGTATGCTATCTAGTTACACTTTACCTTAACGTGTATACTGATTGTCTCTCTGTTACATGTTGGTAAAGCCCTTAGGATGTGTACTTGACTATCTGGACTATGATACGGATCATACTAGTGGGGACATGGTAGTCCATAAGTACATCCTTCAAGGTCCCTAGTCGTGGGTATATCGAGACGGGGCATCGATATACCAGAGTAAACTAGCGTATACCTTCTCGACCCATACAGATGGGCGATGGATGATCACATATCCATTGATGTTTGACATCAGAGATGATATACGGGTGCTCAGTGAAGACTGGGTACACTGGACAGACTCGCCGAGAACTCCCAGATGGTATTATACCTTACGTCAGATGGCAGTTCTCTGGTGACACTGGTACAGAGTAGTCTGTTGACCCGAGATCGTCATAGAGTCTTGTGTGGTTCCCACTGTGCTTTGATTTCCACCTTACCACGTTCAAGAGGGCGTGCAAAACGGTGGTTTTTGGGTACAGTCCCGAATCACATGGAGGCAATGAGCGATAGGAGGGGATTCGTTTCTCCCGGTATAGGGAGTTGATGTTGCGCTGTGTTCGATTGGCTATAACCGGAAATCCCTGGCCAGGGTTGCTGAGATTTACTGGTAAGTGTTACCAGTAGCTTCTCGAACTGTTATAGGCCTCATATCGACACGACTTATCAAGCTATTGGGGTCTGACGTTTACCACCCCTAGGCGAGATATGCGACATATCAGATGATCAGACCGGACTGTACGGTAAGTGTTACTGGTTGGATTCACAGGAGTATGAGCGGGCTTGCTCGTCGATCTTCTGATCGCTCAATACCCGGGTGGCCGTTACGTTTAGCAGACCGCTTGCGGTTTGTGGGTGTTTGATATGATCATCATCTGCTGCCGGCGTATTGACGAGTCTTTAGAGTCCTACACAGAGGTTTCCTGGCTCAAGCAAAACGAAATAGGAGCGCATATGAGATATGTGCGGGACCGAGAATGATACCAGTATGTGATACTATATTCGATTCTCGCGATTTGTGACATTGATCGGTTATATGCGATATAGCCGGGTTATCGGATCAAGTGTTGATTCGATAAGTTGTTACTGTAGATATTAGTCGGTTATATGCGATATGACCGGATCATTAAATCAAGTGTTGATTTAATGATTTAATGCATAATTATATATTTGATATATTACTTTGCATTAACTAGTATTGGTTCACTTTAAAAGGATTTTCTCACTTGAAGTACACAACTTGTATATGTGATATACTTTTGTGCACTTGTTTGTATCATGTTTGATGATACATGCTCACTTGGGTGTAGTTTTGGTTTAAACCTTGGTTATGTAAATGGTTAAGGTTTTTATTTATTTATTCATTTATTTATTTCATTTTGGCAAGAAATAAAATGGTTGCTAGTTTTGTTTTATATTGAAAGTTCATGAAGGTTTGAAAAGTTGACCATTTTGTTTCTTTCCTTTAACCTAACCATTCCACTTAACCCTAGTTTATTCTCTACACCTAATCATGGTTTGAATATGATAAGTATTGATTTTCTTTTCTTTTTTGGATTAACACTTATCATATTCTTGCTTCTTCTTCTTCTTCTTCTTCACTTCAAGAAAAAGCTTGCTATCAACAATGGCAACTTGTGAAAATGAGTGAGAAATCCAATTCTAAAGTGAACCCACCTCCTATTTCTTCATCCTCTACCTCTTGCCAAGTAGTATAGCGTGTTCTCTTCACAAGTTTCATGACTTGGTGAAGTGGGAGCTTGATCTTGTGATGCCTCGACGTAGATCATCTTCGGCATCGTAGCCGACGACCAAGCCCGCCCATTTCTCCGATGAAGCCGATGCCAGAGTCCGGGATCCGATTTGGACAGCGGAGGGACATCATCGCGGAGCTATGGAGGTGGAGAACCGGATCTACAAATGTTGTATTTCCGTTCTTATAGTTAAGTTGTTAACTAGTTGCTTGGTTCGCCTAAAATTCTAGTTAACGATCCGTATTAGGGTTTCTCAGCACTTGTAAAATTTGAAATTGGCATGGTTGATGTCTTGTGAGACCTCATTAGTGTGCCTAGGAACCCTACAGTACAGACACGTGGCGCGCTTGCGCTCAAGCGCCCAGCGCTCAAGCGCAGAGCGCCCACGTGCCGACACGTGGCACTCTAGCGCCTGAGCGCACAGCACCTAGACGCACAGCGCCCAAGGTGTTGCCCCCACACATCCTTTGGATGCCTTTCCCCCCCTCTTTCTTTTATATATATACATATATACATATATACATATGTATACATATTTGCACACACACGTGCTCCACGACACTGTCCCTGTTAGAAAAAAAATTCTAACGGGGCGCTGCCCCGCACCCCGCAAGGGGGCTGCTAGCCCCTTTGACCCCCAGCCCGCTATCCGGGTAGAGGGACCCCCGTAAAAACTCTGCGTGGTTCCCAATATATCCAAAACCCCCCTTTCAAAACACAACACACGCACACTGCACTTTGAGTTCGCATGACCAGTTTAACCCGTCAATCGGAGGTTCCCTCGCTCCAAAGGCGAGGGGTAATTAACAGCAGCTTAGTCCGCGGCTGCCGGAGATTCGGATCCCCACAATCATTAAACCCCGGCCTACCCCAGACAGGGGGAATCTATAGTACGCCTGACAAGCGCGCGCGTATTCCCATCTCAATGGGGTGACGAAAAACACCCTACAGATTCTGGCACGCCCGGTGGGACCAATCTATCCTCCCATATTTCGGGTTAAGCATTCATGCAAACTCAATCAATGTACATATCTGTATTTATACTAAAATAATGCTCTTTCATGCAGGTTTTCAAGCAATCACTCTCCAACAATGTCCCCAAGGACGATCTCAGCTCTCAGCACGACTCCCGTTTCCTACACGATGAAGATGGACTCCAGGACGGTCCTTCCGGCCAGTCTCGGGCGACAATGGGAGGAGGAGCCGCTACCATTCGGCTCTATCCTGTTCGTGTCAGCTAACGCCATCCCGGCTCTTCAAGCTCCAACAACAGATAGACCGGTCTCGAAAGGCAAGAGACCGAATGTGGTAATCTCGAGGGTGCCCCAACCCAAACGCAAATCGGTGTCCGGACGGCTTTCCATGGCCCCAACTGGGGGCAAAGCCATCGGAACAAAAGAAGTTGCCAGACGTCGTAGGCAAGCCCAGGCGATACTTTCAACGGACACGCGAGCAGATGTCTTCTCAAGCATCCCCATCGCTCGGCCTATGGTGGCTTCCCGAAGAGCAGAAGCCTGCCAAGCGCTTAAGGCAGAGAAGTTGAGGCAGAAGCGGCTAAGATATAGAGCCAACAAAAGTGCTAGGGCTCTGGCCATGTTAAAATTTATGAATTTCCAAAGCCCGGATCGCTCCGCGAAACCAGCTGCTAGTGATGAAAGAATGGCTGAATGTGTTATCCACACTATCTACATGGCCGGACATGAAGAAACGAACCCTCCTCTTCTTCACAGCCATGGTGATGATATGGTTGACGCTACCCAGCATCGGCTCGATCTAAATGATGAAGAGCCCGCTCAGGCCGATAAGCCAGAGGAGCCCATGGTTCCTATGGAATTGAGCTCAGGCAATAAAGATTACCCAGTTGTCATAGCCGGAACTACAGAACAAGCATTATTCCAATGGCTTCAAAGGCAATTTCAGGATAGGGATGAGAAGATGGCCGAGGTCTATTCCAAAGTCGACAAGCTGGCAAACGTCGTGGCAGATCTCGTGACCCAAATCGCCCGATTGCAATTACAGCAGGGTCAAATTTTGGTTCATGAGCCAGGGATTGATACCCGGGGGCAGCCAACTGATATCCCTTTCAACCTAAAAGCGGAGCGCCTTCGCGAAAAACGGCCGCAATCAGCCTCCAGTCCCTCCGATACATACACCGGGGGGGAATCGCCTCTGAAAGAGAAGCTGGAAAAGGTCTATTCCTTCAAGAGGGAAAAGGTCCACAAGATATTCAGGGACACCCTAAGAAACGGTCTACAACTGCCAGAATCAAAGAGACCGCAAGAAGAGAATATGACCGACGACCCAAAATATTGCCCCTATCACAAGGTGATAGGTCATGCCATTGAGGACTGCTTCGTCTTCAAAGATTGGGTCGAAAGGCAATACAAGATGGGAGAGATAGAACTGTCTAAAGGCGTGTTAGCAAACAGTCAAGCTGCGATCGCCGATTTCATGCAAATGGAGACCGAAGCCTTTCGGGAACCTAATCCTCCCAGACATGTGCCTCGAGGACCAGCATTAGTAAAGGCGCCTACTCCAATGGAGAGAAAGAAGAAGGTATACTCCTTCATGAGGGACGAGGTCCGCAAAATATTCATGGACGCCTTGAACAACGGTCTGCAACTGCCTGTTCCAAAGAGGCCACAGGAAATGAACATGACCGGCAATCCCATATACTGCCCATATCATAGAGTGGTGGGTCATACCATCGAAGACTGCTATATTTTCAAAGATTGGGCTGAGGACCAATATAATCTTGGAAAAACCTCACAATTCTTGGATGTATCGGCAAGCCACAGAGCTAGGTCATCAACACAGCTCTGCCAAGATCAAAGTTCAAGGAGCTGGGATAAGCAAAAAGGACCACCACGTCATTAAACTGGGAACACCCGCCGACCACCACGTCGTTAAACTAAGAATGACAGACCACCAAGTCTTTAAACTGGGAATAATTGACCACCACGTCATTAAACTGGGAATAATCGACCTCTAAGTCGTTAAACTGGGACTGTAAAAAAAATATATATATATGTGTAAATACACAAAAAATGTGTAAATAAAAGAAAAATAAAGAAAATCCGAAATGATAGGGCAACTCGCAATAAAAATCAGCGAGTAAAATAAAAATGAAAATAAAGCCGAAATGGTAGGGCAACCGCGAATAAAAGCCGAAATGATAGGGCAATCGCGATCTTCGCGATAAGAAAAGCTGAAATGATAGAGCAATCGCGGTAAAACAAAAAAAACAAAAAAAAAACAAAAAAAGGGCGAATGATGAGTCGCTCCTGGTACCATATTCCAGTGCAGCGATGCAGACGCCAACCAAAATCCGGTTTCCCGAAATTTGTCCGGCCCTACGGTTAGTCCCCAAATTGACCACCGTATACAATCCACGGGCTCAAATAATTCTCAGCATACCCATGCCCCACCAAAATCATCAGCTACGCGGCTGGTCTTCGCTTTTGGAATTATGCTCCATTGAGAAGACCCACTCATGTGTCCTCACGATACATGAGGAGAACAAACCTTTGTGGGATCCTTACGACTCACAAAGGAAAAACACACTTAGGAGTCCTCACGACTCCTAAGGAGAAAATACACCTGCGGGATCCTCACGACTCGCAGGGAGAAAATGCTTTTATGGGACCCTCACGGCCCATAAAATTGAAAAGCCTTAGGCGATAGGGACCTAAACTCGTTTCCTAAGCCATCGCTCCGCCAACAAGAGTAGGCAAATGATGAATTGCTCCTGGCACCTCTGCTTCAATGTTAGCAACGCTGATGCCGACCCCTACCCCAAAATACCAAGCTCGCCATCAATAGACCCCTAAGTCTTTAAACTGGAAACAGATGATCTCTAAGTCGTTAAACTGGAAACAGATGACCTCTACGTAGTTAAACTAGAGACGGACGACCTCTACGTCGTTAAACTGGAAACGGACGACCACCAAGTCGTTAAACTGGAAACAGATGACCACCAAGTCGTTAAACTGGAATCAGACGACCTCTACGTCGTTAAACTGGAAACAGACGACCACCAGGTCGTTAAACTGGAAACAGTCGACCACTACGTCGTTAAACTGGAAACAGATGACCACTAAGTCGTTAAACTGGAAACAGATGACCTCTACGTCTTTAAACTGGAAACAGATGACCACTAAGTCGTTAAACTGGGCACAATAGACCTCTAAGTCGTTAAACTGGAAACAGATGACCTCCAAGTCGTTAAACTGGAAACGGATGACCTCTACGTCGTTAAACTGGAGACAGATGACTTCTACATCTTTAAACTGGAAACAGATGACCACCACGTCGTTAAAATGGAAACAGTCGACCTCTAAGTCATTAAACTAGGAACGAGAGAAATCCACTCATATGTCCTCACGATACATGAGGAGAACAAACCTTTGTGGGATCCTTACGAGTCACAAAGGAAAAACACACTTAGGAGTCCTCACGACTCCTAAGGAGAAAATACACCCGCGGGATCCTCGCGACTCGCAGGGAGAAAATGCTTTTATGGGACCCTCAAGGCCCATAAAATTGAAAAGTCTTAGGTGACAGGGATCTAAACCTGTCTCCTACGCCATCGCTCCCCAATCCCCAAGTGGCGAATGATGAGTCGCTCCTGGTACCATATTCCAGTGCAGCGATGCAGACGCCAACCAAATTCTAAATCCCATACCCCAACGGCGAATGATGAGTCGCTCCTGGCACCACATTCCAGTGCAGCGATGCAGACGCCAACAAAGTCCTGAAATTTTTCTGGCCCTACGGTCTGGATCATACATCCTGCAAAACCGTATACAATCCACGGGCGTAAAACAATCCCGATCTCTCCAAAAAAAAAGAAAAAAAAAGAAAAAAAAGAAGAACGGTATGTCCACAAGCAAAACGGGCACGGATGAAAACCCGAAAGGGCTCCGTGAGTAAAAACAGCAGGACTGCCGGCGAGTTTGTGAAAACCCGAAAGGGCGCAAACTCGTAAAAAAAAATGAAATGAAATGCACTCGCAAAGTCCTCTCGACTTTGTGAGGAGAAAATTCCCGCGTGAGATCCCTACGACTCACAAAGGAGCAACACACTTAGGAGTCCTCACGACTCCTAAGGAGAAAATACACCTGCGGGATCCTCACGACCCGTAGGGAGAAAATGCTTTGTGAGACCCTCATGGCTCACAAAATGGAAAAGCCTTAGTTGATAGGGATCTAAACCTGTCTCCTAAGCCACCAATTCTCAAATTCTCTCGGGGCAAATGATGAGTTGCTCCTGATATTATTCCAGTGCAGCAATGTAGATGCCAAACAAAAAAAAAACAATTCCCACATCCTCTCAAGACAGATGATGATTCGCTCCTGGTACCATATTCTAGTGTAGCGATGCTGATGTCAACCCAAATCAAATCAAACCAACAACCTCTATGGCGGAATCATGCTCCGTCCCAGAATTTACCCCGTGTCGAAATCATGCTTCGCCTCGGGATATCTACCTTCCCTGCCGGAATTATGCTCCGCCTCGGACTCAAATCAACCCGACACTCTGCGCCGAGGAAAAGTCGATCAGCGACACTCCGCGCCGGGGAAAAGTCGATCAGCGACACTCCGTGCCGGGGAAAAGTCAACCAGCGACACTTCGCGCCGGGGAAAAGTCGATCAGCGACACTCCGTGCCGGGGAAAAGTCAACCCGATACTCCGCGCCGGGGAAAAGTCGATCAGCGACACTCCGTGCCGGGGAAAAGTCAACCAGCGACACTCCGCGCCGGGGAAAAGTCGATCAGCGACACTCCGCGTCGGGGAAAAGTCAACCCGACACTCCGCGCCGGGGAAAAGTCGATCAGCGACACTTCGTGCCGGGGAAAAGTCAACCAGCGACACTCCGCTCCGGGGAAAAGTCAATCAGCGACACTCCGTGCCGGGGAAAAGTCAACCAGCGACACTCCGCGCCGGGAAAAAGTCGATCAGCGACACTCTGTGCTGGGGAAAAGTCAACCCGACACTCCGCGCCGGGGAAAAGTCGATCAGCGACACTCCGTGCCGGGGAAAAGTCAACCACCGACACTCCGCACCGGGGAAAAGTCGATCAGCGACACTCCGTGCCGGGGAAAAGTCAACCAGCGACACTCCGCGCCAGGGAAAAGTCGATCAGCGACACTCCGTGACGGGGAAAAGTCAACCCGCGACACTCCGCGCCAGGGAAAAATCGATCAGCGACACTCCGTGCCGGGGAAAAGTCAACCCGACACTCCGCGCCGGGAAAAAGTCGATCAGCGACACCCCGTGCCGGGGAAAAGTCAACCCGACACTCTGCGCCGGGGAAAAGTCGATCAACGACACTCCGTGCCGGGGAAAAGTCAACCAGCGACACTCTGCGCCAGGGAAAATTCCAACACAGACACTCCGCATCAGGGAAACGTCAACCAGCGACACTCTGTATCGGGGAAACGTCCAACACAGACACTCCGCATCAGGGAAACGTCCAACAGCAGACACTCCGTCTCGGGGAAACGTCAACTAGCGACTCTCGGCATCGGGGAAACGTCCAACACAGACACTCCGCATCAGGGAAATGTCCAACAGCAGACACTCCGTACCGGGGAAACGTCCAACAGCAGACACTCCGTCTCGGGGAAACGTCAACTAGCGACACTCTGCATCGGGGAAACGTCCAACACAGACACTCCGCATCAGGGAAACGTCAACAAGCGACACTCCGTCTCGGGGATACGTCAACCAGCAGACACTCCACGCCGGGGACACGTCGACCAGCGACACTCCGTCTCGGGGAAACGTCAAGCAGACACTCCGTCTCGGGGACACGTCAACCAGCCGATACTCTGCCTCGGGGAAACGTCGACCAGCGACACTCCGCGCCGGGGGCACATCAACGAAATCACTCGGGGCTAGGGAAACGTCTACTACGGACACTCTATCTCGGAGACGCGTCAAGCGCCGACCGTCCATGTCGTAAAAAGGGCAGTGCATCCCAAAAAGTGGGAACCAAAGCAAGTCGCCTCCACGCAAAAGAAGATCTATCAATTTCATGCACACGACCCACATATGCTGTGTGCATTTATTGATGGGGGGCAATTTGTTGGGGTAAAAATTTACACCCCGGTTGACCAAGTCAAAATCAAAGTCAACCCCAAGCCAGGTGGGCCCAAGCCCAGGTCAAGCGGGCCCATGCCCAAGTCAAGCCCGCAGCCAGCCTCCCTATGCCAACAACAAAATCATGTAATAAATAATTTTTATGTAATTGTTTATGCATGAATGAAAAACAAAATGGGCATAAAGCCAATATTTTGTAAGCCCATGGCTTATATGCAAAAATGAAATGGCACATGAGCCATGGAATGGCTAAAATGCCATTTTTGTAAAGCCCAAGGGGCTATATGTAAATATGTAAGCCTATATAAGGCAACATGATGAATAAAAAAACATACACTTTTTCATTCCCCAAAAAACTAGGGTTCTTTGTGTCTCCTGCTCCTTCTCCAATGTTCTAAACCTTCTCAATTCTTTTGAATTAAATCAAGAGTTTTACTCTTTCTTTTCCAAAACTAAGTAGTTTTCCACCACAAAACCCACAAAGGGGAACTCAGATCTCCCATCAGATCTCAAAAAGGAGTGATTTTTAAAATCTCCTACTTCTTGATCTTCAAGATCCGGCCAAACAACAGAAGGAAGAAGAAGAACCTCCTTCATCAGCTTCAAAACATCCCAGGAGTTTAACTCCATACATATATACATAACAAATATTTCCTTTCTGAAGCATAGCTTCTGTTTCTTAGGCTAAAAGCCACTTTTTCTCGCCGGCGCTCAAGCGCAGAGCGCCCGCGTGCCGACACGGGGCGCGCTTGCGCTCAAGCGCAAGCGCCCGAGCGCAAGTCGCCCACGTGCCGACACGTGGCGCTCTTGTGCTCAAGCGCAAGCGTCCGAGCGCAAGTCGCCCCGGTGCCGACACGTGGCGCGCTTGCGTTCAAGCGCAAGCGCCCGAGCGCAAGTCGCCCCGGTGCCGACACGTGACGCGCTTGCGCCCAAGCGCAAGCGCTCGAGCGCAAGTCTCCCCCGTGCCCAAGTGCTTGCGCTCAAGCGCAGGCGCTCGAGCGCAAGTCTCCCCCGTACCGACACGTGGCGTGCTTGCGCTCCAGCGCAGGCGCTCAAGCGCAAAGCACCTACGTACAGACATGTGGCGCGCTTGCGCTCAAGCGCAGAGTGCCCACGTGCCGACACGTGGCACTCTAGCGCCTGAGCGCACAGCGCCCAAGGTGCTGCCCCCCCACATCCTTTGGATGCCTTTTCCCCCCTCTTTCTTTTATATATACATATATACATATATACATATGTATACATATTTGCACACACACGTGCTCCACGACACTGTCCCTGTTAGAAAAAAATTTCTAACGGGGCGCTGCCCCGCACCCCGCAAGGGGGCTGCTAGCCCTCTTGACCCCCAGCCCGCTATCCGGGTAGCGGGACCCCCGTAAAAACTCTGCGTGGCTCCCAATATATCCAAAACCCCCCTTTCAAAACACAACACACGCACACTGTACATTGAGTTCGCATGACCAGTTTAACCCGTCAATCGGAGGTTCCCTCGCTCCAAAGGCGAGGGGTAATTAACGGCAGCTTAGTCCGCGGCTGCCGGAGATTCGGATCCCCATAATCATTAAACCCCGGCCTACCCCAGGCAGGGGGAATCTGTAGTACGCCTGACAAGCGCGCGCGTATTCCCATCTCAATGGGGTGACGAAAAACACCCTACAGTAGACTTACATAGTATCAGAACCATGCCATTAACAGTTTACTAGCTTATTTAGACAATGTTAAAGTATCGAAACCGAAACAAAACCCAAACACTGCCACTGAATTTGCAGTTTCTGTTGTTTTTGAAATGTTCTCGAAAAATTGTTTACACATGTGCAGAAGACTACTCGGGAGACCACATGACCACACCCCAAAGACGACCCCCACCCCTCGGATTTTGGCCGAGACCAAGCCCCCAAAATCCGAGGTCAACGGCCAGTTGGAGGCTTTTGGGGTTGATGTTTTGGGTGTGGTCTGCTCTCTGGGATGTTGATTCAGTGGTGTTGTTTATGTAGCCTAGTTTGGATAAAGTTTTATCAGGTTTTGGGCTATTCGGGGGTTATTTCGAATTTGATATTTTCTAACATTGTTTAAAGTTTACAGTGCATTACATTATATCTGTGACCGTGAATGTCATTCGATCAGTAAATCTTGTCTAATCGCTATAGCTCTTTTAGACGGGTTTGCGAACGTGACATTCACGTTGATGTTCTGTGTTGTGCTGTGATATTGCGGATTTGTCGTGGTGGATAGCTTGTGTGCAATGGTAGTACAGTTGGTATTATTTGTACATTTGATATTACGGGGCGAGCGTCCGACATGTGGACTGTCTTCACTGTCTGTTTGTATATTATTCTTTTGGGGCACGACCGGGTTGAGGTTGATGTAACCGTTGTATGTATTTTATCTTCTGTACTAGGATTACCCCGCGGTGGAGTGCACGGATAGCCGGGTTCTAGAGGGCAACGAGCCCGCATCTCATGGCTTTGATACGGAGGGGGCTTCACTCTAGAATTGGCGGGCTATTATTCTCCGCACTCGTGTCTTGACTTCTTTTAACAGGACAGTTTCAGCCCATCTGGAGAAATAGTCAGTTGCAGCCAATATGAACCGGTGGCCTTTGGATGACGGAGGATCAATTGGGCCAACAATGTCGGTGCCCCAGATTTCGAAGGGCCACGACGCCACCGTAGGATGCAACGGATTGGGATGCTTGTGAATGAAATCACCATGGATTTGGCAGATATGACATTTCTTTGCATGCTCTCCGCAATCTCGTATCATGGTGGGCCAGTAATATCCAAGCCGTTTAATTTGAAGTCGCATCTTGGGGCCAGATTGGTGAGCACCGCAAACGCCCGAGTGAACTTCTTTCATAACCTTTTGAGCTTCGGCCAATGACAGACACCTGAGCCAGAGTTGGTCATATGACCTACGGTACAGCGTGTCATTTACAAAGGGGGTATAGGTTGACCCAAGGAGGGGTGCTCAAGTTACCGGATTTCGCGAAGTGCTGGGTGGCCCATTCATTTTGCTGAAGGGGGCTGGCTCTCTTCTGGTTTTGGCGGGTAACTTGCCGCGCCCGTAGAGGTCTAGGTTTTCATTGCACAGGCTATCCGCACGACTAGGGGAACGTCGGGTTTCAGTTGTGGCTCAATGAAACCCGGGGCTCCCAGATTATCTGTATTATTCTGTGATACTTATTACATTTCTGTGATATTGCATTTATCATGCCTGGAGCGATTATTATATATTGATATATATACTAGTAGATGTTGTATATGTTTTATATCCGCGCTAGTCCAGTCCCCGCTCTGTCGTTAGTTAAGTAACCTAACGGGTGATGACGGAACCCAGTGGAGAATGCGGATGGCATTTACATACATCATATTTTCGTTCTTTTTGGTGTGATCAATTGATGGTACTGCATTGATTCGGATCAATGCAAAGAAAACAAACCTGTTGGATGTTGTTGGAACAATTTTTAAAAAGCTGTTATTATAAGGACGTTTTCATTTGTTTTGCACAACGGTATTCGGTTATGAATATCCAACACTTCATTCGACGAGGCAAGCGTCGGGATCCCTTCATCGGGAGTGACCCTTTGGGCAGAAGTTTGCGTCAGGGTAATAACTTCACTGTAGTCGATTACTTTTTGCTTTGCATCGCGGTATTCAGTTGGAATATCCTGCACTTCATTCTACGGGGAAAGAGCCGAGATCCCTTCACCGAGAGTGATCTCTTTAGCAAAGGTTTTCGCCACTATATATTTGCAAAAAACTATCCGGTTCCTTCAACGATATCAAGTTCATTACGTTAAAGGTTTTTCGCCAAAAACCATTCGTAGACCTCCGTCATTTCAGACGGGTAGCACTTAGTATTCATGCTATGTTTGTTGACCTTCGTCAAGGCATAGTGTATGATAGCTGGTTGTTACCTTTCTGTTGCATAGATAGATGCGTTGGTTTGGGACAGTAGTATAGCCTTGTTGACCTTCGTCAAGGGCTTGTGCGGGTGGGTTCAAATTAACCTGGACAATTACGGGTAGAACTTAACATGTGACTTATGATTTGTTGACCTTCGTCAAGGTCATAAGAGCATGGGGTAAAAATCATATTGGGGGTTTCAAACATATAGGAAACTTGCCAGATATGTGCATACCTTCTGGAGTGTGATAACGTGAGTGGATTCCATCACGTTATCATGCGATGATAGTTGGATCCCTATTCCCACTGATGAGTTGGTTTACTCCTCGGGTGATCCCGACTAATTCTTCTTTCAGGTTTGGAGGAGAATTTGAGGATACAGTAGGAGGTTTCCTGATTAAATAAAGTGATAACCATTCTGATCTAGATTAGAGTGCACGCAAAGTGTTTCTTTTCTCTCTCTCTTTGGCAGCGACCTTGGCCCGACCCTACACTATAACTCAGTGACCAAGTTAACCGAACTTTCTTAAAACACTGGTTTTTGGATTGTCTGAGTTGCATACATCATTGCCACTCCTTCTTTTACCCTTCGCATTTCTCCAGAACACCCCGTATTACTACGAATATCCACTTCTATTGGATAAATCCATCGTATAGTTATATACGAACTCGAAGGAACTTGTTCCAGATTCGAGAATGGATTCTGGTTCTGGAGAGATTGAATAGGATTATTCAGTTTTTTTTCCTTTTATCTTCTCTCAGGTTGTGAGGGCTCCTAGGATTAGGAGAGAGTACACACATTGCGTTTATTGGATAGTCTTCTTCCAAACCATAGGCAGGTGCCGAAAGGTAGGGAATGAAGAAAACCGATTAGCCTAAGTGTGGTGTACAGAAGGTATTAAGTAAAGACAAATAAAGGGATTAGTAAGAGAGCAAAGTAAATTGCGACTGCTATCATTCACGACCAAACCATGTATTTCATCGCCACTCCTATTTCACCTTTGTATTTCTCCAGAACACTCCGTATCACTACGAAGATCCACAGTTATTGGATATTCCATCGTATGGTTATATACGAACTCGAAGGAACTTGTTCCAGTTAGGGGATGGATTCTGGTTTAGGAGAAATAGGAATAAGGTTTATTCAGTTGTCTTTTATCTTTACCTTCTCTCGCGTTGCGAGTGCTCCTAAGATTAGGAGAGTACACCCATTATACTTATTGAATAGTCTTCTTCCAAACCATAGGCTGGTGCCGAACGGTAGGGAAGGAAGAAAACCATTTGGCCTAAAGGTGGTGTACAGAAGATAATGACTAAAGACATATAAAGGGATTTGGAGAGATGGCAAAGAAATATACGGTTACAGTTGTAAATCTTGTTGGGGATAGTGCTCTCATAGTCTATTATTGGATCGCAGGTACGTGATTGCAATGATTGCAGAGGACCTATACCGGTAGGACAGTCTTACTCAAGATGATAGTATGCTATCTGGTTTGCCTTTATCAGTCGTGTACATGTTCAGGTGACTGATTACATGTTACACTTTGATAGAGCCCTTAGGATCTTGCTTTACTGCCAACAGTATGATAGCGATCATATACGTGAGAGTTGGGTGGTTTATATGCATATCCTTAATTGTGGTCCCTAGTCGTGGGAGTTTCGAGACAGGGCATCGATACTCCGGAGTAGACTAGTGTATACAGTCGAGACCCCGACGAGGGGCGGTGGCCGGTCTCACAAGCCACTGGTGTCAGTTGGATCACCTAAGATATATACAGGTGCTCATTGGGTTATGAGTACACCGGACAGGACTCGCCGGGAACCTGCTAGTTGGTATTATACATATCGTCAGATAGCAGTTCCCTGGTGACATGTGTACAGGTTAGTTCATCGACCTGAGGTCGTCATTTGTCTCGTGTGAGTTCCCACTGTGCTTTGATTTCTACCCTACCACGGCTCAAAGGAGTCGTGCAAACAGGTAGTTTTTGGGTACAGTCTCGAGCCACATGGAGGCACGTGAGCGGATCGGCAGGGGATTCGTCTCTCCCGGTATTGGGGGCGAGATCGTGCTGTGTCTAGGAGAGCCATTACACATAGCCCACGGCCGTGGCAGGAGATTTACTGGTAGGTACTCCAGTAGTATCTCAGGGTGTTATTAGGCTACACTCCGACACGACTTATACTACTATTGGGGGTCTGACGTTACTAGCCCCCTAGATAGATATGCGATACTCATAGACGAACGGACCGGACTGTATATACATTGTCACTGTTAGGCTCATTAGGGTTTCTGGATGAGTTCGCTCATCAGCCTCCCTTGAGGTCAGTCCATGGGCAGCCGTTACGCATAGCTAGTGCCGCTGACGGTTTGTGGTTAAACCCACTGCCAGGGTACTGACGAGTCATTAGAGTTCCCCACAGACAGTTTCCCAAGTTCGGGCGAAACGTTGTAGAGGCCGTATGGTTTTATGGCAGGGTTCGGAAAATGCACGTGCGTTTACGCACGTGTTATTTTTCGGGCAGATGATACTGGTCGGCTTTGGTTTAAGCCGGATCCGAGTATTATATTGAGTAGATATAATATCTTTGTCTCAGTTGCATTTGTATTCGGTCATAATACAAATGCGGGTATATTCATACAGTTACGGGGTTATCCTGAAAGTCGTTTCAGGATCACTTTTGGAAGTTGCCAGTTTCCAGTTTTCTATCAGCCGTCTTTTAACATTCGGTTAAAGACGGATTTATTTTTTCTTGGATAAGGTTGGGTCGTGCTTCTAGAAGTTTCTAGATATGGTGACTAGGTTGATGAGGTGGCTAATGACTCATCTTGACATTAATTGTTGCATTAATGACTTGATGAGGTGTATTAGTGACTCATGCTTTCATTAATGTGTTTTGTTTTGCTTAAGGATATTTGTTGTTGATATTTATCCTTATGCTCACCCCTTTTGCTCCTACACTCACCCTCCTCCTTCCTATATATATGGCCGGCCCCCTTCCCCCTCCTCTCTCGAATTCTCACTTGATGTTTCATTGTGAAAAAGATATGATAGTTTTCGGTGTATGGAATTTCACAGCTCATTTCATTCCATCACCTGATTCCCACGGCAACTTCATTAACCGATCGTCCACGATTTTGGACGAAGTGAGACAAAGTCATCTACTCATTCTCTACATCATTCTTGGTCGTCTCTTTTAGCAAACTTGACGACCGAGTTGCCTCAAGTCAGAGGCGGGAGCCCGTTTAAAGAATCGTTGACGTGGTGCCACCTGGACGAGCAGATCGGAGATCGACGAGATCAGAGCAGCCGCAAAGGAGCGTGGGATGATGGTTGAAGAATGAAGGACTCGGATCGTTCGGTATAACCTTTCTACACTCTTTACAGTTTGTTAGTTTAGCAATAATGGCAGATCCGGGTTAAAGTATACGATAGCGCCAGTTAAAAAGTTTTTGTTCCGCATTTGGCGTCTGTAGACGGCCGGGACGCTACCGTAGACTTACAGTGGTATCAAAGCCTCACCATTTTGCTTTACTAACTTGTGCTAACACGTTTAAAACATCGATCGAACCGGAAATCAAAAACCGCATTTTTACAATTTCACAGTTTCTGTCGATTTTAAATGATGTCCTAAAATTATTCCACATATCACAGAAAGTTGTGCAGGGTTTCAGAAGTACACCGACCAAATTTGAGCACGTGATCCCACCAAACCGCCGCGGAGTCGCGGCCAAACCCATGGTTTGGCCGCGCATCCGCGGCCATTCTATGGGATCAGTGCACCAAATTTGGTCTGTGTCTTCTCTGTTGGAATTTGGGGTTTTTGGTATATATCTTTTGGGCCCAGATTTTGTTACTGTTCACCAGTTGTTCGTGGGGCCCACTTTGTGATATTTAGTCGATCGAAATTTAAACATGTTAGTTTACAGTGCTTACATTATATCTCCGACCGGGAATATCATTTGATCGGTAAACCGCGTCTGATTGCTATAGTTCTTTTAGACGGGTTTGCGAACATGACAATCGCGTTGATGTTCTGTGTTGTGCTGTGATGTTGCGGATTTGTCGTGGTGGATAGCAGTGTGCAATGGTAGTGCAGTTTGAGTTTATTTGTACATTAGATATTGCGGGGCGAGCGTCCAACATGTGGACTGCCGTCACTGCCTGTTGTATAATATTCTTTTGGGGCACGACCAGGTTGCGGTCGATGTACCTGTTGTACTATTTTTCATTACTGTACTAGGTTTTGCCCCGCGACGGAGTGCACGGATAGCCGGGTTCTGGGGGGCAACGGGTCCGCATCTCATGGCTTTGAGAGGCAGAGGGGCCTCACTCTAGAATTGGCAGACTATTCGCCGCACTCGTAGGGGGTACAGGTTGACCCAAGGAGGGGTGCCCAAGTTTACCGGATTCCGTGAAGTGCTGGGTGGTCCATTCACTTTGTTGTAGGGGCTGTCTTGCTTCAGGTTTTGGCGGGTAACTTGCCGCACCCGTAGGGGTCTAGGTTTCATTGCACAGGCTATCCACACGACAGGGGAACGTCGGGTTTCAGCAGCAGCTCTGTGAAACTCGGGGATCCCAGATTATCTGTATTGTTCTGTGATGCTTATTACTTTTCTGTAATGTTGCATATTATCACGCCTGGAGCGATTATTGTATATTGGTTTATATACTATTAGATGTTGTATATGTTTTATACCCGCGCTAGTCCAGTCTCCGCTCTGTCGTTAGTTAAGTAACCTAACGGGTGATGACGGGACCCAGTGATGAATGCGGATGGCATATACGTACATTTTATTTTCGTTCTTTTCTGGTGTGATTAATTGATGGGACTGCGTTGATTCTGATCAATGCAAAGTAAAGCAAACCTGTTTACAGTTGTTGGAACAAATTTAAATTGTGTTATTGCAAAGACGTTTCCGTTTGTTTTGCATAGCGGTATTCAGTGGAATATCATGCACCTCATTCGACGGGGCAAGGGCCGATATCCCTTCACCGGGACTGACCCCTTGGGCAGAAGTTTGCGTCAGGGTAATAACTTCACTATAGTCGATTACAAGTTGCTTTGCATAGCGGTATTCAGTGGAATATCCTGCACCTCATTCCACGAGGAAAGAGCCGAGATCCCTTCACCGGGAATGACCTCTTTAGCAAAAGGTTTTCGCCACTATATTTTAAAAAGCTATCAGGTTCCTTCAGCGATATCAAGTTCACTACGTTAAAGGTTTTTCGCCAAAAACCAGCCGTAGCCCTCCATCACTTCTTTTGGGTATTCAGTAGTATTCAAGCTATGCATTTTAGCCAAAGTTAAGGCATAGTGTTTGGTAGCTGCTGGGTATTCATTTGTTGCATAGATAGATGAGTTAGTTTGGGACAGCCGTTCTGCCGATTGGCCAAAGTCAGGGGCATGTGCGGGTGGGTTCAAATTGACAAGATAGTGACGGGTAGAACTTGGCATGTGACTTATGACATTTTGACCAAAGCCAAGGTTATAAGAGCATGGGGCAAAAATCTTATCGGGAGTTTCTAAAGAAACTGAAACTTGCCAAGTATGAGCATACCTTCTGGAGTATGTGTAACGTGGATGCATTCCATCACGTTATCATACGATGAGAGTTGGATCCCGATTCCCACTAGTGAGTTGGTTTACTCTTCGGGTGATCCCGATTGATTCTTCTTTCAGGTTTGGAGGAGAATTTGACAGGACAGTGGGAGGTTTCCGGATTAGATAAAGTGATAACCATTCTGATCTAGGTTAGAGTGCACGCAGAGTGTTTCTTTTCTCTCTCTCTTTGGCAGCGACCTTTGACCGACCCTAGACTATGACTCAGTGACCAGGTTGACCGAACCTTCTTAAAATACTGGCTTTTGGATTGTCTATGTTGCATAAGTCATTGCCACTCCTTCTTCTACCCTTTGCATTTCTCAGAACACCCGTTTTACTACGGACATCCACTTCCATTGGATAGATCCATCGTATGGTTATATACGAACTCGAAGGGACTTCTTCGAGGATGGATCAAGGTTCAGGAGAAATAGAATTGGTTTATTCAGTTGTCTTTTATTATCACCTTCTCTCAGGTTGCGAGGGCTTCTTGGTTTAGGAGAGTACACCTATTACGCTTATTGGATAGTCTTATTCCAAACCATAGGCAGGTGCCGAAAGGTAGGGAATGAAGAAAACCAATTAGCCTAAGTAGGGTGTGCAGAAGGTAATATGTAAAGACAATATAAAGGGATTAGAAAGAGGGCAAAGTAAATTGCGACTGTTATCATTCCGACCAAAACCGCGTACTTCGTCGCCACTCCTATTTCACCTTTAAATAGAATAAGGTATTATTCAGTTGTCTTTTATCATCACCTTCTCTCAGCTGTGAGTACTCCTTGGTTTAGGAGGGTACACCTATTATGCTTACTGGATAGTCTTCTTCCAAACCATAGGCTGGTGCCGAACAGTAGGGAAGGAAGAAAACCATTTAGCCTAACGATGGTGTACAGAAGGTAACGACTAAAGACAAATAAAGGGATTTGGAAAGATGGCAATAAAATATACGGTTAAATTCATGAATTGGATTATGGAAGAGGCATTACTATGAATACCAGGATACCCCTACGAAACATTTTCATGTTTCAGTGCATTGTTAATAGAAAACTGTTTTCCCGATTAGATACTTACTCCAAGGGTATGTATTTACCAGGTTTCATTCTCATATCTGTATGGTTTTACAGATGATGAGTGGGAGTAAGTTATTGGGAATTAGGTGATTATCCTCATTATATCGGAATTCATTGTAATTGGTGATATTTGAGGAAATCGCCAGGGTACAGTTTTCAACCTACAACGCACAGGTTTTGAGTTGCTTAAACTCAGCGGACTTATACAGAGTATTGTATATTGTCCAGTGTCCATCAGGACAAAGGGGTAGATCCTCGTACTATGTTCTGTTTACTTATAACTTCTCTAGTATTTAGACAAGTGTTTCGTAGAAATACAAGGTCTAAGTTTTGAGAAGTTGTGGGTATAAGAATAAAGTAGAGAACCAGGTATCACAAGTATCGGGATTCTTCAAAGAGATCGAAGATGTAGATTCTTGTGATTGGTATTCAGATGATAGTAATGGTTTTGAGAAACATATTTCTCTTTCAGGTTACTCATAATTGGATGGATTCCTAAGTTGAGTAATGCTGATTAGCCTCTTTCCATTAAGGTGATATGCACTGGAGACAGCTGCATGATTTGAATCTGGTTCCAATTAAATTAAGTGCCAAAGTTTCTGTATTGGATATAGAATGGATCATACCTTATAAGATGTTAAGGTACGGGAAGTTGTCCAGCTTATGCTTAAAACCAGACTCTGGATAACTCAGGGCACGTTTCTGTAATGGCTGTTCGTGGGTTGACCCTGGCTATGACGAGGGTTGATATTCTACCATTTGGAAGATCAATCGTGATATTGTTCTTGACTCGCCACAGTTTTAGTAAAAATGGACTTTTTCAGAAAACAGTAGTGGGAGTATGGTAGAACTGGAAGTGATTCTAGAACCGCAAACGATTACGGAAAATTTAATAGGACCTATATATTCAATCAGGTTTGACATTTCATTAGCCACTCCGCAGATACGGTGGGTAACCTCAGACACCCGAGAGGTACTTCGGTAGCCTCAAGGACGGTGACAGGGAGGTTCTTATCTACCCAGACTTGACACTACCGTTGTTCCAGGCTATGAGACCCGGTAGGAGGGTTGTTATGGTCAGTCGGAGTAGCGGAAGCATAGTGGACAAGTAGCTTATGTCTATTTATAGACTAGAGCAGTTATAGCGGAGATAGATCATCTAATTTTGATGTGACAGTCATGGGTTTGACTTCATCAGAATAGGGGATGAATCTGTTAAGAAGGTAGTAGGGTGTGATGTCATGGTATCTGGATGACATACACAGAGTAGGAAGTAAAATTCTTATACTACGATCGGTTGTACTGTGGTCATCACACAGTTGTTTCTCCAGACAGGATATGGATATAATATTTGACATTCTGGTTTCTGGATCTATGGTTTTAGATCTAGATTTGGGTAGTTTCTCAATGTGGGTACTTTGACAGATATTCTAATGGTTTTTAGAATAGTTGACTCCTGGCATGGTGGTGTACCTGCAGGTAATGGAGTCACCCTCTCCAAAGGTGTCTTACAGACTAAAGAGGAGAGGGATGTGCATGATTGGCAGATCACTTGCTTAGGCAATTGAGTCAATCATGAAATGTCAAGTACCACACCAAATGTTGTTTTCGCACTAGATGCAATAAGTTTGTATTAATCCAATCCTGGAGAAACATAAGGAAGCAGTTTTAGAACATAAGTGCATGTTCTACGGATTTGATGACGGCAGCCTCTTTCGGGAGACGGTTATCATTCCAGGCTTCAAAGGTGACATGGTTGACAGAGAGATTGTCAGAGTTATAGTTTTCTCTCTGATGAGAAACAGTATTATGGACAGGTGGTCCAAGAGGATACTGTGGGTGGCTTGGTGCAGGACACTGATTAGGTTCAGTGATCGATACAGTCTAAGAAGTTTGGATTTGGAGTTCATTTATGAACCAGGTCCCATCAGATATCCAGACATATTCTAAGACATGTATTACTCAATTCGGGAGATGGCTTTCTCCGCGAACTTGAGATTAAGAGAGATATAGAAAGAAACATCTAGGCGGATCCACTCACTGAGGCTATTTCTTGAACACAATAGTTTTACAAACGGGCTTTGTGAAACTGATTAGTAGAGGAGTTGGATATTCGGTTTCACACGGGCTGTGAGTAGTCGACATCGCAATAATTAGCCTTGAGTGCAAGTGGGAGATTGTTGGGGATAGTGCTCTCATAGTCTATTATTGGATCGCAGGTACGTGATTGCAATGATTGCAGATGACCTATACCGGTAGGACAGTCTTACTCAAGATGATAGTATGCTATCTGGTTTGCCTTTATCAGTCGTGTACATGTTCAGGTGACTGATTACATGTTACACTTTGATAGAGCCCTTAGGATCTTGCTTTACTGCCAACAGTATGATGGCGATCATATACGTGAGAGTTGGGTGGTTTATATGCATATCCTTAATTGTGGTCCCTAGTCGTGGGAGTTTCGAGACAGGGAATCGATACTCCGGAGTAGACTAGTGTATACAGTCGAGACCCCGATGAGGGGCGGTGGCCGGTCTCACAAGCCACTGGTGTCAGTTGGATCACCTAAAATATATACAGGTGCTCATTGGGTTATGAGTACACCGGACAGGACTCGCCGGGAACCTGCTAGTTGGTATTATACATATCGTCAGATAGCAGTTCCCTGGTGACATGTGTACAGGTTAGTTCATCGACCTGAGGTCGTCATTTGTCTCGTGTGAGTTCCCACTGTGCTTTGATTTCTACCCTACCACGGCTCAAAGGAGTCGTGCAAACAGGTAGTTTTTGGGTACAGTCCCGAGCCACATGGAGGCACGTGAGCGGATCGGTAGGGGATTCGTCTCTCCCGGTATTGGGGGAGAGATCGTGCTGTATCTAGGAGAGCCATTACACATAGCCCACGGCCGTGGCAGGAGATTTACTGGTAGGTACTCCAGTAGTATCTCAGGGTTTATTAGGCTACACTCCGACACGACTTATACTACTATTGGGGGTCTGACGTTACTAGCCCCCTAGGTAGATATGCGATACTCATAGACGAACGGACCGGACTGTATATACATTGTCACTGTTAGGCTCAGTAGGGTTTCTGGATGAGTTCGCTCATCAGCCTCCCTTGAGGTCAGTCCATGGGCAGCCGTTACGCATAGCTAGTGCCGCTAACGGTTTGTGGTTAAACCCACTGCCAGGGTACTGACGAGTCATTAGAGTTCCCCACAGACGGTTTCCCAAGTTCGGGCAAAACGTTGTAGAGGCCGTATGGTTTTATGGCAGGGTTCGGAAAATGCACGTGCGTTTACGCACGTGTTATTTTTCGGGCAGATGATACTGGTCGGCTTTGGTTTAAGCCGGATCCGAGTATTATATTGAGTAGATATAATATCTTTGTCTCAGTTGCATTTGTATTCGGTCGTAATACAAATACGGGTATAATCATACAGTTACGGGGTTATCCTGAAAGTCGTTTCAGGATCACTTTTGGAAGTTGCCAGTTTCCAGTTTTCTATCAGCCGTCTTTTAACATTCGGTTAAAGACGGATTTATCTTTTCTTGGATAAGGTTGGGTCGTGCTTCTAGAAGTTTCTAGATATGGTGACTAGGTTGATGAGGTGGCTAATGACTCATCTTGACATTAATTGTTGCATTAATGACTTGATGAGGTGTATTAGTGACTCATACTTTCATTAATGTGTTTTGTTTTGCTTAAGGATATTTGTTGTTGATATTTATCCTTATGCTCACCCCCTTTGCTCCTACACTCACCCTCCTCCTTCCTATATATATGGCCGGCCCCCTTCCCCCTCCTCTCTCGAATTCTCACTTGATGTTTCATTGTGAAAAAGATATGATAGTTTTCGGTGTATGGAATTTCACAGCTCATTTCATTCCATCACCCGATTCCCACGGCAACTTCATTAACCGATCGTCCACGGTTTTGGACGAAGTGAGACAAAGTCATCTACTCATTCTCTACATCATTCTTGGTCGTCTCTTTTAGCAAACTTGACGATCGAGTTGCCTCAAGTCAGAGGCGGGAGCCCGTTTAAAGAATCGTTGACGTGGTGCCACCTGGACGAGCAGATCGGAGATCGACGAGATCAGAGCAGCCGCAAAGGAGCGTGGGATGATGGTTGAAGAATGAAGGACTCGGATCGTTCGGTATAACCTTTCTACACTCTTTACAGTTTGTTAGTTTAGCAATAATGGCAGATCCGGGTTAAAGTATACGATAGCGCCAGTTAAAAAGTTTTTGTTCCGCATTTGGCGTCTGTAGACGGCCGGGGCGCTACCGTAGACTTACAAATCTGATAATGGAAGAGGCATTACTAGGAATACCTGGATACCCCTTCGAAATATTTACATGTTTCAGTTTCACTGTGTATTGTTAAAAGAAAACTGATTTCCCAATTAGCCCTTACTCAAGGGTATGCATTTACCAGGTTTGATTCTCACATCTGTATGGTTTTACAGATGATGAGTGGGAGTAAGTTATTGGTAATTAGGTGATCATTCTCATTATATCGGGATTCGTTGTAATTGGTGATATTTGAGGAAATCGCCTGGGATTTTGCTGGGCGGCAAATATTTGGTTTTGAATATCCATTGTTATGCACCAATTTCAAACTGATATATCTGTACGTTTATTTTTATAAAGTGAGATATAACTTTTTGAAATTATGTCCATGACATTTACCTATATCAGTTGATGGTTAGGTAAGGAGCATTCAACAGCGGTGCAATTCTTCATAACTATAGTACAGTTTTCAACCTACGACGCACAGGGTTTGAGTTATTCAACTCAGGGGACTTATACGAAATATTGTATGTTGTCCAGTGTCTATTAGGACAGAGAGGTTGGTCCTTATACTATATTCTGTTTACTTGTGACTTCTATAGTTTTAGACATGTGTTTCGTAGAAATACAAAGTCTAAGTTTTGAGAAGTTATACGTACAAGAATAAAGTAGAGAACCAGGTGTCGCAAGTATCGGGATTCTTCAAGGTGATCGAAGATATAGATATTTGTGTATGGTATTCAGTTGATAGTAATGGTTTTGAGAAACTTGTTTCTTTTTCAGGTTACTCATATCCGGATGCACTCCTAAGTTGAGTAATGCTGATCGAGCTCTCTTCATTTAGTTGACATGTATTGGAGACAGCCGCATGATTTGAATCTGATTCCAATTAAATCAGTGCCTCTGTTTCTATATTGGATATAGAATAGTTCATATCTTAACAATATTAAGGTACGGGGAGTTGTCCGGCTTATGCTTAAAACCAGACTTTGGATAACTCAAGGCACGTTTCTGTAATGGCGGTTTGTGGGTTAACCCGGGCTATGACGAGGGTTGATTTTCTACCATCTGGAAGATCAATAGTGATATTGTTCTTGACTTACCACAGTTTTAGTAAAATGGACTTTTTCATAAAACAGTAGTGGGAGTATGGTAAAACTGGAAGTGATTCCAGTACCACAAACGATTACTGAAAATTTAATAAGAACCTGAAAATTCAATCAGGTTTGACATTCCATTAGCCACTCCGCAGATATGGTGGGTAACCTCAAGCACCCGAGAGGTACTCCGGTAGCCTCAAGGACAGTGACAGGGAGGTTTTTGTTTACCCAGACTTACAATTACTGCTGTTCTAGACTATGAAACCTGGCAGGAGGATGAGTATAGCGTCGTTCTAAACTAGCTTTAGAAGTGCACATGTATATGACTCTTCCAGAGGGTTGTTGTAGTCAGTAGGAGCAGCGGAAGCATAATGGACAAGTAGCTTGTGTCTGTTTATAGACTAAAGCAAATATAGCGGAGAAAGATCATCTATTTTTGATGTGACAGTCATAGGTTTTGGCTTCATCAGAATAAGGGATGGATCTGTTAAGAAAGTAGTAGGGTGTGATGTCCTAGTATTTGGATGACATACACATAGTAGGAAGTGAAATTCCTATACTACGATCGGTTATACTGTGGTTGTCACACAGTGTTTTCTCCACATAGGATTTGGATATTATATCGGGCATTCTGATTACTAGATCAATGGTTTTAGATCTAGATTTGGGAAGTGTCCCAATCTGGGTGCTTAGACAGTATTCTAAAAGTATTTTAGAATGGACGACTCCTGGCACGGTAGTATACCTGCAGGTGATGGAGTTACCCTCTCTAAAGGTATCTTACAGACTAAAGGGGAGAGAGATGTGCATGATTGGCATATCACTTGTTTAGATAATTGAGTCAATCATGAGATGTCAAGTACCACACCAGAAGTTGTTTTTGCACTAGATGCAATAAGTTGATATTAATCCAATCCTGGAGAAACGTTCGGAAGCAGTTTTAGAATATAAGTGGATGTTCTAGGGATATGATAACGATAGCCTCTTCGGGAGACGGTTATCATTCCAGGCTTCCAAGGTGACCTGGATGACTGAGTGACTGTCAGAGTTATAGTTTTCCCTCTGACGAGGGGTAGTAGTTTGGACAGGTGGTCCAGGCGGATACTGAGGGAGACATGGCGCAGAATACTGATTAAATTCAGTTGACGATACAGTCTAAGAAGTTTTCTGAATTTAGAGTTCATTTGTGAACTGGGTCCCATCAGATATTCAGATATATTCTAAGACGGGTATTACTCAATTCGGGGGATGGCTTTCTCCATGAACTTGAGATTAAGAGAGACACAGAAAGAAACATCAGGACGGATCCACTCACTGAGGCTATTTCTCGAACGCAATAATTTCACAAACGAGCTTTGCGAAACTGATTAGTAGAGGAGTTGGGTGTTCAGTATCACACGGGCTGTGAGTATGCGACATCGCAATAATTAGCCTTGAGTGCAAGTGGGAGATTGTTGGATATAGTGCCCTCAAAGTCAATTATTGGATCGCAGGCACGTGATTTCGATGATTGAGGGAGGACCTATACCGGTAGGACAATCTTACTCAAGATAATAGTATGCTATCTGGTTTATCTTTATCATCGTGTACATGTTTCAGGTGATATTACAGATCACTATTACGCGTTGATAGAGCCCTTAGGATTCTTGCTTGACTACCAGCAGTATGATGGCGATCGTATACGTGAGAGTTGGGTAGTATATAAGCACATCCTTAAAATGGTACCTAGTCATGGGAGTTTCGAGACTGGGCATCGATACTCCATTAGTAGACTGGTATATACAGTCGAGACCCCAACGAGGGGCGGTGGCCGGTCTCACAAGCCATTGGTGTCAGTTGGTTCACCCAAGATGTATGTTCCCGCCAAAAATTTCTGTGCAAAAGAGTCCAAGGTATCAAATGGCAGCGATATGCTTACGGAAATGCGAACCAGTATCTTCCGGGCTGTTTTTTGACAAACTCCTGAACAAGAAATGGATAAATTCTGATGGTATCGAAAGCGTCTCGAAAAACCCTTCGATTTGATATATTATGGGCCTCGTAATTCATCCGGGATCAAAAGTTATGAGGAATTACGTGTCCACACGTGATGGACTTTTAAGAACCCGCTGGAGGAGTTAAAAAATATAATAAAAACTCAGAAAAGACCCCAATGGGGCATCACGTGCTCACACGTGACCATGGGGCACGTGCAGACACGTGATGGGCTTTTAAGGCCTCTAAAATAGTGAATAGAATTAAATTCTAAAATCTGTTCCCTGATTAAAAATCAGGAATCACGTGCTCACACGTGACCAATGGTCACATGTTGACACGTGATGGTTAAAACTGAAGCGTAAACAAACAGCTGAAGGAAATACCTCAATGAGGTGTCACGTGCTCACACGTGACCAATGGCCACGTGTTGACACGTGATGGTTACAACTGAAGCGTAAGTAAACACTGAGAAAATGACTCAATTGGGGGTCACGTGGCAACACGTGACTGGCTGTAAAAGCCTTGCTGTTCAACAGAATTAAATTCTGAAAAAAGATCATTTAAATCTTTCGAAATAGAATTAAAATTCTAAAAGCTTTTAAATCTTTCCAAATGGAAAAGGATTATGGGGACCGTTGGATTAAAGATCCAAGGGTGATTAAAAATCACCAATTTATGGAAAAATCTTGGACAAGGAAAGATTTCCCTGAAAATCTCACCAGAATAACAAATAGAATATCTTTTGGATTTAAAATCCACGGTGAATAAAATTCACTGAATGATCTAAAGGCCCAGATTAATGATAAATATAAATCAAATCTCTCAACAATCAAATCAAATCAAATCTTTCAATGAGAGATTTGCTAAACAAATTGATTCTTTTCCTTCTCCTATAAATAGGAGCCAAGAAGAGAAGAGAAGGGATCTACTTTTTTGGAGAGAAGAAACAGAGGGAGGAGAATTTAATTCTCAAGAGAAAAAAGAAAAGAGAGGAGAATTTAATTCTCTGCAAAAGAAAAACCCTAGGTAAGAAAAGAGAGGTTTAAAAAGAGAATTTAATTCTCAAAAGAGTTTAACTCTTATATAAAGAAAAGAACTTAGTTCTTTCTCTGGTGGAGGATCTGCAAAGTGCACATCTCCCCATAAATTGAGAATTTAATTCTCATTGGGTTGAGATCCTGCCATGCAGATCCAAAACATAGAGGAGGAATTAAGTTTTGAGAATTCAATGGTCACAAAATTATAGGAATTTAATTCCTTTGGGATAAAATTAGGGTTTTACCCTAAATAATAATTTAATTCTTTCACAATAGGAATTTAATTCCTCCAAAAAAAAAATTAGGGTTTTACCCTAAATAAGAATTTAATTCTTAAAGATAAGGAGACTTAAAAGATCTCTGTGCATGAAAAGACTAAGGTCACGTGCCCCACGTGACCCCTGAACAGATCCCCCAAAAATGAGAAGAGAAAAGCTTTGAGGCAATGCCTCACGTGTTCCCACGTGACCCTCATTATATATGGAACAAAAGCAAAGGCAGAAAGAATTCTGGGCGCTCTCACGTGTTACCACGTGACCCCTAATAAATGTTCTAATAAATCAGGGCATGATTATACATCACGTGCCCACACGTGATGGCTATGAAAATTAAAAGTGTTTTAACACTTGTTTGCAGAACAAAATAAAGTGGATCCAGCCCCACTTTTTGATGCCATCACGTGCTCCCACGTGACTCCCAAAACGCAGAGAGAAAAAGCAAAGGAAATGAAAGCTTTGGGCGCTCTCACGTGTTATCACGTGACCCCTCAGCAAATGCTTTAACAATTGGCGCACAGATCCCCATCACGTGCCAATACGTGATGCTATAAAATAAAAATAAAAGTGTTTAACACTTGTTCGCAGATTTGAGGATAAACCAAAAGGAGATCTGGCTCCACATTTAGGGTGCCCTCACGTGTCACCACGTGACCCCTAATGAGCATTCTAACAGACCAGAGCGGGGGCCTTCATCACGTGCTCACACGTGATGGCCGCCAGAATTAAAAGAGTTAAACTCTGATCTGCAGAATAAAATAAAGGGAATCAGGGCGCTTTCACGTGTCCACACGTGACCCCTCTCTCCTTAGTGTTTAACACTAATCTGAAGACTTTGTCCTCAGTGTTTAACACTGATTTTCTTAGTGTTTAACACCAATTTGGAAAACTCTATTGGCAGTGTTTAACACTGATTTGCTTAGTGTTTAACACTAAATTGAAAACTCTATTCCCAGTGTTTAACACTGATTATCTTTTAGTGTTTAACACTAACTTGCTAATCTTATTCACAGTGTTCAACACTATTGGTCTTTAGTGTTTAACACTAGCTTTAGCCCAATTGGCTAAGTTTCTAGAGGCAAAGCCTCTCCTTCAATGGACCAACAGAGGGCCAATATTTCAAACATAATTGGACTTAGCCCAAACTGGCCATAAGTCCTGAAATCATCTTGAACTGAGCACATCTGCTCTTTCAACCAACTCATTGGTTTAAGGTACATCTCTAAACTCCTCTGATATTTGTCGTTGTAATCCTTCAATGTCTTCAGAGAGGTGACGGGTCCCGACAACCACACATCAACACGGACTGTGGGGTCCTTAAACTCATGGACTTATGCGTCCTTAAACCAAGATACGGACTGCGGGGTCCTTAAACCCGCAGACTTATGCGTCCTTAAACTAACGGACTAATGCGTCCTTAAACACACCCATATGGACTGTGGGGTCATTAAACCCATGGACTTATGCGTCCTTAAACTACCAACGGACCACTATGTCCCTAAACTGGAACACGGACCACTATGTCCCTAAACTGGAACATGGACCACCATGTCCCTAAACTGGCGATGGACCACCATGTCCCTAAACCGGAGATGGACCACCATGTCCCTAAACTGGTATTGGACCACTATGTCCCTAAACTGGAGATGGACTACCATGTCCCTAAACTGGCAATGGACCACTATGTCCCTAAACTGGAACAATAGAGCCCAAATGCTCTTTTGTCGGATCTAAACGATCCCGTTTAAGTTGATCTTAGCCTCAAATACGGCTAACGTATCCTTAAACCTTCAAACAGACTTTAGTCCCAAATTGGACTATAAATCCCCCAATCAATTTTGGTTCAAGGGTACATCTCTGAACTCCTCTGACATTTGTCGTTGTAATCCTTCAACGTCGTCAGAGAGGTGATGGGTCCCGATGGCCATACATTTAATGGACCACTATGTCCCTAAACTGGAACATTAGAGCCCAAATGCTCTTTTGTCGGATCTAAACGATCCCGTTAAGTTGATCTTAGTCTCAAACTGGACTAACGTATCCTTAACAGACGTTTGAGTTGATCTTAGCCTCAAATATGGCTAACGTATCCTCAAACCAAAACCCCAAACCCAAATCTAAGAAAACACGGATTTGGACTAATCCACGTCCTACGGGCGACGACATAAATTGGTCTCCGTATACAATCCACGGGCAACCACAAATAAAACAAATACACACGACACGAAGTGACCATCTGGAGAAGGAGAAAGTTGTTACTGCAACGCGGTAGCGTAATTAAGTGCAGGGGCTTGCGCCTGCAGAGAAGAGCGTCCCTACAATCAAAAACCCCTCAAGCGAGGGGGAATCTGACGAAGTCTGCTACATCGGACGTATCCATTTAAACCTTCGATATATGGTGCCATAAATCAACTTGGCATCTTCGTAGAGGTAGACGGATAGCACCAATTAGCATCTGCCCCGAATCTCAGCGTCAGGACATCGTGGTCTTGTGCGCCGTCTTTCGGAGGAGAATAGATTCTGGCACGCCCGATGGGACCTCTTCCTCTTTCCACTCCACACTTCGTGTGTCGTGTTCGCGAACGAATCGCGGTTTGCTGTGGTTGCCTGTGGATTCGAGGTACTAAGATTTGGTGTCTTGTTCCGTGTAGAAAACAGAAGATCAATGGTTTCAAACTACACTACCTGCAACTGCAACTCTCGCTCCGTCCTTACTGGAGGAGTGACTTATGGGCCCCAAGCGGCCTCCATCTTCGCTAGGCCGGTGGAACAGGTGACTCAGGCCACCACTGGGCTATTCTTCGGGACCATGATCCCACCAATGAGCTTCAATGCCCCATTGCCATCGCAAGAAGCTCTGAAGAAGTCGGTCTTCGATCGGCTTACAACTATCGCGGCCCCTTTCAGCGGGTTGCCCAAGCCCAATACCTCAGTTTTCAACAGACTGGGCCAGAACGTCTATAAGCCCGTGATGCCCGAAGCTGCCATCCCAAAGCGGATAGCCATCCCGGCTCAAGTGGACATAATTATTGGAAAGGCTCCTCCTTCCAAGAAGTCAGTTTTTACAAGGCTGGCCATTCCGGTTGCTGCTCCAGGCGAGGTCCTCAAAGCTACTTCCCCTGCCCAGAGGGGGCACGATAAAGTCACCCTTATAGCTGAAACAACTCCATCCGCACGACACGCTCGACGTCGCCACTGGCGCCGAGTGAGGAAGGCTGGGGGCAACTCCCCCTCTGGGATAACTCCGCCAGCTCCAACGGTGGGGATCGATGCTGCTGTTCCAACTGGGAACAGCTTTGAATTGCTGAACAAGGTACGCAGAAATTCGCCAACTGCGGTGCTCAAAAGATCTCCTCCACCGGTAGAGGCCGTCGTGGAAGCAAAACCAGAAAAGCCGGAGCAGTCTCCTCAACGGCTGTCTTCCAGGATCTACAAAACTTGGCGACGGGTCCGAGAATCAGTGATTGATCCGAATTTTTCTCATCGACAGAAAAAGATGAAGGTCTGGCCGGAAGAAAATCCCCCTGTCAAGCAACGAAAGACGACGACCACCTAGGTGCCCAAAGCAACAGTCCCCTCAGCTTCGACCACTCAAAAGAAAAGGAGGCCGGAGAAGATCCCTGTGTCTTCGGCAAATCGCAAAGACACTGAATCTAAATGCCCCAAGTCTGGGGGCATGGTGGTGCACACCGTTTATATGGCTTCCGGAAAGGAGGAAAGCCGTGCTTCGACAGGTCACCGACCGCTCACCCGATCCGTGACGAAATCCCAGGAGCAACAACAGAAGCTTCAAGAGATGCTGACTACAATGGCCGCACTCACCAGGCCAAAAGAAAGCCCGGAGGTATCATCAGAGCAGCGTCACGAACAAGAAACCGATGCTGACTTCTTACGCAGAGTCCTCGAAAAGAAGGACAGAGAGGCAGCAGAACAAGCGGCTAACATAAAGTAAATGGCGCTCCTCTTTCAAGATATGGTAGGGATGATGCTACAGCCGGACCCTCCAGTTGAAGACCCTCTGATCATTACTGAAGATGACAAAGGAGAGACATCGAATCCTCCACCGGCTCTGTCAGTAGCCAAGGAGGAAACCATTTCCAAGACCGCACTGAATGACTATATAGCTCAGCAAATACGAGCTCATCAGGCGAGTGAAGCGGCCAGCCAAGTCGTCAAAGCTGGGCGACCATACCCGGGTTGGTATGACCAAATCAGCTACCCGCCGGGATATACGATCCCTAAATTCCATGTGTACAAGGGGACAGGGAATCCACATCAGCATGTCGCTCAATTCAGGGCCTTATGCGGCAACACAGGAGGTGACGACAAACTGTTGCTTCGCCAATTCGTCGGCAGCTTAGCAGAAACGGCCTTTGAATGATATTCGGAGTTACCTAATGACTCTGTCAAAACATTTGCGGAGATGGAGCTATTGTTTACACAAAGATTTGCCAGCGCCAGCGAGCGCACCCCGATAACAGCACTGATTAACGCCAGGGTAAAGCTAGGCGAAACGTGGGTTCAATACGCAGCACGATGGCGGAATCTATGGTCGAAATGCGAACAGCGGATCGAAGAAGAGCCGGCGGTGGGCATGTTCGTGGGCACTCTTGATCCGCAAGCGACCATCTCGCAATTCATGATGTTCTTCAAGCCAACTACTTTCCAGACCTTGATTGACAAGTTGGCCCAAATGGATCAGATGGATCATAGATCATCTCCCGCAAACGACGGAGCAAACGAAATGAGAAAGGAAAAGGAAAAAACGGCCTTTGTTGCCAACACTCAACAACAGCCGAGTAACCCGAGGCCGTTTTGTCGTCAAAACTATAGGGTTCCTAGGCACCCCAAGGAGGTCTCACAAGGTATCGAACATGCCATATTAAAATTTTACGGTGCCTACAAACCCTAAACTACGGATCGTCGGCTAGATGTCTAGGCGAAAAACTAACTAGTTAACACTTAACTAAAAGTTTAACGGAAATACAACCTTTGTAGATCCGGTGCTCCACCTCCATAGCTCCGCAACGAGGTCCTCTTCGCTGTCCAAATCAAATCCGGGCTCTAGTGTCGGCTTCGTCGGAGAATGGGCAAGCTAGGTCGTCGATGTCCATGCCGAAGATGATCTACGTCGAGGCATCGCTAGATCAAGCTCACAACTTCACCAAGTCAAGAAACTTGTGAAGTAAACACACTCTACTACTTGGCAAGAGGTAGAGGATGAAGAAATAGAAAGTGGGTAGACTTTAGAATTGGATTTCTCACTCATATGCATCAATCACCATTGATGGAGGTGAAGCTTTTCTTCTTGAAGTCAAGGAAGAAGAAGAAGAAGCTTATATGATAAGTTTTATTAAAAAGAAAAAGTAAATCAATACTTATCATACATTCAACATTAGTTAAGTGTAGAGAAAAGACCATGGTTAATGGAATGGTTAGGGTTAAGGATAAGAACAAAATGGTCACTAGGTCAAAGTCTTCAAGAAGCTTCAATATGAAACAAAATTAGCCACCATTTTCTCTTTATGCCTTTTCTAATTATTTCCAAAATGAATAAATAGATAAATAAATAAGAAAAGGAAATAAAACCCTAATCATATAAATAACCATGGTTTATTCTTAACATACACTTAAACAATCATGTATCATCAAACATGATACAAGCAAATGTACAAATGTATATCACATATACAATGTGCACAATACAAGTGAGAAAATCCATATAAAGTGAACCAATACTAGTTAACGCAAAGTAATATATCAAATATATAATTATGCATTAAATCATTAAATCAACACTTGATTTAACGATCCGGTCATATCGCATATAACCGACTAATATCAACAGTAACAACTTATCGAATCAACACTTGATCCGATAACCCGGCTATATCGCATATAACCGATCAATGTCACATTACGAGAATCGAATACAGTATCACATACTGGTATTATTCTCGGTCCCGCACATATCTCATATGCGCTCCTATTTCGTTTCGCTTGAGCCAGGAAACCTCTGTATAGGACTCTAAAGACTCGTCAATACGCCGGCAGCAGGTGATGATCATATCAAACACCCACAAGCCGCAAGCGGTCTGCTAAACGTAACGGCCACCCGGGTATTGAGCGATCTGAAGATCGACGAGCAAGCCCGCTCACACTCCAGTGAATCCGACCAGTAACACTACCGTACAGTCCGGTCTGATCGTCTGATATGTCGCATATCTCGCCTAGTGGTGGTAAACGTCAGACCCCAATAGCTCGATAAGTTGTGTCGATATGAGGTCTATAACTGTTCGAGAAACTACTGGTAACACTTACCAGTAAATCTCAGCAACCTTGGCCAGGGATTTCCTGTTATAGCCAATCGAACACAGCGCAACATCAACCCCCTATACCGGGAGAGACGAATCCCCTCCTATCGCTCATTGCCTCCATGTGACTCGGGACTGTACCCAAAAACCACCGTTTTGCACGCCCTCTTGGACGTGGTAAGATGGAAATCAAAGCACAGTGGGAACCACACAAGACTCTATGACGATCTCGGGTCAACAGACTACTCTGTACCAGTGTCACCAGAGAACTGCCATCTGACGTGAGGTATAATACCATCTGGGAGTTCTCGGCGAGTCCGTCCAGTGTACCCAGTCTCTACTGAGCACCCGTATATCATCTCTGATGTCAAACACCAATGGATATGGGATCATCCATCGCCCATCTGTATGGGTCGAGAAGGTACACGCTAGTCTACTCTGGTATATCGATGCCCCGTCTCGATACACCCACGACTAGGGACTTTGAAGGATGTACTTATGGACTACCATGTCCCCACTAGTATGATCCGCATCATAGTCCAGGTAGTCAAGTACAGATCCTAAGGGCTTTACCAACATGTAACAGAGAGACAATCAGCATACACGTTAAGGTAAAGGGTAACCAGATAGCATACTATCATGTCGAGCAAGAAAGTCCTCCCTATATATGTCCCAGCATCCACTACAATATACATCCTATGTACAGTAATGGCCTCTAGGGCATACATATAACTAACAATCTCCCACTTGCACTAGGGCCATCTGTAGCAGTGGTTGAAGTATCTCATACTCAACCATCCCATAAAAGTCTCTCTCTGGGAAAAGGCCTTTCGTGAGTGGATCCGCTGTGTTGTCCTCTGAGTCTACTCTCCTAACCTCGATCTCCCTGGAGATCAACCATCTCCATGATCAAGTGACACTGCCTTAGAATATGTCTGGATCACTGATGGGACGGACGTTCCTTGGCATAAGCCACATCTCCATTGTCACACAATGGTAGGAACGTAGTTCATCTTATGAACCAATATACACCCAAACAGCCTCTTTGGTAGCATCTTAAGTAGCGATGTATCGTGCCTTTATCGTCTAGTATGTCACGGTATCTAGCTTGGAACTCTTCCAACATACCGTCCATTTACTGAGGGTAAAGACAAAGCCTGCGACTGACATTCAGTCGTCTTTATCACCCTGGAACACTTCCAGTGATTCTCCCCAGGATCGATTGATACCATCTCACTACAACTAGTGAGAATCCTAACATCCAATTAAATCTATCTCATAGATCCAAAATCCAGGATTTAGTAGGTATCACTTTGATCCTATATGGAGAATTCTAGTGATAAGCGGAGATTGACCGAGCGTAGCATAGGAAACTCCTTTCTTATCAAGAGTATGTCATCCACGTACTCTACGAGGATCGTCACCATACTCCCTACTACCTTTTTGTTTATACAAGGTTCATCTACCATTTTGATGATGTCAACTTCTTTGACTAATACATCAAAACAGATGTTCCAACTCCGCGATGCCTGCTCTATCCTATAAAGCATCTTGCACACGTTTCCGCTGCTCCCACTGTCTACGAAGCCCTCTGGCTGTGTTCTTATAGACACTCTCTTCTAAATCATCATTTAGAAAAGCAGTCAAGACACCCAACCACCAGATATCGTAGTCATGGTTTGTAGCCGTGGCAAGTAGTATCTGGATGGACTTAAGCATAGATATTGGAAAAGGTTTCATCATTATCCATGCCTGGTCGATGACGAAAACCTTTAACAAGTCTAGCTTTGAAAGTCTCAACTTTTCCATGTACACCAAGTAATCTTCTCAAGATTTACTTGCTCCTGATGGGGATTTAACCCTTCAGATATAGCAACCAAAGTCCATACTTTGTTGGTGTATAAGGATTCAGTCTCAGATCACTAAGCATCCAGCCATTCTTACAGAGTCTTACCCCCGATGGCCAGCTCGAAACTAGTTGGGTCATCATCTCATGATGCAATCCTCGCTCCCACTGTCATAGAGAAACCGAAGTAACTCTCAGGTGGGTGAGGAATCCTACTAGATCGGCGGAGAGGCTGAGGTTCGTTGGAATCTACTGAATCCTTTGGTTCTATCAAATCATCTGCTGTAGTTTGTATAGCTGGAACCTTTCCAGTTCTACATTACAGGCCTTGCCTCGAGCTTGTCCGGATTTTGCTTTTAGACATAGGCCGGGCAACCCCAAATCTTAACTAACTTAAGATATGGGCTCTTCCCTTTCCATATCACATATGAAGTGGTAGGCAACTGATTTGATTTGAACCCTATTCAATAGGTATGCAACTTCTCAAGTGCATAACTCCCAAAAGGAAATAGGTAACTCAGCAGTACTTATCATAGAGCACACCATATCAAAATAGGGTGTATCTGCTCCGCCCCGATATATCATCGTGCTATGGTTTATACGGAGGAGTAATGCTGAGAGAGAATCTCATTCTCCTTTAGAATAGTCCAGGATTTCCGTGCTCAAGTATTCTCCTCCTTGATCTCATCAAAGGACATAATACTTATACCTGTGTTTTGGTTCTCTACTTCTAGCTTATATTCTGTGAATATCTCAAAAGGTTCGGACTCATGTTTCAACAGGAACATATGACTGAATCTTGAGAGGTTATCAGAGAATATAATGAAGTATAAAGAACCAGTCCTGGCATTTGTAGACTGGGGACTTACATACATCAACATGTATCATCCCAAGAGTTCACTAACTCTTTCTCTGTTTCCAATAAACAGAGCTATGGTCATCTTATCTTTGTGACATGACTGGCGAGTTTCACAAGATGTAAATTCAAACTGATTTAAATATACATCTATATGTAACTCTAGCTAGTCGGGTCGCATTGATATGACCTAGTCTACAATGCCTCAAGAAGGAATCGTTCAATTCTGAACTTTTCCTCTTGTGTGTGTTCAGTATACTAAGAACTGTAGTTTGATTTAGAACATCAATGCTTTTAGACAACGTGCCTGAACCGATCAACTTTTGATATAGGAAATGTTCAAAACATTATCCAACAATACAAAATTTTATCATTTCTTTACTAATAAAGAGACTGATATGATTTTGTATATCAGGTTCGGTATCTAATAACATTCGTTCAGAATCAATGTATAGGTAATACAGGGTGACAGTGACCAACAGACTTGGCTGCAACTCTTGCCCCGTTTTCTGCCTCATGAAACTTATCACCCGTTCTCAGTTCTCTACCTTTCTGTAGCCCTATGTAACTGATTACATATCTTGGATCCTGATCTGGTATCACATACCCAGGACGTAAAGGATACTGAGAAACAGTTCTCTGTAATGAACACACCCGAAGATGATGCATCAACATGCACTCTCTTCGTTTGGGCGGCACGGGAATTCTGGTAATCCCCAATTTCCTGCTCTGTCTTATAACAATTATAAGTTGGAGCGGGACCAACGTTTCCCAGCTCAGTATAACAAGCGGGTTCGGTCAATATTCCGTATTATTATCTTGATTAAGGCGTGATATGGTCGCTACCTGGAGAGAGAGAGAAGAAAACACTCAGCGTGCGCTCTTTCAAGAATAGATTGGTTATTATTTTATCTAATCAGGATGGCTCCCACTGCTTTTTATCAAATCTTCCTTCAAACCCTAAAAGGAAAGACCAGCCGGGATTAATTACACACTACAAGTTCGCTAATCTTTCAGCCAGGCCAGTGTCGGTACTTTGAGGGAGGTCCCCCGTGCTTTCGCACGAACCTAATTAATGTAAACCTCATTTTCCCAGAGGCGTAACCCCGTTGACACCTTTCTAGACACCTACTTGATCGGCTAATTGTAATATGTAAAACTCTCCCAGGAGTAACTCTTACTCGCAGCGGGTATCGGGATCCAACTATCTCATAGAAGGTATGCAATCTCATTGCAAATTTCAACACTTGAAATTCCCGATAATATTTTGCCCCTAACGTGCTATGACCTTGACGAAAGCCAACAAACCATAGCCCGCTAGTCAAGTTCAACCCGTACATTTCTTGATCGAATTAAACCCACCCGTACGACCCTTGACGAAAGCCAACAAAGCCGCACGACTACCCTAATCCAATCGCATCGTATGCTAGCAGATAAGCAGCATATAGCTACCGCACACTGCACCTTGACGAAAGCCAACAAATGCAGCACGAATACTATATACAACTTATCTGAAATGACGGAGGGCTACGACAGGTTTTTCTGAAAACCTATTGCGTAATGAACTTGATATCGTTGTAGGATCGAATGAATTTTAAAATGGAGTGCTTTTGAGGCTTTTCTAGTTTTGCTAAAGGAGTCACTCCCGGTGAAGGGATCGTCGGTCCTTTCCTCGTCGAATGAGGTGCGGGATATATCATATATATCACTTTGCAAAGCAAAAACACTTAAAAGCAATCAAAAGACAAACCGAGTGTGTAGCATCTGCCAGTTATTGCTAAAGGAGTCACTCCCGGTGAAGGGATCTCGGTCCTTTCCTCATCGAATAAGGTGCAGGATATATCACATATACCGCTGTGCAAAGCAAGAACTGTAGCTACCTGTTTTATTTTGAAATTCGATTCTACAACATCTTAGGTTTCTTTTTATTTCATTAATCACATTAATGAAGTCCCATCATTTATATACCTAAACATCACAGATAGATATGACGTACACTTATGCCATCCGCATTCGCCTCGATGTCCCCTCGTGCACCGTTAGGTTAGGTAACTAACGACAGAGCAGGGCAGGGCTAGCGCGGGTGTAAAACATAAGTAACGTCTATATAATATATCATATATACTATATACTGTATCTATCATAGAACATCACATGATCACATCACAGATATCGCAGCAGAAGAAACATATGAAATATTGGATATACTAGGACGTCCGTGTTTTCAATACGAGCCAGTATAAAACACGGATTCCACGGTCGCGATGAATAGCCAAACCCACACCCCTAGACCCCTACGAGAGCGTCAAGCAACCCTACCAATTCTGGAGTTAGGAGACCCGGACTCGACTCCTCGAGTTGGTCTCCCACTGGACTCCAGAACCCGGTTACTTGTGCTCCCCTCCTTGGGTCTATCCTAGTGCGGAAAAGTAAATAATATACAACGGGTGACAACTTCCGCAACCTGGAAGCGCCCCAATAAAAGAATATTACATACAAGTTTTTACATGAATGAAAATGAAAAACACTCATCTCACATAAAAAACCCCGGCTATTCAAACACGACGATCCAATAAAACATATCCAGCAACACATAACATCACATGTCATCAACGTAAGTAAATATGCGCATCCCAATTGTCGTTGACATATAGCAACGAAACCGGCGATATCACATATTACACTTACGGTCACAGAAAAGAAAGTGTAAAACTACAACAGTTGGAATCCGCAACCACCTCAGACATCGCATGCCTGACCAAATGAATTACTTAGACATCGCATGCCTAACAATTATAAACCCCGCATTTTAGTCTCATTATCGAAAACTCTTTTCAATATCAAGTCGGGTAATTCAACAAGATTCCCGACAGTCTGATCGAATGCTCGTCGCAAACTTCTGTAGACGGCCGCACCCCCGATACCGTCGACGAAATGCACCAAGGCGGAACACCGCTACCGCGAGCACCCGAACGGATGCTTTCGGCGACGGGGTTCTCCTACAGTCACTTGGTCGGGGCAATGGGGTAAGGCTGTCTATTAAGTTTACCCGGCGAGTATCCGCGTACGCTACGTGATTGCTACAGACTTTTGATCACATCAAAATTCCGTGGCAACCGATCAAGTGAGACTAAACTGCTACGTTCATAATATTCATTCAGTTATCACATAACTACTTGTGAATTCCAATTATTGTATCCCATTCCAGATAAATAGAAAATGTTAAACTTTTCGATCGAACAGTCAAACACCCAAGTTTTCCCGATACTGATCAACACATGAAATAAGTCCAACAACATTCAGTTCGTACCTCAGTACCAACGGTCCAGCCGTAGAAGGGTCAAGCCAACGCCTCACATGTGGCACGCCGTACTGCCCCAAACCCGAAGGTTCAAAGGGCAGTTCAAGACGGTCACATAATCGAGTTAAGGTTTGTTGTCTTCTAGAGGAACCATCGAGTTACTTGCACTACTTAGAACGTCGTTAAACTACGGAAAAATCCAACACTTGGAAATTTCCCGACAGGGGAAAAATTGGGTATTTATATCCGGTCGAACTTTTTAACATATTCTAAAATTTATCCGGAAAGCCAAATAGACAAAATTTGATACCCCGATCGAAACACCGAATCCCCAAAACAATCCCAGGAAATTCAACTCTTGAATAAATATTAAAAATTCCCAGAAAACTCAGCAGAATTTATCAGGAGTTACTGTGCAAACAAAGTGGGCTGACGTCACCAAGTGGCCGCTGATCAGCCGCAGAAGCCATGCTTCTGCCGCTGATCCGCCGCGAAAAATACTGTTCACCAGAAACTTTTTGCACCGTAATTCTTATTTTTCCCTGCTGAATTTTTTAGCAATTTTTAATTTGGAAAAATCCACTGTTTTCAAAAAAGTACAGAGAGCATATTTTGGGTTTCGGTTTTGGGTCGTTCGGACTTTAAATTCCGTCTACGCTTCGCCTAAGGCTCTAGCTAGGCTCTGATACCACTGTAGGGTTCCTAGGCACCCCAAGGAGGTCTCACAAGGCATCGAACATGCCATATTAAAATTTTACGGTGCCTACAAACCCTAAACTACGGATCGTCGGCTAGATGTCTAGGCGAAAAACTAACTAGTTAACACTTAACTAAAAGTTTAACTGAAATACAACCTTTGTAGATCCGGTGCTCCACCTCCATAGCTCCGCAACGAGGTCCTCTCCGCTGTCCAAATCAAATCCGGGCTCTAGTGTCGGCTTCGTCGGAGAATGGGCAAGCTAGGTCGTCGATGTCCATGCCGAAGATGATCTACGTCGAGGCATCGCTAGATCAAGCTCACAACTTCACCAAGTCAAGAAACTTATGAAGTAAACACACTCTACTACTTGGCAAGAGGTAGAGGATGAAGAAATAGGAAGTGGGTAGACTTTAGAATTGGATTTCTCACTCATATGCATCAATCACCATTGATGGAGGTGAAGCTTTTCTTCTTGAAGTCAAGGAAGAAGAAGAAGAAGCTTATATGATAAGTTTTATTAAAAAGAAAAAGTAAATCAATACTTATCATACATTCAACATTAGTTAAGTGTAGAGAAAAGACCATGGTTAATGGAATGGTTAGGGTTAAGGATAAGAACAAAATGGTCACTAGGTCAAAGTCTTCAAGAAGCTTCAATATGAAACAAAATTAGCCACCATTTTCTCTTTATGCCTTTTCTAATTATTTCCAAAATGAATAAATAGATAAATAAATAAGAAAAGGAAATAAAACCCTAATCATATAAATAACCATGGTTTATTCTTAACATACACTTAAACAATCATGTATCATCAAACATGATACAAGCAAATGTACAAATGTATATCACATATACAATGTGCACAATACAAGTGAGAAAATCCATATAAAGTGAACCAATACTAGTTAACGCAAAGTAATATATCAAATATATAATTATGCATTAAATCATTAAATCAACACTTGATTTAACGATCCGGTCATATCGCATATAACCGACTAATATCAACAGTAACAACTTATCGAATCAACACTTGATCCGATAACCCGGCTATATCGCATATAACCGATCAATGTCACATTACGAGAATCGAATACAGTATCACATACTGGTATTATTCTCGGTCCCGCACATATCTCATATGCGCTCCTATTTCGTTTCGCTTGAGCCAGGAAACCTCTGTGTAGGACTCTAAAGACTCGTCAATACGCCGGCAGCAGGTGATGATCATATCAAACACCCACAAGCCGCAAGCGGTCTGCTAAACGTAACGGCCACCCGGGTATTGAGCGATCTGAAGATCGACGAGCAAGCCCGCTCACACTCCAGTGAATCCGACCAGTAACACTACCGTACAGTCCGGTCTGATCGTCTGATATGTCGCATATCTCGCCTAGTGGTGGTAAACGTCAGACCCCAATAGCTCGATAAGTCGTGTCGATATGAGGTCTATAACTGTTCGAGAAACTACTGGTAACACTTACCAGTAAATCTCAGCAACCCTGGCCAGGGATTTCCTGTTATAGCCAATCGAACACAGCGCAACATCAACCCCCTATACCGGGAGAGACGAATCCCCTCCTATCGCTCATTGCCTCCATGTGACTCGGGACTGTACCCAAAAACCACCGTTTTGCACGCCCTCTTGGACGTGGTAAGATGGAAATCAAAGCACAGTGGGAACCACACAAGACTCTATGACGATCTCGGGTCAACAGACTACTCTGTACCAGTGTCACCAGAGAACTGCCATCTGACGTGAGGTATAATACCATCTGGGAGTTCTCGGCGAGTCCGTCCAGTGTACCCAGTCTCTACTGAGCACCCGTATATCATCTCTGATGTCAAACACCAATGGATATGGGATCATCCATCGCCCATCTGTATGGGTCGAGAAGGTACACGCTAGTCTACTCTGGTATATCGATGCCCCGTCTCGATACACCCACGACTAGGGACTTTGAAGGATGTACTTATGGACTACCATGTCCCCACTAGTATGATCCGCATCATAGTCCAGGTAGTCAAGTACAGATCCTAAGGGCTTTACCAACATGTAACAGAGAGACAATCAGCATACACGTTAAGGTAAAGGGTAACCAGATAGCATACTATCATGTCGAGCAAGAAAGTCCTCCCTATATATGTCCCAGCATCCACTACAATATACATCCTATGTACAGTAATGGCCTCTAGGGCATACATATAACTAACAAAAACAACAAGCCGCGATACCTCAATGAGAAGTTGAAACGTCCTTACTCGTTTCCCAAAGATAAAACAAAGAGATTGTTCGAGCTAGCAGTGCGCAGCGGGCTCATCACTCTGCCAGATCCAAAACGTCCATTGCAACCAGGTGACGTTAACAATCCTAACTATTGTCCCTACCACAGAGTAATGGGTCACCCACTCGAAAATTGCTACGTCTTCAAAAACTGGGTTGAAGACCAATACCAACAGAGCAAGTTCGTGCTGCCCGAAAAGTGGAAAGTAAACCCGCCACAACAACATGCTCCAAAAAAGGTGGATATGCCGGGGGCGTCATGCTCATTCATAGGGAAAGCCCCATAGACCGAAAAGTCAGTAAACTAGAGATTCGCCTCAAATACGGCGACGGTGGACCGAAACGTCCTTAAACTAATTGCGGACCACAATGTCCTAAAACTTGCGAATGACCGAAACGTCGTTAAACTACTCCCAACCCGCAGCATCTTCAGGCTGACGTGGTAAAAAAAAAAAAGGTACGTCCACAAGCAAAATGGGCACGGATGAAAACCCGAAAAGGCTCCGTGAGTAAAAACAGCAGGGCTACCGGCAAGTGTTCGTGAAAACCCGAAAGGGCGTGACCTCGTTAAAAAAAACGGTATGTCCATAAGCAAAATGGGCACGGATGAAAACCCGAAAGGGCTCCGTGAGTAAAAACAGCAGGGCTACCGGCGAGTGTTTGTGAAAACTCGAAAGGGCGCAACCTCGTTAAAAGACACTTATAGGGTCCTCTCGACCTTGTAAGGAGAAACCACCCGCGTGAGATCCTTACGACTCACAAGGGAGCAACACACTTAGGGATCCTCACGATTCCTAAGGAGAAATTACACTTGCGAGATCCTCACGACTCGTAAGGAGAACTCTCTTATAGGACCCTCACGGCTCATAAGATTTGAAAGTCTTAAGTTACAGAGACCTAAACCTGTTCTTAAGCAAATCCTCCACAACCTTCGATATTGCCCTACAAGCAGCTCAATACTGACCCTTGTATACAATCCACGAGCGCGAATAAACATTTCCCTAACCAAGTCCCACCTGTGACTGGGGATATGTCCATATGGTAAACAACCCTTGTAATTCCTCTCGACTTATAAGGAGAAAATCCTTTTGTAAGATCCTTACGACTTACAGGGGAACATACACTTAAAAGTCCTCACGATCCCTAAGGAGAAAACACACCTACGAGATCCTCACGACTTGTAGGGAGAAATACCTTTGTGAGACCCTTACGGCTCATGAAGTCAAAACCCTTAGTCGACAGGATCCTAACCCTGTTTACTAAGCCACCTTTGTTCAACATCGACAGAGGCAAATGATGATTCGCTCCTGGCAATATTCCAGTTGTAGCGATGCTGATGCCTAAACCAGTATCAAATTCCAAGCCCTGTTACGGCAAATGATGATTCGCTCCTGGCAATATCCCAGTTGTAGCGATGCTGATGCCTAAACCCGTATCAAATTCCAAGTCCTGTTACGGCAAATGATGATTCGCTCCTGGAAATATTCCAGTCGCAGCGATGCTGATGCCAAGATTGGTATCAGATCCCAAATCCCCTATTCGCGAAAAAAAAATCAGCGAGCCAAAAAAAAATGCATACGAAATAGCCGAAATGATGGGGCAACTTGCAAACAGAATCAGCAAGTAAAAAAATGTATGCATAAAAAATAGCCGAAATGATTGGGCAACTCGTAATAAAAAGCAGCGAGTAAAAATAAAATAAATAGCCGAAATGATTGGGCACCGCGAAAAATAGCCGAAATGATTGGGCAATCGCGACCTCCGCGATATAAAAGCTGAAAGGATAGAGCATCGCGGAAATAAAAAAAAATTCTGAAAGAATGAAACTTTTCGCCCTACAGGTGAGATCACATCGATCCCTGTATACAATCCAGGGGCACAAACAAAGAGGGAACCTTATCTTCCCAACAGGCTCCACCAGAAAGCGAAGCCAAATCTCGACGGTTCATAGATAACCTAGAGACAATCTCGACATCTGTCGCAATATTGCAGACACAATGCCAAGAAATGAAGTAAAGGAAAATCCCTAGCTTTAGGGTCTCGACATCAACATCGACAACTTAGAGATCACCAACTGTGTTTCTCCTCACTCCAACTAGATGCAGACATGACGTCAACAACCGACCTCAGAATCGCAACGAAACGGAACCATGGCAAAGTTCCTAGTCCCAAATCTCAACGGCCACATCTGCAGCCTGGAGACCAACAACGGTGTGCCTCCTCATTCCAGCAGGACAAAGATGCTACACCATCAAGCGAAGCGATGGCAAAATCCCAACTCCGCCTTAGCATTCGTCTCATTACAGCAAACGCAATGTTAACAACGGCGTTCCTTCGCAGTCCAGCAGGATGTGCATGCAAAGTTAATAAAAGACCCCATGGTTAGCAAAGCGGAGTGATGGCAAAATCCCAGCTCCACCTCAGCACTCGTCTCGTCACAGCGGACACATCATCAAGCAAAGCGGAACAGCGGCAACTCCCAGTTCCATGACTCGACGATGTACTCCCATAAAGAGTCAAATCCCAACTCCGTGAAATGCGGATATAATCAACAAAATTCCTGGTCACGTGGAATGCGGAAAACGTCACTCTTTGACCCCGTGGAAAACGTCCAGAGCGGATCCTGGTCCTCGCAGAACACGGCAGTGAACCCGTGCGAAGCATCCAGAGCGGAGCCTAGTCCTCGCCGAACACGGCAGTGAACCCGTGTGAAGCATCTAGTGCAAAATTCCTGGTCACGTAGAACGCGGATAACGTCACTCTTTGACCCCGTGGAAAACGTCCAGAGCGGATCCTGGTCCTCGCAGAGCACGGCAGTGAACCCGTGTGAAGCATCCAGAGCGGAGCCTAGTCCTCGCCTAACGCGGCAGTGAACCCGTGTGAAGCATCTAGTGCAAAATTCCTGGTCACGTGGAACGCGGATAACGTCACTCTTTGACCCCGTGGAAAACGTCCAGAGCGGATCCTGGTCCTCGCAGAGCACGGCAATGAACCCGTGTGAAGCATCCAGAGCGGAGCCTAGTCCTTGCCTAACGCGGCAGTGAACCCGTGTGAAGCATCTAGTGCAAAATTCCTGGTCACGTGAAACACGGATAACGTCACTCTTTGACCCCGTGGAAAACGTCCAGAGCGGATCCTGGTCCTCGCAGAATACGTCAGTGAACCCGTGTGAAGCATCCAGAGCGGACCCTAGTCCTTGCCTAACGCGGCAGTGAACCCGTGTGAAGCATCTAGTGCAAAATTCCTGGTCACGTGGAATGCGGATAACGTCACTCTTTGACCCCATGGAAAACGTCCAGAGCGGATCCTGGTCCTCGCAGAACACGGCAGTGAAACCGTGCGAAGCATCCAGAGTGGAGCCTAGTCCTTGCCTAACGCGGCAGTGAACCCGTGTGAAGCATCTAGTGCAAAATTCCTGGTCACGTGGAACGCGGATAACGTCACTCTTTGACCCCGTGGGAAACGTCCAGAGCGGATCCTGGTCCTCACACCAACATGGAGTGATCACCACCGCGACATTCGTCTCGATACAGCAGACGCGATACCAGCAAATGAAGCAAAAGGCCAAATTCCTAGCTTCAGGGTCTTGACGGCAAGTCATATAAAGCCTGAAAGACAATCGGAGATCATCTCGCACCAGCACGGAGCGGTCACCACCTCGACGTTCGTCTCGATACAGCAGATGAAATGTCACCCCAGCATTCTTCCCCCAGCAGGATTCGGACGCGCCAAAGCAAATGAAGCAAAAGGCCAAATTCCTAGCTTCAGGGTCTTGACGGCAAGTCATATAAAGCCTGAAAGTCAATCGGAGATCATCTCGCACCAGCATGGAGTGGTCACCACCTCGACGATCGTCTCGATACAGCAGATGAAATGTCACCTCAGCGTTCTTCCCTCAGTAGGATTCGAACGCGCCAAAGCAAATGAAACAAAAGGCCAAATTCCTAGCTTCAGGGTCTTGACGGCAAGTCATATAAAGCCTGAAAGACAATTGGAGATCATCTCGCACCAGCACGGAGTGGTCACCACCTCGACGTTCGTCTCGATACAGCAGATGAAATTTCAGCCCAGCGTTCTTCCCCCAGCTGGATTCGGAAGCGACAAAGCAAACGAAGCGAAGGCCAAATTCCTAACTTCAACGTCTTGACGGTAAGTCATATAAAACCGGTAAGACAAACAGAGATCATCCCACATGGAGTGGTCACCACCATGACATTCGTCTTGATACAGCAGACGAAATGTCACTACAGCATCCTTCCTCCAACAGGATCTGGACACACCAAAGAAAACGAAGCGAAGGCCAAATTCCTAGCTCCAGGGTCTTAACGGTAAGTCATATAAAACCGGAAAGACAATCAAAGATCATCTCATACCAACATGGAGTGATCACCACCTTGACGTTCGTCTCGACACAGCAGACGCAACATCACCGAAAGGAGTCACGGCAAAATCCCTGGTTCCAGATCTCGACGGTTCACCAACAAGCTAGAGACAACCGCGACATTCGTCTCGATACAGAGGACGCAATGCCAGCAAACGAAGCAAAGGCCAAATTCCTAGCTTCAGGGTCTTAACGGCAAGTCATATAAAGCCTGAAAGACTATCGGAGATCATCCCACACCAGCGCGGAGTGGTTATGACTCATCGGGGCTCTCCAAAATGAGCCTAACCTCAAGTAAAAAGCGGCATGGCAAATTCCTAGCGCTTGCTCTTCCGACGGTCAAACTGCCAAGGAGGATTGCTTGAAGACGTCTTGTCCAGCCCCCGAAGGGATCAGAGACACGGCAGTCGCAGGGATACTCGAACAGCACGATTGCCTATCAAGGAATATATCAGCTCATGCGACGGTACGACGTCCAAAACCCTAAGTACTACAGACCCTAACGGACTTCTGTCGTAAAGAGCAGAGGTTAACTGTGACGTTAGGATATTCTTGCGAGATCTGCTCGATTCGTTTCAACTCATGAGGAAATTGATGTCTTTGCGAGAACTTCTCGATTCGTCTCGACTCGTGAGATAAAGCCTTAGGCAGTAGGGATTAAAAAACCTGTCTCCTAAGCACTGGGATCCTGCAAGTCGGCCCAAAATGGTCTCTTGCATACTATCCACGGGTCTCACTTTCCAAGTTCGAATCTCGACAAGGAGGGAAACAACCACTTATGAGTCCTCTCGACTTATAAGCGGGAAAATTTTCGTGTGAGATCCTTACGACTTTCAAGAGAAAACACACTTAGGAGTCCTCACGACCCCTAAGGAGAAAATACACCTGCGGGATCCTTTCGACTCGTAGGGAGAAAAGTCTTTATGAGACCCTCACTGCTCATAAAGCTGAAAAGTCTTAGGTGGCAGATCCTAACCCTGTCTCCTAAGCCATCACCGTCCTGTAAAGAAGTCAAGATGGACCATCTATGAGCCACACTTGCCAAAGTTACATGCCACTGAGATGGAGAACTTACTCATGAGCATATAAACTACTTCACGCCAGAGTAAAACATAAAGAGATAGAAGGGTGTGGCTCATGGAGTTAAGGGTTTGGAACTATATCTTTTAAGAGTCGAGATTTGAGTCAATGATAAATGACGACGCTTGTATCCGCTCGTTATCTTCTCAGATCAAGATTCTGAAAGTGATACACCAACCCGAAACTGGTCGTACGCCATGCATAACTCTGGATAACTCTGCATAACTCTGCACTACTTCACCCACGTACATACTTACGCGGGCAAAGTAGTGGGGGGCATTTGTTCCCGCCAAAAATTTCTGCGTAAAAGAGTCCAAGGTATCAAATGGCAGCGATATGCTTACGGAAATGTGAACCAGTATCTTCCGAGCTGTTTTTTGACAAACTCTCGAATGAGAAACGGATAAATTCTGACGGTATCGAAAGCGGCTCGAAAAACCCTTCGATTTGATATATTATGGGCCTCGTAATTCATCCGGGATCAAAAGTTATGAGGAATTACGTGTCCACACGTGATGGACTTTTAAGAACCCGCTGGAGGAGTTAAAAAATATAATAAAAACTCAGAAAAGACCCCAATGGGGCATCACGTGCTCACACGTGACCATGGGGCACGTGCAGACACGTGATGGGCTTTTAAGGCCTCTAAAATAGTGAATAGAATTAAATTCTAAAATCTGTTCCCTGATTAAAAATCAGGAATCACGTGCTCACACGTGACCAATGGTCACATGTTGACACGTGATGGTTAAAACTGAAGCGTAAACAAACAGCTGAAGGAAATACCTCAATGAGGTGTCACGTGCTCACACGTGACCAATGGCCACGTGTTGACACGTGATGGTTACAACTGAAGCGTAAGTAAACACTGAGAAAATGACTCAATTGGGGGTCACGTGGCAACACGTGACTGGCTGTAAAAGCCTTGCTGTTCAACAGAATTAAATTCTGAAAAAAGATCATTTAAATCTTTCGAAATAGAATTAAAATTCTAAAAGCTTTTAAATCTTTCCAAATGGAAAAGGATTATGGGGACCGTTGGATTAAAGATCCAAGGGTGATTAAAAATCACCAATTTATGGAAAAATCTTGGACAAGGAAAGATTTCCCTGAAAATCTCACCAGAATAACAAATAGAATATCTTTTGGATTTAAAATCCACGGTGAATAAAATTCACTGAATGATCTAAAGGCCCAGATTAATGATAAATATAAATCAAATCTCTCAACAATCAAATCAAATCTTTCAATGAGAGATTTGCTAAACAAATTGATTCTTTTCCTTCTCCTATAAATAGGAGCCAAGAAGAGAAGAGAAGGGATCTACTTTTTTGGAGAGAAGAAACAGAGGGAGGAGAATTTAATTCTCAAGAGAAAAAAGAAAAGAGAGGAGAATTTAATTCTCTGCAAAAGAAAAACCCTAGGTAAGAAAAGAGAGGTTTAAAAAGAGAATTTAATTCTCAAAAGAGTTTAACTCTTATATAAAGAAAAGAACTTAGTTCTTTCTCTGGTGGAGGATCTGCAAAGTGCACATCTCCCCATGAATTGAGAATTTAATTCTCATTGGGTTGAGATCCTGCCATGCAGATCCAAAACATAGAGGAGGAATTAAGTTTTGAGAATTCAATGGTCACAAAATTATAGGAATTTAATTCCTTTGGGATAAAATTAGGGTTTTACCCTAAATAAGAATTTAATTCTTTCACAATAGGAATTTAATTCCTCCAAAAAAAAAATTAGGGTTTTACCCTAAATAAGAATTTAATTCTTAAAGATAAGGAGACTTAAAAGATCTCTGTGCATGAAAAGACTAAGGTCACGTGCCCCACGTGACCCCTGAACAGATCCCCCAAAAATGAGAAGAGAAAAGCTTTGAGGCAATGCCTCACGTGTTCCCACGTGACCCTCATTATATATGGAACAAAAGCAAAGGCAGAAAGAATTCTGGGCGCTCTCACGTGTTACCACGTGACCCCTAATAAATGTTCTAATAAATCAGGGCATGATTATACATCACGTGCCCACACGTGATGGCTATGAAAATTAAAAGTGTTTAACACTTGTTTGCAGAACAAAATAAAGTGGATCCAGCCCCACTTTTTGATGCCATCACGTGCTCCCACGTGACTCCCAAAACGCAGAGAGAAAAAGCAAAGGAAATGAAAGCTTTGGGCGCTCTCACGTGTTATCACGTGACCCCTCAGAAAATGCTTTAACAATTGGCGCACAGATCCCCATCACGTGCTAATACGTGATGCTCTAAAATAAAAATAAAAGTGTTTAACACTTGTTCGCAGATTTGAGGATAAACCAAAAGGAGATCTGGCTCCACATTTAAGGCGCCCTCACGTGTCACCACGTGACCCCTAATGAGCATTCTAACAGACCAGAGCGGGGGCCTTCATCACGTGCTCACACGTGATGGCCGCCAGAATTAAATGAGTTAAACTCTGATCTGCAGAATAAAATAAAGGGAATCAGGGCGCTCTTACGTGTCCACACGTGACCCCTCTCTCCTTAGTGTTTAACACTAATCTGAAGACTTTGTCCTCAGTGTTTAACACTGATTTTCTTAGTGTTTAACACCAATTTGGAAAACTCTATTGGCAGTGTTTAACACTGATTTGCTTAGTGTTTAACACTAAATTGAAAACTCTGTTCCCAGTGTTTAACACTGATTATCTTTTAGTGTTTAACACTAACTTGCTAATCTTATTTCCAGTGTTCAACACTATTGGTCTTTAGTGTTTAACACTAGCTTTAGCCCAATTGGCTAAGTTTCTAGAGGCAAAGCCTCTCCTTCAATGGACCAACAGAGGGCCAATATTTCAAACATAATTGGACTTAGCCCAAACTGGCCATAAGTCCTGAAATCATCTTGAACTGAGCATATCTGCTCTTTCAACCAACTCATTGGTTTAGGGTACATCTCTGAACTCCTCTGATATTTGTCGTTGTAATCCTTCAACGTCTTCAGAGAGGTGACGGGTCCCGACAACCACACATCAACACGGACTGTGGGGTCCTTAAACTCATGGACTTATGCGTCCTTAAACCAAGATACGGACTGCGGGGTCCTTAAACCCGCGGACTTATGCGTCCTTAAACTAACGGACTAATGCGTCCTTAAACACACTCATATGGACTGTGGGGTCATTAAACCCATGGACTTATGCGTCCTTAAACTACCAACGGACCATTATGTCCCTAAACTGGAACACGGACCACTATGTCCCTAAACTGGAACATGGACCACCATGTCCCTAAACTGGCGATGGACCACCATGTCCCTAAACCGGAGATGGACCACCATGTCCCTAAACTGGTATTGGACCACTATGTCCCTAAACTGGAGATGGACTACCATGTCCCTAAACTGGCAATGGACCACTATGTCCCTAAACTGGAACAATAGAGCCCAAATGCTCTTTTGTCGGATCTAAACGATCCCGTTTAAGTTGATCTTAGCCTCAAATACGGCTAACGTATCCTTAAACCTTCAAACAGACTTTAGTCCCAAATTGGACTATAAATCCCCCAATCAATTTTGGTTCAAGGGTACATCTCTGAACTCCTCTGACATTTGTCGTTGTAATCCTTCAACGTCGTCAGAGAGGTGATGGGTCCCGATGGCCATACATTTAATGGACCACTATGTCCCTAAACTGGAACATTAGAGCCCAAATGCTCTTTTGTCGGATCTAAACGATCCCGTTAAGTTGATCTTAGTCTCAAACTGGACTAACGTATCCTTAACAGACGTTTGAGTTGATCTTAGCCTCAAATATGGCTAACGTATCCTCAAACCAAAACCCCAAACCCAAATCTAAGAAAACACGGATTTGGACTAATCCACGTCCTACGGGCGACGACATAAATTGGTCTCCGTATACAATCCACGGGCAACCACAAATAAAACAAATACACACGACACGAAGTGACCATCTGGAGAAGGAGAAAGTTGTTACTGCAACGCGGTAGCGTAATTAAGTGCAGGGGCTTGCGCCTGCAGGGAAGAGCGTCCCCACAATCAAAAACCTCTCAAGCGGGGGGGAATCTGACGAAGTCTGCTACATCGGCGTATCCGTTTAAACCTTCGATATATGGTGCCATGAATCAACTTGGCATCTTCGGAGAGGTAGACGGATAGCACCAATTAGCATCTGCCCCGAATCTCAGCGTCAGGACATCGTGGTCTTGTGCGCCGTCTTTCGGAGGGGAACAATGTATACAGGTGCTCATTGGGTTATGAGTACACCGGACAGGACTCGCCGGGAACCTGCTAGTTGGTATTATACCTAGCGTCAGATAGCAGTTCCCTGGTGACATGTGTACAGGTTAGTTCATCGACCTGAGATCGTCATTTGTCTCGTGTGAGTTCCCGCTGTACTTTGATTACTACCCTACCATGGCTCAAAGGAGTCATGCAAACAGGTTTTAGTTGGGTACAGTCTCGAGCCACATGGAGGCAGTGAGCCGATTGGCAGGGGATTCATCTCTCCCGGTATTGGGGGTGAGATCGCGCTGTGTCTAGGAGAGCCATTACACGAAGTCATTGGCCAAGGCAAGTGAGATTTCCTGGTAGATATTCCAGTAGTATCTCAGGGTGTTATGGGCTACACTCCAACACGACTTGTACCCCTTTTGGGGGTCTGACGTTTACCAGCCTCTAGTCCCGACATGCGATGCTCATAGACGAACGGACCGGACTGTACGGATATTGTCACTGAGAGTCCCCCACAGATAGTTTTCCCAAGGTTCGGGCGAAACGTTGTAGAGCCCGTATGGTATTATGGCAGAGTTCGATCATATACGTGCACTCGTGCACGGATCATGATTGGACGGATCATACTAGTGGGCTTTGGTTTAAGCCGGATCTTAGTATTAGATTTGTTGGATTACTTTCGTCTCATTGCATTCGCATTCAGTCGGAATGCGGATGCAGGTATGTATATACAGGTGAGGGGTACTCTTGTGATCCGTCACGAGTTTACTTTAGTAGATGCCATTCTATTTATTGTTGTAAACATTTGGATTAATGTTTGCAAGTGGAAATTGTGAGCTTAAGTCATCATTAGGAGCATTAATTGTGACATGTGCATGGGTGATGACTCATGGTCTTTTTATTTGTGCAAATGTCACATTAGTGATTGATTATTGTGTTGAAATGATGGTTAGAGAGAGAGAGAGGGCAACCATAGGCTTGGGGTTTGCTCTTGGATTATTATTCTAGTGCTCTCATTTTTCATCTCAACACAATAGAAAAGAAAAGTCTCTTCTTCTTCTTCTTCCTCTAGCTCACAAGTTCCACCATGGTTTCATCTTCAACCTCCATCCATACACTCTCATGTGTTGAGAATCAATGGATGGTTGAGACAAAATTATCACACACATTCTCTACATCACCTTGGACATGTCGGCTAGCAAATTTCATATCCGAGTTGCTTCGGTTTGAAGCGGGAGCCCGTAAAAAGTTTTCTAGACGTGGTGCCACTTCGACGAGGAGACCGGAGATCGAGTGAGATCAGAGATACCGAGAGGAGCTAGGGATGGTGGCTAAAGACCGAAGGACACGGATCGATCGGTATAACCATTCTAACTTCTTGTAGATAGCTAGTTTAGTGTTAATGGTACGATCTGGGTGAAAGTCTGCATTAGCGCCAGTTTCGTAAAAAGTTTTTATTTTTGCGTTTGGCCTCGGATTGACGGCTGGGGCGCTACCGTAGACTTACATCGGCGGGAGAGCTCGCGGAGGAGTGGGAGAGCCGAGGTATCTTGGTTCTGCTCAAGCCCGGAGGCGAGCTGAGAGGGCCGAGGAGGCTCGGGCCTGTGATAGCTCGGAGGCGAGCTGTGGGGCTGAGGAGGCCAATTGTGCTGGGGGCTCGAAGGTGAGCCAGCATTTGCTTGTAGGACGGGCACAGGAGTGGTCTGGTCGGCCACTGTAGGCCCTTTCTTGTGAGTCTTGGGACACGTCATTTGCCATGTGTCCCGATATGGGAGATTATCGATATCGAGCATCATCATTAACCCCCCACTCTCGTCCCGACCAGCTGACGGGTCGGGTTGAGAGTGGTTCGCCGGATCACCCAAGGTAAGCTCATTTCCGAAGATATCGTCGGGCGTGTCTCTGGGCAATTGGTTTTCTTTTCTGGATGAGGCCAGCGAATCAGGGCGAGATCCCTTATATTAAAGAGGGTGCACCGAATCGTGTGCACTTTTGCTGAAGCAACAGATCACGTGTCGGGTGCCGGTTGGCTGATGTGACGTGCCGCAGGCTTCTGGCGTTCGATGGGCCGCCGCCAATGTGCTTGCGACAGGTGGGGCGATCGTGGGTGTCGAGAGCACTGAATCGTTTCGGCGGGAGTTGACCGTCGCCGCTGATAAAGACGCCGGTAGCATAAATAGGGAGGAGAGCTGATTCAGGATCTCTCTCTCTCTTCACATTTTCTCCTTCTGAGTCTTATTTGCTCGGCGCTCGCGTTTTCTCTTCTCGAGGACTTCTTCCCATCAGGTTAGATGCCTTGCTTCTTCTTCCTTCTGCTTCTTCTCCTTCTGAGTCAAGCATCTTCTCCCTTTTGGCAGGGCAGATGGTTCGATCCCAGACTCTTGGTGCCTTTGGCGCTCAGTCCTAGAGGGGGGCCGGCGGTGCGGCCGTGCCTCCGGCTGACTCGAGCCCTGCGCCAGATGTGCCTTCGACGGCGGGGTCACCTGCCCCGTCACGAGCTCCTGACAATTATTCCGGCGGCGGCCAAAGGCGTACACGGGTTCCCGAATCTCAGACGAGGGATGCAGGAGAGGGCGAAGACGGGGTTCTTCTTAAGCGGAAGAGGACGGTCTCTCGTGCGACGCCGATGGAGGTCCCGGAGGGGACTCCCGTGCAGGAAGGGGACGTCCAGTTCGTGGTCCCGTCGGGGCTTTCCGTTGCCGCTAGCCTTCTTGCTGGTATGGAGGAGTCGGCCGGGGGCCAGATGCCGCGGGAGACCTTAAGGGCCCAAATGGCGGCTATCGCACAGGAGGCGGTTCAGGTATGTACTCCCTCGTGTGTTACCTCGAGCGACCTTTTCTTAGTTCGGGTGTCCTTAAGTTTCTCTGCCATTTTTCGCTAGGTCCTTCAACACTGCGCCCTTGTTACTCGTATGGAAGCCGAGGGGGCTATTCGGGCTGCGAGGTCAGCAGAAGAGTCTTCTTCAGAGGTCGAGGGTCTGCGACTCGAGCTGCGTCTAGAGAGGGAGAGGTCGATCGTCCTCAGAGCCCGGTCAGAAACCGCGGATCTCACCATTTCAAAGTGCTGAAAGTCCTATCGCCGCCTAAGTGAGTCCCACCAAGCCGTCGAGGCAAAGTTGGTGGAATCGGACGACCGCCTTGCCGCCATGAAGAGGGCGAGGGATGCCAGTAGGTGGGATGCCGAGGCGATGCTTCAAACGGCAAAGGTTGCCAAGATCCGGGCTAGGAAGGCAGTGACGGATTACAAGGAGTAGGACCAGTTTTACGTCGATCTCGGCGAGGCCTCCGCTATTGCATGGAACAAAGCTCTTAATGCCTTCAAGGAGCAGCTTCCGAAGTTCGCCGACGGTGAGCTCCGTGCTCGGGTCCCACTCTCGGTGGTCACGCTTCAGGCCGGTAGCGATGAGGGTAGTGAGGTCTAGGCGGGGCTTGCTGCCCGACCTTTTTGGTTTTTCCTCCTCTCTCTTTTGTAAGCCTCCAAGCAATTTGATAAGGCTAGGGAGCCCACAATACCCTTGTAAAGACTTTTGGCTTTGTGAATTTGTTTTCGCAGTAGTGTTTGTGCTTTTACTTTCTTTTGTTGGTAGACAATTGTATTCGCACAGTACTGCTTTTATGTTCGGCATGTTCCTCGTCTAGCGATTACTTGTCAACTTGAATCTGATCACTTGCCGAGTGTGCGAGGACCGGCGGGAAGACGGTATCTCCATGGCCCCGAAGTCGAAGTGGAGATAGCTAAGACGTTGAAAGAACAGATGCCTCTTGTTGAGTTCATGTTCCTTAGTTGTTGGAGGGGCTATGAGTGGCCTACTAAGGATGGTGCCGAGCAGGATAGCTGCTCGGTGCTTCATGGCGAGGGAATTGATCCCTGGTTTGTTGCGGTAGGGAGCTACCAGCCAGGGATAACCGAACAAGGGCGGGTCCGGTTGCCTCTGTGAGGACTTTAATCCCTGGTTTGTTGGGGTAGGGAGCTACCAGTCAGGGATAACCGAGCAAGGGCGGGCCTGGTTGCCTCTTGCGAGGGCTTTGATCCTTAGCGCGGAGGAGCCGTTAGTAGCCTATTAATGATGGCCGAGCAGGGTAGCTGCTTGGTGCCTCTTGGAGAGGGTTTTGATCCTTAGCGCGGGAGTCGTGAGTGGCCTACTAAGGATAGCCGAGCAGGGTAGCTGCCCGTGCCTCTTGGCGAGGGCTTTGATCCTTAGCGCGGGAGGGGCCGTGAGTGGCCTACTAAGGATGGCCGAGCAGGGTAGCTACTCGGTGCCTCTTTGTGATGGCTTTGATCCTTAGCACGGGAGAGGCTGTGAGTGGCCTACTAAGGATAGCCGAGCAGGGTAGTTGCCTGGTGCCTCTTGGCGAGGGCTTTGATCCCTGGTTTGTTGGGGTAGGGAGCTACCAGCCAGGGATAACCGAGCAAGGGCGGGCTCGGTTGCCTCTTGCAAGGGCTTTGATCCTTAAGGACGGGCCGAGCAGGATTACTGCCCGGTGCCTCTTCGTGAGGGCTTTGACCCCTGGCTTAGTAGGGAGCTACCAGCCAGGGATAACCAAACAAGGGCGGGTCTGGTTGCCTCTGTGAGGACTTTGATCCATAGTTTGTTGGGTTAGGGAGCTACCAGCCAGGGATAACCGAACAAGGGCGGGTTCGGTTGCCTCTTGTGAGGGCTTTTCATCCTTAGCGCGGGAGGGGCCGTAAGTGACCTACTAAGGATGGCCGAGCAGGGTTACTGCCCGGTGCCTCTTGGCGAGGGCTTTTTGTCCTTAAGGATGGCCAAACAGGGTTGCTGCCCGGTGCCTTTTGGCGAGGGCTTTGATCCCTGGCGTTGTGGGGTAGGGGAGCTACCAGCCAGGGATAGCCGAGCAGGGTAGCTGCAGGGCTGCCTCTTGGTGAGGGCTTTGATCCCCGGTGTTGTGGGGTAGGGAAGCTACCAGCCTGGGATAGCCGAGCAGGGTAGCTGCAGGGCTGCCTCTTGGTGAGGGCTTTGATCCCTGGCGTTGTGGGGTAGGGAATTTACCAGCCAGGGATAGCCGAACAGGGTAGCTGCTGGGCTGCCTCTTGGTGAGGGCTTAGATTCCTGGCGTTGTGGGGTAGGGTAGCTACCAGCCAGGGATAGCCGAGCAGGGTAGCTGTTGGGCTGCCTCTTGCGAGGGCTTCGATCCTTGGCGCTGGAGGGGCCGTGGGGGGCCTGCCAAGGATGAACCAAGCAGTGAAGCTGCTCGGTCTCCTCATAGTGAGGGCTTGGATCCCTGGCGTCATGGGGTAGGTGAGATACCGACTAGGGATAATCGAGCAGGGTAGCTGCTGGGCTGCCTCTTCATGAGGGCTTTAGGAAGATGGACAGCCGCGAGTGACACGTGCCACAAACATATAGAGAACGCGAAGCGTTTTGGAATGTCGTGCCAGTTTCGTCACGTGGCTGCGTGGCATATGCTCTAGCGTTCCCCTCTTATTGTTTAAGCAGAAAGAACATTTTAGAAAAATTTACATTGCCTTTAAGAAAGGATAGGTACACACTCGTAGGTATCTGCTTCATTGGTACAGCTTAAGCTTCTCAGCGTTGTAAGGCCATGGAAACTTGCGGCCGTCCGCGTCCTGTAAGCGGTAGGCTCCGCCGGGAAGTACTTCGGAGACGAGGAAAGGACCGTCCCATTTCGGGGAGAACTTATGCAGCCTGTCTTGATCAACGAACTCGTTTCGCTGTAGGACCAGGTCTCCGGTCTTGAAGGAACAACGCTTGACCCGCGCATTGTAGTACCGGGCAGTTTGCTGCTGATAGGCGGCAACTCTGATTTGAGCCCGATCCCGTTTCTACAGCAAGATGTCCAGGTTGGTCCGCAGTGCCATGGTGTTTACTTCGTCGTCGAAGTGTTCGACCCGGTGACTGGGTAGCCCGATCTCCGCAGGGACCATCGCCTCGGTTCCGTAGCAGAGGCTGAAAGGGGTTTCCCCGGTGGGGGTCTTCTTTGACGTGCGCAGGGCCCATAAGACCCGGGGCAATTCTTCGACCCAACTGCCTTGGCGCCCCTCCAAGCAGGTCCGGAGATCCCGGAGGACATCCCGGTTGGCGACTTCGGCCTGCCCGTTGCATTGGGGGTGTGCGACCGCGGTGAACTTCATGAGGATATGATATTCGTTGCGGAAATCCTTCACCTTCTCGTTCTTGAAGTTCGTCCCGTGGTCGGTGATGATACACCTCGGGATGCCGAACCGGAGTATCAGGTTGTTCTGCAGGAACTTGATGGTTATGGCAGCGTCCGGTTTTCTGATGGGGACGGTTTCGATCCACTTTATGAAGTAATCCACCGCGACGAGAACATATTTGTGCCTGCCCGTGCCGGTAGGGAACTGGCCGATCATGTCAAATCCCCACTGGGCGAACGGCCATAGGGAGGTCAGCGCGGTTATCTCGGTAGCCGGGAGGCGAGGTATGCTTCCTTGGAGCTGGCAGCTTCTGCATCTCTTGACGAGCTTCTGGGCATCCTCGTGAATAGTTCGCCAGTAGTACCCCTGGAGCAATGCCTTCTGGATTAAGGTTCGGGCCCCTTGGTGTGCGCCGCCGACCCCTTCATGGATTTCACGGAGGGCGTAGTTGGCTTCGTGGGGGTCGACGCACAGGAGCAGGGGCTGAGTGAAGGATTTCTTGTAAAGGTTCTCATTGCTCCAGACGAAGTGACGGGCTTTGGCCCGGAGACGGCGGGCTGCTCTTCGATCTTCTGGGAGCGTACCGTCCCTTAGGAATTCCACGAGGGGCTTCCTCCAATCCTGGACATCTTCCTGCACTGTATACACATGAAGTATTTGTTGGATATAGTGCCCTCAAAGTCAATTATTGGATCGTAGGCACGTGATTGCAATGATTGAGAGAGGACCTATGCCGGTAGGACAGCCTTACTCAAGATGATAGTATGCTATCTGGTTTATCTGTATCATCGTGTACATACTTTAGGTGACCTTGCAGATTACTATTACACGTTGATGTAGCCCTTAGGATTCTTGCTTGACTACCAGCAGTATGATGGTGATCATATACGTGAGAGTTGGGTAGTCTATAAGCACATCCTTAAAGTGGTCCCTGGTCGTGGGAGTTTCGAGACTGGGCATCGATACTCCATTAGTAGACTAGTGTATACAGTCGAGACCCCGACGAGGGGCAGTGGCCGGTCTTACAAGCCATTGGTGTCAGTTGGTTCACCTAAGATGTATACAGGTGCTCATTGGGTTATGAGTACACCGGACAGGACTCGCCGAGAACATATTAGTTGGTATTATACCTGACGTCAAATAGCAGTTCCCTGGTGACATGTGTACAGGTTAGTTCATCGACCTGAGATCGTCATTTGTCTCGTGTGAGTTCCCACTGTGCTTTGATTACTACCCTACCACGGCTCAAAGGAGTCGTGCAAACAGGTTTTAGTTGGGTACAGTCCCGAGCCACATGGAGGCAGTGAGCGGATCGGCAGGGGTTTCGTCTCTCCCGGTATTGGGGGTGAGATCACGCTGTGTCTAGGAGAGCCATTACATGAAGTCCTTGGCCAAGGCAAGAGATTTACTAGTAGGTATTCCAGTAGTATCTCAGGGTGTTCTGGGCTACACTCCGACACGACTTGTACCGCTTTTGGGGGTCTGACTTTTACCAACCCCCTAGGCCCGACATGCGATACTCACAGACGAATGGACCAGACTGTACGGATATTGTCACTGACAGGCTTAGTAGGGTGCCAGGATGAGTTCGCTCATCGACCTCCCTTTTGGTCAATACCTGGTATCCCGTTACGTACAGCTAGTACCACTGATGTGCTAGTGGTTAAATCTGTAGGGTTACTAGGCACTGCCACAAGGTTCTACAAGGTATCAACCATGCCCGATTTAAATTTTAGACGTGCCTAACAACCCTAACCAAGATCTTAGACTAGAGATTAGGCAAAACAAAGCATGTAAACAACTTTACATCTGAGAGTTAGGGATTACAACCTTTGTAGTCCGTTCCTTCACTTCTAATGCTCCGTGTTGAGGTCCCTTCGCTGCGATCATCGAGTATCCGGACTCTTGAGAGGCTCCACAAAAGAAAGATGCAAGCTTGCTTCCGATCTTCGATAACAAAGATGATCTACCTTGAAGAAACTCAAACCCAAGCTCTTGCTTTGCTAATCAAGTATTAGCAAAGCAAACACCCTAATCTAAACGGTTAGAATAGATGAGGATGATGAAGTAGGAATTTAGCTCTTATTTGTTTTCAATTTCTCACTCATTTTCATCACAAGTCAAAAAGCTAGAAACTTTATCAAGAGGAAGAAGAAGATGAAAACCATTTGTGATGAATAATGAAAACTCAAGTGAGCTTAGAAATGCAACCATGGGTTAAGTATGAAGACTTAACCCATGTAGAGAAACAACTATGGTTAAAGGGTTGGGTTGGTTTAAGGAAATATCTACACAAAATATCCAAAGTCAAAGTCAAAGCTTCAAAAAGCTTCTTGAAAGCTTCATGCAAGCTTAACCCTAATCTAAACCTTAACCACATTTAAACTCCACAAAACATGTTGCATTTATAACCATAACATGTTACAATATTATATATCACATATACAATATTTATTGTAACAAAATAAAATAATACAATTAACATATATCGTATATATATCAATGTATTATCCGAGTGAGAAAAAGAATCTTTAAGTGAGCTTATATTAGTTAATGTAATTTAATATATCAAATATATAATTATACATTAGATTATCGAATCAACACTTGATTCGATGATCCGGCTATTTCACAAATAACCGACTAATATAATCTGTATCAGTTCATCGAATCAACACTTGATCCGATGACCCGGCTATATCACATATACCCGGCCGATATCACATATCGCGAGAATCTAATACGGTATCACATATACGTATTTTTCTCGGTCCCGCACATATCACATATGTGCTCCTACTCCGTTTTGCCTGAGCCAGGAAACCTCTGTGTAGGACTCTAAAGAATCGTCAATACGCCGGCAGTAGGTGATGATCATATCAAACACCCACAAGCTGTAAGTGGTTGGCTAAACGTAACAGCCACCCAGGTATTGAGCAATCAGAAGATCAACAAGCAAGCCTGTACATTCTCCCGTGAATCCAACCAGTAACACTCCCGTACAGTCCGGTCTCTTCGTTTGATATGTCACATATCTCGCCTAGGGGTGGTAAACGTCAGACCCCAGTAGCTTGATAAGTCGTGTCGATATGAGGTCCATAACAGTTCGAGAAACTACTGATAACACTTACCAGTAAATCTCAGCAACCCTGGCCAGGGATTTCCAGTTATAGCCAATCGAACACAGTGCAACATCAACTCTCTATACCGGGAGAGACGAAACCCTTCCTATCGCTCATTGCCTCCATGTGATTCGGGACTGTACCCAAAAGCCACCTTTTTGCACGCCCTCTTGGACGTGGTATGATGGAAATCAAAGCACAGTGGAAATCACACAAGACTCTATGACGATCTCGGGTCTACAGACTAACTTGTACCAGTGTCACCAGAGAACTGCCATCTGACGTGAGGTATAATACCATCTGGGAGTTCTCGGCGAGTCCGTCCAGTGTACCCAGTCTCCACTGAGCACCCGTATACCTTCTCTGATGTCAAACACCAATGGATATGAGATGATCCATCGCCCATCATATGGGTCAAGAAGCGCATACGCTAGTCTACTCTGGAGTATCGATGCCCTGTCTCGATACTCCGACGACTAGGAACATTTCAAGGATGTACTTGGCGACTACTCTGTCCCGACTAGTATGATCTGCATCATAGTCCTGGTAATCAAGTACTCATCCTAAGGGCTTTATCAATATGTAACATAGAGACAATCAGAGTACATGTTAAGATAAAGAGTAACTAGATAGCATACTATCATGTCGAGCAAGAAAGTCTCCCTATATATGTCCCAGCATCCACTACAATATACAACGCATGTACAGTAATGGCCTTTAGGGCATACATATAACTAACAAAATCCACAGCCAAAGTATTGACGAGTCTTTAGAGTCCCCCACAGACAGTTTCTCAAGTTTCGGGCGAAACGTTGTAGAGGCCGTATGATATTATGGCAGGGTTCGATCATATACATGCAGTAGTGCACGGATCATGATCGGACGGATCATACTAGTGGGCTTTGGTTTAATCCGGATCCTAGTATTAGATATGTTGGATTACTTTAGTCTCATTGTATTCGCATTCAGTCGGAATGCGGATGCAGGTATGTATATACAGGTGAGGGATATCCTTGTGATCCGTCACGAGTTTACTTTAGTAGATGCCATTCTCTTTTTATTGTTGCAAACATTTGGATTAATATTTGCAAATGGAAATTGTAAACTCAAAGTCATGATTAGGAGCATTAATTGTGACACATGCACAAGTGATAACTCATGGTCTCTTTATTTGTGCATATATCACATTTTGGATTGATTTAGTGTTGAAATGATAAGAGGAGAGAGAGAGGGCAGCCATATGGCTTGAGGTTGCTCTTGTGTTGATAATTTCTATCTCACTCTCATCATTATTCCAACACAAAAGAAAAAGAAAGCTCTTCTTCTTCCTCTTCTTTCTTGAGCTCACTATCTCCATTAATGGCATCCACTTCAACCTCCATCCATACACTCTCATGCGTTGAGAATCAATGGATGCTTGAGACAAAGTTATCACACACATTCTCTACATCATCTTGGACACGTCGGCTAGCAAACTTCGTGTCCGAGTTGCTTCGGATGAAGCGGGAGCCTGTAAAAAGACACATTGATATGGTGCCCTTCCGATGAGGAGACCGGAGATCGGAGATGCCGTGAGGAGCTTGAGATGGTGGCCAAAAACCGAAGGACACGGATCGATCGGTATAGCCACTCTCACTTCTTGGTAGTTAGCTAGTTTAGCGTTAATGGTTCGATCCGGTTGAAAGACTACGATAGCGCCGGTTTCCTAAAAAGTTTTTGTTTCCGCATTTGGCCTCGGATTGACGGCCGGGGCGCTACCGTAGACTTACATGGTATCAGAGACACGCCATTAACCTTTACTAGCTTATTCTAACATGTTTAAAATATCGATCGAACGAAATTTCTAAAACAGCAATTCCAATTTTTAAGTTTCTGCCGATTTTTTAAAGTGGTCAAAAAATTATTTTCAGTATGTCAGAGTGCAGGCTTTTTTAAGACTACAGAAGAAATTTGGGTCACTGAACCTACCAGATTGCCGCGGAACCGCCGCACAACCTATGTGTTGGCCGCGGTTTCGCCGCCGATTTGTGGCAACAGTGTACCATATTTCTTCTGGATGTCTTTCATGCGGAATTGTGGTTTCTGAAATATTTAGTTTAGGCCCAGATTTATTTTGAGTGCTGGAATTGTACTTGGGGCCCACTTCGGGAAATTTTGTCGATCGAAATTTTAAATAAGTTAGTTCGCAGTACTTATATTACTATCTGTGACCGTGAATGTCATTCGAGCGGTAAATCATATCTAATAGCTATAGCCCCTTTAGACGGATTTGCGAACATGACATTCACGTTGATGTTCTGTGTTGTGCTGTGTTGTTGCGGATTTGTCGTGGTGGATAGACTGGATGCAATGGTAGTACAGTTTGGTTATATTTGTACATTTGATATTGCGGGGCGAATGCCCGACATGTCGACTGCCATCACTACCTGTTTGTATATTATTCTTTTGGGGCACGACTGGGTTGAGGTCGATGTTACCGTTGTACATATTTTATTTTCTGTACTAGGATTACCCCACGGTGGGGTGCACGGATAGCCGGGTTCTAGAGGGCAACGAACCCGCATCTCATGGCTTTGAGACGGAGGGGGCTTTACTCTAGAATTGACGGGCTATTCGCCGCACTCGTAGGGGGTATAGGTTGACCCAAGGAGGGGTGCTTAAGTTACCGGATTTCGTGAAGTGCTGGATGGTTCATTCACTTTGTTGAAGAGGGCTGCCTCGCTTCAGGTTTTGGCGGGTAAATTGCCACGCCCATAGGGGTCTAGGATTTCATTGCACAGGCTATCCACACGACCAGGGGAACGTCGGGTTTCAGTTGCGGCTCAAAGGAAACCGGGGCTCCCAGATTATGTAACAACTTTAATTTTCTTATACACTTTTTCTATACAAATTTTTTTTAAAAATTTTTTCAAAATCCACAAAGGGGTATTTTAGCCTGAGCACAAGATATAGGTAATTATTTTGTTTTTAATTACAATCTACAAGAATGTAATAACTCCATTTTTAGTGTACAAGAAATTACTTTAAATTTAATGTATACTTGGAGTATTTACTCTTGCTGCTATCATTTTAAGTAATTAAATAACACCATAATTACAAGAAGGAGCTTGTAGCTCATTGGTAATAACTTGCACTGCTGAACCAAGCCACCAGAGTTCAAATCCCCTGTCCCACATTATTTTTGTATTTATTTTGTTTTAAATTTTTGGAAAGTCAACAGTCAAACCGCCATAACTCACAAAACTTGAACTGAAGGCAAAAAGTTAGATGCACCAAAATTCCCCCCAGAAGATCCCTCACCCGACGAGCCCTCGACTTGGCCCGACTCGGCCGAGTCGGCCTGCGGACCGGCCGGCGCCGCCGGCCGGACGGCCGAGTCGTCAACACGGAATTTCTCCGTGTTGACCTGGTCTTTCCCCCTGCATACTTTATTTGGTCGGATCGGTTACAGAGAGCCCCATAAAACCCTTTTACTCCAAAATTTAATGATTTTTTTAATGTTTTTATATAAATTTTTATATTTTTTTAAATTAAAACCCTAACCCTAGCCTAACCCTATATAAACACCTCTACCCTCTACCCTTTCACCCTACATTCCTAAGTCCACTCTCTAAAAATTTCAAGAGAACTCGGTACATTAGAAAACGAGCGAAAGGCGAAGCGCTGCCGAAATCGACGGCGAATCCCGGTGATCGTACTAGGACTCTTCACGACATTTCGACACACCGACCAACCCACTACATTCCTAGCACTCTCTAGCATTGTCCAAACCCGTAAGTCTCTCTTTTCTACCTTTCTATTCTTTCATAAAATACGACTTTTTAAAATCCGACGGAAATCGGAACAAACCGATTTCCGATTCGGTTTTTCTATCAAAACTCACTTGTCACTAATTCCATAATACTTAAATATATTCATGTTGACTACTAATCACTTAAAAATCAATTTGGATAAAGTTTCTCACATGAAATGATAATTTTTGCAAATACCGTATTTTCGCACTTAAATTCCACCATGTTTAGTTTATCTCTTTTAACCCTTTAACATTGCTATACCTTAAAATAGATCACGAGGTAATGACCTACCTTCACACACACGCAAATACAACCCTAATTGATATCATCAAAACTTAGAATACGATAATAAAAGATTTTACATTAAAATACAATTTTCTTTATAAACCTTTTCTGAAAGTTCTAAGTTGTATACAATTTTAAAACAAAATCTTTTAATAGGAAAATACGATATGTCATGGACATCGATCGTTTATCTAAACCTGACTTTATGGTGTCTAGGCTAGGCAAGTGAGCTTAGGTAACTTTAAAAGGCCCGTCTCACGATTCGTGAGCGGATCCCTCCTTCCTCACTTGTACTTACCTGGCCACAATTGGCGGTGAAAAAGCGATTTGAGGCTTCTAATGACGTGTCGTTTAGACTATTTAGAAATAGGCCAGTTGGCTTAGGAAAGCCTAGAATCTAAAATACGGAAATTTACACCCTTTTACAAATAAATACCTTATATTTATAAAACCGTTTTCTAAATGACTAGTATTTATTAAATCTTTGCAAAGCGCCACTACAACCCACTTTTGGGGAACTCGTTAGGGATAGTACGGTTTATCGTGCACCTTCGGGTTTAGTAGTGCGAGATGCAGACCTCCGCAAGGAGCATTCGGTCTCGAAAGGTTTAAAATACGACATTTAAGAAAAATGAGATTTTGGAAAATAAAATATTTATTAAAAATTATTCTTGAATAAACATATGTATATTTATCATTTAAACACCTATTTTATTATAAGATAAAGTTTCCATCTTTTCCTAAAAATTACAAGATTAAAAGTTACATTAAAATACCATGAATTTCAAATAAATCAATACAACAAATTAATACCTTTATTAGGATATATTCACTAGAAATATCACAAAATAAAGTCACACTCATTATAACTATAAAGACGAATAATAAATACTTGAGGTGTATCTTGAAAACCATACAATAGTATTTTTACATAAAACCCCCTCAAGTTTTATAAATTACAATAAAGACCCTAACAATTATAGAACTTCAAATTACATTTCTTTTAGTCTGACTCGGGTTTGAGTCTGATTATTTCTGACTTGAATATGATTCAAGTCAATCTATATTCTTTAATATTCCAACTCAATATGAATACATGAATCCTAGAATCCAGTTAACAATCTATATAATTTGACTGAATCAAACCATAGATATACATCCATTATCCCGTTATTCCATTTACCTGATCATGCAGTTACAACATGTTTACTGATATCATGGTTTTGGTCAATCATCCAACTTACACAATACAATACACAATACTATCAAAACACTACGGGGTTTAAGGGGTAGATTGGTGCGGAAGGTGTTAAAGGTGGCACGAGGCGATAAGATTAAGACATCTAACATGAATCCAATTGCCGTTGTTCCGGGTTATATAACGGAGCCTTGTACTTCCATTTGCCCTGGTCTCTAGCATACTGAGACCCCTCTCGTATACACTGGCATCCTTCCGTACCAAGGTACAAACAACAGCGTGAACACAATACTCTACAATATTATTCTTTAGAAGATACCTCTTATTCTGTCTTGTCTAATTCTTCCTTATCTTTGGGACTTACCGAGCGACCTGTTCGCTGACGACATTCTATTTCTTTCTTCTTTGAATGTCGTCAGGTGTTTTGGACCCAGCAGAGATCGAGCCCACCGGTGAAGACTTGGAGCAGTTCCACGAAGACCTCGAGCTCTAGATATTGTATCTTTTTCTATTCAGTATTTTCATTTCCTGTTATGCCACTGTTTAGGCATCGTTTTTCTTTTCAATTGTATTTACTTTTCATGCATTGTGCAAAAGAATGTTATTAATAAAGTTGCTGTTATTTCTATATCTCTTGTCTCTTGTGATTTACTTTTATATTGCTTAGATACGCTTAGCGTATGTACTTCTGAGTATATACGTAGTGGACCTCGTCGCGTCCCCTTCGCCGTACACTGGGAAGCGGGGCGTGACAGATTATCTGTATTGTTCTGTGATGCTTATTACATTTCTGTGATGTTGCATTTATCACGCCTGGAGCGATTATTATATATTGCTATATATATACTAGTAGATGTTGTATATGTTTTACACCCGTGCTAGTCCAGTCCCCGCTCTGTCGTTAGTTAAGTAACCTAACGGGTGATGACGGAACCCAGTGGCGAATGCGAATGGCATATACGTACATCATATTTTCGTTCTTTTCTGGTGTGATTAATTGATGGAACTGCATTGATTTTGATCAATGCAAGGATAACAAACCTATTTGATGTTGTTGGAACAATTTTCAAAAAGCTGTTATTACAAGGACGTCTTCATTTACTTTGCATAGCGGTATTCAGTTTAGAATATCCAGCACCTCATTCGATGAGGCAAGGGCCGAGATCCCTTTATCGGGAGTGACCCCTTGGGAAGAAGTTTGCGTCAGGGTAATAACTTCACTATAGTCGATTACTTTTTGCTTTGCATCGCGGTATTCAGTTGGAATATCCTGCACCTCATTCTACGGGGAAAGAGCCGAGATCCCTTCACCGGGAGTGACCTCTTTAGCAAAGGTTTTCGCCACTATATTTATAAAAAGCTATCCGGTTCCTTCAACGATATCAAGTTCATTACGTTAAAGGTTTTTCGCCAAAAACCATTCGTAGCCCTCCATCATTTCAGACGGGTAGCACTTAGTATTCATGCTATATTTGCTGGCCTTAGTCAAGACATAGTGTATGGTAGCTATTTGTTAATTTTCTGTTGCATAGATAGATGCGTTGGTTTGGGACAGTCGTACAGCCTTGTTGGCCCTAGTCAAGGGCTTGTACGGGTGGGTTCAAATTAACCTGGACAATGACGGGTAGAACTTGACATGTGACTTATGATTTGTTGGCCTTAGTCAAGGTCATAAGAGCATGGGGTAAAAATCACATCGGGAGTTTCTAAAGAAACTGAAACTTGCCAAATATGCGCATACCTTCTGGAGTGTGATAACGTGAGTGGATTCCATCACGTTATCATGCGATGATAGTTGGATCCCGATTCCCACTGATGAGTTGGTTTACTCCTCGGGTGATCCCGACTAATTCTTCTTTCAGGTTTGGAGGAGAATTTGAGATTACAGTGGGAGGTTTTCTGATTAGATAAATTGATAACCATTCTGATCTGGGTTAGAGTTCACCCAGAGTGTTTCTTTTCTCTCTCTCTTTGGTAGCGACCATGGCCCGACCCTAGACTATGACTCAGTGACCAAGATAACCGAACCTTCTTAAAACACTGGATTTTGGATTGTCTGAGTTGCATACCTCATTGCCACTCCTACTTTTACCCTTTTTCTCCGGAACATTTCGTATCACTACGAACGTTCACTTCCATTGGATAAAACTATCGTATGGTTATATACGAACTCGAAGGAACTTGTTCCAGATTCGAGGATGGTTTCCGGTTCTGGAGAAAATGAATAGGACTATTCAGTTGTCTTTTCATTTTTACCTTCTCTCGGGTTGCGAGGGCTCCTAGGATTAGGAGAAGAGTACACCTATTACGCTTATTGGATAGTCTTCTTCCAAACCATAGGCAGGTGCCGAAAGGTAGGGAATGAAGAAAACCAATTAGCCTAAGTGTGGTGTACAGAAGATATTAAGTAAAGACAAATAAAGGGATTAGTAAGAGGGCAAAGTAAAATGCGACTGCTATCATTCACGATCAAACTAAGTATTTCATCGCCACTCCTACTTCACCTTTGTATTTCTCCATAACACCCCGTATCACTACGAAGATCCACAGTTATTTGGATAATCCATCGTATGGTTATATACGAACTCGAAGGAACTTGTTCCAGTTTGGGGATGGATTCTGGTTCAGGAGAAATAGGAATAAAGTTTATTCAGTTGTCTTTTATCTTTACCTTCTCTCGCGTTGCGAGTGCTCCTAGGATTAGGAGAGTACACCCATTATGCTTATTGGATAGTCTTCTTCCAAACCATAGGCTGGTGCCGAACGGCAGGGAAGGAAGAAAACCATTTGGCATAAAGGTGGTGTACAGAAGGTAATGACTAAAGATATATAAAGGGATTTGGAGAGATGACAATGAAATATACGGTTACAGTTGTGAACCTGATAATGGAAGAGGCATTACTAGGAATACCCGGATACCCTTTCGAAACATTTACATGTTTCAGTTTCACTGTGTATTGTTAAAAGAAAACCGATTTCCCAATTAGCCCTTGCTCCAGGGTATATATTTACCAGATTTGATTCTCACATCTGTATGGTTTTACAGATGATGAGTGGGGGTAAGTTATTGGGAATTAGGTGATCATCCTCATTATATCGGGATTCGTTGTAATTGGTGATATTTGAGGAAATCGCCTGGGTTATTGCCGAACGGCAAATATTTTTTGAATCTCCGTTGTTATGCACCAATTTCAAACTGATATATCTGTACGTTTATTTTTATAAAGTGAGATATAACCTTTTGAAATTATGTCCATGACATTTACCTATATCAGTTGATGGTTAGGTAAGGAGTATTAAACAGCGGTGTAATTCTTCTTAACCATAAGCACAGTTTTCAACCTACGACGCACAGGGTTTGAGTTATTCAACTCAGAGGACTTATACAAAGTATTGTATGTTGTCCAGTGTCCATTAGGACAGAGGGGTTGGTCCCCGTACTATATTCTGTTTACTTGTGATTTATCTAGTTTTAGACAAGTGTTTCGTAGAAATACAAGGTCTAAGTTTTGAGAAGTTATATGTATAAGAGTAAAGTAGAGAACCACGTGTTGTAAGTATCAGGATTCTTCAAGGTGATCGAAGATGTAGATACTTGTGTATGGTATTCAGTTGATAGTAATGATTATGAGAACTTGTTTCTCTTTCAGGTTACTCATATCTTGATGTATTCCTAAGTTGAGTAATACTGATCGGACTCTCTCCATTTAGTTGACATGCACTAGAGACAGCTGCATGATTTGAATCTGGTTCCAATTAAATCAGTGCCTCTGTTTCTATATTGGATATAGAATAGTTCATATGTTAACAATGTTAAGGTACGAAGAGTTGTCCGGCTTATACTTAAAACCAGACTCTGGATAACTCAAGGCGCGTTTCTGTAATGGCTGTTTGTGGGTTAGCCCGGGCTATGACGAGGGTTGACTTTCTACCATCTGGAAGATCAATAGTGATATTGTTCTTGACTCGCCACAGTTTTGATAAAAATAGATTTTTTCAGAAAACAGTAGTGGGCGTATGGTAGAACTGGAAGTGATTCCAGAACCACAAACGATTACGGGAAATTTTATGAGAACCTAAATATTCAATCAGGTTTGACATTCCATTAGCCGCTCCGCAGATATGGTGGGTAAGCTCAGGCACTCGAGAGGTACTTTGGTATGCTCAAGGACGGTGACAGGGAGGTTCTTGTTTACCCAGACTTACCATTGCTGTTGTTCCAGACTGTGAGACCCGGCAGGAGGATGAGTATAGCGTCGTTCTAAACTAGCTTTAGAAGTGCACGTATATATGACTCTGCCAAAGGGTTGTCGTAATCAGTGGGAGCAGCGGAAGCATAGTGGACAAGTAGCTTATGTCTGTTTATGGACTAAAGCAGATATAGCGGAGATAAATCATCTATTTTTGATGTGACAGTCGTGGACTTTGACTTCATCAGAATAGAAAATGGATCTGTTAAGAAGATAGTAGGGTGTGATGTCGTGGTATATGGATGACATACACATAGTAGAAAGTGAAATTCCTATACTACGATCGGTTATACTTTGGTTGTCACACAGTGGTTTCTCCACATATGATATAGATATAATATCAGACATTCTGGTTACTAGATCTATGGTTTTATATCTAGATTTGGGTAGTTTCCCAATCTGGGTACTTAGACAACATTCTACATGTGTTTTAAAATGGACGACTCCTGGCACGGTAGTATACCTGCAGGTGATGGAGTCACCCTCTCTAAAGGTGTCTTACAGACTAAAGGGGAGAGGGATGTGCATGATTGACATATCACTTGCTTAGGCAATTTAGTCAATCATGAGATGTCAAGTACCACACCAGATGTTGTTTTTGCACTAGATACAATAAGTTGATATTAATCCTATCCTGGAGAAACGTTCGGAAGCAGTTTTAGAACATAAGTGGATGTTCTAAGGATATGATAATGACAGCCTCCTTCGGGAGACGGTTATCATTTTAGGCTTCCAAGGTGACCTGGATGACAGAGTGACTGTCAGAGTTATAGTTTTCCCTCTGACGAGGGGCAATAGTTTGGACAAGAGGTCCAAGCGGATACTGAGGGAGGCATGGCGCAGGATACTGATTAAGTTCAGTTGACGGTACAGTCTAAGAAGTTTGGATTTCGAGTTAATTATGAACTAGGTCCCATCAGATATCCAGACATATTCTAAGACAGGTATTGCTCATTTCAGGAGATGGCTTTCTCCGCGAACTTGAGATAAAGAGAGACATAGAAAGAAACATCAGGGCGGATCCACTCACTTAGGCTATTCCTCGAACGCAATAGTTTCACAAACGGGCTTTGTGAAACTGATCAGTAGAGGAGTTGGGTGTTCGGTTTCACACGGCTTGTGAGTATGCGACATCGCAATAATTAGCCTTGAGTGCAAGTGGGAGATTGTTGGATATAGTGCCCTCAAAGTCAATTATTGGATCGCAGGCACGTGATTGCAATGATTGAGAGATGACCTATGCCGGTAGGACAGTCTTACTCAATATGATAGTATGCTATCTGGTTTATCTGTAGCATCGTGTACATGCTTTAGGTGACCTTACAGATTACTATTACACGTTGATGTAGCCCTTAGGATTCTTGCTTGACTACCAGCAGTATGATGGCGATCATATACGTGAGAGTTGGGTAGTCTATAAGCACATCCTTAAAGTGGTCCCTGGTCGTGGGAGTTTCGAGACTGAGCATCGATACTCCATTAGTAGACTAGTGTATACAGTCGAGACCCCGACGAGGGGGGTGGCCGGTCTCACAAGCCATTGGTGTCAGTTGGTTCACCTAAGATATATACAGTTGCTCATTGGGTTATGAGTACACCGGACAGGACTCGCCGGGAACATACTAGTTGGTATTATACCTGACGTCAGATAGCAGTTCCCTGGTGACATGCGTACAGGTTAGTTCATCGACCTGAGATCGTCATTTGTCTTATGTGAGTTCCCACTGTGCTTTGATTACTACCCTACCACGGCTCAAAGGAGTCGTGCAAACAGGTTTTAGTTGGGTACAGTCCCGAGCCACATGGAGGCAGTGAGCGAATCGGCAGGGGTTTCGTCTCTCCCGGTATTGGGGGTGAGATCGCGCTGTGTTTAGGAGAGCCATTACACAAAGTCCTTGGCCAAGGCAAGAGATTTACTGGTAGGTATTCCAGTAGTATCTCAGGGTGTTCTGGGCTACGCTCCGACACGACTTGTATTGCTTTTGGGGGTTTGATTTTTACCAACCCCCTAGGCCCGACATGCGATACTCATAGACGAACGGACCGGACTGTACGGATATTGTCACTGACAGGCTCAGTAGGGTGCCAGGATGAGTTCGCTCATCGACCTCCCTTTTGGTCAATATCTGGTTGCCCGTTACGTACAGCTAGTACCACTGACGTGCTAGTGGTTAAATCCACAGCCAAAGTATTGACGAGTCTTTAGAGTCCCCCACAGTCAGTTTCTCAAGTTTCGGACGAAACGTTGTAGAGGCCGTATGATATTATGGCAGGGTTCGATCATATACGCGCAGTAGTGCACGGATCATGATCGAACGGATCATACTAGTGGGCTTTGGCTTAAGACGGATACTAGTATTAGATTTGTTGGATTACTTTAGTCTCATTGCATTCGCATTCAGTCGGAATGCGGATGCAGGTATGTATATACAGGTGAGGGGTATTCTTGTGATCCGTCACGAGTTTACTTTAGTAGATGCCATTCTCTTTTTATTGTTACAAACATTTGGATTAATATTTGCAAATGGAAATTGTGAGCTCAAAGTCATGATTAGGAGCATTAATTGTGACACATGCATAAGTGATGACTCATGGTCTCTTTATTTGTGCATATGTCACATTTTGGATTGATTTAGGTGTTGAAATGATAAGAGGAGAGAGAGAGAGGGAAGCCATATGGCTTGAGGTTGCTCTTATGTTGATAATTTCTATCTCACTCTCATTATCATTCCAACACAAAAGAAAAAAAAAGCTCTTCTTCTTCCTCTTCTTTCTTGAGCTCACTATCTCCATTAATGGCATCCACTTCAACCTCCATCCATACACTCTCATGCGTTGAGAATCAATGGATACTTGAGACAAAATTATCACACACATTCTCTACATCACCTTGGACACGTCGGCTAGCAAACTTCATGTCCGAGTTGCTTTGGATGAAGTGGGAGCCCGTAAAAAGACTCATTGATATGGTGCCCTTCCGACGAGGAGACCGGAGATCGGAGATGCCGCGAGGAGCTTGAGATGGTGGCCAAAAACCGAAGGAAACGGATCGATCGGTATAGCCACTCTCACTTCTTGGTAGTTAGCTAGTTTAGCGTTAATGGTTCGATCCGGGTGAAAGACTACGATAGCGCCGGTTTCCTAAAAAGATTTTGTTTCCGCATTTGGCCTCGGATTGACGGCCGGGGCGCTACCGTAGACTTACAGTATTGTCGCACCGTCTTCCACGCTGGGCCGTGGCAAGGTTTCGAAGAGGATAGACTGCTTGTTGTTGGCCGAGTAGGATGAGGCCAGCTTGCTCAGGACGTCGGCTTGGGTATTGAGCTGCCTGGGTATTTGTTCTATCTGGACTTCGTCGAAATTCTTTCGAAGTTTTCTTATCTCGGCCAGATATTTTACCATTAGGGGTTCCCGAACTTCGAAGTGGTCGGTCACTTAGCCGATGACTAGGGCTGAGTCACTGCGGATTCGAATTGTCCTCAGCTCCAGCCCGGAGGCCATGCGAAGTCTGGCCAGCAGGGCCTCGTACTCTGCCGCGTTGTTTGAAGCCTTGAATCCGAGATTTAGGGAATATTCCATTTCTGTTTCGTTCGGGCCCCGAATGATAAGGCCGGCACCACAGCCTTCCTCGGTTGAGGACCCGTCAACGTAGATGACCCACTTAGGGATCGAGTCGGGTCTCCCCACGATCGGGTGTTGATCCGCAAGGGTCGGCGCGGGCTCCGATTCTTTGCTGGGGATGGTGCACTCGACAATAAAGTCGACCAGGGCTTATGCTTTGATGGCCTGTCTCGGGCGGTATTTTATGTCAAACTGGGACAACTCCCACCTCTACTTCTCTAAGCGGCCCGAGGATTCGGGTAAGGCAAGGATAGCCCCCAGCGGGTGCTCGGTGAGGACTAGGATAGTGTGCGCTTGGAAGTAGTGTTGTAGCTTTCTTGAGGCCACTATGAGGGCCAGGACAATCTTCTCTATGGACGGATACCTCGTTTCTGCATTTTTGAAGACGTGGCTCATGTAGTATACTGGCTTCTGCACTCCGTCGTCCTCCCGGACGAGCACTGAGCCTACCGCTTGGTCGGATACCGCCAGATATAGTGATAGCTCGTCTCTTTCAACTGGTCGGATGAGCAGCGGCGGTGTCGCAAGGTGCCTCTTTAACTGGTCAAAGGCGGTCTGACACTCCTCTGACCACTCGAACCTCGGGATTTTCCTTAGAGCTTTGAAGAATAGGAGGCATTTTTCCCCAGACCTCGACATGAAATGGCTCAGAGCGGCCACCCGCCCGGTTAGTCGCATGATCTCGACGTTGGTCTTGGGCGGTCATGTTGAAGATGGCGTCGATTTTTTCCGGGTTGGCCTCGATTCCACGGTGGGTGACAATGGAACTAAGGAACTTCCTCCCGGTGACCCCGAATGCGCACTTGGCGGGGTTCAGCTTCATCTTAAACTTGCGAAGTACCTCGAAGGCCTCTCCCAGGTTCTTGGTGTGGTCGGTCGACGAGACTGATTTAACGAGGATGTCGTCGACGTAAACCTCCATGTTCCTGCCGATCTGTGGCTTGAACATGCGATTGACCAACCGTTGGTATGTAGCCCCGGCGTTCTTGAGACCGAAGGGCATAACCTTGTAGCAGTATACCCTCCGGTCCATTATGAATGCGGTAAGATCTTTATCTGCCGGATTCATACGGATCTGATTGTTGCCGGAGAAGGCATCCATGAAGCTCAATAACTCGTATCCTGCCGAGCTGTTGACGAGCTGATCTATCCGGGGTAGGGGATAGTTGTCTTTGGGGCAGGACTTGTTGAGGTTGGTGAAGTCGACGTACATGCGCCACTTCCCGCTTGATTTCTTGACCATGACTACGTTTGCTAGCCACTCCGAATAGGGCACGTTCCGAATGAAGTTGGCGACAAGTAGCCGATCCACCTCGTCCTCGACAGCCTTCTGTTTGACCGGGGCGAAGCTTCGCTTTTTCTGTCTGACGGGTCGAGCCGTAGGATCAACCCCGAGCTTGTGAGATATAATTTTGGGGTCGATCCCAGGCATGTCAGCAGGCGCCCAGGCAAACACGTTGGAGTTGTTTCTGAGGAAGTGGAACAAGTCATCTCGCTGAGTTTCTGTTAGAAGCGACCCGATTTGAACAAGTTTTTTGTCGTCCCCTTCTACGAGGGGGACCTCTGTCAGAGGCTCCACTGGGGTCCTTCGGACCTCTGTTTGCTCTTCTCGAGTGTCTAGAGAATCCCTGATGTCACCCTCACCTTCGACATCGTCGACCGGCCTCTCCGATGAAGATGTTGCGGTGAAGCAAACCTTTGCAATTCGCTGGTCTCCATAGACCCGACCTATCCCGCCCTGGTCGAGAGGGAACTTCATCGCCAAGTGATAGGTCGATATCTGGGCCCGGAGGGAGTTCAGCGTGGGACGGCCGAGGAGGATGTTGTAGGCCGATGGGATTCTGGTTATGATGAATTCCACAGGCAGTGTCTGCGTACGGTTGGCCTCCCCGATGTTGAACTGTAGGGTGATTACCCCTTTCGCTGGGATGGAGTGGTTGGTGAATCCTGAGAGGATGTGGGAGGTCGGACTCAGGTCTGCTGAGGCGAGCCCCATGCGCAGGAAGCAGTCGTGGAAGAGAATGTCGGCCGAGCTTCCCGAGTCGATCAGGATCCTGTGCACCTCGTATTGATAGACTCGAGCCGTAATCACTAGGGGGTCGTTGTGTGGGCAAGGATATGCCGTGAAAGTCCCCATCGTCAAAAGTGATCAGCTCGGTCTCCCTTGACCTCTTCGTTGGTCGGCTGTCGGCCTCCGCGGCTGGCACGGGATGCTGAGTCTCGTATATACCTGACATACCCCCGGCCGTCATAACCACGATTTTCGACAAGCCTTGGTTCCCTTTGGTGAGGTTCCTTACGCCCCCCCGGTGGGGTTGTTTTTGAGCTGCCGTGAAGAGTTTCGTATGCGCGACCCCGTCGAGAGAGGGGGTGCCGGTCGTGCCTGTAAGCAGGCGAGCTGACCGCCACCGCCTCGGGAGGGACAGGGGTGCGACGAGACTCGGGGCGAAACTCTCTAGCGCAAGACCTTAGAGCCAAACTTGGCGGCGCCCATCGGGTTTCCGAGTGCGTCGGCCCGAGAAAACCGCGGTTGCCGGAAATGATGAGGCGGCGGTCGGTAGTGCCGACGCGGACGGAGTCTTCTCTTCCCCTGTAGGGGCTCTGGCCCCGAGACGGGGGAGCGGCGACTTGGTGATCTTGCCCCGCTGCTTGGACGTGGATCAGCGCCTCCACAACAGACACGAGTCGGTCTATGCGGCCGGCGAGGCGTTGATGGCATTCGGCGGAGGGGGTTCGTCCGCGCCTCCGCTGAGGGGACGGCGGCGGCTGGTGCTTGGATTGTCATGATGATCGCTCGCCATTGGGTTAAGATCGGAAAGTGAACTTTTGTTTTTGTGGAATCAAGGATATCCCACAGACGGCGCCAGCTGACGCGACCTGGATCGCACCAAGATGTTACCTTCCGTTGATCTGCTGATGGTGGCGATGGGTGGCTGAGATTGAATCTGGAGGCTGTCGCTCCTGAAGCCTGTGGATCTCAATGGATTTGAGGTTGTGGTTGCCGAGCTACCTGCAAGGAAGTCCCGGGGTGGTTGTACCACCGAGGACTCTCCGACTGTCAAGTTAGACTAGAGATCCGAGCAGAGTAATGACTTAGTGGAGTAAAAATGGCTTGCCTGAACCGTCTGAAGAAGGGGTTTATATAGTGGTGGCAGCAGGCGAGACAAGCGCGAGAATCATGCCGGCCGTTACGCTCCAGACGTCACGCCCGCGTGATGAGCGGGATCTCTCATTAATGGCGAGACATGCTCGTTAATGGGGGATCGTGGTGGCGTGGAACGTGTGATGTGGCCGGCGGAGATCTCGCGCACGGCTAGATTCGCAGGATGGCGGTTACACCTGCAAGCGGTGCTGTTGGTCGGCCGATGAGACCGAGGAAGATGATCTCGGCGGGAGAGCTCGCGGAGGAGCGGGAGAGCCGAGGTATCTTAGTTGTGCTCGAGCCCGGAGGCGAGCTGAGAGGGCCGAGGAGGCTCGGGCCTGCGATAGCTTGGAGACGAGCTATGAGGCCGAGGAGGGCAATTGTGCTGGGGGCTCGGAGGTGAGCCAGTGTTTGCTCGTAGGACAGGCACAAGAGTGGTCTGGTCGGCCACTGTAAGTCCTTTCTTGTGAGTCCGGGGACACGTCATCTGCCACGTGTCCTGATCTGAGAGATCACCGATATCGAGCATCATCACAACACGTGAAATTTTAAATCAAATTCATCAAGTAATATGATTGAATCACCATTTTGATTCATTGACATCAAAATGCCAAAATTAATTGTAAGTTTGATTAAAATAGCCTGTGTATGTTGAGAAAAGCCCTTTCTGCCGGAAGAATCATGGGTACAGTATCAAAACAAATCCTTTAAAAAATGTAAATTTTTCAAAAGACCCTTAACTATCAAGACTTTTCACCAAATTACCTTAATGTATATTAATTACAATAAAATACTTTAAGTGCTATGGTGCTTTAGTGAAAAAATCTCTTGAAAAATCCTCAGTCTAAGGTATTTGACTGTAATAAAAACACTTTTTGGCATTTTGGGAAAAACCATGATAGATAAGGATATTTTTGTGTAATTTAGTACCCTTCCTTTTCCGTGCACCGAGAGCCCATGCTATTCTCATCCCTTATTATTCTCTGCCATTAAGACGAACATGAATTTTTTGATTTTAAAATTAACGGTCAGGATCCGCAGAGCCTGACCGAGAGGAATTTGCTGTTGGTGTATTTCACCTATTTTGCACTTGTGATGTGCGCTGGGATGCTCCCAAGCCACCACAATAGCGGGAACCAAGCAGAGGCTCCAAATCCGCACCCAATATCCCCTGATCTTTCTGCCCAAGAAGCAGAAACTCAAATCGAGCAGCGGCGATGGCGATGCACGATGACTCGAGAGCCGTCGAAAAGAAAGCAGCAGACGATATCCCCATCTTTAACGCCGAGAATCTTCAAAGCAACATGAAATCGATCTACTATAGGTCTCTTCCTCAAACCCTAAATTCTGGATCTTTTGTATGAATTTATAGTCTTCCATCGATCTCTATAGTTTGTTATTCGATTAATTTATCAAGTTGTTGCTTACATCCAAAGTGATATCTGAGGATCAAATACCCTTCGAAGTTGAATTGAACTTTGAACTTTAGAAAGCATTACTAGTCGATTGAGATTCATAAATAAACAGATCCAAGTTGTAATTGAGGCATCAGTGAATCTCAGGCATGAGATTAACAGAAGAAAAGGACGAAAAACAACGGCTTGTGGCCTTTACACATGATGTGAACTGGATGTGGTAGCAATCTTCACTGGCATTATTAGCGTAGTATCAATGGGTTAGGTCTGGTGCGAAGAAAATTTGAGGAATGAGGCGATAACAGTTCAACTTCTGTCATTCATTAAACCTCAGGGAATCTGCCGCTAAGTTTGAAGGGAATATTTCAGAAAGGATTCAAAGGAAAAGTTTGTGTCATGCATCTCAATGAAAATAATTGTGAAAATGTTTGTAATAAAATCCCATGGCAGTGATGTACTTGCCATGTATTCCTTCACCACCCTCAAGGGAAATTGTTCATTGTCACTTATGAATTAGAAACGTTCCGTGGGAGATGTTCTTCAAGCTTCGGGAGAATAATGGATGATTGTTGTGCAATAAATATGGCGAGAGCCTTCTACGGATACGGATTTCTTTTTAAATTAGGTTTTAGACTAGGTCTTCTCACAGTTGTTGCATGTTCGGCTTATATAATTATAGGCGAATCATTATCACTATGAAGCATCATATACCCTCCACTAAAGTGGGAGAGTATTGGAAGTAGAACCTTTATAATGAGTAAGATTTGTTCTCAGCCTAATATTTTCGGGCGAGGAAGGACCGAAATATTTCTCCCTTTCCAAAAATGGAATTTTTTTTACAGATGCTATCATGTTCTTGGATATTATCCATGCATTTTCCTTAAATTTTGCATTAATACGGCTGTTTTTGGGGCTTGGCCCTACGAGGTAAACCTAAATAACCAAAATTTATATTCTTAAGCCTTTTCTTATAAATGAGGTAAAGATTGCATATTTTTTTGGTCACCATGGATGAAAACCTTCTAATACCAAAAGTTGTAGGAGGAAGCCAGTTTTAAAGGAAAGAAAGTGGAAATGGGAACTATCTTAAGATGGGCTCCTAGGGGAAATAGGAACAAGTAGATAATTGTATAATTTGTGTCGGTTAAATTCAAAATATGTGAGCCCCATCTTTAGGGCTAGGTCCCATCTTTAGGGTGATGTCTTACATCGTTTGAACTAGGGTATGATGATTATAACTTATAACTACGGTTTGGAATCGCGTCCGATCCCAATCTGAGATGACAAGCTCCGATCCAAACAATGACCGTTCGATGCCCAATATCAAGTAATCTTGGATTTACTATTGATTATTGGTGATTTAATATTAAGCGTATTCATGAGATAACGGGTTTATTAGCAGGCTAATGGGTTTTAATGGTTATTGGTTATTGTGGCTTATTTAACATCATTAATGACTAAAAGATTTATTAAATTTTTCGGGAAGCTAAAGCTAAGCTCTACAAAGAGATGTACGAGAAATTGGACACTAAGGAGGCTGAAAATGATATATACAGGATTGCTCGGATGAGAAAAAGGAAGACCAGCGACCTATCTGCGGTGAAGTGTGCTAAAAATGAAGATCAGAAGGTTTTAGTTCGAGACGAGAATATTAAGGTAAGATGGAGAGATTATTTTGACAAATTGTTTAATGAAACCTTGACTAAGGATTTGGATAGACTTGTCATTCCATCTTAAGATATAAACCATGATTTCATGCGTAGATAAGAGTAGATAAGGTTACAAAGGTTTTGAAGAGGATGGAATTAAGTAAAGCTGTTGGTCCAGACAGGTTCTTATTGAGGTATGGAGATGCCTATGAGAGATAGGTGTTAGATGGCTGACGAACCTATTTAATTAGATTTAGCAAACCATAAAGATCTTAAATGAGTCGAGAAAGAGTACTCTTGTTCCTTTTTATAAGAACAATGGTGACATTCAGAGTTGCTCCAATTATCGTGGAATAAAACTCATGTGTCACACTATAAAGCTTTGGTGAAGGTGGTTGAACACAAGCTAAGGCGTGATGTTAAGATAACAGAGAATCAATTTGGGTTCATTTCTGAGCTATCGACGACAGAGGCTATTCATTTGCTCCGTCAACTTGTTGAGCGTTTTCAAGAGGAGAGGATTTGCATATGGTTTTATTTGATTTAGAAAAAACTTACGACAAGATACGTAGAGAGGTATTATGGTGCACCATGATTAAGAAGGGAGTTCCAATCAAGTACATTGACATAATCAATGACATGTATGATGCAGTAGTGGCAATTGTAAGAACTTGCGGCGGCTTACCGAGCGATTTTTCGATCATAATTGGTGCATCAAGGATCCGTATTAAGTCCATTCTTGTTTACCATAGTGATGAATGAGCTTACTATAATTATCTAGGATGATGTATCTTGGTGTATGTTATTCACTGATGATATTGTTCTGCCAAATGAGATGAAAGCAGAAGTTAATGGCAAATTGGAGTTATGAAGGCAAACGTTGGAATCTTGGGGTTTAGATTGAGCATATCCAAGACAATTTATATGTAATGCCAATTTAGTAAACAAAGAAGTCAATAACATTGGGTGGGCATGAGATACTACTGAGCGATCAGTTTAGATATCTAGGTTTCATGATAGGAAGATCAATAGCGATGTCAACCAGAGAATTTTTGCTGGGTGGTTGAAATGGAGGAGCGTAACGGGGATTTTGTGCGATCTTAACTTTTCATTAAGGCCGAAGGGGAAGTTTTATTGAAGTGCTATTAAGCCTGCCTTATTATATGGTACGGAATGCTGCCTTCCTAAGAAATATCATGCACAGAAGATGAATGTAGCGGAGATGCGCATGTTTCGTGAATGTACGGTAATATTAGAAAAGATAAAGTGCGAAATAAGGATATTTGTGCAAAAGTTGGTGTAACACATGTAGAAAGAAAATGCGAGAAAACCGTTTAAAGATGGTTTGGTCATGTGCGACGCAGACCTACGGAATCACCGGTTCAATGAATGGATGTTCTCGATTTAGGCCAAGTCAAAAGGACAAAAGGAAGACCGAAGAAAACGTGGATGAAGGCGATACGAAAATATATGGATGCCAAAGGCCATAATGAAAGTATATTGTTCGATAGAAGTGGAGGCGGAGGATCCATGTGCACAACTCGACGTGAATGCATGATTCTCGTGTTGGTTCATGTAGCCTACCCCATATGCTTGGGATAAAGGCTTATTCGTTGTAGTATATTTATTTTATCATATATCAAGTATTAAAACAATCACTTTAGACATCATTAATTACTAAAATATTTACCAAATTGTTTATAGTTACATTTGCAATTTATTTAAATTTTTTATACTAATTTATATGAATTCTTTTTGTCAAGCGATATATAATCCGAGATCGCAATCCGAGTCGGTTAATGTGGCCAAGATAACTGATTCCAATTTTAAAAATGACCGTCCGTTATCGATACCGATACCGAGATTTTAAACCTTGCTTATAATCTATTTTAATCTATTTTAATGGGATGATAAATTTATAAAGTCTGATCGAAAGATTGGACATAATATTTATACCTTCTCTTGTTTTCTTGCAGCATATAAGGATAACAACTATGATATCCTTATAACTGGGGTGGACATCTTATAGGAATAGGATTCATAGGATGCTTATCATTTAAGATGTCTTAAGGTAGAACATCTACACAGCCGCATACTGAATTGTCTAGGATCTATAGAATTTCCTAATGCTTCCCTTATCAGAATGCTGGACAAGCAGCTGTAAGTTCTGCTGGTACTTATCTCAGCATGATCTTATTATCTGAGAGCATCAGGCATCATTGCTGACTTCAATTAAGGTTCAGAAAGCAGCTTCAATGCTTTTTAAAATTTTAAAATTTTGTCACATAATCTTTTTCATCCTTTCCTTTTCCATAGTTTCTTTTCTTTCTCTCCTTGCCCTTTATTCAACAATAAGCTAAATAGTAAACTTCTGAGTTGGGGTCACTATCTCTAGTTCTTCTAGCTTATGGTTACCCAATGACAGTGGAATAGGTTGCTGATGCATTTAGGAGAACCTCTACTTATTGGATCTGTTTATGGATAAGTACATCATTCAGTAAAATCTTGTCTTCATCTTTATCTTCTTTGCTCCATATTATATTAATATTATTATTTTTATCAGTTTAGTTTAGAAGCTATAAATCTAAAGTAGTACAGAATTGGATTTGCTCTTTCTTTGGAAAAAAAGGAGCGGGAAAGAATTTTGGCTTGTCGCCTGGAATAATTTTTTGGTTGAAATCCTATTGGTTGTGATTGTTAAGCAGTGATCCATAAGAATACATCTTTAACTATCAAAGTGACATCCAATATATGTCCTACCTGGATGCTCATTGGACTTGAGTTAATTGCGGCCTCTTCTCCAATTGCATGAGGATGAAATGACTTAGCGGTGCAATAAATAAGTTGCGACTTGCGAGCATGTTTTTCCTTGCCTGTTACCCTAATGCTCATTAAAGCTTCTTTTTCCATGAGGCAACATTTTAATTTATGCAAGTTTATGACGCATCATACTTGTTTTTTCATTTGAGGTTAGCTGAATGAGATGCCTCCACTCTTGGAGGGTTTCTTGGTTCCTTTTAGCTTTTGGAAGAGAGTGGATATATGTCTGCCTTGAATGGTTTTTATGCTTCTGCACCACGTTAAGGAACTCTAGCTATTCTGCCCAAGCACTATAGAATTTGAATACTTTGACCGAAATCATTTTTTGGAAAGAAAAGGATTTGTGGAATGACTGGAGATACCTGGCTGAATGAGGTGCGCCAGAACATATGCGAGGTTGAAGAACACAAAGCACTTATAATTGCCCTATCGAGCTTCTCCATAAATCGGCAAAGTACAGTACACAAATTGCTTCTGTTGCCTTGATAGTGTGGAGTGCGACATTCGATTTAATTTGATAGCGTTCAAATAAGTATACAAGATCTTTTTATATCCGAAGCTGTGATATGCAAACCAATAGGATAATTATTATATTGTTAAAACAATAATTTGGTTGACAGGTAATCATATATGAAATTACTGTGTTGTATGTATTCTTAACATATGCATAATTCTGTCCATTAAGTGCTTAATTTCACTATAAGTTGCAAATTTGATGTGCTTCTCATTCTATCTTTAACTTTTGTAAGTATGTCTGATGGATGATGATCTGGTTCTGCAGCCGTACCTTTCTATCCATTATCGGTGGAGTGGTTGCTGGGATTTGGGGATTCACAGGCTTGACAGGCTTTGTCCTTTATTTTTTGATAATGGCTTTTACGTCTCTGGGACTTGCATTGAAGGCAAAATTTTCTGTTCACAAGTACTTTGATTCATGGAACAGAGTCATCTTCGATGGATTTTTTGGGGGGATCATGGTATGTTTCAAAAACTTATTGCCAAATCCTTCAAGTTTTCACTATTACTTGCTTCTTGCCTGTAATTTCATTCCATGTATTTGCTACTTACCTGAATACATTTTTCCAATTTCTCCTGAAAGCAACTTATATATATATATATATATATATATATATATATATATATATATATATATTTTACTACTTGAATTTTTGAAAAATTTACTTAGTTGCTTGTACATCAGGCACATTCTTGTCGACACTTCCAAAATATTAAATATTAATAGTTTGCTATATGGTCCAACTGCATCTGATAATTTGAAATATGAAATATATATGATAGAGAATCTTTTCTTTCATGTATCTTGGTTGTAGTTATGCCAATTTTTTAGCCAGTTCATCACCATATTAGCACTCCTCAATCTAGTGTGTAAGGTCAAAATAATATCAGTTGTTGCCCCCACTAACTTATCTTGGACAGGTTACATTCAAGTGTGGCACTATTTATACTTGAAAGCTGCCCCCACTAACTTATCTTGGACAGGTTACATTCAAGTGTGGCACTATTTATACTTGAAAGCAAATATGGGTGTAATCATATTATATGCATAAACCTTTATGCTTAATCCTGTTGATACCATACAAGTGAAGAACCACCTTGAAGAAATTAATATAAATAGTTTTACTTTGATTACAGTTCTGTTTCCTTCCAGACAAGTAGACTAACCAATATATTATTTAGAGAGTTTTTGAAAGATAGTTTCACGTCACACCTTAAATTAGGATTCTTACTAGTGTTTTGCACGTGTATATAATAGAATGGGTGGTTAAATGTCGATTCAGCTTGAAGAAATCCTTGATTTACCTTTTCTTTCTCTGCCGTGCCAAGTTCAACTCCTATGCGAGTTCAATTTGGAAGTGCCATTGTGATCTTTTAGTATGCAATAGAATAGATTCTTTCAATTTAATAATTTGATTAAAGTAATAAATAGATTTGATTCAAGCATTAGTATTTTAGATGCTAATTTGATGTAATTATGCATGTTGTAATCCCCAAAAAATCATGAGAATTGAATGAATATGATGTGTCCAATTGCATTCTTCTCAATGAAAGATTAAAAATTTATATATAAAATAAAATATACTAGGGGGTATAATTAAATTTGCCTTTTTTACGCTAAAAAGGGTAATCTGTTCTACAGGTTAATTTGAAAGAGAGCATGACCTTGTAAGTTGTAATGCCCAACCCCAATGGCCCCACAACCCCCACCCTATCAAATGTTTAGAACCTAGGGGGCAAAAGGTTATCTCTAGATTTTTTCAATGGCATTTGGGATACATGGCGCCCATTTAAGCAGTGAGACTTCACAAATTGCTTTGAATTACAAACTATATGTTGAGATAAGATACTTTTTATTTTTTCCTTGGATGGAGTTTTAGAAAAATTAACACATTTTTACTGCTCGTGTGAGGCACATTTCTTGATTCTTATATTACATCCTAAATCCTAATAACCTATGCGTGTTGGCTATTTGGTACTCAGTAATAAGATGAGTAGCCTCCCTGGAAGCCTCTTGTTGCGCTCTGCCATTGGGACTTTGTTTGGAACCTTAGTTATTATATTTGCATTGCGACAAATGGAGTTACTTTAGGGAACTTTCCACCTCTATCAGTCTGGAGGGTGCTCTTCAGTTTAGTGAGCATAAACCGCAGAGCTCAATAACAGGCTTCATAGACATTACCTGACACAGGTTATTACTGCCAATGGCTCATGCCACGATTTATCTTATCCTGGATGTTGTGCCAAAGCATATGGTTTTGACTTGAGGCCAACTTGTGCTTATAATATTTGTCCAATTCTATATCAGAGCTTTTCATGCAGAGTTTTGCTATTACAATGCCAGTCTGATGGTAAGGTAATGCATTAGGATGATTATGATGAACGGGGTCAGATTGGTTCTTGGTTCTGGTATTTAGGCTTGTGCATACAGAATAAAGCACCATGATAGATAGGGTGCAATGATTATTTTATTTTATGACCATAGTAGTTCATATATTTGGATGTCGCAGTACTCAGTGTTTTTAATTAAAATGCCTGACGTCAAACATTATTATAGTGAAACAATTTCTGAGAGTTCTGATCTGCACTTTCCATTTCAAGAATATTAGATCCTTTAGAAATCATTAAATAGGAAAGTTCAAGCGGTAAATTATGCTCTCTCTTCCTTTTGTATTCCTTTGCATGAATGACCTTTAAGCATATACTAGTGGTAACCCCAAGCGATGCTCGGATTCTGTGACATCAACTTTATTACATGTTACATTTGTCTTATATAGTTATTCTACATGGCTAAATATTATCGTAGTCGCTGGTAGGTTTCCTAATAGTTTTTGTATGTACCAATAACCGAAGATCTGTATTTTGGGATAGACAATATTTACTCGCAAGTATATTGTTTAACAGATAGTATTAGTCTTGACACCATGAAATCCATCCAAAAATATTGAGAGAAGTGTCATACATTGAGCTCGAACCTTGAGCTTTGATAAAGAGGGGGCTGGCCTGGTTAGAATACCCGTATTGTACACGGGTTTTTTCTATGCAATTAGATAACAAGTAGGGGTGTAATAGCAAAATGACATTGTTTGTATAAAGAGGATTGGGATTAGTCCAATCTATCTATTTACATTCCTTAGAATCTTCAATCTAATATGGTATCAGAGCCCATCTAATCTGAACCATCCACTTCTCAAGATCTAATCCTAACCATCCATTACATCTCATCACCAACTAACTCAAAACCCTAACCCTAACCCCTACCGCCGCTGCCATGGCCCTTGTCGTGCCTCGCCAGAGCTTCGCCGGACTCCAGACACCTTCGCCGGACCTTGCCGGAGCATCGGCGCCAGTCCTCGTTGTTGATCAAGCTAGATCGACTCAGATCAAGCTCGATTTCATCGATTTCGACCAGATTTGAAATCGATGATGAAATCGATCTAGATTTGGTCGATTCGAGTTCGATCTGAGTCTCTCTAAAGCTGATTTGATGACTCTTTGAAGTTTTCTCAGTTCGTTTCCTCAGATTTGAAGTTTCTCCCAATTTTTCCTGTCGATTTGGCCCCTATTTCCTCAGTTCTTGGTCGATTTCAGATCTGAGTGGTTGTTCTTGGTCGATTTTTAATCAATTTAGCTCGAGTTCCTCAAGCTTTTTGGTCTATTCATGGTTGTACTTGGTCGATTTCAGATCTGAGTGTGGGATTTGAGCTCGGGAGATCAAATCTTGGCTGATTTGGGGCTGTTCTTTGGAGTTTTTTGGGCTGATTTGGGGGATTTCTTTGTTATGGATTGTTGTGTTGATTGTGTTGTTGAGGGGTTTGTACCCTCAAAGATTGTGGTCCTATTGAGTATGGTGTTTGCTTGATTTGTGATTGTTTGGTTGCCGATTGGATATTAGGAGGTTAATTGTTTGTTGATTGGATTTTGTGGTTCTCAGTGAAGAGTTTCGGAGATGGAGAGTAAAGTAGAAGGAAAGTCGATCTCCTCAACTGATGTTTTAGCGACCAAAATGGTGGACTTCAAACTTGAAGATCAGAATTTCCACGGCCGGAAACTCATGGTGGAGAGATATATCAAGGGGAGGAAAAAGGGCGATCATTTGACAGTCTCCTTTTGATCCGATTATCGTCGATTGTGAAGCGGATGATGCAAAGTTTTGCCACCTTATACTTTGTTTGATGGAGCGACAGACCATGGATATGCTTGTCCATTTGGGATCCGTGAAGGCGGTCTGGGATCAACTCCACGAGCTTTATTCTTCACAGCAGAGCCTTTCGAAGGCGTATGATTTGATGCATCAGTTGTACAAGATTCAACAATGACTCGCTCACTGCAGCAGTACTACTCGGAATTTTGGCGTCTTGCCCAACTTGTCTCGGAGTTCCTGATCACTAGTGATGTTACGGAGATAGGAAGGCGACATAAGGCCTTTCTAGTGATCATTTTTCTTGGTGGGCTACGGCCCGAATATCAGCCTGCACGTCCTACCTTGCTGGGAAAGTCGGATATTACTCTTGTGGCCACTTATCATACGCTTCACCAGATATTTCAATCAGAGATTACCGATGAGCAGCCTGCATCATGTGAGCACAATGCTTTTATTAGTCCGGATAGTTCTCCTACCCATTACTCTCTACAAGGGAAAAGGGGAGTAGGACGTGAAGGTAGAGCCAGAAGTAAAGGCCGAGGGGAGACCCGTTTGTGACTACTGCCATCAGGAGGGACATTCGCAATACATGCTGGAAATTGAATGGGAGACCTCCTGAGCCTCCTCCTCGCCTTGTTGTCCGTACACATGTTGGGACTTCATCTTATGCATTTTCCACTATTTCGACGGATTCAAAATCATTCGAGAGTTTCGTCTGGTCGATGAAGGAGGAGATTGCTCGATTGAGACTTCTTATGATCTCGTTTGCTTTTAGTAGCCAGGCTGGATCGGCTACAACTCGGGCTTCAGCTGCAACCACTTTGGGTCTATAAAGAGGTAAGCATACAGTTTTTTTTACTTCAACTTCTGTATGTCGTCCCTGGGTGATCAAAACAGGAGCGACAAATCATATGACAAGAGAGCCATATTGTCCTCATATAGGTTAAGGCTTGGGTGCACCCCAGTGACTTTAGCGAATGGCACCACCTCTGCTATAGAAGGAGTGGGTATGTTCGTGCACATCATAGTTACCTCTTTCCACTGTCTTATACTTCCCTGACTTTCCTTTCAACTTAATTTCCATTAGGCCGCTGACTCGAGATTTGAACCGTGACGCAAATTTCTTTTCTGGTAGATGTGTTTTTCATGAGCTTGGGATGAGGCAGACGATTGACATAGGGACTGAAGTTGATGGGTTGTTCCACCTCGATGAGCATCCATGCGTTATAACTTGCCCAATACCATCCACATATGCCTTTGATGTCCATTATCGGTTTGGTCACCTTTCTCAGTGAAAGTTCCTAGCGCCCTTTCCGCGGCCGATGCGGAACTGAAAAATGAAAATTTACAAGATGGCACTAGAAATAAATCCCTAGTAATCTTTCCAAACACCAAAACTAGAAAATAAGCATACAAGGTTTAGGAAATACAACTTTTGATGCGTATCCACCCAATCGTGGAAGACCCTTCTAAGCTCATCGTAGGGCGTCGGGAACAACCTTGAATGGCTACCGCCCTTGCTGAAGATCCATCCGAGAGAACCGATTCAAGTTCTAGTTTCATCTAGTAAAACAACCGATGCTCAAACTTGCTTGGAATGAAGAGTGGGGATGTAGGAATATTCCACTATATTTTTCTCTCAAAATCAATGCTCAAAAGAGCAAGCAAGAAGGAAAAGGAGGTGAAGAGGCTAGCCATGTCACAAAAAAATGGCTAAGTGTTTTTTTATGATGTGAATAGAATGGCTACAAATTTTTACAACCATGTAAAAATTATCACAACATTTTCCAATAAACAAATGAAGCCTATTCCTCTCTACATACTTCCAACCATAACTAAAGCCACCTCACCCTCCACCAAATTTTATGAATATTCATTTATGAGGTGTTCTTCTAAAAGATATTCCGTAGAAATACGGAATGCGATCTGATATAGGTATCGAAATACATATACGCGTATCCGTATAAAAATACGAATAGACAAGAGATAGAAAATGAATAATGAACAATAATACTAGAATATATATATATATATATATATAAATTATTAAATCAGAACTTGATTTAATAACCAGGCTTAATTCTAAGCCGCTAGTATTAGCAACCGTCCGATTAAAGTCCGTGTAGCATGTACACGTATTTAATCGGACACCTGTATGTACCAACATACGTCATCTCCATCATATCGCCTGAACCGGGAAAACCTTCTGTGGGGGATTCTAAACACTCGACAATACGCTGGCAGTGATTACTGGATAAATCCATAACCACAAGCACGTCAGCGACACTAGCTATACGTAACGTCTATCCAGGTATATGCCGAAAGAGATGTCGACAATCAAGTCCGTCCATACTCTACTGAGCCTGAATGTGATAATTTCCGTACAGTCCGGTCTCTTCGTATAAGAGTATCGCATATCGGGTTTAGGGAGTTGACAACTCAGATTCCTAATAACCTGATAAGCCGTTTCAGAGTCCAGCTCATCACCAGCCGAGAAACTACTGAATCCCTATTAGTAAATCTCATCCATCGTGGCTACGGATTTAGGGTGCTGGCCGACCGAACACAGCGCGACATCGACTTCTAATACCAGGAGAGACGAATTCCCGACAATCGCTCATTGCTTCTATGTGGCTCAGGATTGTATCCAACTAAAACCTGTTTGCATGAGTCTTTTGAGCCGTGGTATGGTAGTAATCTAAGTACAGTGAGAATTTACACGAGACAAATGATGATTTCAGGTCAAAAGACGAACCTATACTCATGCCACTAAAGAACTTCTATCCGACGATACATATAATACCATCTAGAAGTTCTGAGCGAGTCCGTCCAGTGTACTCATTTCTAGTGAGCACCTGTATACTATCTTAGGTGTGAGATCGGCCACCGTCCCTCGTCGGGGTCTCGAAATGTGTACACTAGTTTTCTCCAGTATATCGATGTTCAGTCTCGATACTTCCACGATTAGGGACATTTAAGAATATGCTTATGGACTAGCCAGCTCTCATGTATATGATCGCCATTATAATGCTAGTAGTCAAGCAAGAATTTTACGGGTTTTATTATTATGTATTAGCGACACGTAATAAAAAGTAAAACGTATACACATCAATAATAAAGACAAACCAGATAGCATACTATCATCTCGAGTAAGACTGTTCTACTTGTATATATGCTTCCTCAATTATCATAGCCGCCTACCCGCAATTACAATAATTGTCTTGAGAGCACTATATCCAACACTGCAGATCTTGAGGAGGATTGTTCCCTTTCTTGATATTTTGTCTAGTTTAGAGTGAGTCTTGTGAGTAGAGTAAGTATCATCGCTTTAGCTATCCATCCGCATCAATAAGAGAGACGAAAAACCTTTTGGCTTAGTTCATTATGATGTTTGGGGGCCATGCTCTGGTGTTGCCTAAGGAGGTTTTCGCTATTTTGTAACTTTTATTGATGATTTTCTCGAGTCGTTATATTTGATGAAATCTAGGAATGAAGCGTTTTCACATTTCCAGATCTTTTGTTCAAAGTTCAGATTCAATTTCGGGTCAATATTGGTACCTTGAGGAGTGATAATGACAAGGAGTATTTTAGTACACCCTTTAGGGAGTATATGGAGAAACTTGGTATTATTCATGAATCTTCCTGTCCTTATATCTCGAACAAAATGTGGTGGCAGAAAGGAAGAATATGTATTTGTTAAAGGTCACTCGTATCTTTTTATTTCATATACGAGCGGCTAAATCCTTTGGGGATGCAGTTCTTACTGCTAATTACTTAATCAATCGTATGCCCTTCTCTGTACTAGATGGACAAATCCCTCATTCTATATTGTTCCCTTCGGTGATCTCTTTTTCTGTTCCTCCGCGGGTCTTTGGTTTTGTCCGTTTTGTCTATGATGTACAACCTGGGGATCTAAATTGGACCCCAAGGCTATTAAGTGCGTTTTTCTTGGGTACTCACAGACTTGAGGGATATCGTTATATTCCTGGGTTACGTCGTCGATTTATATCGATTGCTGTGGCTTTTTATGAGTCCCCCCTATACTTTTCTACATCTCACATTCATGTAGACATGGATAGTGACTTTTCTTTAGATATGTCATATTTTCTGTCATAAGGAAGCACCCTTTCTGAGTCGGTTGATTCTCCATCTCCTGTGCTGGAGGTCATCCGTACCGTTTCCATTGACCCACTTCCCACCCCTGATCCTCACTGTTGGGCCCCACACCACCAGTTACGAGGGTGTATGCTTGTTGAGCCCCTACTGTTTCTGGACCTCAGCCTCCTGTTGCTGATCTCCTCGAGTCGCAAGCTCATCCGGAGGCTGACATTGATTTCCCTATTGTCTTATGGAAAAGGCATCTGAAGCTATATTTCTCACCCTATAGCTCATCATTGGAAACTTATCATTTTTCTCTGGTATACCGGGCGTTTCCGTCCTCCAACTTTTATGTTTTACTCCAGTCATCCGATTCTTTATCTCATAAAGGGTGGACCGAAGCTATAATTGATGAGATGCTCGCACTAGAACATAATCAGACTTGGGATTTGGTTCCTCATCCGATCGGGAAGAAGGCGGTAGGGTGCCGCTGGACATAAACGGCGAAGTTTCATCCTGATGGGACCCTTTCCCGTTTGAAAGCACGTTTGGTTGTGAAAGGGCATTCCTAGAATTGTGAGATTGATCATGAGGAGACTTTTCTCCTGTGGCCAAGATGACTTTTGTTCGTCTACTTATGTCTCTTGCGGCTGCTCATCACTGACCTTTACATCAGCTTGATATGAAGAATGCATTCCTCCATGCTTCTTTGGTAGAGGAGGTCTGTGTAAAGCAACCATCTAGTTTTGTTGTTCAGGGGGTCTGTTCTAATTTGTCGATTAAAGAAGTCATTGTATGGCTTGAAACAGTCTTCTCGAGTATGGTTTAGGAAGTTTACCAAGGTGGTTATTTCGTTTAGCCTAAAACGGTGTATTCATGACTATTCGGTGTTCTACCGTAACAATACCAACGACCTTTGCATTCTATTGGTGGTATATGTTGATGATATAGTGATTACTGGTGATGATGTGGTTGGTATTGCATAGCTTAAGCATCACTTTCAAACAAAGTTTCAGACTAAAGACCTTGAAAGCTTTAAATATTTTTTTGGTATTGAGGTTGCTAGATCAAAAGATTGCATTTATATCTCAAAGTGAAAGTATGTGCTTTTTATGCCGACTGAAGTTAGGATGTTAGGATGTAGACCGATAGAGGCTTCAATGGATTCTAATACTAAGTTGTTTCCGGAACAAGGTGGTTTGTTTGAAAATTCCGGAAGATACCGACGTTGATCGATAAGCTTAATTATCTCACCGTCACTCGACCTAATATTGCATATCTTGTTAGCGTTGTGACCCGATCCTCGAGTCACTCATTAGGATGCAGTGATTCAGATACTTCGATATTTGAGGAATGCTCCAGGGAAGGGTCTACTGAATTCAGATTATGGACATTCTCGGATAGCAGGATTCATTGATGTATATTGGGCTGGGTCTCCATCTGATTGCTGATCTACTACATGATATTGCGTGTTTATAGGAGGTAACTTGATCTCATGGAAGAGTAAGAAGCAGAGCACAATGTCTCGTTCCAGTGCTGAGTTAGAGTACCGAGTCACGACGATACTACTTATGAGCTTGTATGGATCCGCTTTCTGTTTGGAGAGCTTGGTTTTGAGCCTACTTTCTCTATGCGGCTATATTGTGATAATAAGGCTGCAATGTATATCGCTTCTAATCCTGTATTCCATGAGCGAACGAAACACATCGAGATTGATTGCCAGTTTGTGAGGGTGAAGATTGAAAATGGGATCATCGACACTTGCTAAGTTCAATCTGCACATTAGTTAGCATATTTATTCACAAAACCTTTGGGAAAGAATATAGTGCATTTTCTTTGTAACAAGCTGGACATGTATGATATATATGCTCCAGCTTGAGGAGTGTTAGAATACTCGTATTGTACATGTGTTTCTTATCTATAATTAGATGCTAAGTAGGGGTGTAATAGCAAAATGACATTGTCTATATAAAGAGGAGGATTGGCATTAGTCCAATCTAACCATTTACATTTCGTAAAATCTTCTATCTCAAATATAAATGACCAGATGATTCCCTTCAATTCTTTTATATTAAGAAGAACTAGTCTAGCATAATGCCAGATATGTTATATTGGCTATAAAATTTCTGCCCTGATGCACGAAAATAACCATGAGCCAAACAGTATACATTCTCGTTTGGGCGGCTAGAAATTTTTCTTCAAAATCTTCTTGCCAAACTTTGTATCTTTTAAGTAATTAGTATATAATCAGAAATCTCTGCTCCATCATTATTCATTTAATTTTCCGATTTCCTTTAAGCTTCCATTATCTTCTATTTATTGTTCTTCTGTGTTAGGTGCAAAAGTCTTCTTTTGAATTTGTTCTCTTTTATTGTTTCACCTGATATCATGTTGGTTTTTAATTTTTTTTTTTTGCAGTCGTTCGTGCTGTTTTGGACGTATCCTTTTTTCTTATGAATTTGGTAACAAAATATACAATTTTTACTGATTCCTAATAGCCCGATATCAAGTTCAGACATTGTAAAATCCAAAATTGATTGACTTGGATCACTAATCTGGTATCTTTTTTTTTCTCCTGAAAATAATAGCTGGTTAGTTTGGATAACCTGATAACAAGTAATCATGTACAAGAATAATTAGGTCGTTATATGCTTAGAAAAGGTAATAATAGGTATGAACATAGCATAGTGAGTTAGCAAACTGCATGTTAAGCTATTGCTTTTACTATTAGTTGCATCAACTTCGAGATGATCGTATCTTGGTATTTGTGAACTTTATCATCACTGGTTTAAATCCACTGGAGCTACTGTAAATCCTTACAAAATTAAAAGAGAACATAAGCATATATTCTATTCTAGGTTATTTCATGTTAATGGCCAATTATAGCATAAGCTTGGAGGAACTTGTCAAATCCAAATTTTGAGGTGATAAACTATACAGACTCTCCAAAGCTGATAAAAAGAAAAGGAATCGAAAATCATAATCCTAAGCTTATATGCATTTAGTTTATCCGATTTCAATTCTTGGTTGCATAATACTCAATCTTAAGGTATTTGAAGTTTGAACAATAATATTCATTTTGGGCCGAAAACAAGTTTTTCTTGACACCACATTTACAGATTTGCCTATGACATTGTTCACATATTTTAAATGGAGCTTTCCAGGATTCATGAAGTTGACAGAGCTTGAAAATCTGGGTACTTCAGTTTTGGTAACGCGAGTTGCAATTGTGTTGCTAGCAGCAGTCATAATGAAGAACATTATCAGGCACAAAAGCCTTTTCGATTTTAAAATGTTTGAGGATGTATAATTTTCAGCAGTTTGTGTTGGATTATGTGTGGGTGATTGAAATATTCTTATGTCTAATGACTTGTATTATCAGTTAATTTTGTAAACTAGGGTTTTGATGGAGGCATATATATTACTCATCCTGATAAGTTGCTGGTGGTTGATGTTAAAAGCATGATATAGGGCAATAATGTAGTTGATATTGACATATGATTGCTATATACGCTTCACTTGGTTTTGTATTCCCAATAATTTACAGAACTATAGTAACCACGCTCCAGATTTGTTGCATTTGGCGCCAAAATATTCCTTTACGGTTGGCATCTCTTCAGCTCCAGGGATATTTTGGTTTTCTGACATCAGATGATTATTTATAGGGCAATAATATTTATAATGAGCCGTTCATTTATCAAGGTTTGTATGAGTCGCCATGTTTGGATATTTGGATAGTCGAAGTCCAAAGGAGAAAAAGACTATATTCCTTTTTTTTTATTGGATTGGGCCAATCCAAAAAAAAAGTTGTTTGGATAAAAATTTTTTAGGAACAATTCCCATGGGAAAAACCCATAAATATCTCTTGTCCATTGGATTCTAAAATTTTGCAAAGACCCAATTTTTCTATTCCAAAACACGCTCTCTCTCTCTCTCTCTCTCAATGCCACACCAATCTTTTTTTACTTATCCCAATCATCCAAACATACATTATCTTATACTTTTGGAATGCACATACATTCCAAAACATTTTTATCCTAAAATCAGTCCCATGGATTTTAATCCTAACTAACCAAACATGTCTTTAGTCAGCTTTTTATTATTGAATTTGTAACCTTTTTTCTATGAATATAACAGGAATGTTATTGTTGTTGATGTGGTTCTTCCTTTTCCAGTTTAAATTGTGTTCTTAACTTTTTATTACTTTTTTACATTTAGTAATTTCTGTTTTGAAGTGGCTTTTGTCAGGTGGGAGGGAAGTATGCATTAGACATATAAACGTCTTGGCATATGCTATGCGCATGATAATGTTAGAAAATATTTTAATCATAAGTGGATTTGTTAATTTTATAAGTTAACTATATCTATGATGTATTACCTTGATCTGTTATTAATGTAGCAGCGGTAGGTAGTAGATGATGAATTTGATTAAAAATTTGATTAAATTTGTCATAACAGTTGAACTTTTTTTGTTAACTATAATAATCTTTTTCAAATATTTTTAAAGCTTTTTATAGCTATTAATTCTATATGATATTCTTAATAAAAAGAAATTGATGGTTTAGACCGTCTTAGAGTTCAGGATTTTTCTAGCCTTTCTAATATTTTAATTCAAATACATATGAAAGTATCGCATCCTCCTTTTCCAGTTATAATAGTAGGAGATATAGCAGGAGATAGTAAAATTTTTAAAAAAATATGGAAAAATTTTATCATAAAAAAAATTTAATCCAAATAATTACTTAATGTTTTCCATTTCTAAAATTTTGATCTTTGGAAAACTTTGAATATACAAGATGTTTGGCATGAAGAAGTTTGATGAAAGAGAGGATGCAAGAAAATGAATTATATCAAAAACAGTATTTAACAATAACGATTGATAACGCAGTGCCTCGAACTTTGAGCAACCACAAGAACTTCCAATGCACCAACCAAATGTTTATTATAAGCAAGAGTCATTGTGGTTGTTTTATTCTAAATCCCTAATCATGTATACTCTGCCTTCTACAATGGATCCAGGTGAGGCGGATGCCTGACCTCGCCTATATATGGATCCGCCCCTTCTTGCCTTTCGCAAATTCTATCATGCTACAGTTTGCTTGATCAGACTGCGACCATTCCTTTATCCGGAAGGCCACCTCGGTCATTGGGGGGGGGGGGGGGGCTCAGTTCGCCCATAGCCCATGGGCGAATGCTTGTGGGCTGGTCTTCAGAAGAATCTCTGATAGTGGAGTGAGCGAGTATTATTCCTTTCTTTCTGGAACGAATCAGGGATCAAATTAATACAAGAGCCAGTAAATAAAATAATTGATGGTGCTCAAGAGTAGGGATTCCCCAGATCAAGGCACGTGGCGGATGGCAGGTCTCCCATGTATACCAACTAGCTATTTGAAGTCTACAAAACTGAGATAAGTATCGTCCAAGCGGGACATTCCTCGGCGTTTCGCCTCCGAGATAGCATCCAACCTTTGGGGGGTCTCTCCTGAATATGTTCTCTCTTCGTCTAACCATCGGCCAATAGCTCGTCTCCGAGCTAATATAGAACCGAACTTTCTCAGCTTCCTTACTCGTCTCCGAGTTATCCTACAACTGAGATTCCTCGGCACCCCGGCTTGGCCGAGACCATGGAGTACGAGCGTCCTCGTAACGGCTCTGCGTATATTGCCACAACAAGATCTCCGCCGCTCCACATCCCGTATCCCACGTAAGCGTATCTCGAAATTAATGAGCGTATCTCTTCATTAATGGGTGTATCCCGCCATCAACGCGAACGTGACGCGGGGGCGAAACAGACGGCGAAATCTTGCATCGGCTCGCTCTAATGCGAATCATATATAAACCCCATCCTCTAGACGATTCAGGTAACAGGATTTGAATCCAATACGCCGCTACTCTGTCCAATTATTCCTTGGTACTTACTTGATTATCGGAGAGTCCTACGGTGGCTTCTGTAAGTCGATGTCGCACACTCCACAGGGTTTGTAGAGAGGCGAAATTTACAAAAAATAATTTTAAGCGGGCAACATCGACTAATCTCCAAGAACTACCATAAGCCCTAACTAGGAAAACTTACAAAGATTCTAATCTACTATGAAAGTGATTTATACCTTTATGCTCAAGTCCTTCGGGTCTTCTTATCCTCTTTTTAAGCTCCTCGTTCGTCGGGATTGAGCTTGGTCGTCGGCCTTCTCGTGTCGAAAACGATCCAGCCGGGAGTCTTTGATTGAAACTCCAACCTCAAAAGTGAGGTAACTAAAATACCTAGTTTGCTAATGTAGGTGGTTTAGAAGATGGAGAGTATTAATTGGATTAATTTTATCTCAAATACCCTATGGTTCTCAATTCATGAGAGGGTTAGGATTTGAGGAAGAAGAAGAGATCAAGGAGGAGAGAGAATGGCAAGAGTAGAATGATGTAAAGAATGGCTAAGGAAAAAAGATATCAAACATTTCATTTCCATTAAAAATACTAGCCATGCTTGAATAGTATTTACAAATGAATAAAGAAATACACTAGCCATGCTTCATGCCATGCTTAAATCCACCTCTCCCCTCCACCTCATTTTCTATTTACAATAAATAGAATATCACAAAATGAGGTGTCATCTTCTAGAAGCATTCTACTATAAATACAAGAATACCAATATCGTATATACATACCCGTATCGTACTACAAAAAACATGAATATCAAGAGATAAAATAATCCAATAATATAATAGTAGATCATTATTAAATCATTACATGATTAAATAATGCGGCTTAATTCTAAGCCCGCTAGTATTATCCATTCGAACAAAATCCGTATATCTAGTACCCGTATATGATTGGAAACCTGCACGTATAACCATACAGCCTCTACATCGTTTCGTTTGAACCAGAGAAACCCTCTGTGTGGGACTATAAAGACTCGACAGTACGCTGGCAGTGGGTTTAACCAAAAGCACGTCAGTGACACTAGCTGTGCGTAACAGTTGCCCAGGTACTTGTCAAAAAGAAGGTCGACGAGCAAACTCATCCGAAATCCTACTGAGCTTGTCCGTGACAATCTCCATACAGTACGGTCTATTCGTATGAGAGTATCGCATACCGGGTCTAGGAGGTGGATAATGTCAGACCCCTAATAACCAGACAAGTCGTGTCAATGTGGCTCAAGACCATCCGAGAATCTATGATTCAACTATCAGTAATTCTCAATCCATCCTAACCATGGACTTATGGTGTTGACCAACCGAACACAGCGCGGCATCGACTCCCTATACCGGAAGAGACAAATCCCTAACAATCCCTCACTGCCTTCATGTAGCTCGGGATTATACCCAACTAAAATCTGTTTGCGCGACTGTTGGGAAATCACCCGTGCGGGAAAACGCGTATGTTATGCAAACAGATATGAAATGAAGGAAGGGATTGCACACACGAGATCGTTCTCATTTTAAATATTTATAACCCCAAGTGCACGGCGCGTTGTAGCGAGCCGGCAAGCACGGGTCGATCCGCAGGGAATTGTGTATTAAGTATCGTGATTTAAAATTCAACAAATTAATGAATGGTTGGTTTTGTCACAAAAAAATATAGAAAGAAAACGAAAATACGGAAAACAAAGAAAGAAGGAAAACAAGTAAGAAAGAATGGTTGCGGTTTTGGCTTGGCAGATTGAATCGCGACGATTCCCTTGTTCATGAGTTGTTCGTTCTCACATTGATCCCGGCATGAAACACGACTTGTCGAAGCGGTTGCGAGGCACAAGTCGTCAAATCCCGATATTCTCCGCAATCACGAAACTAGTCCGTTTTGTTCACTTACCGTTGTATGTCCAAGCTTGGGGTATCAACACTAAACATAAGAGTTAGCAAGTATATCACAACATCAAAAACACAATTAGTGAGTGAGAGAAAAAAATGATTTGAGTGTTAACTTTGCTAAGGGGTTGTGATAGTATACGGTATATAAAAACCGAGGGTTTGTCAAGCATTCGGTGACAAAATACAGTATCCAAACTTAGCAAACATAACACCAATTTGATTCTAACTTAAACATTGTTAAATAGGGAAGGGGAGTGAATATGGTATATGAAGAGGTTACAAGTAACCATGGTTTCAGAATACTATATCACATCAATATATAAAACAATCCTTAAATTATAATCATGTTAAGCACATTAAACAATTACAAGAGGTGGAGGAGGCAAAAGTCTTTCATCCCACTTCCTCACCAATACCACAATCAAAGAAAGATTAGTTAAGCATGATAAAAAGAAAGCAAGCAAAGAAATAAAGCAAAGAAAGCAAAAACAAAGCAGTATATATAAATACTTGATGAAGAGTTACAAGATTTTGGTTACTTGTTCAATCTCCTTAATGAAGCTTTCCAAAGAAAGCTTCAAGAGGGAAGAAGAAGACGAAACCAATGATGATGCCCACCCACGCTCAAGCTAAACCAAAAATAAAGAAACTAACAAAACTATAGAAGTATGTGAGAATGAGAGCGAGATCCCTTGCTCACTGGTTCTGCTTTTATAGGCAACCAAAATAAAAAGTTGTATATGACACTAGACTGAAAAGACCACTAGGGACCCACCATAACTGAACGAACCAATATGACCCCTACTTGGCCGCAAATTGCGGCCAAGATGAATTTATTTGCGGCCTTGGTTTGGAGAGTGGGGCCCATCTTTGGTCTATGATCTTCTACTCTCTTGAGCATCTCTCTGTAATTACAATTTCTTTTAATTTACACCTGAGTGTAATCTGGAGTAATGTACATAGAAGGATCAAGTGGGTATGTATAGTGTTCACACTTCAAATCACTATTTTATGCATTTAATGCACATTTAATGCACATCACACCCATTCCCACTTGTGCCTTGCATCAAGGTAGCCCCATCAAGGTCTAGTGCCAAAGAGCTAGTGTCACACATGTAATGTGTTGACCAAAATTGTGTGCACCATTTATTTTGCAAAAGCTCTTTGGATATCGGTCGGTTTTCTGTTCCGTCTGCAGTGTCAGCTCCTAAACGTTATAGAGAGCAAGAAGATGAACTAGGGTAAAAAAATATCTCCAAGTGATAAATAGAGAGTTAACCATTGGCTAAATATAATGGTTGGGTTATAAAATATCTAGACTAAAACAAAATTAGTGGAATGGGTCATGGCTTCTACATACTTCTACAAGCATCTAAACCATTCTCATTTCCAACTCATTTCTAATTTTGCTCTTAATAAATAATCACCCAAATTATCTTTAGGTTTAGTATAAGTCTCATACACTCATGTTCTATGTATCATCAACCATGATACATAATCCAAATAAATATATAAATATATATCACGTATATATTAAATGTATTTCAAGAGAAGAAAATCTTTAGTGAGTATAATATTAGTTAATATATAAATATATCAAATATAAATATATATTAAATTATTAAATTAACAATTGATTCAATAATCCAGTTATATCATATATAACCGACTAATATCATTTATATGTATATCAAATTATCGAATCAACACTTGATGCAATAACCCGGTCATATCGTATATAACCGACAAATATTCAATATACTATATCAAATCAACACTTGATTTAATAATCCTGTCATATCATATATAACCGGCCAATATCAAATATATATATATATACATATAACATATCATTGAATCAACACTTGATTCAACAATCCGGTTATATCACATATAACTTAACCGATATCAAATATCGCGAGATTAGAATACGGTATCACATACTTGTATTTAATCAAGCTTCCGCACATATCACCATATGTGCCCTACTTCGTTTCGCTTGAGCTAGGAAACCTCTGTGTGGGACTCTAAAAACTCGTTAATATGCTAGCAGTAGGTAATGATCACATTAGTCACCCACAAGCGGTCAGCGGTACTAGCTGGACGTAACGGCTACCCAGATATTGAGCGAATAGAAGATCAACAAGCAAGCTTGTCCAAACTCCCGCAAAGCCTGTAAGCAATACTTACCGTACAGTCCGGTCTCTTCATCTGATATGTCGCATATCGAGTCTAGGGGTGGAATCGTCAGACCCCAGTAACTTGATAAGTCATGCTGATGTGTGGCCTATAACCGTACGAGAAACTACTGATAACACTTACCAGTAAATCTCATCAGCCATGACCAGGGACTTGCTGTTATAGCCAATTGAGCATAGCGCAACATCAACTCGCTATACCGGAAAAGATGAAACCCCTCCTATCGCTCATTGCCTCCATGTAACTCGGGACTGTACCAAAAATCCACCTGTTTGCACGACTCCTTTGAGCCATGGTAGGGAGGAAATCAAAGCACAGTGAGGACCACATAAGACTCTATAACTATCTCGGGTCTACAGACTAAGCTGTACAAGTGTTACTAGAGAACTGCTATCTAATGATAGGTATGTTACCAATTAGGAGTTCTCGGCGAGTCCTGTTCGGTGTACCCGTTCTCTAATGAGCACCTGTGTACAATCTTTGATGTCAAACACCAATAGCTGTGGGATCCACCATCGCCCCATACAGGGTCAAGAAACGTACACACTAGTCTACTCTGGAATATCGATACCCTGTCTCGATACTCTCTCGACTAGGAACTGTTAAAGGATGTGCTTGCAGATTACCTAAGCCCCACTAGTATGATCTGCATCATAATCCTGATAGTCAAGCTAATATCCTAAGGGCTTTATCAAAATGTATCAGAGAGATAGTATATAATACTAGTGTACATATTAAGATAAAGAGCAACCAGATAGCATACTATCATGTCGAGCAAGAAAGTCCTTTATATATATGTCCAAGTATCCACTATATCATACAATAATGGCCTCTAGGGCATACATATTCCTAACAATCTCCCACTTGCACTAATGCCAGTTGTTGTAGTATCGCATACCCAATATACCAAAAAGTCTCTCAAATTGCATCTGGGGGAGGTCCTTCGTAAGTGGATCCGCTGTGTTATCCTTCGTGTCAACTCTCCCGACCTCGATCTCCCGGCGATCTACTATCTCCCGGTTCAGGTGATACCGCCTAAGAATATGTCAGGATCATTGATGAGACCGGGGTTCCTTGGCCAAAACCACAACTCTATTATTATCACAATACAAGTATATTGGATGCTCAATGGATGGAACCACACCAAGTTTAGGAATGAACTTCTTTATCCAGGTAGCTTCTTTGGCAGCATCGTTGACAGCGATGTATTCAGCCTCCATTGTCGAGTCTGCTACGGTATCTTGCTTGGAACTCTTCCAACATACCGCCCCTCCATTGAGAGTAAAGACAAAACCTAAGATCGACTTACTGTCGTCCTTATCATTCTGGAAGCTTGAATCGGTAAAGGACTCCACCTGGAGTTCTCCGTTACCATACACCAAGAACATCTCTTTAGTTCTTCTCATGTACTTATGAATGGTCTTCACAGCTGTCCAGTGTTTCTTCCCAGGATCTGATTGATGCCTATTTACTACACTAAGTGCGTAAGCTACATCCGGTCTGGTACATAACATCGTGTACACGATTAACCCAATTGCAGAAGCATAGGGTATCCCTTGCATGCGAGCCCTCTCCAAATCAGTCTTGGGAGACATCTCATTGGAGAGAGTGATTCCTGAGCAAGCCGGTAAATTTCCACACTTAGAATCTTCCATACTAACCCTCTTTAGTATGGTGTCTATGTATCTGGATTGGGACAATCCCAACATCCGCTTAGATCTATCTCTATAGATCTTAATCTCCAGGATGTAGGAGGCATCACTTAGATCTTTCATGGAGAACTTTTGTGATAAGAAGAGCTTGACCGAGTGTAGCATAGGAACATCATTTCCTATCAAGACTATATCATCCATGTACAATACGAGGAAGAAAACCTTACTCTCTACAATCTTCTTGTATATACAAGATTCATCTATGTTTTTGATGAAGTCAAACTCTTTGACTGATTCATCAAAACAGATGTTCCAGCCCCGCGATACCTTCTTTAATCCGTAGATTGATTTAAGCAGCTTGCACAGCTTACCGCTGCTCCCACTGTCTACGAAGCCCTCTGGCTGAGTCATGTACACGCTCTCTTCTAAATCACCATTTAGAAAAGTGGTCTTGACGTCCATCTACAAGATTTCGTAGTTATGCTATGCAGCAATGGCAAGTAGGATCCTGATGGACTTAAGTATAGCCACTGGAGAAAAGTTTTCATCATAATCGACACCTGATCGTTGACGAAAACCTTTTGCAACAAGTCTAGCTTTGAAGGTCTCAACCTTTCCATCTACACCAATTTTCTTCTTAAAAATCCACTTGCTCCCAATGGGTTTTACCCCTTCAGGAGAAACTTCCAAAGTCCATATTTTGTTGGTGTACATGGATTCCATCTTAGATCGCATAGCATCCTGCCATTTCACAGAGCCCCTACTTGTGATGTCCTGCTCGAAACTAGTTGGGTAATCATCTTCCATGATGCAATTCTCACTCCCACCGTCTTTGGGAAAACCATAGTATCTCTCAGGGTGATGAAGAACCCTATTAGATCTGCGGAGTGGCTGAGGTTCATCGGGGACTATCGAACCCTCCAGTTCTACCAAATCATCAGTTGTAGTTTGTGTGGTTGGAACTTCTTCTAGCTCTACTCCAATACCACTAATTTCTTTTAAAAGAAATTCCTTTTCTTAAAAAGTGGTATATTGAGAAACAAAAACTTTTTGTTCTTCAGTGTGGTAAAATATATATCCATGTGAATTCTTTGGATATCCCACAAACTTGCAAAGAACTGAACGTGCCTCGAGTTTGTCCGGATTCTGTTTTTTAACATAGGCCGGACAACCCCATATCTTAACTCGTTTAAGATATGGTCTTTTTCCACTCCATATCTCATATGGTGTTTTAGGCACTGATTTTGATGGAACTTGATTCAATATGTATGCAGCTGTCTTAAGTGCATAACCCCAAAAGAAAATAGGTAACTCAACAGTACTCATCATAGAGCGCACCATATCTAATAGGGTGTGGTTCCTCCGCTCCGAAATTCCATTATGCTGTGGTGTATACGGAGAAGTAAGCCGAGAGAGGATCCCATTCTCTTTTAAATAGTCACGGAATTCCATGTTTAAGTATTCTCCTCTCCGATCAGATCGAAGGATTTTAATATTTTTACCCTTCTGGTTCTCTACTTCATTCTTATATTCGTTGAATTTCTCAAAAGCTTCAGATTTGTGTTTCAATAGGAAAACATGTCCGAATCTTGAGAGATCATCGGTGAATGTAGTAAAGTAGGAGGAACCATTCCTGGCATGTGTAGACATAGGACCGCATACATCACTATGTATCAGTCCCAAGAGTTCAGTAGCTCTTTCTCTGTGTATAGTAAACGGACTTTTGGTCATCTTGCCTTTGAGACATGACTCGCAAGTTTCATAAGATGTAAATTCAAACTGATTTAAATATTCATTTTTATGTAACTTCGCTAGTCTGGTCGCATTGATATGACCAAGTCTACAATGCCACAAGAAAGATTCGTTCATTTCTGAACTTTTCCTCTTGTGTGTGTTCTGTATGTTTAGAACTGTAGTTTGATTTAGAACGTATATACCGTTATACAACGTACCAAACCCAATCAATACTTGATTTAAGAAAATGTTCAAAACATTTTTCTCTAGTACAAAGTTATATCCTTTTTTATCTAATAAAGAAATTGATATTATATTGCACATCATTTTTGGTACGAAATAACAGTCGTTCAGAAACAATGTATTCCCATTTGGTATACAAGGTGATATTCGCCAACTGTTTTGGCTGCAACAATTGCTCCATTCCCTACTTTGAGAGACATATCACCCTTTTCCCAGTTCTCTACTTTTCCTTAACCCATGTAACATATTACAAGCATAGGATCCTGATCCGGTATCCAATACCCAGGACGTAGAGCATACTGAGAAACAGTTCTCAGTAACGAACACACCCAAAGAAGATACATCATATTGATCTTTCTTCATTCGGGTTGCATAGGAATCCTGATATTCCCTTATTCCTTGCTCAGACTTATGATAATCATAAGATAGAGCGGAACCAACGTTCCCCAGCTCAGTATAATAAGCGGGTTCGATCAATACATCCATGTTATTATCTTGATTAAAGCGTGTCATGGTCGCTACCTGGAGAGAAAGAAGAAAACACTCTAGCTTGCGCTCTTGCAAGATTAGATTGGTTATTATCTTATCTAATCAGGATGGCTCCCACTGTTTTTATTAAATCTTCCTTCAAACCCTAAAAAGTAAGACTACATGAGATTAATTACACCCTATAAGTTCGCCAATCGGTCAACCAGGCAGGTATTGATACTCCGAGGGAGTCTCCCCATGCTTTCGCATGGAACTAATTAAATAAGCTCGTTTCCGCAGGGGTATAACCCCGTTAACACCTTTCTTAGACACCTACTAGATTAGCTAATTGTAAAGTATAAAACTCTCTCAGGAGTAACTCTTACTCGCAGTGGGTATCGGGATCCAACTATCTCATAGAAAATATGCAATCTTATTGCAAATTTCAACACTTAAAATTCCCAATATCTGTTTTTACCCTAACGATCTATGAACTTGACGGAGGCCAACAAACCACAGGCCGCTAGTCAAGTTCTACCCATCATTTCTTGATTGAATTAAACTCACCCGCACGACCCTTAACGAAGGCCAACAAAGCCGTACGACTACCCTAATCCAATTGCATCATATGCAGAAGATAAACACTAATCAGCTACCGCACACTACGCCTTGACGGAGGTAAACAAACGCAGCAGGAATACTGAATAGTCCTTATCTGAAATGATGGAGGGCTACGACTGGTTTTGAATAAAACTTTTAACGTAATGAACTTGATATCGTTGTAGAATCCAGTGATTTGAAAAGGAGTGGTTTAAGCTCCGCTTTTAAAATCGAGTAGTTTTCAAAACAAACCGAGTGGGTTGTAGTATTTGCTAGTTTTGCTAAAAATGCCACTCCCAGTTAATGGATCTACGCTCTTTCCACATCGATTGAGGTGCTGGATATTCATAAAGGAATACCGCTATGCAAAGCAATAGCTAGAGCTACCTTTTTGAAAAATTTGATTCTACAATATCTTTAGGTTTCTTTTATTTTCATTAATCTCATTAATGACGTCTCATCATTTATCTTTCCTAAATATTACAGAAGAAACGTAAATAGAACGTACGATTATGCCATCCGCATTCGCCACGGGGCCATGTCGTGCACCGTTAGATTACATAACTAACGGCAAAGCGGGGGCTGGACTAGCACAGGTGTAAAACATAAGCAACGTTTATTATATATATATATATATATATATATATATATATATATATATATATATATATATATATATATATATATATAGGATTCGTCTCATGCAGTTATATGATCACATCACAGAACACAGGCATCAGAAACAAACATATGAAATATTGGATATATTAGGGGGTCCGTGTTTTAAATTTAGCCAGTAATGAAAAATATGGATTCCACGTCGAGATGAATAGCCAAACCCACATTCCTAGACCCCTACGAGAGCAGCAACTGGCCCTGCTGATTCTAGAGTTAGGAGACCCGGTCTCGACTCCTCGAGATGGTCTCCCATTGGACTCTAGAACCCGGTTACTTGTGCTCCTCGCCTTGGGTCTATCCTAATGTGGAAAAGTAAATAATATACATTAATGGTGACATCATCCTCAACCCGGAAGTGTCCCAATAAAAGAATATTACATACAACATTTTACATGGATGAAAATAGAAAAACTCTCATCTCACATAAAACCCCCCGGCTATTCAATCACAACGATCCAATATAACATATCACAGCAACACATAACATCACATGTCATCAACGTAAGCAAATATGCGTATTCCTGATGTTGTTGACGTATAGCAACGAGATCGGGGATACACCACATATTACACTTACGGTCGCAGAAAAGAAATGAAAACTGCAATAATTAGAATCCGCATATTCCTTAGACATCATAAATCCGGAATATCTCATATCTCGGATTTCATACCTAACTCTTTAAATCTTGCATTTATGTCTCGAATTGAAAACACTTTTCAATATCAAGTCGGGTAATTCAACAAGATTCCCGATTCAATGATCGAATACTCGTCGGGAACATTAATAGATTGCCTCACCCCCGATGCCGTCAACGAAGTGCACTTGAGCGGAACACCGCGGCCGTGAGTACCCGAGTGGATGATTTTGGCTACAGTGTTCTCCTAAAGTCACTTGGTCGGAGCTATGGGGTATGGCAATCTAGTAGTATTTCCCGGCGAGTGTTCCCGTATTATATGCGATTGCGACGAAATTTTGATCCAAATCGAAACTCCGTGGCAATCGACCAAAAGAGACTAAAACGCGAGATTTACAAACTACAAACTAGTTTTCATAAAACTAATTAATGTGGATTCCAAATATTGTATCACTTATCATTAATATCTAGACGATGTTAAATATTTCGATCGATATATCAAACACCCACAAATCACAGAGACCTCAACAACTTGCGTCTCATTAAAAACACCCAGAAAGTGCCAAATATCAACATGGAGCAGCACTAGAAACATAAGTCCCTAACTCACCAAAAGGGCGGTGGAACCGCGGCAAAACCCTAGTTTATGCCGCGGTTCCGCGGCCATTTGGTCGAGTCGGGCCCTCGTATTTCTTGGGGCTCCATTAAATACCCTGCACGAATTTCTGCATATTTTTAATCTCGAAAATTTCAACTTTTGAAAAAATGGACAGAAACATGTAATTTTCCGGGTTTCGAAGTTCGATCAAACACTTTAACGTCGTTTAGACCAAACCTAATGATCTAGCTTAGCTCTGATACCATGAAAGTGTGTCTTAGCACCTCTACTAGGTTTCCACATGCATCAAGTATGTAATTTTAAAAAATCTAGAGGTCTTAGCTACACTAACCTAGAATCAAACTAGAGAATTAGGGTTTGTAGGCAAGTAAACAAGTTTTAGACTAAGTGAAGAGGGTTACCCTTTGCAGACCAAGTCCTTCACTTCAATAGCTCCAAGTAGTAGTATTCCCTAAGCTCCAAGTAGTACTCCCTAGAACTCTTCTAAGGCTCCACTTGGTGAAAGGAACGAGCTTGTTTCGTCATCTTCGAAGCCGAAGATGATCCACCTTGAAGTTTCTCTAACTCAAACTCACTCTTCATTAATTAAGAATTAATGAAGTAAACAACCTAATCTTATGGGCTAGATGAGAGTAGGTTGATGAAGTAGGAATTTGCTCACATTAGAAATCTCTTTATCTTTTTATTTTCTCACCTCAAGAAAAGCTAGAGAGCAAGAAGATGGACTAGGGTGAAAAATATCTCCAAGTGATGAGTAGAGAGTTAAACATGGGCTAAAGATAATGGTTGGGTTATAAAATATCTAGAGTAAAACAAAATTAGTGGAATGGGTCATGGCTTCTACATGCTTCTACAAGTATCTAAGCCTTGCTCATTTCCAACTCATTTTTAATTTTGCTCTTAATAAATAATCACCCAAATTATCTTTAGTTTTAGTGTAAGTCTCATACACCCATGTTCTATATATCATCAACTATGATACATAATTCAAATACATATATAAATACATATCACATATATATTAAATGTATTTCAAGAGAAGAAAATCTTTAGTGAGTATAATATTAGTTAATATATAAATATATCAAATATAAATATATATATTAAATTATTAAAGTAACACTTGATTCAATAATCCGGTTATATCATATATAACCGACTAATATCATTTATATGTATATCAAATTATCGAATCAACACTTGATTCAATAACCCGGTCATATCACATATAACCGACAAATATTCAACATACTATATCAAATCAACACTGATTCAATAATCCGGTCATATCATATATAACCGGCCAATATCAAACATATATATACATATAACATATCATTGAATCAACACTTGATTCAACAATCCGGTTATATCACATATAACCTAACCGATATAGTATTGTGTTGTGATCTCTCGTTAAGGCGAGTGTTTAGTTTTGTACTAGATGATCGGGCCATTGATAGAGGCTGAAAGATTGAGAGGATTGTTGATGTACAGCCTACACCTGAGGTTGTGATATTGTCTACCGTGCAGACAGATGACCCAGTTGTTGCTGAAATTGATGGGATGTCGCTTCTAGAGTTTATGAGCTGAAACCGCTGGAGGTTTCAGACAAAGATGTGACAGAAGAGAGCTAGTCTATCTTGAGTTGAACGACTGATATGATTCGTCAGATTTAATGTGCCGACGTAGGCTTAGTTGAGTTGAAGAATTCCAGTTGAAGGATCTTACTCAGATCTAGAGTAGATTGATCAAGAGAGGACGTTGTTCGTCGGATGCCCCGATATGAGATCGGTAAGTTGACCAGTTTCAGATAGAAGGACCTCACCAGATGCGTTGGTAGTTGATCGAGAACGGACGAATAAAGTGTATTCCTCCAATGATTTGGACGAGTTCCCGAGAGCTTGTTCGGCTAGATATCTTTTACAGAGTGATGAAGATACCGAATTCGTAATTTCTAGTCCATGTGAGAGACTCCGGATTGACTGTAGCCGAGGACGAATTGCAATATACAGACAGCAAGAGATGACGTAGAAGTACACGATAATAAAGACGAGTGGAACAAGTAGTTCGTACGAGATGTTAGTGAGCGGTTGTTACGTTCTGTTGATGCCAGAGGATTGATATGTGTGCAGAGGCGTTAGATACAGCCACATTCCAAAGGAAAGCTGTGCTGAGGACACAGTTGTCCGGTTATGAGAAAAGAGTTAAGCAAGAGTGCCAACCTTCGTATAGTTCGGCATAGGTGAGATCGGAAGAAGACATGAGCAGGTTCTTTCCAGGACACCGCAGCGATAAAGACTTGCACCCAGGATCAGTTATATCGTGCATATTCAGAGGGCCAGATGCCGCCGTCAGTAATGTGCCGTTGAGATTGGTCATGATTGATTGGCCAAACGGTGATCAGAGGAGTTCTAGAGCGGAACTGTTCCGTTAGTACACCTGAACAAGTCGACGAGCAGAAGGATGATTGCTAATCCACAGAGAAAATGAGAACTCAGAAACCGAGGACGCCATACTGTGAGCAGGAGGCAAGTAGATGATCTTGCTCTGCCAGCTTTGGGCGCACAGGCATTTTTCGACATTGTAGGAGGTGTACCTTAATGTCATTTACTGCGATTTGTGTTTTGTGATCCGAGTATCACACTTTTATTGCTTGTACTTGAGTTCGGTGATTGGGTTTCATGATATTGTTTTCATGAGCCATGGCTACACCTACTGGAGATTTATATTTTGTGCACAGTTATTACACTTGATTTATGTTTTATACACCGCTACATTAGTTTATGATTTGTGCATATCTATTGCACTTGGTATCGATTTGTGCCTTTGTTGCACATATTTATGGTTTCGTGGATTCGATACTGTCGATTGATTTCGTGCATATTGTATGCGCTTGCCTTTATTTATGCACTCGGTATAGCTTATATGTGCTTGCAGTGCATTGGGATGGATTTTTTGCATGCAGTTGCACAAGTTTATGATTCTATACACCTTGGTATACTTGGTGTTATTTTTGTGAGCATTTGAGATATTGATGAGTTTTCGTGCATTTGTTGCACCAGATTTATGTTTTCATGCGCGTCTGCATTTAATGTTCGTTATCGTGCATACTATTGAACTGGATGTTTTATACGGACCTGACGCACCTGATTTGGATTTTCGCGCATATTGGGCGCATGGTATTGAGATTTTGTGCACACCGCATACACTTGATTGAGATTTTCATTCGTGCATGTTAGTTGTTCTGGGTTGAGATTTTCATGCACTATAGATGCACTTGATATTATTGTCGTGCACATCCGTTGCACTGGACAGATGCTTTCGTGCACTATAGATGCACTTGATATTGTTGTCGTGCAAATCCGTTGCACTGGACAGATACTTTCGTGCACTATAGATGCACTTGATATTGTTGTCGTGCACATCCGTTTCACTGGACAGATGATTTCGTGCAGACCCATTGCACTTAGTTTTTCTTTTGTGCATATTGTGGCACTTGTATTGGATTTGATTTCCGTACGCACCAGACGCACGTGATGTTGGATACGCCTTTTGAGGCTGATTTTATTTATAAGTATCGCTTTTGATGATGGATGCTATATTGTATAGTAGCCGAGCAGGACTGGTATGAGGACAGTGCCTGAGTACTTTTGTATGCATGAAAAGTTTACCAAGAGGTTTTCAAAAAAAGGGGCTATAGTCTCGCTATTTCCTACGTGTCCGCGAGTGACACGACATTTTACAAAGAGAACCTTCTGGGATATTTCAAAAAGGCGGGTCGTATAATTTGAGCAAAACATATATGAGTATATATATTTACTACTTTACAAATGATCGTTTGCCACTTGTGCCGTGAGCTACGCATAGCACGGAGATTCGGAAAAGACTTGGCATGAGTTTTTCAGCTTTTAAAATGGTTTTACAAGGATGCGTGATATATACGTATTATGATTTTGAGTATAGCATTATTGAGTATGGTATTGGATTTCGAGATTTGTATCTCCTTTATAACTCCAGTGATTGTGTGATGCTTAACGGAGTTTGATTTTGAGTTTCGTACTCATTTTCAGGAGCACACGATGCGCTGTGGTATTTCTGTATCTTCCGTGATTTCAGAGCCCCGTTGATTTGAGCTGATTATTGAAATGTTTTAGTATTGGGGGGTTTAAATTTTAAATTCGAGGACCGAATTTATTTAAGCAGGGAAGATTGTAACATTTCAGAAATATAAAATATTATTTTTGAAAATTTAATATTAAAATAATATATTTCGCGAAAACTATTCGATTTGCGAATAGGGGTTTTTCGTAAAATGGTATAAGTATATACCAATATTTGGAAAATAATTGGAGATTAAAATGATTTATTTATTATAATGATATTTATCGGATTTTGACATTTTTATAATTAATTATATGCAAGTTTAAATTAAAATTGATTAGTGCACTACTAATCGCGATTAAGCCAAATCCGTATTTTTTTACATTTTCCATGGCTAGTGCACCATGTCATGTGCATGTTATTCATTGTTTTGTGACTTATGAATTTGTGAGAATGAGAAAAGAGATGCTATGAGATATTTTGAGGAAAAAACAAAGAAGATATTTGTGAGAGGATGAGGGTGAGAGAGTGTGGGGTTAAGAGAGAGAGAGAGAGAGATCTTTGACTTCTTCACACATCTTCTTCCTTCTTCATTTCTTCACCATTTTCATCATTTCCTTCATGCTTCCTCCACCTCCTCTACCTTCATGCATCATCTCCAATTCATATTCAAAACCATATGCCACCTTCATTAAAAAGATGCACACCTTCATCCTAAACCCTTTTAACCATTCAAGTTTGAATTTTGAAGACTTTGGGCAACTCAAGAATTTTCCTAAGTTGCCAAATGAGGTAATCCTTACACTTTTGTTAAGTTGTTATAGTTAATATATCCTAGTTTTAGTTTAGAGTTTGTATTGGTTAGTTTTGTGATCTTGGAAATTTCCAAGTTGATATTTAGTGATTTTGTGGACTTGTAAGGATGTTGTAGAGGTGTAGTGAGTGTTGTAGGACCTTAGTGATGCTTTTCCTGACCTGGAAATGAGTTTAGAACCTGATACACGAGTTTAGAATTTGTCCCGTGTCGGTTTTGTGAAACCTAGAGGACTACAGGGTATCTGGAGCAACTTGGGTTATTTTTGAGATAAACAAACAAGTCCATTGACCCAGATAAACCACTAGAAGACCACCACCAAAGTTCGAACCCGTCTTCCCCTAAGAAGACCGACGAGGCCGGGTTATTTCATCTTTTCGCCGGACCACTTTTGGGTTATGGTGTTGGGTTTTTGGATGTGGCTCTTACTCCCTATAAACTAGCCCCTGTATTGTTTGTTTAGTCCCAATTGACCTGAGCCAAAATCTGGGAGCTACTTGAGAGTGTTTTGGCTATGTTTCCGATATTTGAATTCTTGGTTTTTATATTTGAGATTTTAATTGGTCGTTGGACGTTTGTACGTCAACGACGAGGGTTGTTTGGTTGTTTTTGCATGCGTAAGCTATAGCTTCTAACCTATAAGCAATTCGTGTGCCGTATCGGTTTTCGGATATTGGTTTTGATAGTATTGCGATTGTGTATTGATTGTAGGTACCTTCGCATGGACTTCCGAGACGACGAAGCACATCGACTTGGACTACGCGAGAAGAATTGCAGGTGAGTAGATTTATATCTACGGGGGAAGTCAGATGGATGGCGTATAGCACCCCCGCAACCATTGATATGGAAAGATTGTTAATTAAATTATAATTTAGATAAAGAATATGCTATGAACTTACGAACATGATTATAGAATTTAGTAAGAGATGATATGATTAAAGTTGACACTAATAAATATATATTGGCTTGAGAGTATGATATAGGTATATAGGATAACATGACGTGGGATATTGAGATGATAGTTATAGATGACTCGGATTGATATATGAGAATATGAAATGAGAAAGTGGATCATGATAAGTATGAATTGAAAGAGAACAAGTATGGGTTGATAATGATAGGATATGAGATCGAGATTGATATGAATTGAGATTAACAAGATATGACCTATATGCAAGATGACATGATATAAGATTGATATAGATGTGTTATGTGATTGATAAGGTATGCCGTACGAGATTATAGATCCGTACCTTTGCTGGTGAATAGAATGATAGATTCCCTACTCTGTTTGTGACACCGTACGATGGATTACCGTACGCGATGCGTTTACCGAATGTTTGATCCGTGCTCATAAATTGAGAATAATGATCGATGATATTGCGACACTTGATACTATGAGGCGGGATCGTTGACATAAAGAGGCTACCTTATTATAGTTCATGTTTATGTTGGATTATTTCTCGTGTGATACCTATCATGTTTCCAGTATTTAATGTTATATGATATCATTTGCTAATACACCTGCACAATTACCGTTGATGTGCATGTTACACTTACACAGATTTGCCGGCTTACCCACATTCATCATCGGTAATTGCCATGCCACTTACACAGTAGAACTGCCATATTATGAGATTAATCTTAAACGTAAAAGTACATTCATTGTTCAGTACTATCACTTAGCATGCTTGCATGATATACTCAATATGCTCATATTACTACTCTTTGTTGCATATATCGTACCTTATAGTTATATGCTTGAGATGTTGTTTTCATGAGATCTCTGGATTTGAGAACCGCGGTTATATTTCAAAGGGAATTATGTATTACATTAAAAACGCGGTTTCTCTTGATATGATATTTAAAGGCGTCCACCATGATTTTTCTCGGTTCTGAGCAATGATTATACCCAATTCGAGGAGTGGTAGGCACCATCTGCGGGTACATGGTGGACCCGGTGAGGTACCCCCGGGCAAGAAGACTCGTATTGTTAGGCGGTGAGCCTGGCAGGGGAGCACTACCTACCGGTGATTGTATAGAACTCGGCGGATATTCGGAGGATACCGTTTTGGAGTTATGATATGAGATGGATAAGAGGGCCGATCTGAGTATGCAGCGCCTGAGATGAGATAGATATGAGGGCCAATCTGAGTATGAGGCGCCTGAGATATAAGGATTTACGTGTCGATGCTTGACATGGGTTTTCATGATGTTTCGAGTGTCGGTGTTGGACACTCAGGTTCCATGATTTTGATGTGTCATTGATGGACACACGTGGTTGATATCCCCATATATATATATACAGGCTTATGTTTTCATGATATTCGAGTGTCGGTGTGGGACACTCAGGTTCCATGATATTGTTTGTCTCATTGATGGACACGTAGATGATATCCACATGCATACAGGCATATGATGTCAGATGTTTATTTATATATGTTATTGCATTGACTCGATTGTTAACATATATGCGTACATGGTCACCCTAGATATCATAGTATTACCTTAAGGATATAGTGAACTAGGAAATCGTTGTTTTATTCGATTTCTACTTGCTGATGTTTTCTACTCACGAGTTGGCAACTCACCGCCTTTGTGCCATAGTTCTTGCAGGTTTGACTGCTTGGGATCAGTTGCGGTATCGCTGGCACACAGCTTCATCTAGAGTGTTTTGCTTTGGTAAATGGGACACATGTTTGATCGTGCCCACTCTTGTACTGTTATATTCTGTTGTATCTAGATAACTCCGTCAAATCAAATCAAAACTAGACATTGTATATTGGTAGACCTAGTCAGACTTGGGTATTGTGCGAGACTTATAGCAGTGGGTTTATGTTCGCTTCGTGAGTTTTGATGTCTTGCTTATTTATTGTTCTTTCTAGGTTGATCTTCGCTGTTGGGCATCGTATATATGTTGTTGCGTGGTTGTGATTCCGCCGGTTGGTGAAGAGCTAGCTCCCTCTTGGGGATGCCTATATATTGTTGTGTATATGTTTTTGGATCAAAATATACAAAGGAGGTGCTACCCTAATTTTTAAAGACGAAACATGTTTTCAACTGTAGTATGATCCACTTGCATTTTCATGTTTCATAAGCTATGCATTTATAGAAAACATGATTCATTATACTTTATTTCAAAACTGCACCCCCACTATTTTCCGCAAAAGGGTTTAGATTTTCTGGGCTTCGGCTTACTTGATTAACGTTACGCCTTTAGACGTTGCGTAATTTAAGTAGCGGTCACGTGCAAGATTATGGGTCATGAAATTAGATTGGTTAGTAGTTTACCTAAACAGGATGGCTCCTACTGTTTCCTCGAATTCTCCTTCAAACCCTAAAAGAAAAATTAGTCAGGATTAATTGCACCCTACAAGTTCGCTTATCTTTCGGCCAGGCCAGTATTGGTACTTCGGAGGGAGGTACCCCGTGCTTTCGCACAGACCTAATTAAATAACCTCATTTTCCAAGAGGCGTAGCCCCGTTAACAACTTTCTAGACACCTACTTGATTAGCTAATTGCAAAGTGAAAAATTCTCCCGAAGAGTAGCGGATACTCACAGTAGAATCGGGACCTAACTATCATTTTGTGATAATTTTGAAGGAAACCTACACTAACTACCACACTCCAGAAGATATGCAACACTAGCAAGTTTCCTGTATGTTTGAAACTCCCGATGTGGTTTTTGCCCCGAGCGCTTCTAACCTTGACGAAGGTCAAAACATTATAAGTTACAAGTCAAGTTCAACCCGTCATTGTCTTGATTAATCTTGACCCATTCGTACAAGCCCTTGACGAAGGTCGAAATAGCGGTACGCCTGTCCTAGATTAATGCATCTATCTATGCTACAGATAAGCACCCACTAGCTACCAAACACTATGCCTTGGCGAAGGTCAAAATACATAGCAAGAATACTAGAAAATGCCTATCTGAAATAACGGAGAGCTATGGCTGGTTTTGGCGAAAAACCGTTAACGTAATGAACTTGATATGGTTGAAGGAACCGAATAGCTTTCCAAAAGAAGTGGTTTAAGCTCCGCTTTTAAAAGTTGTTTTTGAAGAAAACCGAGTGGTTTTTCAATTGTTCCAACGAGATCAAATTTTAGGTTTATTACTTTGCATTAAGTGAGATTAATGCGGTCCCATCAATTAACCTTATCACACCACAAAAAGAATGACAATAGAATTTACGTATATGCCACCCACATTCGCCATAGGGCCCCGTCATGCACCGTTATGTTACTTAATTAACGGCAGAGCGGGGGCTGGACTAGCGCGGATGCAAAACATATACAAAATGGATTTATACATATACATATATATATATATATATATATATACACACACACACACACATCACAGGCATGATAAGCAATACAGGCAGATATAATTGTTAGGAATATGTATGACCTAGAGGCCATTATTGTATATTATAATGGATGCTTGGACATATATATAGAGGACTTTCTTGCTCGACATGATAGTATGCTATCTGGTTGCTCTTTATCTTAACATGTACACTTGTTTTAGTTTACTGTCTCTTTGATACATGTTGATAAAGACCTTAGGATGTTGGCTTGACAACCAAGACTATGATGCAGATCTTACTAGTAGGGCTTGTATAGTCCATAAGAACATCCTTTTAACAGTTCCTAGTTAAGGGAGTATTGAGACAGTGCATCGATATTCCAGAGTAGACTAATATGTACGTTTCTTGACCCTGTATGGGGAGATGGTTGATCCCACAACCATTGGTGTTTGACATCAAAGATTGTACACAGGTGCTCATTAGAGAATGGGTACACCGAACAGGACTCGCCGAGAACTCCTAGATGGCACAATACCTATCGTTAGATAGAAGTTCTCTGGTGACACTTGTACAGGTTAGTCTGTAAACCTGAGATCGTCATAGTGTCTTGTGTGGTTCCCACTTTGCTTTGATTTCCTCCCTACCACGGCTCAAATGAGTCATACAAACAGGAGAATTTTCGGTGCAGTCCCAAGTCACATAGAGGCAGTGAGCGATATGAGGGGTTTCGTCTCTCCTGGTATTGGGAGTTGATATTGCGCTATGCTCGATTGGCTATAACAGCAAGTCCCTAGTCAGAGCTGATGAGATTTACTGGTAAGTATTATCAGTATTTTCTCGAAAGGTTATAGGCCACACATCGGCATGACTTATCAAGTTAATGGGGTCTGACGATTCTACCCTCCAGAATCGATATGCGACATATAAGACGAAAAAATCGGAATGTACGATAAGTGTTGCTTATAGGCTCTACGGGAGTTTGGACAAGTTTGCTTGTTGATTTTCTGTTCGTTCAATACCTGGGTAGCCGTTACGTCCAGTTAGTACCGCTGACGGCTTGTGAGAATCTGATGTGATCATTACCTACTGCTGGTGTATTGACGAGTCTTTAGAGTCCAACATAGAGGTTTCCTAGCTCAAGCGAAACGAAGTAAGGCACATATGGAGATATGTGCGGGACCTTGATTAAATACGAGTATATGATACCATATTCTAATCTAACGATATTTGATATCAGCCGGGTTATATGTGATATAACCAGATTATTGAATCAAGTGTTGATTCAATGATTTGATTTATATATATGTTAATATATTTGATATTAGCCGGCTTATATATGATATAACCGGATTATTGAATCAAGTATTGATTTAATAATTTGATATATTTATATATATATATATATATTAACTAATATCAGGATCACTTAATATTTTTTTCTCTTTATATATATTTATATATGTGATATATATATATATATATATATATATATATATAGTATCATGGTTGATGATACATTATACATGGATATGTATGAGAATCACATAAGAGGTAAATTTGAGAAAGATAATGAAAAACATTTATGAATTAAAAAGAAATGAAGAATGAGTCATGACTTTAGATGCTTGGAGAAGCATTGAGAAGCCATGACTTATCTTCAATTCTTGGCTTATTCATAGATATTTTTTTATTCTTATATTATCTCATCTTCATCCTCATGGTTCACAAGATATCCAAGTTCATCTCCTTCTTCATCTCCTCAATAGTTTTCTAGGGTGAGAAAAAGAAAAAGAGAAAGAAATATTTTTAGTGAACAAATCTCTTATTTCATCAACCTACACTGCTCTAGCCCATTAGTATAAGTTGTTAACTTCATTAATACCTTGATTAGTGAAGTGTGAGCTTGAGTGAAAGTTGCCTCAAGGTGACGAAGACTACAAGCAAGCTCGATCCATTCTTCAAGTGGAGTAAAAAAAGAGTTCTAGAGACTACTACTTGGAGCTTTAGAAGTGAAGGACTAGACTACAAAGGTTGTAAACTCTCTTCACTTAGTTTAGAACTTGTTTACATTACTTTAAAACCCTAATTCTCTAGTTCAATTCTTGTTTAGTATACTTAGACCTCAAAATTTTTAAAATTGTATACTTGATACTCATAGAAACATAGTATATGTGCTAAGACATACTTTCATGGTATCAGAGCCAAGCTAGACGCTTAGGAATGCATTAGACGAAGTTAAAGTGTTCGATCGACGTTTTAAAACCCGTAATTTACTAGTTTCTGTCCAATTTTTCAAACTTCAATTTTTTCCAGATTAAAAATGCTCAGAAAATCGTGCAGGGTTTTTTAAGGAGGCACAAGAAATTCGAGATGCTATTTCTACTAAGTGGCCGCGGAACCGCCGCCTAGAGTATGCTCTGGCCGCGGTTCTGCGGTTTACTTGTGGAATTAGAAATCAAAATTTCTTGTGTTGCTTCAATTTCACATTTTGGATTTTCTGGATATTTTTAATGAGGCTTAAGTGGTTGAGATTTCTATGGATTGTTGTTGTTTGAAAAATCAATCGAAATGTTAACGTTGTCTAATTGCTATGGTTATGTGATACAACTTTTGGAATCCACATTGATTAGTTTTATGAAAACTAGTTAAAATTTTGGAAATCTCGCATTTTAGTCTCAAATAATGGATTACCACAGAGTTTGGATTTGGATCAAAACTCCGTCGTAATCTCGTATCGTACACAAATACTCACCGGGAGACACTAGTAGACAACCACGCCCCATTGTCCCGACCAAGTGACTATAGGAGAACCCCGGGCCAAAAGCATCCACTCAGGTGCTCGCGACCACTGTGTTCCGCCCAAGTGCACTTCGTTGACGACCACGGGGGTGCGTCCATCTCTACTAAAGTTCCCGACGAGCCTTCGAATCATTAATAGGGAATCTTGTTGAATTGCCTGACTTAATTTTTTGAAAAGTGTTTTCAATTCGAGACTTAAATGTAAGGTTCATAGAGTTAGGCATGAAATTCGGAATATTTGATAATCCGGGTTTATGTTGTCTAAAGATTCGAATTCTAATTTTTGTAGTTTTCATTTCTTTTCTGCGGTCGTAAGTGTAATATGTGGGAGTATCCCCGATCTCGTTGCTATACGACAACGACACTAGGGATACGCATATTTACTTACGTTGATAACATATGATGTTATTGTGTTGCTATCTATATGTTATATTGGATCGTCGGGATTGAATAGCCGGGGGTTTAATTTGAGATGAGAGTTTTTCAATTTTCATTCATGTATATTTTTGTATGTAATATTCTTTTATTGGGACACTTCCGGGTTGAGGTTGTTATCTCCATTCGATGTATATTATTTACCTTTCCGTATTAGGATAGACCCAAGGCGGAGAGCACAAGTAACCTGGTTCTAGAGTCTGTTCCCATATAAAAAAAAATTAAGAGAGGAAAAGGGAAAACTTCCTGCTAGTGGAGCATCACGTGTAAGCATGTGATGCATCTATATACAAAGTATATAGGCTCCATTTAGTAAGTGGCAATTAAAGCCTCACGCACGAGCACGTGATCATCTTTTGCAACAAAGTGTGTAGGCCCCAGTTCAAAAAAAACCCCTTAAACTTGAAGTTCAGAGGAAAAAAGAAGAAAAGAGAAAGAGAGACACCCCCTTGATAAGTTTAAAAGAAAAGAGAATTTAATTCTCTAGAGAGAAGAAGATCTCCTCAAAAAAAAGAAAAAACCCTAAGTAAGAAAGAATAAAACACAGAGAGCCCCTTACTTCTTCTTCGTCTCTATAAGAGTTTATCTCTTTCAAAAGAACTTATTTCTTCCTCTGGTTGAGATCTGCAGAAGAAGATCTCCCCACAAGTTGAGAATTTAATTCTCATCGGGAAGATTCTGTTATGTAGATTCAAACCTAGGGGAAAGAACTAAGTTCAAAGAATTTAATTCTTACAAGAACATATAGGAATCTAATTCCTCTAATAAAACTAGTGTTTAACCCTATATAAGAATTTAATTCTTATAAAACAATGGGCTTGAAAGTCTCAAAACTCAAGATCTCCAAGCACGTAGAAATATTGGCACCCTGAATGATGATGGCATATCACATGCTCCCATGTAAGCACCCTTGATAAAACAAAAGAGAACAACCGAGATCAGGTCACGTGTCCCCGCGTAACCCCCTAAAAGTGCTTAGCACTTCCAAAAGAAAAAGGGTATAAACTCAAAGACAGTTGCCATTTTTGGCGCCTCACGTGATCCCACGTGACCCCCCTAAAAATGTTTAGCACTTCCATAAGAAAAAGGGTATAAACCCAAAGACAGTTGCCATTTTTAGCGCCTCACGTGATCCCACGTGACCCCCCAAAAAGTGCTTAGCACTTCCAAAAGAAAAAGGGAATAAACCCAAGACAGTTCCCATTTTGGGGGTGCCTCGCGTGATCCCACGTGACCCTCAATAGGGCTTAGCATTTATGAAAGGAACAAGGGAATAATGCTAATGAAACATCGCCAATCCCAAATTCCAGTGTTCAACACTGCTTTAGAGTCGCACGTGCCATACGTGAGCACCTTCGACTTTCAGTGTTTAACACTGCCTTAGAACATCACGTGGGAGCACGTGAGCATTAAAGGTACATTAGTGTTCAACACTATAAGGAACCAACTCCAACCTCAAATTGGTTAAGCTCCTTCTGAGATTAAATCTCCAAACAAACCGAGCTTCTATGCTCAGAACTGATAACTCCTCAATTTGGAATCTGGTTCAATGGTACATCTTTCCACACCTCTGATATATGTCGTTGTAATCCTTCAACGTCTTCAAAGAGGTGGAGGGTCCCAATAACCAATAACTCTTAGCACACCCTCAAACTGATGAGCCAAAACTCTATGGACCGTAATGTTCTTAAACTAATTATGGACCGTAATGTCCTTAAACTAACTATGGACCGCAACGTCCTTAAAACTAAACACCATGGACTATGATGTCCTTAAACTCTATGGACCGCAACGTCCCTAAATTAAATTCTATGAACTATGATGTCCATAAACACGAACTATGATGTCCTTGAACCATGGACTATGATGTCCTTAAACTCTATGGACTGCAACGTCCCTAAACTAAATTCTATGGACTATGATGTCCTTAAACACGGACTATGATGTCCTTAAATCATAGACTATGATGTCCTTAAACTCTATGGACCGCAACGTCTTTAAACTAAAGTCTATAGACTATGATGTCCTTAAACATGGACTATGATGTCCTTAAATCATAGACTATGATGTCCTTAAACTCTATGGATCGCAACGTCTCTAAACTAAAGTCTATAGACTATGATGTCCTTAAACATGGACTATGATGTCCTTAAACCCAATGGACCGTAATGTCCTTAAACTAATTATAGACCGTAATATCCTTAAACTAACTATGGACCATAATGTCCTTAAACTAGCTATGGACCGTAACGTCCTTAAAACTAAACTCCACGGACTATGATGTCCTTAAACTCTATGGACCGCAACGTCCCTAAACTAAATTCTATGGACTATGATGTCCTTAAACACGGACTATGATGTCCTTAAACCATGGACTATGATGTCCTTAAACCCAATGGACCGCAACGTCCCTAAACTAAACTCTATAGACTATGATGTCTTTAAACTATGGACTATAATGTCCTTAAACCATGAACTATGATGTCCTTAAACACGGACTATGATATCCTTAAACTAAAAATCCTATAGACTATGATGTCCTTAAACCATGGACTATGATGTCCTTAAACACGGACTATGACGTCCTTAAACTAAAATCCCTATAGACTATGATGTCTTTAAACCATGGACTATGATGTCCTTAAACACGAACTATGATGTCCTTAAACAATGGACCGCAACGTCCCTAAACTAATGATGGACCGCAACGTCCCTAAACTAAAACGATAGAGTCCAAATGCTCTTTCGTTGGATCTAAGTAATTCTGAAACCTCGTTAAGTAGATCTTAGTCTAAAATTAGACTAACGTATCCTTATCAAACATTTAAGTTGATCTTAATCTCAAATGAGGTTAACGATCCTTAAATCAAACCAAACCCAAATCTAAGAAAATACAGATTTGGACTAATCCCCGCCCTACGAGCGACAACATAAATTAGTCTCCGTATACAATCCACGGGCAACCAAAAATAAAACAAACACACACGACACGAAGTGAACATCTGGAGAAGGAGAAAGTGGTTACCGCGATACGGTAGCGTAATTAACTGCAGGGGCTTGCGCCTGCAGAGAAGAGCGTCCCCACAATCAAAAACCCCTCACAACGTGGGGGAATCTGAGGAAGTCTGCTACAACGGCCGCATCTGTTTAAACCTTCGATATATGGTTCCATAAATTAACTTGGCATTTTCGGAGAGGTAGATAGATAAAACCAAATAGCATATGCCCCCAAATTCAGGCAAGACGACCTACGCGGTTCCGTATCTTTTTTCGGCGGTAAACAGATTCTGGCACGCCCGGTGGGACCTTTTCCTTTTTCCACTCCACACTTCATGTGTCATGTTTCGCGAACAAATCGCGGTCTGGTATGGTTTCCTGTGGATTCGAGGTACTAAGATTTGGTGTCTAGCTCCGTGCAGAAGAAAGATGGCATCAATGGCTTCTAACTGCAACATCAACTCCCGCTCCGCCCCATCTGGAGGAGTAACTTACGGGCCCCAAGCGGCCTCTATCTTCGCAATGCCAATGGAACAGGTGATACAGGACACCACTGGATTGTTCTTCGGGACCATGCTCCCGCCAATGAGCTTCAACGCTCCAGTGTCGTCACAGGAGGCTCCAAAGAATTCGGTCTTTGATCGGCTTACCACTACCACGGCCCCTCTCAATGGGTCATCCAAGTCCAACACCTCGGTTTTTAACAGACTAGGCCAAAGCTCAAGTGGGCCCATGAAGAAGCCTGCAATACCCAAAGGAGTTATCCCGAAGTAGATAGCCATTCCAGCTCTGGTAAACGAAGTCATCAGAGAGGCTTCTCTTGCTAAGGGATCGGTCTTCGCAATACTGGCCGTTCCAACTCCCGCTGTGGGTGGAGTCGCCCAAACTGCTTCCCCTACTCGAAAGTCGGCCTTCGACAGATTGACCATTCCTTCCCAGCGGACGTCAGTCTTCGACAGGCTGGCACCAACAACAGCCTCTCATCAAAGCAAGGGGCACGACAAAGCTACTCCGACGATAGAGGTGATCCTGGCTACACGACATACTCAACGTCGTCATTGGCGCCGAGTGAGGAAAGCTGGGGGCAATTACCCTTCTGGACTGACCCCACCAGCTCCAATAGTGGAAGTTGATGCTGCTGTTCCAACTGGGAACAACTTTGAGCCGCTCAGGAGGGTGCGCAAGAATTCTCCAATTGCCATGCTAAAAAGGTCTCCTCCGCCTTTTGAAAACATCACAAAAGCGAAGCCGGAGCAGCCCCCTCAGCAGCTGTCCTCCAGAATCCACAGAGTCTGGCGAAGAGTCCAAGACTCTGTAATCAACAAAGACTACTCCCGCAGATCGAACAAAATGAAGGTCCGGCAAGAGGAGGGTCATCCCGTCGTCGTACCACGGAAAGTATCGTTTGCGACAGCCCCCTCAACTTTGACTGCCCATAAAAGGAGAAGGCCGGAGAAGATCCCCATGTCTGCGACAAAATCTCAAGGGCACTGAATCCAAACGCCCCAAGTCTGGGGGAATGGTGGTGCACACCATTTACATAGCTTCCGGAAAAGAGGAAAGCTGTGCTTATGGGGGTCATCGACCACTTACGCGGTCTGTAACAAAGGCTCAGGAACAACAACAGAAACTCCAGGAGATGCTGACGAAAATGGCCACACTCACTGGGCAGAAGGAAAGCCCGGAAGTATCGTCGGATCAACGCTAGGAGCAGGAAACCGACGCCGAGTTCCTCTGAAGGATGCTTGAAAAGAAAGATAAAGAAGCCGCGGAACAAGCGGTTAACATAAAACAAATGGTGCTCCTGTTCCAAGATATGGTGGGGATGATGATCCAGCCAGACCCTCCAGCCGAAGATCCCCCGATAATCATTGAAGACGACAAAAGGGAGACATCAAACCCTCCTCCGGCTTTATCAGCAGCCAGAGAGGAAACAATCTCGAAAGCTGCGCTTGATGACTACATAGCTCAACAAATACGAGCTCATCAGACGAGCGAAGCCGCTGGCCAAGTCGTCAGAACTAGGCGACCCTATCCAAGCTGGTACGATCAAATTAAGTACCCGCCGGGATATACGATCCCTAAATTTTACGTGTACAAGGGGACAGGCAACCCCCATCAGCACGTCGCTCAGTTCAGGGCTCTCTGCGGCAATACTGGAGGTGACGATAAATTGCTACTCCGCCAGTTCGTCGGCAGTTTAACAGAAACAGCTTTTGAATGGTACTCGGAGCTTCCGAACGACTCCATCAAAACGTTTGCAGAAATGGAGTTGCTATGCACCCAGCATTTCGCAAGCGCCAGCGAACGCACCCCGATCATGGCATTGATCAATGCCAGGTTGAAGCCAGGAGAGACATGGGTTCAGTATGCAATTCGGTGGTGGAACCTATGGTCGAAGTGCGAACAACGCATAGAAGAAGCTCCTGCTATGGGCATATTCGTAGGAACCCTTGATCCGCAGGCGACTATATCCCAGTTTATGATGTTTTTTAAGCTGACCACTTTCCAAGCCTTGATCGACAAGCTGGCCCAAATAGACCAGATGGGCCATAGACTATCCTCCTCAAAAATGGAGCTTCGAAACGAAAATGGCAAAGGGAAAGCGACCTTCGTCGCCAAAGCTCAGTAGCAGCCGAGTGATCCGAAACCAGCTATTCGCCAAAACGATAAACAGCGATCACTCAGAGAAAAGCTGAGACGTCCTTACTCATTCCCTCGGGATAAAACGAGAAGACTGTTTGAGCTGGCGGTGCGCAACAGGCTTATCACTCTACCAGATCCGAGATGCCCGCTGCAACTGGGCGACGTCAACAATCCCAATTACTGCCCCTACCACTGAATATTGGGCCACCCAATCAAAGATTGTTTCGTATTCAAAAATTGGATTGAAGACCGGTACCAACAAGGCAAATTCGCGCTGTCTGAAAACTGGAGGGTAAACCCACCACAACCGCACTCTCCTAAAAAGGTGGACGCGCCGGGGGTATCATGCTCATTTATCAAGAAAGCTCCATGGGAAGTTGTTCTTTCGGACAAGACTAAAAGAATGCTGAAGGATCTTCAAGCATGTCCGACGATTAGGTGGAAAAGCCCGCTGGAACGCAAGATAATTGAGGGAATGTTGAAACCGCGCCCAACATCGAGAGTTAGTAGCGATGGGAAAAATACCCAGGCCCAGCCGTCGAAGTCTTCGAAGAAGAAGAAGAAGACCAAAAAGCCCGCGCAGTCTGACGACAAACGCACAGACCTACAAAAGCATATTGACGCGCTGGAAGAATATAACCAGAAGGCGTGAACCCCGGTCACACTCTAAGAGTTTCTCAACTACATCCTTGAGGGCGGAGATAATGACAATGATGAGGGAGAAGACTCGTCAGAAGAACCTGAGGATTATGTGGCAAGTTGTCACATGATCTCTCATTCACCAATAAATGACGAAGAAGCTCACTCGGCATCAGAAGATAATATAGAGGAGCTGGGGGCAGTATCGGTGCCAAAACCCTTGGAACCGTCAGACGAGATGATTGGCATGCTGCTGAACGAAGCCCGTTAGAAGAGCAAAGCTGATCGAGAGCGTGAAATGGCCATATTCAAAAGGGCTAGGCGTCGGCATCAAGTTAAACGAGTCATGGTAGGGATAGGTCACAAAGCACTCCAACCAGATCAAAGCACGCCTGCAGCAGACAAAAACAAGCTTAAGACAAGGAAACGGTTCGGTAAAGCCCTGTCAATAGGAATGAAGCTGCCACCTTTCAAAGGAGATACTCATGGCGGTATGAACCTTGACGAAGCGGACGTTCATCCGAGCTACTGCCTGTACCATCGGAAGGTTACACATCCCACTGAAGAATGCAACGCCTTCAAGAAATGGTGGCAGGGATACGTTTCTCACCGACAACATTTCAAGCGGATGAAGCGCAAAACTTGTCGGGAGCAAAAAAATACGACAGATGAGTACAAAAGAACTGCCGGCAACTGTCACATGGTTGATACCAGGGGATCGCAAGTTCTCACCTTCGGAAGCGACTCTGACAAAGAAATATCCCTCGGCCCTCTCTTCAAAGAATCCACCTCAGGAAAAGAGGAAGAGATAAAGAATTGTGAAAATATTCAGCTGCATAATCGTATGTTGCCTAAAAAGAATCTCGGACCTACAAACAAGGGATCGAACAAAAAAAGATAAGGGGAAGGAAAAAGTCCCTGAGGATATCGCCCTCGACGATCGAGTCGTCGAAGAGCTGACAGCCAAGGACCCGCTCAAGGAAAACAAAGCAGATTACAATGTCTTGGCACACCTGAGGAAGATACCCTCACAATTAAGTATTTTGGATGCCCTTCTCTTGTCTAAAGAGGCACGAGATTCTCTGATCAGGGCATTACAAGAGACCGAGCAATTTCAAGCTTTCCTTGCCGAAGAAAAGATGAAGGACGAGCTGGAAGAAGTGCACACAGATGACATCACTTTCGGCGACGAAGATCTCCTCCTCAGAACGTGCGAGCACAACCGTCCCCTGTATGTCACCGGGTACTGCCATGACATCAAGATAGGGAAGATCTTAGTTGACACCGGGTCCTCTGTCAACCTCCTAAATGTGAGGGTACTAAAAGAAATCTGCATGAGCGTTCAGCACCTCGCTCGAGATAAAATCACCATCTCCGGGTTTGACTCCCAGTCATCACGGACGCTCGGGTTTGTAATACTAACGTTACGTTTTGGGTTGCTCGTCACTGACATCAAATTTCATGTCATTGACGCCAAGACCTGCTACAATGCTTTGCTCGGTAGGCTTTGGTTACACGAGTACAACATCATCCCTTCTACACAACATCAGTGTATGAAGTATTTCAAAGATGGTCTCGAGTATACCGTGACAGGGGAACTAAACCCATTCTCTTTAAATGAAGTCCATAAGTATGTAGATGCTAAGTATTTCCTACCAGACTTTGAAGACACGGAAAGCTGCCATAAACCGGAGAATAAGCAAAAAACTATCACCACTATTCCGGTCTTTGGGAGCGATACCGAGGAGGAAGAAGAGATAGTCTATTCGGAGCTGCCCCAATGCAACAGGCCGGGACCATCTACCCATATTCTGGTCTTTGGCAGTGACTCTGAAGACGAAATCAACGCAATGTTCTCGGTTCGTCCATCAATGCAGGCCCTCACTGTAGATGATTAGAGTTTGCAAATCGCCATGGTTCCGCGGTAGCACTACAGAGAGCTTGATGCGCTTGAGATATATAGTGTGCAAGAACTGCAGACATTCTACGTCCCTCCCAGGCGAAAAGGTGAAAAGGCGATCATATTCTATCGATCCGGGGAAACCAAAGTCGAGAGAGAAGTCTAACGTGGTGCCGAACCTGCGCTTGACAGGCTCCAACCAATCCGTCTGCCCAGATACTACGCAGAGGGATTGAAAAGGTTATTGAGATGCCAAGGTGTACCCTTTAAGCAAACCACACGACAGGCCTAATTCTACAACAGGATCTGGAACATCCCCGAAACTCGGCGAAAATTGCCCAACGGGAAAATGGAAACGATTGGGCTTGGATAAGTCCGGTCCAAGAAACGGGAGCAATTCCATGACTGCCATGTCATAAATGACCTCGATGAAGAAGGGGGTGCTCTTTTAAAAGACGCTGACGCTGAACCAGAACGAGGTCCTGTCATAAAAATGCCGAGTCCGTCGTTTGAAGAACAGATGGACAAGCTAGTAAGGGAAGCGAGTCAAAAGGTTCGGAACGACCACAGCCGCGAAATGGTCATTTACAAGAAAGACAAGACGTAACGCCTCCTGCAGCAGGCTACGGAGGATGACAATGCCCTTCACCATCAGCCCGCCATGCATTCCCAAGACAAGAAGAAGGCCCGATGCAGAGGCAAAAACAAGTTGAAGAAAAAAACGTTCGACAGCGGCAAAACGGATCCAAAAGGCCACGCAATCAAGAAAGGGTCAGCCGCAAGTCATCTCTTATGAAAAAGATGGGTCGAGCATATTCTTTCCCTCAAGACAAGACAAGGAGAATCTTTGACCTTGTTATGAAACATCAGATGATGACACTCCCGGAGTCTCGGCACCCTGATCAAGCAAACGAGGTTCACCACCCGGATTATTGCTCCTATCATAGAGCGATAGGACATCCTCTTGAAGACTGCTTCACCTTCAAAAACTGGGTCGAAGACCAATATCAACTCGGCAGATTCGCTCTATCCAACAGTTGGAGGGTAGCCCCACCGCAAAAGCATGTACCAAAAGCAACGTATATAGCAAGAGTAGAACCAGATCAATATCGGTCTTGGAAACGATCTTGTACCTATCACGTGATAACGCTGTGGGAAGAAGGAGAGCGCGAGAATATGCATAACCTTTCCTGGTGCTTCAAAAATGAGGATGAAGAGGAGTTGATCTCAGAATTTCCACCGGTGCCAAAAGAGTTGGAAGATGGAATACACACTACTGCGGACAACCTAAGGAAAATCGACTTGGGGACGGCAAACGAGCCGCGGCTTACGTTCGTCAGCGAGCTGCTGTCTAAAGAACAGGTGGCTACGCTAAAAGACGTGCTCATACAGTATAAAGACTGCTTCGCATGGAACTATTCCGAGATGCCGAGGCTAGATCCAGAAATAGCTGTGCATAAATTGGCGATATCTCCGGGCGTCAAGCCAGTCAAAAAAGCACCAAGAAGAATGCAACTCGAACTTGAAATGAGTATCAATGCCGAAGTCAAGAAGATAATCGACTCCGGCTTCATCCAAGAAGTTTAATACCCCGACTGGATCGCCAACATTGTCCCAGTGATGAAGAAAAATGGGACGGTGCGCATCTGCGTGGACTTTTGGGACCTCAACAAAGCATGTCCGAAGGATGATTTCCCCGTACCGGTTACCGAGTTGATGATAGACAACACGTCCACTCACGAAGTCTTCTCCTTCATGGACGGCTCATTGGGGTACAATCAAATAAAGATGCATCCTGAAGACCAGAAGCATACCGCTTTCCAGACTCCTCTGGGCGTATTCTGTTACAAATTGATGCCTTTCGGTCTGAAGAACGCCGGCGCTACCTACCAGAGGGCCATGACAAAGATTTTCGATGACCTCATACATGAAATCGTCGAATGCTATATCGATGACCTCATGGTGAAAAGCAAATCGTACGAGGAACACTGGGAGCATTTGAAAATAGTGTTCCAACGTCTTCGTAAGTATAACTTAAAGATGAACCCTCTGAAATATGCATTTGGAGTTTCCTCAGGCAAGTTCCTAGGGTTCATCATACGACACCAGGGCATCAAAATAGACCCATCGAAGATCAAGGTAATTATGGAAATGCCCATTCCAAGAACTTTAAAACAATTGCGGTGTCTACAAAGGAAACTCGTGTATATCCGACGGTTCATAGCCAACCTCTCCTGAAAATACCGTCCCTACAGTCACCTGATGAAGAAGGGAACCCCATTTGTTTGGGATCGTAAATGCCAGAGTGCACTCGACGAAATCAAGCAATACCTGCAAAATCCACCGGTATTGACCGCTCCAATCAAGGGAAAGCATCTCATCCTGTACACAACCGTCCTTGAAGGTTCCTTAGGCGCACTATGGGCACAGGAAAACGACCAAGAGAAGGAGAGAGCCCTCTACTATTTGAGTCGAGTTCTCCTAGGGGCAGAAAACAACTACTCTCCTATCGAAAAACACTGCCTGGTGTTAATCTTCACCATAACGAAGCTCAGCCACTATGCTTTGGCGTATGAGGTCCATCCCATATCAAAGGTGGATCCTCTCAAGTATTTGATGTCAAAAGCCATACTAACAGGACGACTCGCTAAATGGGCCCTCCTCTTGATGGAGTTCTCGATAGTCTATCGACCCCTCAGGGCAGTGAAAAGCCAAGTCATCGCCGACTTCCTCGCTGAGCATCCGATACCTGGCGACTCACCTTTAAATTGCGAACTGCCAGACGAGCACGTGTTTGACACGATCGACAGGGAGAAAGGAAGGAGTGATACTCGATGGGAACTCTATTTCGACGGAGCATCTTCAGTAAAGAAGCGATAGCACAACACCCCTATAATCAAATCTGGCCTAGGCCTTATCTTCGTGACTTCGCAAGGAGGGATAATGCGCTTTGACTTTTCCTTAACAGAGCCGAGGACAAACAATGAAGCAGAATATGAGGCTTTGATAGCAGGTCTTGAGATCGCTGTCGACATGGGGATCGAAAACCTCCTCATATAAGGAGACTCCCCGCTAGTCGTTAGCCAAGTAAACGGTGACTATCAAATGTGCAAACCAGAGTTGGTAAAGTATGGCAAAAGAGTGCAACAGTTACTAACTCAAATTCCCTTTTACGTCCTGGAAAGCATACCGCGTACAGAAAATAGCAAAGTGGACGCATTAGCCAAACTCGCTAAAGAACTGGCTGACAAAAACGTCGATGACGTGAGGATCATTGTACAAAACCGTCGAATTCTTGCACCAGCAGAAATATCTCCGAAGTCGTCCGAAGAAAAGGAAGCGACCAAGCAAACGGCCCTACAACTAGAGGACCAAGAAAAGTGTAACATTTCAGAAAAATAAAATATTATTTTTGGGAATTTTTTTAATTTAATAATAAATATTATGAATATTTTGATAATGCGGTATAATTAAATACCAATAAATTGGAACATATTTGGAAAATTATAGAAATTACTGAAATGGGAGTGTTTTATGTGATTTAGGCAAATTATGAATTTTTATGATCAATTATATTCCATTTTAATGCTAATCGCAATTAGATATCGCTAATTGTGTATTAAACTAGTTTTGTGCATGTGACATGCATCAAGTCTTTTTCACACTTGTTACATTTTTCCTACCATGATCTTTTCTTATTTTTCATGCATGCTTTGTATTAATTGAAAAGAGAAGAAAAGATAAAGAAAAAAGAAAAGAAAAGAAAAGAAAAGATAAAGAATTGGGTATGGACAAGAGAGAGAGGGGGTGAGGGGTCAAACCTTGGGTATGGCTCTTGTTTCATTCATCATCTTCATCATTTTTCTCTCCTCTCCTCTCACCATGACAGCCCTCATTCCCTCCCCCCTCTACCTCCTCACTTCACCCTCAAAACAATATCAAAACACCAAACCCTCTTCATTAAAAACATGCACAAACTCCTTACAAGCATTTTGGACCAAGAAAGTTGGAATTTGGGGCTTTAGGAGATTTAAGAGAGGCCTAATGAGGTAATTGTTTCACCCTTAGCTTAGTAATTAAGATTATATAGCTTAAATTTTAGTTTAGAATTGGTTTAGTGGGGTTTTGTGACATAGGAAAATTCCTAGAGGAGGTTTGAGGAATTCTTGATTAGAGATGGTTCAATTGAGTGTTTGGCGACCTTAAACCCCCCATCGTATTAGAAACCCAGACCGACCTGTAAGTAAACCCAAAATACGGTTTTGATATCGAAATGTCGGTTTTGTAACATAATTGGGTATGCAGGGAATATGGGATAACCTGGAATATTTTCAAGAAAAGCAAACAACCCCAGAGACCTAGATTGGACACTAGGAGGACACCCTGCCAATACGAACCCAATCTGAGCCCCTTTGGCCGGCGAGCTCGGATTTCATAGGGTAGTAGCCGGCCAAATTGTGGAGTCTGTGGTCCTTGTTGCTTCTGTAGCTCATATACCCCTATACTACACCCTAGTGATGTTTGTTTAACTTAATTTCCCTTGAACTAAAATCTGGAGCATGTTTTCAAAGTTGCTGCTTTATGTTTGCGGTGTTTATGAATTGGAGTTTTGGTAATTGTGTTTTGTATCGATCACTTGACGTTTGTACGTCTATATCGGGTGTTGTTTGGTTGATTTGCGTGAGTAGACCATAGGTTTTAACCTATGAGTGATTCGTGTGTCGTTTCGATTATGAATTGGATTTTAATGCGGCACGATATGTTATGATGTGTAGGTACCCTCACGAGGACTTCGAGACGACAAGAAAGCGCGTGGCGACATCGACATTGGCAAGCGAGGATCAAGGTAAGTAGATATATATCTACGGGGGAAATCGAGTGGATGGCGTATAGCACCCCCGCAGTTTCATAGTATAGAACGCGAATGTGTTATGATATATATAGATATATACTTATATAGTATATTAAGATGTGTATACTTAGCTAGAAATGCTTTGGAGGACTTTGGATGATAGTGTCGTTAGTTTCTTAGTTGCGAACCCTAGAATAAGTTTACACCGCACACACACACTTGCATGCATTTTATATTCTTATGCGTATATGGGAATATGTATATATATATATATATACACACACACACATAGGTATGGGACTATGTATATATATATATATATACGTATACATATACATGAATGATGATGATAGTATATGGTATTTGGAGATAAGTCGATGAGATTGGGTATGATGCCATGAGATCGGTGATGTGTATTGGGTCGTATTATGAGATACGACATGATGTTTTAGCGGGTCCTTTAGGCGATGTGTTTTCATACACACGCATACTTATATATATAGATGGTATCAGTATGTACAAGACTTAGATCAGTACCCTTAATACAGGATATGATGATAAGGATACCAGATGAATAATGAGATAAATGTGATATTGACCCGTACCCAGATTGGGATGCCGTACGATGGATTTACCGTACGAGCTGTATTGATGATAGATTTGCACTCTTGACTCGAGGATGTCATATTATATATACATTATATAGTATGTGATACTATTGAGGCGGGATCACCGACTGTTATATATTTATATATATCGACTCAGACTTAGGTAGTTTTCCTTACCCTTTCGATCAGTCTGTTAGTTTAGTCCAGTAGTTTACTTGTAGATGTTAGACTAGACTCGGGTCATACCTATTTCAAAACTAATGAATCATGACTATTTTAAAGTCAGGCCAAGGGATTCTACGGATATTTCAAAGGACGTACATTTTCTTAAAAAACACCGTAGCCCTATTTTCTAAACACCACGATTCATGTTATTTCAAATGGCAAACTGTATGACCCATATATATTAATGTAGATTATTCATTGTTGTGTTTATTATTCAGCTCCCGCATATTCTTGATGTTCGCATCGCATTGCATGCTTATATTGTGTTTTCATATGCTATTATTGAAATCATGCTGTCAAGACACCAGCACCATTACCGATGATGCGTATGTTCCACGTACACCTGCTTGCCGGCTCACACACATCATCATCGTTAATTGCCATGCTACGTACACTGTAGAGAATATTAATTCATTGATATCACTTGTTAGCTGATAGTTTAGACATTGCATTTATTACTGTGATTGTCATGCACATTTATACGTTCATTTTCATGCATTATTATTAGGGCCAGTCCGGATTGACGGAGCCCAATATTTCAGTATTTACTGTTTATTGACTTTCGATTATGAGATTTCGGATTTAAATGAGATTTCTGGATTTGGAGAAACCGCAAGGATTTTATAAACTGATTATCATTTTAAAGATAAAATTGCGGTTTTCTCATGATATGATTTGAGATATGTCCACCATGAGTTTTCTCGGCTCTTGAGTGATATCATACACCCGATTCGAGGAGGAAGAGGAACCGTCTATGGGTGCATGGTGGACCCGGTGCGGTACCCCAGGGCGAGAAGGTCGCAGATGATGGCGTTGAGCCTGTGATAGGGGAGCACTACTGACCGGTGATTGTATTGTGACTCGACGGATATCCGGAGGATACCGATCAGAGTTAGGCCAGTCCGGATAGCCGGAGCCCGGGATATTGAGATTTGAGGTATTGAGATTTATGATATGGGCCAGTCCGGATAGCCGGAGCCCGAGATATCAGATATTTGGATACATGTTTTGTGTCGATGCTTGACATGGATTTTATATTGCTTTCATTGATGATACCTCGATTTATATATACAGAAATCTCACCAATTAAAGAAAACAGTTTTCTCATTCATGATGCATTCTGTTTTCATTATATTGCATTCATACCTCATATTTATGATATGTTGCTATCTGAGGCACTGACACGAGCATCTGGTATTACACTTATGTTTAGATGTTTATCCTTGCCACCTTATCATGCTTCAGACTTTATCATTTTGAGGATTTATATTATGATCGTATTGACCTAGAATTGAGTCATACATACGATTTCTGCTCTGTTATGTTTTCTACTCATGAGTTGGCAACTCACCCCCGTTGTGCCACAGTTTCTTGCAGGTTTTGCTGTGCAGGTTTCGATGCGGCTTTGCTGGCATACTGCTTTTATTCTGGGTGATTGCTTTGTTAGGTAGGTTCACTCGCATCGTGACCACCATTGCACCTTTATTTATATTTCAGTAGTATCTAGTAAACTCTATCAACCAGACTTGTATTATTTATAGACCTAGAAGACCAGATTTGTATATTCTTTCGATCTTAGAGTCGTGCGTTGTATTATTGGGTTTTCTTAATGATTTGAGTTTCCTTTCGAGTTTTGATCCTCGCCCTTCGGCGTTGTATATTATATTGTTTGCGTGGTTGTGACCGTCAATTGACGAAGAGCTAGCTCCCGCTTGGGGATGCCTTTATTCATATTATGCATGTTGTACCCGTTTGGGGCCAGTATTTACAAAAGAAATTCTGCCGAAATTTTCAGAAAGGACTTGATGTTTTAAAAATGCATACTTCGGCTTATTCTATTAAAACCACTTGCTTTAAAAATAAGTTTTCTTCACTCCTTCTTAAAATGGTTTAGATTTCTGGGATTTTTGGCTTACTTGAATTAGATGGGGTCCTATAGACTTCATATGATTCAAGTGCCAGTCACGTACTATTTCGGGTCGTGACAAAAAGGCTAAGGATTGGAGAGAAGTCTTTATAGATTACTTCAAATCCCATCAAACACCGGAAGATGCATCCTCAAGACATCAGCTCATGAAACGAGCTCTATCTTTCGCCTTCGTCAATGATACTCTATATAAGAGATCGTTCGACTCTCTGTGGCTGAGATGCCTGGGACCGGAAGAAGCAAGGAGAGTCATCCAAGAAACTCATGACGGACTCTGCGGTTCTCATCAAGCCAGTCCAAAGATGAAGCTGAAGATCAAAAGAATGGGCTACTATTGGCCCACGATGATTCAGGACTACCTCGAGTACGCGAAGCAGTGCCACTCGTGCCAAATTCACGGGGACTTCATCCACCAGCATCCAAATCCACTACATCCAATAGTGGCTAGCTAGCCGTTCGAAATGTGGGGAACCGACATAATTGGGCCCATCGAACCAGCGTCATCCAAAGGACATCAGTTTATATTGGCGACAACTGATTACTTCTCTAAGTTGGCAGAAGCAGTACCGTTAAGAGAAATGAAGACGGAGAATATTCTCCATTTCTTCAAGACACACGTCATCTATCGGTTCGGTACTCCGCGATGGATTATCTCTGATAATGGGCCAGCCTATAGAAGCCATAAGATCAGCCGCTTCGCATAGCAGCATAATATAGACTGGAGATACTCTTCAGTCTATAATCCCCGAGCTAACGGTCTAGCTGAGGCTTTCAACAAAACCTTGACAAAGATCATAAAGAAGACGGTGTCCAAAAATAAAAATGACTGGCATGAAAGACTGCATGAAGCTCTCTGGGCTTATCGAACCACGTTCAAAACGGCCACAAATACAACGCCGTATGCATTGGTATTCGGCGCGGAAGCAGTACTCCCCTTGGAGATAGAGCTACCCTCTCTGCGAGTGGCGGTTTATTACGAACTAACAGATGAAGAGAATGCTCATCTTCGGCTTGAGGAGCTTGACGCCCTCGATGAAACTCGTCTCGTGGCACATCAAAACATAGAAGCTTACAAAGTAAGGATGGCGCGTTCATACGAAAGATTGACTAAGCCAAGAACATTCCGCCAAAGCGAACTCATGCTAGTTGTCAAAAGACCTATGATCCCCAATCGTGCCAAACGGGGGAAATTCGAGCCAAACTATGAAGGACCGTACATCACAGTCAAAGTCTACCAAGGTGGTGCTTATTTGCTTATGGATATGCATGGCGAAAGACCCTTCCGGCCAATAAACGGCCGGTTCCTTAAGAAATACTACGCCTGACGAGTCACAGCCCGGGTCAACGATAGATGACGACACCTATGTCCGCTCGCTATCTTCCCGAGTCCAAACTTTATAAGTAGTATCCGGCGAAATCTCGCCCCAAAATCTCAATGGACTGTAGTGTACTTAAACTAGCTATGGATCGAGATATCCTTAAACTAACATCGGACCGAGATGTCCCTAAACTAACAACGGACCTAAACTAGCTACGTACCGAAACGTCCTATGAACTGCAGCATCCTTACGCGGCATAAAAAAATGGTATGTCCATAAGCAAAATGGGCACGGATGAAAACCCGAAAGGGCTCTGTGAGTAAAACAGCAGGGCTACCGGCGAGTTTGTGAAAACTCGAAAGGGTGCAGACTCGTAAATAAAATTCCTGTGCATTTGCAAGATCCTCTCGACCTTGTAAGGAGAAAATACCTGCGTGAGATCCTTACGACCCACAAGGGAGCAAAATACGTAGGGATCCTCACGATCCCTAAAGAGAAATTACACTTACGAGATCGTCATGACTTGTAAGGAGAATTCCCCCCTATGAGACCCTCACGGCTCACAGGATTCAAAAGTCTTAAGATACAGGGACCTGAACCAGTTCTTAAGCCATTAAAGCCCCCAAATTGCCCTACAAGCGGTTCAATACTGACCCTTGTACACAATCCACGGGCATAAATAAGCGTTCCCTCACCTAACCCCACCGATGGTGCGAAATTCCCCCATTTGGTAAACAACACTTGTAAGTCCTTTCGACTTGCAAGGAGAAAATTTCTCTTGTGAGATCCTTACGACTTACAAAAGAAGATATCACTTAGGAATCCTCACAATTCTTAAGGAGAAAATACACCTATGAGATCCTCGCGACTCTTAGGGAGAAAACTCTTTGTGAGACCCTTATGGCTCATAAAGTCAAGAGCCTTAGTCGGCAGGATCCTAACCATGTTTGCTAAGCCACCTTTGTTCAAGTTAACAAATGCAAATGATGATTCGCTCCTGGCAATTTCCTAGTTGTAGCGATGATGATGCCGAAATCGGCATCAAATTCTAAGTCCTTTTACGGCAAATGATGATTCTCTCCTTGCCACATTCCAGTTGCAGCAATGCTGATGCTAAGATTGGTATCGGATCTCAAGTTCTATATTCGCAGCAAAAAAAAAAGCAAGACAAAAATTCATATAAAATAGCCGAAATGATAGGGCAACTTGCAACAAAGAGAAGCAAGTAAAATATATGCATATAAAAATAGCCGAAATGATAGGGCAACTCGCAATAAAAAGCAGCAAGTAAAGAGAAAGAAAAATAGCCGAAATGGTTGGGCACCGCGAAAAATAGCCGAAATGATTGGGCAATCACGACTTTCGCGATATAAAAAGCTGAAATGATAGAGCATCGCGGAAAGAAAAACAAAAAAAAGAAGAAGAAAAGATGAAACTTTTTCCCTACAGGTGAGTCCATACTGACCCCTGTATACAATCCATGGGCATAAACGAAAAGGGAACCACATTTCCCTACCAGACTCTGTCAAAGGGAATCCAGATCTCAACGGCCACATCTACAGCCTAAAAATCACCACGATGTTTCTTCTCACTCCAATCGAATGCAGACGTAACGTCAACAACCGACCTCAGGGTCACAACGAAACGGAGCCATGGCAAAGTCTCTAGTTCCAGATCTCAACGGCAACATCTGCATCCCAGAAGATCAACACGGCGTTCCTTCTCAACACCGCAGAAATCGAAAACAAGTCAGCTAATGACCTCCCCGCTGGAACAATGCTCCGACCCGGAAACAAGTCAACCAATGGCCTCCCCGCCGGAACAATGCTCTGACCCGGAAACAAGTCAGCCAATGACCTCCCCGCCGGAACAACGCTCCATCTCGGAAACAAGTCAGCCAGTGACCTCCCCACCAGAACAACGCTCCATCTCGGAAACAAGTCAGCCAGTGACCTCCCCGTCGGAACAACGCTCCGTCTCGGAAACAAGTCAGCCAATGACCTCCCCGCCGGCACAACGCTCCGTCTCGGAAATAAGTCCGCCAATGACCTCCCCGCCGGAACAACGCTCCGTCTCGGAAATAAGTCAGCCAATGACCTCCCCGCCGGAACAACGCTCCATCTCGGAAACAAGTCAGCCAATGACCTCCCCGCCGGAACAACGCTCCATCTCGGAAACAAGTCAGCCAATAACCTCCCCGCCGGAACAACGCTCCATCTCAGAATCAAGTCAACCAATAATTCCTCGGTTCGTCTCGACTCGTAGAGGAAAGCCTTAGGAAATGGGGATAAGGACCTGTTTCCTAAGCACTGGGGCTCTGCAAGTCGGTCCAAGATGGGTCATTGCATACTATCCACGGGCCACACTCTCCAAAATCGAATCTCGATAAGGAGGGAAACAACCATTTACGAGTCCTCTCGACTTGTAAAGGGGAAAAATTCTGTTGTGAGATCCTTACGACTCTCAAGAGAAAATACACACTTAGGAATTCTCATGATTCCTAAGGAGAAAATACACCTACGGGATCCTCTCGACTCGTAGGGAGAAAAGTCTTTATGAGACCCTCATGGCTCATGAAGTTGAAAAGTCTTAGGCGGCAGATCTGAACCTGTTTCCTAAGCCGTCGCTGCCCTACAAAGAGATCAAGAAAGACTATCTACAAAATACATTTGCTAAAAGGGACACGCCAATATGAAATAAAATATGTCTTTTATTCATGAGTCCAAATGAATATAAGGTACATTTCGTAAAAGAATCAAAAGACACTCTCATTTAGGAGTAAATACAAAAAGGAGAATAATATATATATATATATATATATATCAAGCCGGCGGACGGTGCAATAAGTTCGTCAATTCATCATTCTTCCGCTGGGCCTCGACTTCAAGCTTTGTTATTGCCACAAGACGGGTCTCCGCCTGAGACCATTGAACCTGATACGAGGCGAGCCAACTCTCAAGCTCCCTTTCAACAACTTTATGAGTTTCAACCATCTCGCGGGTAAAGATGACGGCTTTATCAAGAGCGACCACCTCGGTGATAGCTTCTTGAAGTACTCACCAAATTTCATACGCACGAGTGGCCTTGGTTGGCGACGCACCGTTCGATCAACCCCCGCAGGCTCGTCTTTGCAGCCAAGAGCTCAGAAGGAAGACGTATGCACTCAAGACCATGTAGGCAAGCCTCCACTCGACGACAATACTCAATCCAAGACATGCACAAACCATGAGCTATGTAAGGCAATAAGGAGAGTCTTTGGTGTATACCCCGTTGAGCATGCATTCGCGACTGTATGCCTGCTTAAATGGAAATGGTATCCAAAACACACTGATTTGCAGGCAACACGACAATAGCGCTCGCACTTAAAGAAAATTCCTAGGGGTAAAGTGTAAAGCTCATGTACACAGATGGGATGCACGTACGAATATATGAAGAACAGAAAAATTCAATAGAAAGCATTCAACAGTCAATAATAGGAGAAGTACATCGATATAAATATACTACTCTACAGGGAAAAGATCACCAAATATGGGATCAGAGATACAGGGGTTAACAAAACAAAACACAAGGTTCTCCAATTCCTTCTCTTCCCTCTCCACCATGTCGAAGCGGTGGTCTTCGTGAGGGGTTGATCCCACCGATTAGCGCCATGCTCATCAGTAAAAGCAGACATGACAGCCCGCCGGGCTCTTATCTGACTCAGTAAATGAACCGAGCAATCCTTCAGAGCCTGGGTAATCAAGCGTGCATCATGGAAACACTCAATTTTATCCTCCGCCGTATCAAGAATTGCCGGTGTCATCTCTGCCGGATGAGGAGGAATATCATCAAGCACGGTTAGAAAGATCATCCGGAGTCAAATGGAGCCCATAGGAAAAGGAGAGCCCCTACGAGTCAGAAGCTCGTATATCACCGCATCACATTGAGCGTCGGTGAGAAGAGGATCTACTAGCTGCGCAGCAAAGCGAGGAACTATTTCCTCGATGGGCACCTCCCATGGTTGCCGACAAGCGTGAGGGAGATTGTAGGCCATAGCTCTAGGTTTGTTTGAGTTCTGTTAATAAAAGAAGGGTTTCTCTTTGAAGAGAAGAAGGAAGGTGTAGCCTCGGGTTATAAAGAGACGTATTCAAAGCTATGCACAAAAAACATCGTGCATGGTGGAGCTATTCCCAAGTCCGGAAAAGGGGGGCATAGGAAAAGAAAAGGGTGACTCATGGGAATCAGAGTAGGGAGGCGAAACGACCACATCAGCAAAGCCCCACGTGCATGGCACGTGAGCACCAGCCTTAATCCTTTTTGAAAACTAAAACGGCACCGCACGTGCATAACACGTGAGCGCAGGCGCTAATGCAGGATTGAAATCCCCAGCAGTGCCTCATGCGCAAAACACGTGAACACCAACAACAGTATGACAACACCTCATACAGAACACAAGTAAACATAAAAAAAAGGGAGGGTGAACATGAAGCTTTGTCATTCATACTCCAAGAACTTGTACATGGTGTAAAAATAAAAGAAAATGTTTACAACGGTAAAACACTCGATCCTGGACATGGATTAAGGAATTCAGAAGCAAGGTCGAGTAAAGTGTTTCTGGCTTTTCTGACCATTCTCGTGTGCATCTTCTCGCGAATACAAGCGTCAGGATTCTCGCTGATATCATCCGCCCTTTGATAGGCAGAGATTATCGTTGTCTGTTGGGAAGCTTGATGCAAGATATCAACGAGACTATCTCGCCGCCTCTTCGAGATCAAGCCCATCAGATATACTGAGTGTACCTTGTCTTCGGCGTCATCAAGCACCTCCAGCGGCATGGCTTCGTAAAATCCAGGAAGGGCTTCCCAAATTGCTCCCACGATGATCTTCAACTAAGCAGAACGACGGGGGAGTAGTCGACCGTTGTATTCATCGAGGCGATGCATAATCTCAGGGCATTGAGCGTTCGTGAACTCTTGATTTTGATAACGGCCTTGGACGCGAATGTCTTCATAAGAGATAATTTCATCAAGATTATACACATAAACGGCCATAGTATCTGAAAAGAAAAATCAATGAGAGTTAATAATCAAAGTGATTAAGACAGGGTTTATTACGAGAATCTAAGAAGATTCTTATTTCAATGGACACGGGGGTTTAAATAACCCTTGACATCCTCATAGAGAGAGAAAGTTCTGTTAAAATACTAAACAAATTTGAATTTACACAAATAAGGAAAAACCCTGTGAAAATGTTTTCGAGAACACCAGGAAAGAAAATTCCAGAGGGTCCTCTTGATCTTTAGAGCTAAGCCCTTCGGGGAGGAATTAAATTCCTTTTGAGCAGTAGAATTAAATTCCAGAAAACACCATGCAAGAGAAACGAAGGTAAGTCGCCATCAATCCTCAAAGATCAGAAGAGAAATGCCCGGTCTTTGGAGACATTGGGGTTTTATCACCAAAAAATCATGCCTTTCAAATCTCTGAAAAATGGGTTTCAGAAGAGGGAGAAACCCTTATTGTGGACTTAAAATCCAAAGAAAATCTTGTGAGAAAAAAGAGAAGAGAAAAATAAAAAAAGGGGGTTCCTCAGTTGTTCAAAATCTTTACCTAAAAAGGGGTTCTTTTTGGCAGAGTTTAATTCTGAAAGTTTCAATGGACAGAGAACTAAGCTCTGAAGAAGTGAATTAAATTCTCAAAGAAAACAAAGAAAGAAGGAGATGAAGGAACAGTGGCGACGCAGAGACGAGACCCCTGCATTTATAAGACGTGATGGGGAACGGTTCATCTTCCCCGTTCTCTAGGCAAATCCAACGGCTACAAAGGTGACAGCGTTGCACTTACGTGCAAGCCACGTAAGAACAACGTTGTGGGGGCATTTGTTCCCTTACAAAAAAATTCAGAGAGGAAAAGGGAAAACTTCCCGCTAGTAGAGCATCACGTGAAAGCACGTGATGCATCTATATACAAAGTATATCGGCTCCATTTAGTAAGTGGCAATTAAAGCCTCACGCACGAGCACGTGATCATCTTTTGCAACAAAGTGTGTACAGTTAAAAAAAAAAAAAGAACCCCCCTCCCATAAACTTGAAGTTCAGAGAAAAAAAAGAAGAAAAAAGAGAGAGAGAAACCCCCTTGATAAGTTTAAAAGAAAAGAGAATTTAATTCTCTAGAGAGAAGAAGATCTCCTCAAAGAAAAGAAGAAACCCTAGGTAAGAAGGAACAAAACACAAAGAGCCTCTTACTTCTTCTTCGCCTCCACAAGAGTTTAACTCTTTCAAAAGAACTTAGTTCTTCCTCTGGTTGAGATCTGTAGAAGCAGATCTTCCCACAAGTTGAGAATTTAATTCTCATCGGGGAAATTCTGTTATGTAGATTCAAACCTAGGGGAAAGAACTAAGTTCAAAGAATTTAATTCTTACAAGAACATATAGAAATCTAATTCCTCTAATAAAACTAGGGTTTAACCCTATATAAGAATTTAATTCTTATAAAACAATGGTCTTGAAAGTCTCAAAACGCAAAATCACCATGCACATAGAAAGATTAGCACCTTGCATGATGATGGCATATCAAATGCTCCCATATGAGCACTCTTGATAAAACAAAAAAGAACAACCGAGATCAGGTCACGTGTCCCCACGTAACCCCCTAAAATTGCTTAGCACTTCCAAAAGAAAAAGGGTGTAACACCCTAGTTCATTTATACCAATTCTAGTTCAAGTATTTCTTTATTTGTGGTATTTTCTTGATTTACTGTATTTTGGGTGCAAATAGTGTTTTGACATTTGTATTTGCATCCGACCCGACCCGCTTTCTTGAAACCTGTCGCGATTCATGTTTATGATTTATCCTGACTTGATACGTGGACTCGTGCACTTTCATTTGCATACTAGCATTTTACCCGGTATCTGCATTTTAATATAACATTTAAGTCACATAAAATATTTTAAAAATATATTGCATGGCCTGCATGATACCCATGACCCTGTGGTAGCATTCGCGCATCTTGTTCTCGTCCTGTTCAGTGAAACGGACTTGTTTGGATGGCTACGCGCATGTACGTGCATCCGTTTTTGGGGGTATGCAATTTCGTTACCCGGATATCCTATTTTGGTTTTGGTTGATACATATATTATGCGTATTTTAAAACTAGATTTTTAGACTCGACCCGGGCGTGTTTTGGAGTATTTTTGTATTAGCCAAAATCTCAAATTTAACTAATATTATATTCTAACTTATTTTTAACTGTTAATTTACACACACACGTTCATATATATTTTAATTCAAATCTTTTTAACTGATATTGATTCCTACTGTTTAAACTTTTTATGTAAATCTTCCTTTAGTTTTTATATTTTCTTTTAAAAGATTTGTTTAACTGAAACAAACAACTCTCTCTCTCCTTCTTCATATATTTTTATATATTAATTTCCTAACAACTAACCAATCTCTCCCTCTCTCTCTTCCTCTCTCTCTCATCTCGCAAACATTGTTCCTCCTTGGATCCCGTCACCTCCCTCCGACACTACGATCACCTCCCTTCTCTTTTTCTTTCTTATTCGTTTCTTTTTCTTTTATTCTTCGCCACGAGAACCCACTGCCACTCGAAAACCCTAACCCTAAAACCTATCCACCCCTCGTCGCTACACCCTCGACGACGATCTCCTCTCCTCGACCTCACTTCCTCTCTCCCCGCTCACCTCTCTCCTCTCTCCTCCTCGCCCTCAACCCTAACATGAACTCACTGCAACCCAACCAAGAATCCACAGCCCCGACCTCGTCGCTGCACCCATCGCCGCCCTCGCCTTGCCGTCGACCTCCCCTGGTCACCTTCTCCTTCTCCTCTCCTTTTTCCTCTACATCCCCTGCAACCAACATTCCCAATAACCCGAGCACCCCCTGCAACCCCCTGCACACCCACTGCACCTTGCCGGAAACCCCACGCCGGAAAAACCTCATCGTCACCCTCGCCACCTCGGTCCAGAACACCAAACCCACATCCTTCTTCTTCTTCCTCCTTCTTCTTCTTCTTCTTCTTCTTCTTCTTTCTTCTTTCTTCCTTCTTTCTTCATCTTGTTTCTTTTCCCGGTTATCGCCGGAGCTCCAACCCCGTCAGCCTCACCACATCACCACGACCTCCTCTGATCCAGAGCCATACCAGAGACCCCCAGCCTTCTTCTCCTTTCTCTTTCTTCTTCTCCTTCAACTTCTTCTTCTCTTTTCTTTTCTACATTCTTGTTTTCCGGTGATCACCCACCGGATCCGTACCGCTGCAGAAGACCCGGGAGATCCAGTGAACGTCCCTTACCTGTGTAGTTACCTTCTTGCTTTGTCTGGACCCGTCCCGTGTGCCATGTGTGCGTTGCGACGATTTACCGACGTCGGACATGCCGTACGTATCCGTATTGCGATCCATCGAGGCAAGTTTATCTTGCTATATGCTATGATATATGTTAAATCCATATTAATAATAATATTTAATGTTTAGTGTATTGTACATCCCCTGTTATCATTTTACTGTTTTACGACATCCGTTTGCATCCGTACAATTTATTCCATATCTAGTTGCATGCAAGTTAATCTTGCTATATGTTATACTACAATATATTGCACCCATTTGAATTATAACATTACATATTGTTTAAGTTATACATCCCACATTACCATTTTATCATTTTACTGTTATATGATGTCCGTGTGCATCCATATCATTATTTACATATCCAGTCGCATGCTAATTCATCTTGCGATATGTTAGGTATATTATTATGCATCTATATGAATAAAAATATCACATGTTGATTGCATTATACATCCATACTAATGTTTTATTATTTTCGGATACCAGTATGCATCCATAACATTTAAAATATATATAGCTGCATCTATAGATCATATTAATTCATGTTATTGTTGTACTGACATCCCATACTAGATAATGTGCATCCCACATAGTCTTGGAGCTATAGTTGTAACCCCTGATGGTTATTTGTACATCTATGCTTTATTGTGTATCCATACCATTAATTCTGCATACCTAGTTGCATGCCATATTACATTGACTTATATTATTATTACATTAGTACTCCATGCTTGATAATGTGCATCTTACATAGTTATGATGTAACCCCTGATAGATATTTGTGCATCCATGCTTTTATTGTACGTCCGTACTTTTACCCTGATTCACTACTTGCTACATTTTACTGTTGGGCACCCATTTGTTACGCTGTGCACTATTGACATGACCTGATACACCACTACTTGACATGACTTGATGCATGTACACTACCTGACATGACCTGATATATCACTATTTAACATGTTACCTGATCCTATTTCTAATGCCGACAATCCTGACCTGTTGTCCCGATGGACATATCCTGTTGTCTATATAGACAAACACGTTCCTGCTTGATCATGTGTTGGCATTAGCTCAAGTTTATCAATACCTGACTTGAACACATAACTTGGGGGTATAGGGAAATCAATGATGAAACCTGACTTGTAACTCGACAGTTCGATGCTTATACTGATCGGTTTTAGGGGCTAGGCCAGCCCTGGGATGATGCTGCTGACATCATTCATCTGTACATGTTTCTTGTTTAGTGCCTAACGGCATGTCTCGGTTTCAGCCCGAGAATCTGGACCGTGGTCCCGGGCATGCACGGGATACTATTGAGTTACATCGATGATTCATTAAATTGATTTCACAAACTTGAGAGTAGTTAACCCAGTAGCGCAGTTTAGTTTTATCGCTTCACTTCACATATACAGTTACGCTTCACTGTTCGATATCCCTGCTCACTTATTACATTCATGTTACCATTTTATAATTCATGCCTGCATATCCTGTTACCCCCTAATTATATTATTGTTGATATTGTGACGCTCTGACGTCTAGGTTTTGCATGGCCCAGATCCACTACCCTTGCGCAGGCCCAGCAGGAGTACTTCAGCCGACAGGCCGAGCAGTGAGGACATGTTAGTATTCTAGTTTAGTTTCCTTTCAGCATTTTATTTCCTGATGTGAGCCCGTATTTGGGACATACCTTCCAGATTGTTATTGTTACTTGGATTTATTGCTTCCGCGTATTATTTCTTAACTCGTTTATTCTGGCATATGGACATGTACTAGATAGTTTATTTTACTTTACCGTTCTTGATATCTCTAGACAGCCGTAATGTGACTGTGGAGAGATATTTCCTAGCCACAGGTATCATGGTTGGCTCTGTCACGTGCCGATCTTAGCGCACTCTGGGAATCGGGGCGTGACAGGGTTTGTTTGCTATCAAAGCCATAGGATTTAGGTTAGTCGGGTTTGATTCTTTTGTAGTTGGGTATTGGACCCAATACGTGAATCAGAAAACTCATAATTAGGAACATGTCCTGCCACCTTGTTCTCGTGATTCTTGAATCATATCTTTCTCTTGACCCTTGTCTTGACGATATGCAAACAACTTTGCATCTCGGCTTGAAATCTTTTGGTTTCCTATTGTTTCTCCCGTCCTATTCCTTTGATTCTGATACTAGGATTTGGACCACTTGAACGGAGTTATGTGATTATACCCATGAACTGTAGCATGGTTACAATGTGGTACTCTATTTAAGTAACTTGGAGTACTGGTCTTGATTCATTTCCTTGTTCCATGGTCGTTTTATTACCTTGGTTCTCTCAGTTTCATTGCTTACCAGTTCATGTTTAGCAGATTTCTTGGTGATCGATGCCAGCAGCTATGATGTTGTTTTGGGAATGGATTTTCTTGGCACTTTCCACGCTCACATTGATTTTAGGGTAAAGAAAGTGATTTTCCATATTCCCGGACATCCGGAGTTTGTTTTTGCTGGAGGTAGCAGTTCTGTCGGGCCAGTCGAGTTTAGAGCTAGGCCGACAAACAGTGTTCTTTTGTCGATGGAAGTTGATAAGGAGGAAGCGCCAGCTGTAGTTTGAGAGTTCATGGACGTGTTCGAGGCCATCTCGGGTTTACCGCCAAAGTAAGATGTGGAGTTCACGATTGATCTTGTTCCTGGTGCAGCGCCAATCTCAAAGGCGTACTATCCAATGGCATCAGTGGAGTTAGGAGAAGTCAAGAAGCGGGTTATTGAATTGTTAGAGAAGGGTTGGATTCACAGCAGTAGTTTACCTTGGGGAGCTCCAGTTCTTCTAGTCAAGAAGAAAGATAGCACAAGGAGGATGTGCATCGATTATCGAGAATTAAACCGGGTGACTATTAAGAACAAGTACCCGATCCCTCGCATTGGCGAATTATTCGAGCAACTTAATGGCGCGAGGGTATTCTCGAAGCTGGATTTGCGATCCGGATATCATCAGGTCCGAGTTAAACCAGAAGATATTTGCAAAACTGCGTTCCGAACTCGGTATGGACATTACGAGTATTTAGTGATGCCATTCGGAGTCACGAATGCACCGGCGATATTTATGGACTTGATGAACCGAATCTTTTTACCATTCTTGGACCAGTTTATAGTGGTGTTCATCAATGATATTCTGGTCTACTCGAGAAGCCTTGAAGAGCATGCAGAACACTTGAAGATCGCACTGCAAACATTGAGGCAAGAAAGATTGTATGCAAAGATAAGCAAGTGCGAGTTTTGGTTTGAAGAAGTGAAGTTTTTGGGGCATGTTGTATCCGGAGATGGAATCGCCGTTGATCCCTAGAAGATTGTTGCAGTTCAAGATTGGCCGATTCCGAAGAACGTAGCATAGATCAGAAGTTTCCTTGGACTTGCCGGATATTACAGAAGGTTCGTGGAGAATTTTGCTCGCTTAGCTGAGCCTTTGACCAAGCTTACGCGAAAGGAAGTACCGTTCGTATGGACAGATAAATGTGCGTCAGCTTTTGAGGCGTTGAAGCAAAGGTTGATAACCGCTCCTATTTTGACTGTACCAGACAGTTCCGGAGGATTGGTGATTCACAGCGACGCATCTGGGAAAGGTTTGGGATGTGTTTTGATGCAGCATAAGAAGGTTATAGCTTACGCATCGAGACAGTTGAAGACCCATGAGAAGAATTACCCAACTCATGATTTGGAGCTTGCAGCAGTGATTTTCGCTTTGAAGATTTGGAGACACTACTTATTGGGCGAAAGGGTCGAAGTATTCACCGATCACAAAAGCCTAAGGTACGTGTTCACACAGAAAGAGCTCAATATGAGGCAGCGTAGACGTTTGGAGCTGATGGCTGACTATGATCTTGATCTCAAGTACCATCCGAGGAAAGTTAATATAGTGCCGGATGCGCTTAGTCGGTTGCCAGCAATTCGGATGTTGACTGCACAGAAGGAGCTTATCGAAGATTTTCGGAGATTCGAGTTGTAGATCGTGCTGCCGCACTCTTTGGGATAATTGATGCAGCTGCAAGTACAGTCGTCGTTGGTCGAGAATATTAAAGCAGCTCAGCCGCAGGACCCAAGATTGCAGAAGTTTCGAGAACAGGTAGAAGCGGGACTTCGAACGAACTTGTTGATTCATGAAGATGGTTCGTTGCGATATGGTAGCCGTTTGTGTGTGCCAAAAGGAGACATTCGCGAAGAAGTTATGAAGGAGGCGCACAGTTCCGCATTTTCCGTACATCCAGGAGGTACGAAGATGTACCGTGATCTACAACAGCATTTCTGGTGGGAAGGCATAAAAAGGGAGATTGCCCGTTTTGTAGCGAAGTGCTTAGTGTGTCAGCAAGTTAAGGCTGAATATCAAAGGGTAGCTGGTTTATTGCAACCACTTCCGATTCCTCAATGGAAGTGGGAACATATAACCATGGATTCCGTGACAGCTTTACCGTGGAGTCCAAAGGGCAACAATGCAGTTTGGGTGATTGTTGATCGATTAACCAAGACAGCTCATTTCATACCATTTCGAGTTGGTCAGTCAACGTAAGCGTTGGCAGAACGGTACATGCAGGAGATTGTGAGATTGCATGGAGTACCTGTGAGCATCGTTTCCGACCGTGATACCCGATTTTTTTTGCACTTCTGGAGGAGTTTACAGGAAAGTTTAGGGACGCGATTGAAGTTTAGCACCGCTTATCATCCTCAGACAGATGGCCAGTCGGAGAGAACGATCCAAACTCTTGAAGACATGTTGAGAGCTTGCATGTTAGACTTCAAGGGTTCGTGGGAGGATCATCTACATTTGGTGGAGTTTTCATACAATAACAGCTTTCAGGCGACTATTCAGATGGCTCCATTCGAAGCATTGTATGGTCGCAAGTGTCGCTCACCTGTTTGTTGGGACGATGTTGGAGAACGAAGATTGTTGGGACCAGATTTGATCGAGCAAACCGTGGAGAAAGTTAATACTATTCGGAATCATATGAGGGAAGCACAGGATCGGCAGAAGAGTTGGGCCGATGCATCGAGAAGACCTCAAGAGTTCATTGTTGGTGATCTTGTGTTCTTGAAGATATCACCGATTATAGGTGTGATTCATTTTGGGAGTCGAGGCAAGCTTAGTCCTCGATTCGTAGGACCTTTCGAGATTATGGAGCGTATTGGAGAAGTGGCTTATTGATTGGCCTTACCACAATCTTTGGCGAATGTTCATGACGTGTTTCATGTATCTCAACTCCGTAAGTATGTTCGAGATGAAACACACGTGCTAGATCATTCGGAGCTGACTGTAAGGGAGGATTTAATCTTTGAGGAACGACCGATGTCGATTGTTGATCGAAGAGAAAAGGTCCTCAAGAACAAGGTTATCCCTCTCGTACTTGTTTCATGGGGAAATCGCTCGCACGGAGAATCGACTTGGGAACGAGAAGACGAGATTCGACAGAAGTTTCCAAATCTCTTCCTGTAGTTTCATGTTTATTTATCTTTTCTTGTTTTGGGGATTTCGAGGACGAAATTCTTTTGTAGTTGGGTATAATGTAACACCCTAGTTCATTTATACCAGTTCTAGTTCAAGTATTTCTTTATTTGTGGTATTTTCTTGATTTACTGTATTTTGGGTGCGAATAGTGTTTTGACATTTGTATTTGCATCCGACCCGACCCGCTTGCTTGAAACCTGTCTCGATTCATGTTTATGATTTATCCTGACTTGATACGTGGACTCATGCACTTTCATTTGCATACTAGCATTTTACCCGATATCTGCATTTTAATATAACATTTAAGTCATATAAAATATTTTAAAAATATATTGCATGACCTGCATGATACCCCTGACCTTGTGGTAGCATCCGCGCATCTTGTTCTCGTCCCGTTCAGTGAAACAGACTTGTTTGGATGGCTACGCGCATGTACGAGCATCCGTTCTTGGGGGTATGCATTTTCGTTATCCGAATATCCTATTTTGGTTTTGGTTAATACATATTTTATTCGTATTTTAAAACTAGATTTTTAGACTCGACCCGGGCGTGTTTCGGAGTTTTTTTGTATTAGCCAAAATCTCAAATTTAACTAATATTATATTCTATCTTATTTTAAACTGTTGATTTACACACACACACGTTCATATATATTTCAATTCAAATCTTTTTAACTGATATTGATTCCTACTGTTTAAACTTTTTACGTAAATCTTCCTTTAGTTTTTATATTTTCTTTAAAAAGATTTGTTTAACTGAAACAAACAACTCTCTCTCTCCTTCTTCATATATTTTTATATATTAACTTCCTGATAACTAACCAATCTCTCTCTCTCTCTTTCTCTCTCTCTCTTCCTCTCTCTCTCATCTCGCAAACACTGTTCCCCATTGGATCCCGTCACCTCCCTCTGACACTACGATCACCTCCCTTCTCTTTTTCTTTCTTCTTCGTTTCTTTTTCTTTTATTCTTCGCCACATGAACCCACTGCCGTTCGAAAACCCTAACCCTAAAACCTAGCCGCCCCTCGTCGCTACACCCTCGACGACGATCTCCTCTCCTCGACCTCACTTCCTCTCTCCCCGCTCACCTCTCTCCTCTCTCCTCCTCGCCCTCAACCCTAACATGAACACACTGCAACCCAACCAAGAACCCAAAGCCCCGACCTCGTCGCTGCACTCGTCGCCGCCCTCGCCTTGCCGTCGACCTACCCTGGTCACCTTCCCCTTCTCTTTTCCTCTTTCCTTTCCATCCCCTGCAACCAACATTCCCAATAACCCGAGCACCTCCTGCAACCCCCTGCACACCCACTGCACCTTGCCGGCAACCCCATGCCGGAAAAACCTCATCGTCACCCTCGCCACCTCGGCCCAGAACACCAAACCCACATCCTTCTTCTTCTTTCTCCTTCTTCTTCTTTCTCCTTCTTCTTCTTCTTCTTTCTTCTTTCTTCTTTCTTCATCTTGTTTCTTTTCCCGGTTATCGCCGGAGCTCCAACCCCGTCGACCTCACCACATCACCACGACTTCCTGTAATCCAGAGTCATACCAGAGACCCCCAGCCTTCTTCTCCTTTCTCTTTCTTCTTCTCCTTCAACTTCTTCTTCTCTTTTCTTTCCTACCTTCTTGTTTTCCGGTGATCACCCGCCGGAGCCGTGCCGCTGCCGACGACCCAGGAGATCCAGTGAACATCCCTTACCTGCGTGGTTACCTTCTTGCTTTGCCTGGACCCGTCCTATGTGTCGTTTGTGCGTTGCGACGATTTACCGACGTCAGACGTGCCGTACGTATCCGTATTGCGATCCATCGAGGCAAGTTTATCTTGCTACATGCTATGATATATGTTAAATCCATATTAATAATAATATTTAATGTTTAGTGTATTGTACATCCCCTATTATCATTTTACTGTTTTACGACGTCCGTTTGTATCCGTACAATTTATTCCATATCTAGTTGCATGCAAGTTAATCTTTCTATATGCTATACTATAATATAATACACCCATTTGATTTATAACATTACATATTGTTTAAGTTATACATCCCACATTACCATTTTATCATTTTACTGTTATATGACGTCCGTGTGCATCCATATCATTATTTACATATCCAGTCGCATGCTAATTCATCTTGTGACATGTTAGGTATATTATTATGCATCTATATAAATAAAAATATCACATATTGATTACATTATACATCCATACTAATGTTTTATTGTTTTCGGATACCAGTATGCATCCATATCATTTAAAATATATATAGCCGCACCTATAGATCATATTAATTCATGTTATTATTGTACTGACACCCCATACTAGAAAATGTGAATCCCACATATTCTTGGAGCTGTAGTTGTAAGCCCTGATAGTTATTTGTGCATCCATACTTTATTGTGTATCCATACCATTAATTCTGCATACCTAGTTGCATTCCATATTACATTGACTTATATTATTATTACATTAGTACCCCATGCTTGATAATGTGCATCCTACATAGTCATGATGTAACCCCTGATAGATATTTGTGCATCCATGCTTTTTTTGTACACCCGTACTTTTACCCTGAATCACTACTTGCTACATTTTACTGTTGGGCACCCATTTGTTACGCTGTGCACTATTGACATGACCTGATACACCACTACTTGACATGACTTGATGCATGTAAACTACCTGACATGACCTGATATATCACTACTTGACATGTTACCTGATCCTGTTTCTAATGCCGACAATCCTGACCTGTTGTCCCGATGGACATATCCTGTTGTCTATATAGACAAACATGTTCCAGCTTGATCATGTGTTGGCATTAGCTCAAGTTTATCAATACCTGACTTGAACACATAACTTGGGGGTATAGGGAAATCAATGATGAAACATGACTTGTAACTCGACAGTCCGATGCTTATACTGATCGGTTTTAGGGGCTAGGCCAGCCCTGGGATGATGATGCTGACATCATTCATCTGTACATGTTTCTTGTTTAGTGCCTAACGGCATGTCTCGGTTTGAGCGCTAGAATCTGGACCGTGGTCCCGGGTACGCACGGGATACTATTGAGTTACATCGATGATTCATTAAATTGATTTCACAAACTTGAGAGTAGTTAACCCAGTAGCACAGTTTAGTTTTATCGCTGCACTTCACATATACTGTTACGCTTCACTGTTCGATATCCCTACTCACTTATTACATTCATGTTACCATTTTATAATTTATGCCTGCATATCCTGTTACCCCCTGATTATATTATTGTTGATATTGTAACGCTCTGACGTCTGGGTTTTGCATGGCCTAGATCCGCTACCCTTGTCACAGGCCGAGCAGGAGTACTTCAGCCGACAGGCCGAGCAGTGAGGACTTGTTAGTATTCTAGTTTAGTTTCCTTTCAGCATTTTATTTCCTGATGTGAGTCCATATTTGGGACATACCTTCCAGATTGTTATTGTTACTTGGATTTATTGCTTCCGCATATTATTTTTTGACTCGTTTATTCTGGCATATGGACATATACTAGATAGTTTATTTTACTTTACTGTTCTTGATATCTCTAGACAGCCGTAATGTGACTGTGGAGAGATGTTTCCTAACCACAGGTAGCATGGTTGGCTCTGTCACGTGCCGATCTTAGCGCACTCTGGGAAGCGGAGCGTGACAAAGGGTATAAACCCAAAGACAGTTACCATTTTTGGCGCCTCACATGATCCCACGTGACCCCTAAAAAAGTGCTTAGCACTTCCAAAAGAAAAAGGGAATAAACCCAAGACAGTTCCCATTTTGGGGGCGCCTCCCATGATCCTACGTGACCCTCAATAGGGCTTAGCATTTATGAAAGGAACAAGGGAATAACGCCAAAGAAACAGCGCCAATCCCAAATTCCAGTGTTCAAAACTGCTTTAGAGTCTCACGTGCCACACGTGTGCGCCTTCGACTTTCAGTGTTTGACACTGCCTTAGAACATCAGATGGGAGCACGTGAGCACTAAAGGTATATTAGTGTTCAACACTATAAGGAACCAACTCCAACCTGAAATTGGTTAAGCTCCTTCTGAGATTAAATATCCAAACAAATCGAGCCTCTATGCTCAGAACTGATAACTCCTCGATTTGAAATCTGGTTCAAGGGTACATCTCTCCACACCTCTGATATATGTCGTTGTAATCCTTCAACGTCTTCAGAGAGGTGGAGGGTCCTGATAACCAATAACTCATAGCACACCCTCAAACTGATGAACCAAAACTCTATGGACCGTAATGTCCTTAAACTAATTATGGACCGTAATGTCCTTAAACTAACTATGGACCGTAACGTCCTTAAAACTAAACTCCATGGACAATGATGTCCTTAAACTCTATGGACCGCAACGTCCCTAAATTAAATTCTATAGACTATGATGTCCTTAAACAATGGACTATGATGTCCTTAAACTCTATGGACCGCAATGTCCCTAAACTAAATTCTATGGACTATGATGTCCTTAAACACGGACTATGATGTCCTTAAACCATGGACTATGATGTCCTTAAACTCTATGGACCGCAACGTCCCTAAACTAAATTATATGGACTATGATGTCCTTAAACATGGACTATGATGTCCTTAAACCCAATGGACCGTAATGTTCTTAAACTAATTATGGACCGTAATGTCCTTAAACTAACTATGGACCGCAACGTCCTTAAAACTAAACTCCATGGACTATGATGTCCTTAAACTCTATGGACCGCAACGTCCCTAAACTAAATTCTATGGACTATGATGTCCTTTAACACGGACAATGATGTCCTTAAACCATGGACTATGATGTCCTTAAACCCAATGGACCGCAACGTCCCTAAACTAAACTCTATAGACTGTGATGTCTTTAAAATACGGACTATGATGTCCTTAAACCACGGACTATGATGTCCTTAAACACGGACTATGATGTCCTTAAACTAAAAATCCTATAGACTATGATGTCTTTAAACTACGGACTATGATGTCCTTAAACCACGGACTATGACGTTCTTAAACACGGACTATGACGTCCTTAAACTAAAAACCCTATAGACTATGATGTATTTAAACCATGGACTATGATGTCCTTAAACACGGACTATGATGTCCTTAAACAATGGACCGCAACGTCCTTAAACTAATGATGGACCGCAACGTCCCTAAACTAAAACGATAAAGTCCAAATGCTCTTTCATTGGATCTAAGTGATCATGAAACCTCGTTAAGTAGATCTTAGTCTAAAATTAGACTAACGTATCCTTAACAAACATTTAAATTGATCTTAATCTCAAATGAGGTTAAATATCCATAAATCAAACCAAACCCAAATCTAAGAAAATACGGATTGGACTAATCCCCGCCCTACGGACGACGACATAAATTATTCTCTGTATACAATCCACGGGCAACCAAAAATAAAACAAACACACACGACACGAAGTGAACATCTGGAGAAATAGAAAGTGGTTACCGCGATGCGGTAGCGTAATTAACTGCAGGGGTTTGCGCCTGCAGGGAAGAGCGTCCCCAAAATCAAAAACCCCTCACAACGAGAGGGAATCTGACGAAGTCTATTACAACGGCCGCATCTGTTTAAACCTTCGATATATGGTGCCATAAATTAACTTGGCATCTTTGGAGAGGTGGACAGATAAAACCAAATAGTATCTGCCCCTAAATTCAGGCAAGACGACCTACGCGGTTCCGTCTCTGTTTTCGGCGGTAAACAGAATCCAGTGGGAGGCCATCTCGAGAAGTCGAGACTGGTCGCCTAACTCTAGAATCGGCAGGGTTGCTTGCCGCTCTCATAGGGGTCTAGGGGTGTGACTTGGCTATTCATCACGATCGTGGAATCCGTGTTTTTCGTTACTGGCTTAATCTAAAACAGGAACCTCCTATTATATCCAATATTTCATATATCTGCTTCTGCTGTTCTGTAATGTGATATGATGTGATCATATAACTGCGTGAGACGAATGCTACTTATATATATGATATATTAGTAGACACTATATATGTTTTGCATCCGCGCTAGTTCTGACCCCGCCCTGCCATAAGTTAAGTAATCTTACGGTGAAGACCCGGGTCCCTGTGGCGAATGCGGATGGCATATATGTGTGTTTTATTTTCGTTTCTTCTGTGATATTTAGATAACATAATTGATGGGACTTCATTAATAAGATTAATAAAAAGAAAAGAAACCTAAAAGATGTTTTAGAATCAAATTTTTCAAAAAGGTAGCTCTAGTTCTTGCTTTGCATAGCGGTATTCCATTATGAATATCCAGCACCTCATTCGATGAGGAAAGAGCCTAGATCCCTTCACCGGGGATGCCCTATTTAGCAAAAACTAGCATATGCTACAACCCACTCGGTTTGTTTTGAAAACTACTCGATTTTTAAAGCGGAGCTTAAACCACTCCTTTTCAAATCACTGGATTCTACAATGATATCAAGTTCATTACATTAAAAGTTTTCTTCAAAACCAGTCGTATCTCTCCGTCATTTTAGATATGTAGTGTTTAGTATTCGTGCTTTGTTTGTTGATCTCCGTCAAGGCACGGTGTATGGTAGCTTGGTAATACTTATCTGCAACATGTTGATGCGATCGGTAAGGGCAGTCACACAGCCTTGTTGACCTCCGTCAAGGGTTTGTGTGGATGGGTTCGAATCGATCAAGAAATGACGGGTTGAACTTGGCTGGCGGCCTATGGTTTGTTGACCTCCGTCAAAGTCATAGGTCATTAGGGGTAAAAACGGATATCGGAAATTTCAAGTGTTGAAATTTGCAATGAGATTGCATACCTTCTATGTGATAGTTGGATCCCGCTACCTACTGTGAGTAAGTATTACTCCTGGGAGAGTTTTCCACTTTACAATTAGCTAATCCAGTAGGTGTCTAAGAAAAGTGTTAACAGGGTTATGCCCCTGCAGATCGAGGTTATTTAATTAGTTCCATGCGAAAGCACAGGGGGACTCCCTCGAAGTACCAACACCTGCCTGGCTGACCGATTAGCGAACTTGTAGGGTGTATTTAATCCCAGCTAATCTTACCTTTTAGGGTTTGAAGGAAGATTTGATAAAAACAGTGGGAGCCATCCTGATTAGATAAGATAATAACCAGTCTAATCTTGCAAGAGCGCACGCTAAAGTGTTTTCTTCTCTCTCTTTCCAGGTAGCGACCATGCCACGCCTTAATCAAGATAATAATATAGATGTATTGACCGAACCTTCTTATTATACTGGACTGGAGAACGTTGGTTCCTCTCTATCTTATGACAACTGTCAAAAGTTTGGGCAAAGGATAGGGGAATGCAAGGATTTCCATGCAACCCTAATGAAGAAAGAGAATTCTGATGCATTTTTTCAGGTGTGTTAGTTATTGAGAACTGTTTCTCAGTCAGCTCTACGTCTTGGGAATTGGATACCGGATTAGGATCCCATATTTGTAATCTATTACGAAGGTTAAAGAAAAGTAGAGAACTGGAAAAGGATGATATGTCTCTCAGAATAGGGAATGGAGAAATTGTTGTTGTCGAAGCTATCGGCGAATATCACCTTGTATTACCAAATAGTAATACATTGATTTTGAACGACTGTTATTTCGTACCGTCGATGATGTGCAATATAATATCCGTTTCTTTATTAGATAAAGAAGGATTTACCTTTGCATTAAAGAAAAATGTTATGAACATTTTTCTAAATCAAGTGTTGATTGGGTTTGGTACGTTATGTAATGGTTTATACGTTCTAAATCAAAATACAGTTCTAAATATATAAAACACCCACAAGAGAAAAAGTTCAGAAATGAACGAACTCTTCTTGTGGCATTGTAGACTTGGTCATTTCAATGCGATCGGACTAGCTAAGTTGCGTAAAGATGGATATTTGAATCCGTTCGAATTTACATCTTATGAAACTTGTCAGTCATGTCTCAAAGGAAAGATGACCAAAACTCCGTTTACGGGACACTGAGAAAAAGCTACTGAACTCTTGGGACTGATACATAGTGATGTATGTAGTCCTATGTCTACACATGTCAGGAATGGTTCCTCGTACTTCATTACATTCACCGATGATCTCTCAAGATTCGGACATGTGTTTCTGTTAAAACACAAATCTAAAACTTTTGAGAAATTCAAGGAATATAAGAGCGAAGTAGAGAACCAGACGGGTAAAATTATTAAAATCTTTCGATCTGATCGAGGAGGTGAATACTTAAGCACGGAATTCTAAGATTATCTAAAAGAGAATAGGATTTTCTCTCAGCTTACTCCTCTGAATACACCACAACACAATGGTGTATCGGAGCGGAGGAATCAGACCCTATTAGATATGGTGCGCTCTATGATGAGTGTTGCTGAGTTACCAATTTCCTTTTGGAGTTATTCACTTTAGACGGCTGCATACATATTGAATAGGGTTCCAACCAAATCTGCGTCTACCACTCCATATGAGATATGTGAGGGGAAAAGACCATGTCTTAATTTCATTAAGATAAGGGGTTGTCCGGCTTAAGTTAAAAAGCAAAATCCAGACAAGCTCGAGAGAAAGTCTATTCTATGTAAGTTTGTTGGATATCCCAAACATTCGCGAGGGTATATATTCTACCATACCGAAGAACAAAAGGTGTTTGTTGTTCAACACGCCACCTTTTTAGAAAAGGAATTTCTTATACAAGAAATTAGTGGTAATGAGGTAGAGCTGGAAGAAGTTCTAGATCCACAAACTACAGCTGAAGATTTGGTAGAACCGGAGGATTCAATAGTCTCCGACGAACCTCAACTACTCCGCAGATCTAGTATGGTTTCCAACCCACCTGAGAGATACTATGATTTTCTCATAGACGGTGGGAGCGAGGATTGCATCATGGAAGATGATGACCCAATTAGTTTCGAGCAAGCCATCACAAGTGGGGACTCTGTGAAAAGGTTGTATGCTATGCGATCTGAGATGGAATCCATGTACACTAACAAATTATGGACTTTGGAAGTTGCTCCTGAAGGGGTAAAACTTATTGGGAGCAAGTGGATCTTTAAGAAAAAATTTGGTGTAGATGGAAAGGTTGAGACCTTCAAAGCTAGACTTGTAGCAAAAGGTTTTTGTCAACGACCAGGTGTCTTCTATGATGAGACCTATTCTCCAGTGGCTATGCTTAAGTCCATCAGGATCCTACTTTCCATTGCTGCATATCATGACTATGAAATCTGACAGATGGACGTCACGACTGCTTTTCTAATTAGTGATTTAGAAGAGAGCATGTATATGACACAGCCAGAGGGCTTTGTAGACAGTGGGAGCAATGGAAAGGTGTGCAAGCTGCTTAAATCAATCTACGAATTAAAGCAGACGTCGCGGAGCTGAAACATCTGTTTTGATGTGGCATTCAAAGAGTTTGACTTCATAAAAAACATAGATGAACCGTGTATATATAAAAAGGTTGTAGAGAGTAAGGTTGTCTTCCTTATATTGTACGTGGATGACATACTCTTGATAGGAAATGATATTCCTATGCTGCACTCGGTCAAACTCTTCCTATCATAAAAGTTCTCCATGAAAGATCTGGGTGATGCCTCCTACATCCTGGGGATAAAGATCTATAAAGATATATCTAAAAGGATGTTGGATTGTCCCAATCCAGGTACATAGACACCGTACTAAAGAGGTTTAGTATGGAAGATTCTAAGCGTGGTAATTTACCCGCTTGTTCAGGAATCGAGAGATGTCTCCCAAGACTGATTTAAAGAGGGCTCGCATGAACGTGATACTCTATACTTCTGCAGTTGGGTCTATCATGTGCGCGATATTATGCACCAAACAGGATGTAGCTTACACACTTAGTATGGTAAGTAGGTATCAATCAGACCCAGTGGAGAAGCACTGGATAGCTGTGAAGAACAATCTTAAGTACTTGAGAATGACTAAAGAGATGTTCTTGGTGTATAGTAACGGAGAACTCCAAGTGGAGTCCTTTACCGATTCGAGCTTCCAGAGTGATAAAGATCACAGCAAGTCTGTCTCGGGTTTTGTCTTCACCTCAATGGAGGGGCGGTATGTTGGAATAGTTCCAAGAAAGATACCGCTGCAGACTCGACGATGGAGGCTGAATACATCGCTGCTAACGATGCTGCCAAAGAGGCTGTCTGGATGAAGAAGTTCATTATTGAACTTGGTGTGGTTCTGTCCATTGAAGATCCAATACCCTTGTATTGTGATAACAATGGAGCAGTGGCTTTGGCCAAGGAACCCCGGTTCCATCAGCGATCCAAACATATTCCGAGACGGTAGCACCTAATCCGAGAGATAGTTGCTCACCGCGAGATCAAGGTCAGGAGAGTAGACACGAAGGACAACACGGCGGATCCACTCACGAAGACCCTCCCCCAGACACAGTTCGAGAAACTTTTTGGGATGTTGGGTATGTGATGCTACAACAACTGTCCTTAGTGCAAGTGGGAGATTTTTAGGAATATGTATGCCCTAAAGGCCATTATTGTATATTATAGTGGATGTTTAGACATATATATAGAGTACTTTCTTGCTATACGTGATAGTATGTTATATGGTTGCTCTTTATCTTAACATGTACACTTATTTTAGTTTACTGTCTCTTTGATACATGTTGATAAAGCCCTTAGGATGTTGGCTTGACTATCAGGACTATGATGCAGATCATACTAGTAGGGCTTGTGTAGTCTATAAGCACATCCTTTAACAGTTCCTAATTGAAGAAGTATTGAGACAGGGCATCGATATTCCAGAATAGACTGGTGTGTACGTTTCTTGACCTTGTATAGGACGATGGTTGATCCCATAACCATTGGTGTTTGACATCAAAGATTGTACACAGGTGCTCATTAGAGAATGGGTGCACCGAACAGGACTCGCCGAGAACTCCTAGATGATACCATACCTATCGTCAGATAGCAGTTCTCTGGTGACACTTGTACAGGTTAGTCTATAGACCCGAGATCGTCATAGTGTCTTGTGTGGTTCCTACTGTGCTTTGATTTCCTCCCTACCACGGCTCAAAGGAGTCGTGCAAATAGGTGGATTTTGAGTGCAGTCCTGAGTCACATGAAGGCAGTAAGTGATAGGAGGGGTTTCGTCTCTCTCGGTATTGAGAGTTGATGTTGCGCTATGCTCGATTGGCTATAACAGAAAGTCCCTGGCCAGGGCTGATGAGATTTACTGATAAGTGTTATCAGTAGTTTCTCGAAAGGTTATAGGTCACACATTGGCATGACTTATCAAGTTAGTAGGGTCTGACGATTCCACCCTCCAAACTCGATATGCGACATATCATATGAAAAGATCGGACTGTACGGTAAGTGTTGCTTATATGCTCTATGAGAGGTTGGACAAGTTTGCTTGTTGATTTTCTATCCGTTCAATACCTGGGTAGCCGTTACGTCCAGCTAGTACCGATAACGGCTTGTGGGTATCTGATGTGATTATTATCTACTGCTGGCGTATTGACGAGTATTTAGAGTCCCACATAGAGGTTTCCTAACTCAAGCGAAACGAAGTAGGGCAGGTATGGAGATATGTGCGGGAGCTTGATTAAATACGAGTATATGATACCGTATTCTAATCTATCGATATTTAATATCGGCCGGGTTATATGTGATATAACCGGATTATTGAATTAAGTTTTGATTCAATTATTTGATTTATATATATATATATGTTAATATATTTGATATTAGCCAGGTTATATATGATATAACCTGATTATTGAATCAAGTGTTGATTTAATAATTTGATATACATATATATATTTGATATTAGCCGGGTTATATGTGATATAACCGGATTATTGAATCAATTGTTGATTTAATAATTTCATATATATATATATATATATATATATATATATATATATTAACTAGTATCAAGCTCACTTAAGATTTTCTTCTCTTTATTTATATTTATATATGTGATAGACACACACACACACACATATTGTATCATGATTGATGATACATTATACATGGATGTATGAGAATCACACAAGAGGTAAATTTGAGAAAGATAATGAAAAACATTTATGAATTAAAAAGAAACGAAGAATGAGTCATGACTTTAGATGCTTGGAGAAGCATTGAGAAGCCATGGCTCATCTTCAATTCTTAGCTTATTCATAGATATTTTGTTATTCTTATCTTATCTCATCTCCATCTTCATGGTTCACAAGATATCTAAGTTCTTCTTCTTCTTCATCTCCTCACTAGTTTTCTATGGTGAGAAAAAGAAAAAGAGAAAGAAATATTTTTAGTGAGCAAAACTCTTACTTCATCAACCTACACTACTCTAGCCCATTAGTATAGATTGTTAACTTCATTAATACCTTGATTAGTGAAGTGTGAGCTTGAGTGAGAGTTGCCTCAAGGTGGATCATCTTCGACGACGAAGACTACAAGCAAACTCGATTCATTCTTCAAGTGGAGTCACAAAAGAGTTCTAGGGACTACTACTTGGAGCTTGAGAAGTGAAGGACTAGACTACAAAGGTTGTAGACTCTCTTCACTTAGTTTAAAACTTGTTTGCTTTACTTTAAAACCCTAATTCTATAGTTCGATTCTTGTTTAGTATACTCAGACCTTTAAATTTTTAAAATTGCATTCTTGATGCTCATAGAAACATAGTAGAGATGTTAAGACATACTTTCAATAATCATCACAGAGAATGGAAAAATGGATCATTTAAGAGCTACGGGTTTCATTTGAGCCGCAAAATGAAACTTGACATTCCCCGATCGTGTGGATAGCCTGTGCAATGAAAAACCTAGACCACTACGAGTGCGGCAAGTTACCCACCAATCCCGGAAGTAAAGCAACCCCAATCAAGAAAGTGAATGGGTCACCCAGCACTTCACGGAATCCGGTAACTTGAGCACCCCTCCATGGGTCATCCTATACCCCCTACGAGTGCGGCGAATAGCCCGCCAATTCTAGAGTATGACCCCCTCCGTCTCAACGCCATGAGACGCAGGCCTGTTGCCCTCTAGAACCCGGCTATTCGAGCACTCCTCCACGGGGTAATTCTAGTACAGAAAAGAAAAAAAATATATACAAACGATGACATCTACCTCAACCCGGCCGTGCCCCAATAAAAGAATATACAAACTGGCAGAAACGGCAGTCCACATATCGAACCCTCGTCCCGCAATAATGAATATACAAATGAATCAACAATGTACATCTACCATTGCACTATAGGCTATCCACCACAAAAATCCATCCATAATATCAGTGCAACACAAAACATCAACGCGAATATCATGTTCGTAAACTCGTTTGATTGTACATATAGCAACCAGTCGGATTATACCGCGCTATGATATTCACGGTCGCAGAAACAAATGCACCAAAAAAACAAGAGTTTAAAATTTCGATCAATAAAACTTTCTGTATTGGCCCCAAGTACAAACCAGTACACAAATGAATCTGGGACAAAATCAAATATTCCAAAAATCATATTTCCATGTATAAGAGCCCCAGAAAAAACTTAGGGAACTATAGCCAAAATTGGACTGCGGTTCAGTGATCAAATGGTGCATTTGGCTTTTGTTCCGCGGTCGAATTTTGGGTTTAGCTGCCCAAAAATTTTTCTTGGCTCTAATTTTACCTGCAAATAATTTTAATGCAACCAAAAATATTTTTTGAATAACTTTAAAATTCGAACAGCAAGCAGTGACATGGAAAAGCAATTCGGAAAGTTCCGTTGATCGAAACTCTAAATTAGTGCAAACTAGTCTAGTTAAGGTTTATAGAGTGGCTCCGATACCATGTAAGTCGATATCGCACACTCCACTAGGTTTGTGGAGAGGCGGAATTTACAAAAACATTTTTACAACAAGCAACATCAACTAAACTTCCAAGATCATTCAAAAACCTTAACTAACAAAACTCACAAAGGTTCTAATCTACTATGATAGTGATTTATACCTTTATGATACTAGTCCTTCGGGTCTTCTTATCCCCTTCTTGAGCTCCTAGATGGTACGGATCGAGCTTGGTCGTCGGCTTCCTCGTGTCGAAGACGATCCACCCGAGTGTCTATGGTTCAAGCTCTAACCTCAAGAATGAGGTAACTAAAGTACCTAGTTTGCTATTCTAAGCAGCTTAGGAGATGTAGAGAGTTAATTGGACTAATTTTTCTCAAAATACGCTAGGTTTCACTGTTGGATATAGTGCCCTCAGAGTCAATTATTGGATCACAGGCACGTGATTGCAATGATTGAGGGAGGACCTATACTGGTAGGACAGTCTTACTCAAGATGATAGTATGCTATCCGGTTTATCTTTATCATCGTGTACTGCTTTAGGTGACCTTACAGGTCACTATTGCGAGTTGATAGAGCCCTTAAGATTCTTGCTTGACGTCCAGCAGTATGATGGCGATCATATACGTGGGAGCTGGGGTCTATAAGCACATCCTTAAAAGGTCCCTAGTCGTGGGAGTTTTCGAGACAGGGCATCGATACTCCAGAGTAGACTAGTGTATACAGTCGAGACCCCGACGAGGGGCGGTGGCCGGTCTCACAAGCCACTAGTGTCAGTTGGATCACCTAAGATGTGTACAGGTGCTCATTGGGTTATGAGTACACCGGATAGGACTCGCCGGGAACATGCTAGTTGGTATTATACCTGACATCAGATAGCAGTTCCCTAGTGACATGTGTACAGGTTAGTTCATCGACCTGAGATCGTCATTTGTCTCGTGTGAGTTCCTACCGTGCTTTGATTACTACCCTACCACGGCTCAAAGGAGTTGTGCAAACAGGTTTTAGTTGGGTACAGTCTCGAGCCACATGGAGGTAGTGAGCGGATCGGCAGGGGTTCGTCTCTCCCGGTATTGGGGGTGAGGTTGCGCTGTGTTTAGGAGAGCCATTACACAAAGCCCTCGGCCGAGGCAGGAGATTTACTGGTAGGTATTCCAGTGGTATCTCAGGGTGTTCTGGGCTACACTCCGACACGACTTGTACCGATTTTGGGGGTCTGACTTTTACCAACCCCCTAGGCCCGCCATGCGATACTCATAGACGAACGGACCGGAATGTACGGATATTGTCACTGACAGGCTCAGTAGGGTGTCAGGATGAGTTCGCTCATCGACTTCCCTTTTGGTCAATACCTGGTAGCCCGCTACGTACAGCTAGTATCTCTGACGTGCTAGTGGTTAAATCCACAGCCAAAATATTGACGAGTCTTTAGAGTCCCCTACAGACAGTTTCTCAAGTTTCGGGCGAAACATTGTAGAGGCCGTATGATATATGGCAGGGTTCGATCATATACGTGCGGTATTGCACGGATCATGATCGGACGGATCATACTAGTGGGCTTTGGTTTAAGCCGGATCCTAGTATTAGATTTGTTGAATTACTTTAGTCTCATCGTATTCGCATTCAGTCGGAATGCGGATGCAGGTATGTATATACAGGTGAGGGGTATCCTTGTGATCTGTCACGAGTTTACTTTAGATATTGCCGGATTTTTTTGTTGGACCAAACATTTGGATTAATGTTTGGATAATGGAATTAGTGAGCTAGAAATCATCATTAGATGCATTAATGTGACATAGACATATACTATGAGTCATGGTCTCTTTTTTAGCAAATGTGTCACATTAATGGATTGATTTGAGCCATGAAATGAGAAGAGGAGAGAGAGGGGCTGCTATGAATTGTTTTGCTCCCATATTATTCTTCTCACTCTCTCACTCTCATTATTCATAACATCACAAAAGAAAAAGAAAAGAAAAGCTCTCTCTCTTCTTCTTCTTGCTCTAGCTCTTTAGCTTCCATTAATGGCAACACCTTCAACCTCCATCCAAGCCATGGATGCAAGAGGCAAAGTGATCACAAACATTCTCTACAACATCTTGGACGCATCGGCTAGCACACTTCGCACCCGAGGTCCTTCGGATGAAGCGGGAGACCGTAAAAAGACTTCTCGATGTGGTGCCCTTTCCGACGAGGATATGAAGATCGGAGTTGCCGCGGGGAGATCGGGATGGTGGCCGAAGACCGAAGGACACGGATCGATCGGTATAGCATTCTATCCCATCTCTAGTTAGCTAGCATTAGGTTAATGGTTACGATCCGGGTTTTAAGCATACGATAGCGCCTGTTTTCTAGTTGTGAAAAATTTTCGTTTCCGCATTTTGGTCTCGAAAAGACGGCCGGGACGCTACCGTAGTCTTACATGGTATCAGAGCCAGGCCATTAACCTAGTCTAGCTTGCTCTAACGTGTTTACAAGTTCGATCGAACGTATTTTCCAGAAACCGCGTTTTCATTTCATCAGTTTCTGTCGATTTTTTTCTGTGCTCTAAAAATTATTTGGTGTATTTCAGAAAATCAGGCAGGATTTTCTAGGGTCACTGTAGAAATTTGGTAGTCTAATTCCTCAGGACCGCCGCGGAACCGCGGCCAAACCCCTGTTTTGGCCGCGGTTCCGCCGCCATTATAGCTCTTCATTGGACCAAATTTCTACAGTGGCTCTCTGACATGGAAATAAGGTTTCTGGTATATTCTTTTTGGGCCCAGATTTATTTTGAGTGCTACAGTCGTGCTTGGGGCCCACTTTGGAAAATTTAGTCAATCGAAAATCTTAAACATGTTAGTTCACAGTATTTACATTATATCTGCGACCGTGAATGTCATTTGATCGGTAAATCCTTCCTAACTGCTATAGCCCTTTTAGACGGATTTGCGAACGTGACATTCACGTTGATGTTCTGTGTTGTGCTGTGATGTTGCGGATTTGTCGTGGTGGATAGCCTGGATGCAATGTTAATACAGTTTGGTTGTATATGTACATTTGATATTGCGGGGCGAGCGTCCGACATGTGGACTGCCGTCACTGCCTGTTTGTATATTATTATTTTTGGGGCACGACCGGGATGAGGTCGATGTACCCGTTGTATATTTTACTTTCTGTACTAGGATTACCCCGCGGAGAGGTGCACGGATAGCCGGGTTCTATAGGGCAACGGGCCCGCATCTCATGGCGTTGAGACGGAGGGAGCTTCTCTCTAGAATTGGCGGGCTATTCGCCGCACTCGTAGGGGGTATAGGTTGACCCAAGGAGGGGTGCTCAAGTTACCGAATTCCGTGAAGTGCTAGGTGGTCCATTCACGTTGTTGAAGGGGGCTGCCTCTCTTCAGGTTTTGGCGGGTAACTTGCCGCGCCCGTAGGGGTTTAGGATTTCATTGCACAGGCTATCCACACGACCAGGGGAACGTCGGGTTTCAGCAGCGGCTCTGTGAAACTCGGGGCTTCCAGATTATCTGTATTGTTCTGTGATACTTATTACATTTCTGTGATGTTGCATTTTATCACGCCTTGAGCGAATATTATATATTGATATATATACTAGTAGATGTTGTATATGTTTTGCATCCGCGCTAGTCCAGTCCCCGCTCTGTCGTTAGTTAAGTAACCTAACGGGTGATGACGGGATCCAGTGGCGAATGCGGATGGCATATACGTACATCATTATTTTCATTCTTTATTGGTGTGATCAATTGATGGGACTGCATTAATTCGGATCAATGCAAGCTAAACAAACCTATTCTGATGTTGTTGGAACAATTTTTCAAAAAGCTGTTATTGCAAGAACGTTCTCTTTTGTTTTACACAGTGGTATTCGGTTATGAATATCCAGCACCTCAGTCAACGAGGCAAGGGCCGAGATCCCTTCACCGGGAGTGACCCCTTGGACAGAAGTTTGCGTCAGGGCAGTAACTTCACTATAGCCGATTGCCTTTTTGCTTTGCATCATGGTATTCAGTTTGAATATCCTGCACCTCATTCTACGGGGAAAGAGCCGAGATCCCTTCACCGGGAGTGACCTCTTTAACAAAGGGTTTTCGCCACTATATTTTTACAAAAAGCTATGCTCTTCCTTCAACGATATCAAGTTCATTACTTTTAAAGCTTTTCGCCAAAAACTAGACGTAGCCCTCCGTCATTTCTTACAGGTATTATTTAGTATTCGTGCTGCGTTTGTTGACCTAGTCAAGACGTAGTGTTCGGTAGGTAAGTGGTACTTGTCTGTTGCATAAATGGGATTGGTTAGGACAGTCGTGCGGCCTTGTTGACCTAGTCAAGGGCACGTATGGGTGGGTTTAATGCAATCCAGAATAATAACGGGTTGAACATGACTGGCGGTTTATGGTTTGTTGACCTAGTCAAGGTCATAAGCCGCTTGGGGTAAAAACACACATCGGGAGTTTCTAAAGAAACTGAAACTTGCCAGGCATGCGCATACCTTCTGGAGTGTGATAACGTGAGTGGATTCCGTCACGTTATCATGTGATGATAGTTGGATCCCGATTCCCACTGATGAGTTGGTTTACTCCTCGGGTGATCCCGACTAAATTTTCTTTCAGGTTTGGAGGAGAATTTGAGGTTACAGTGGGAAGTTTCCTGATTAGATAAAGTGACAATCATTCTGATCTAGGTTAGAGTGCACGCTGAGTGTTTCTTTTCTCTCTCTCTTTAGCAGCGACCATGACCCGACCCTTGACTATGACTCAGTGACTAAGTTGACCGAACCTTCTTATAACATTGGCTTTTGAATTGTCTGAGTTGCATACCTCATTGCCACTCCTACTTTTACCCTTTTCTCTAGAACACCCCGTATTACTACGAACGTCCACTTCCATTGGATAAAACCATCGTATAGTTATATACGAATTCAAAGGAATTTATTCGAGAATGGTTTCTGGTCCTGGAGAAAACGAATAGGACTATTCAGTTGTCTTTTCCTTTTACCTTCTCTCAGGTTGCGAATGTTCCTTGGATTAGGACAGTACACCTATTACGCAAATTGGATAGTCTTCTTCCAAACCATAGGCAGGTGCCGACCGTTAGAGAATGAAGAAAACCAATTAGCCTAACGATGGTGTACAGAAGGTATTATGTAAAGACAAATAAAGGGATTAGTAAGAGGGCAAAGTAAATTGCGACTGCTATTCACGACCAAACCAAGTATTTCATTACCACTCCTATATCACCCTTGTATTTCTCCAGAACACTCCGTATCACTACGAAGATCCACCGTTTATTGGATATTCCATCGTATGGTTATATACGAACTCGAAAGGAACTTGTTCCAGTTCGGGGATGGATTCTGGTTCAGGAGAAATAGGAATAAGGTTTATTCAGGTGTCTTTTATCTTTACCTTCTCTCGTGTTGCGAGTGCTCCTAGGATTAGGACAGTACACCCATTATGCTTATTGGATAGTCTTCATCCAAACCATAGGCTGGTGCCGAACGGTAGGGAAGGAAGAAAACCATTTGGCCTAAAGGAGTGTACAGAAGGCAATGACTAAAGACATATAAAGGGATTTGGAGAGATGGCAAAGAAATATACGGTTATAGTCATGAATCTGGATAATGGAAGAGGAATTACTAGGAATACCCGGATACCCTTTCGAAACATTTACATGTTTCAGTTTCACCGTGTATTGTTAAAAGAAAACTGATTTTCCAATTAGTCCTTACTCCAGGGTATGTATTTACCAGGTTTGATTCTCACATCTGTATGGTTTTACATATGATGAGTGGGAGTAAGTTATTGGGAATTGGGTGATTATCCTCATTATATCGGGATTCGTTGTAATTGGTGATATTTGAGGAAATCTCCTGGGTTGTTTGCCGGACGACAAATATTTGGTTTTGAATATCCGTTGTAATGCACCAATTTCAAATTGATATATCTGTACGTTTATTTTCATAAAGTGAGATATAACTTTTTGAAATTATGTCGGTGACATTTACCTATATCAGTGGATGGTTAGGTAAGGAGCATTAAACAACGGTGTAATTCTTCTTAACTATAAGTACAGTTTTCAACCTACGACACACAGCGAATGAGTTATTAGACTCAAGGGACTTATACAGAGTATTATATGTTGTCCAGTGTCTATGAGAACAGAGGGGTTGGTACTCGTACTATATTCTGTTTACTTGTGACTTCTCTAGTTCTTAGACATGTGTTCCATAGAAATGCAAGGTCTAAGTTTTGAGAAGTTATAGGTATATGAATAAAGTAGAGAACCAGGTATTGCAAGTATCGGGATTCTTCAAGGTGATCGAAGATGTAGATACTTGTGTATGGTATTCAGTTGATAGTAATGATAAAGTGAACTTGCTTCTCATTCAGGTTACTCATAATTGAGAGCACTCCTAAGTTGAGTAATGCTGATTGGCCTCTCTCCATTTAGTTGACATGCACTGGAGACAGCTGCATGATTTGAATCTGGTTCCAATTAAATCAGTGCCTCTGTTTCTATATTGGATATAGAACGGTTCATATCTTAACGATGTTAAGGTACGGGGAGTTTTCCGGCTTATGCTTAAAACCAGACTCTGGATAACTCAAGACACGTTTCTGTAATGGCTGTTTGTGGGTTGACCCAGGCTATGACGAGGATTGATTTTCTACCATCTGGAACATCAATAGTGATATTGTTCTTGACACGCCACAGTTTTAATAAAAATGGATTTTTTCAGAAAACAGTAGTGGGAGTATGGTAGAACTGGAGGTGATTCCAGAACCGCAAACGATTACTGAAAATTTGATAAGGACTTAAAGATTCAATCTGGATTGAAATTCCATTGGCCACTCCGCAGATATGGTGGGTAACCTCAGGCACTTGAGAGGTACTTCGGTATGCTCAAAGACGGTGACAGGGAGGTTCTTGTTTGCCCAGACTTGCCATTGCTGTTGTTCCAGACTGTGAGACCTGGCAGGAGGATGAGTATAGCGTCGTTCTAAACTAGCTTTAGAAGTGTACGTTTATATGACTCTGCCAGAGGGTTGTCGTAATCATTGGGAGCAGCGGAAGCATAGTGGACAAGTGGCTTATGTCTATTTATGGACTAAAGCAGATATAACGGAGATAGATCATCTATTTCTGATGTGACGGTCATATGTTTGACTTCATCAGAATAGGGGATGGATCTGTTAAGAAGGTAGTAGGATGTGATGTCCTGGTATTTGGATGACATACACAGAGTAAGAAGTGAAGTTCCTATACTACGATCGGTTATACTTTGATTGTCACACAGTGGTTTCTCCACATAGGACTTGGATATTATATCTAACATTCTAGTTACTAGATCTATAGTTTTTAGATCTAGATTTGGGTAGTTTCCCAATCTGGGTACTTAGACAGCATTCTAAAGGTGTTTTAGAATGGACGACTCTTGGCACGGTAGTGTACCTGCAGGTGATGGAGTCACCCTCTCTAAAGGTGTCTTACAGACTAAAGGGGAGAAGGATATGCATGATCGGCAGATCACTTGCTTAGGCAATTGAGTTGATCATGAAATGTCAAGTACCATACCAGATGTTGTTTTTTCAGAAGATGCAATAAGTTGATATTGATCCAATCCTGGAGAAACATTTGGAAGCAGTTTTAGAACATAAGTGGATGTTCTAGGAATATGATAACAACAAACTCTTTTGGGGACGGTTATCATTCCAGGCTTCCAAGGTGACTTGGATGACAGAGTGACTGTCAGAGTTATAGTTTTCCCTCTGACGAGGGGCAGTATTTTGGACAGGTGGTCCAAGAGGATACTGAGGGAGGCATGGCGCTGGATACTGATTAAGTTCAGTTGACGATACAGTCTAAGAAATTTGGATTTGGAGTTTATTTATGAGCTAGGTCCTATCAGATATCCAGACATATTCTAAGACAGGTATTGCTCATTTCGGGAGATGGCTTTCTTCGCGAACTTGAGATAAAGAGAGACATAGAAAGAAACATCAGGGCGGATCCACTCACTGAGGCTATTCCTCGAACGCAATAGTTTCACAAATGGGCTTTATGAAACTGATCAGTAGAGGAGTTGGGTGTTCGGTATCACACGGGCTGTGAGTATGCGACATCGCAATAATTAGCCTTGAGTGCAAGTGGGAGATTGTTGGATATAGTGCCCTCAGAATCAATTATTGGATAACAGGCACGTGATTGCAATGATTGAGGGAGGACCTATACTGGTAGGACAGTCTTACTCAAGATGATAGTATGCTATCTGGTTTATCTTTATCATCGTGTACTGCTTTAGGTGACCTTACAGGTCACTATTGCGCGTTGATAGAGCCCTTAGGATTCTTGCTTGACGTCCAGCAGTATGATGGCGATCATATACGTGGGAGCTGGGGTCTATATGCACATCCTTAAAAGGTCCCTAGTCGTGGGAGTTTTCGAGACAGGGCATCGATACTCCAGAGTAGACTAGTGTATACAGTCGAGACCCCGACGAGGGGCGGTGGCCGGTCTCACAAGCCACTGGTGTCAGTTTGATCACTTAAGATGTGTACAGGTGCTCATTGGGTTATGAGTACACCGGACAGGACTCGCCGGGAACATGCTAGTTGGTATTATACCTGACATCAGATAGCAGTTCCCTGGTGACATGTGTACAGGTTAGTTCATCGACCTGAGATCGTCATTTTTCTCGTGTGAGTTCCCACTGTACTTTGATTACTACCCTACCACGGCTCAAAGGAGTCGTGCAAACAGGTTTTAGTTGGGTACAGTCCAGAGCCACATGAAGGCATTGAGCGGATCGGCAGGGGTTCGTCTCTCCCGGTATTGGGGGTGAGGTCGCGCTGTGTCTAGGAGAGCCATTACACAAAGCCCTCGGCCGAGGCAGGAGATTTACTGGTAGGTATTCCAGTAGTATCTCAGGGTGTTCTGGGCTACACTCCGACACGACTTGTACCGCTTTTGGGGGTCTGACGTATACCAACCCCCTAGGTCCGCCATGCGATACTCATAAACGAACGGACCGGACTGTACGGATATTGTCACTGACAGGCTCAGTAGGGTGTCAGGATGAGTTCGCTCATCGACTTCCCTTTTGGTCAATACCTGGTAGCCCGTTATGTACAGCTAGTACTTCTGACGTGCTAGTGGTTAAATCCACAGCCAAAGTATTGACGAGTCTTTAGAGTCCCCACAGACAGTTTCTCAAGTTTCGGGCGAAACGTTGTAGAGGCCGTATGATATATGGCAGGGTTCGATCATATACGTACGGTATTGCACGGATCATGATCGGACGGATCATACTAGTGGGATTTGTTTTAAGCCGGATCCTAGTATTAGATTTGTTGGATTACTTTAGTCTCATCGCATTCGCATTCAGTCGGAATGCGGATGCAGGTATATATATACAGGTGAGGGGTATCCTTGTGATCCGTCACGAGTTTACTTTAGATGTTGCCGGATTTTTTTGTTGGACCAAACATTTGGATTAATGTTTGGATAATGGAATTAGTGAGCTAAAAATCATCATTAGATGCATTAATGTGACATAGACATATACTTTAGTCATGGTCTCTTTTTTAGCAAATGTGTCACATTAATGGATTGATTTGAGCCATGAAATGAGAAGGAGAGAGAGAGAGGGGCTGCCATGAATTGTTTTGCTCCCATATTATTATTCTCACTCTCTAACTCTCATTATTCATAACATCACAAAAGAAAAAGAAAAGAAAAGCTCCTTTCTTCTTCTTCCTCTAGCTCTTTAGCTTCCATTAATGGCAACACCTTCAACCTCCATCCAAGCCATGGATGCAAGAGGCAAAGTGATCACAAACATTCTCTACAATATCTTGGACGCGTCGGCTAGCACACTTCGCGCCCGAGTTGCTTCGGATGAAGCGGGAGCCCGTAAAAAGACTTCTCGATGTGGTGCCCTTTCCGACGAGGATATGAAGACTGGAGTTGCCGCGGGGAGATCGGGATGGTGGCCGAAACCGAAGGACATGGATCGATCGGTATAGTATTCTATCCCATCTCTAGTTAGCTAGCATTAGGTTAGTGGTTATGATCCTGGTTTTAAGCATACGATAGCGCCGGTTTTCTATTTGTGAAAAATTTTGGTTTCCGCATTTTGGCCTCGGAAAGACGGCCGGAGCGCTACCGTAGTCTTACATTCACAACGCATGTGAGGGTTATGGTTTGAGAAAGAAGAAGGAGAGCAAAGGAGAGAGAATGTGAAGTCTAGAATGAATGAAGAATGGCTAAGCTCAAAACTATCAAGCATGCAATATTTTGATAAAATAATGCAACCATGCTTGAATAGTTGTGACAAATGAATAAACAAAATGAAATATCCATGCTTCATACCATACTTTGAAAAAACACATTCCTCCACCACATTATCTATTTTCCAATAAATAGATATATCAAAAATGAGGTGTCTCCTTCTAGAAGCACTTCTTGTAAAATTACAAGAATGCTCTCATCGTAAATACATACCCGTATTCGTACTACAAAAAATACGAATACCAAGAGAGAAAGATAATCTAATAATATAATACTAGAATGCGGCTTTATCCTAATCCCACTAGTATATCCGTCCGAACAAAATCCGTGTAGCTAGTACATGTATATGATCGGAACTCTGCACGTAAAACCATACGGTCTCTATATCGTTTCGTCTGAACCAGGGAAACCCTCTGTGTGGGACTCTAAAGACTCGACAGTACACTGACAGTGGGTTTAACCACAAGCCTGTCGGTGGCACTAGCTGTACGTAATGGCTATCCAAGTACCTGTCGAAAAGAAGGCCGACGAACAAACTCATCCGAACTCCTATTGAGCCTATCCGTGAAAATCTCCGTACAGTCCGGTCTGTTCGTCTAAGAGTATCGCTTGCCAGTCTAGGGGTGGAAAACGTCAGAACCCTAATAACCTGACAAGTCGTGTCGATGTGGCTCAAGACCATCCGAGAATCTACTGGTCTAACTACCAGTAATTCTCAATCCGCCCTGACCAGGGACTTATGATGTTGGCCAACCGAACATAGCACGACATCGACTCCCTATACCGGGAGAGACGAATCCCCAACGATCGCTCACTGCCTCCATGTGGCTTGGGACTGTACCCAACTAAAACCTGGTTGCACGACTCAGAAGAGCCATGGTAGGGTAGTAATCAAAGCACAGTGGGAACTACTCACATGAGACAAATGACGACCTCAGGTCGGCAGACTATCTGCACTTATGTCACCAGAGAACTGCTATCTGCGATAGGTATAATACCATCTAGCCAGTCCTCGGCGAGTCCATCCAGTGTACTCACCCCTAGTGAGCACCTATATACAATCTTAGGTGCATCACACCAATGGTTGCGGGACCAACCATCGTCCCTCGTCAGGGTCTAGATATGTATACACTAGTCTACTTTGGAGTATCGATGCCCAGTCTCGATACTCCTATGACTAGGGACATTTAAGGATGTACTTATTGACTACCCAGCTCCCACAAGTATGATTTTCATCACAACGCTGGTAGTCAAGCAAGGATCGTACGGGCTTTATCAACATGTATAAGAGATATAAAATAACAAGTAAAACATATTACATGTTAAGATAAAGGCAAACCAAATAGCATACTATCATATTGAGAAAGATTATTCTGTACATATATATCCCTAGCATCCTATACAATGAAGGCCTCTAGGACATACATATCCAACAAGCACGGGGGACCTCCCTCGAAGTACCAACACTGGTCTGGATGAAAGATAAGCGAACTTGTAGGGTGCGATTAATCCTGACTAATTCTTCTTTTAAGGTTTGAAGGAGAATTCGAGGAAACAGTGGGAGCCATCCTGTTTAGATAAACTAATAATCAATCTAAACTTGAAAGAGCATATGCGAAGTGTTTCTTTTCTCTCTCTCCCCTAATTGCAGCGACCATGACGGGACTTAAACTTATACTAGATAAAAATAAACTCGCTGGGCCAAACTATAAAGACTGGCTGAGGAATGTCCACATGGCCCTTACTTATGATATGGTTGCATATGTACTAATGGCTAAAGCCCCCATGTTCCAGGTCCAAAATCCTCGGCCGCGAACATTGAGGTCCGTAAGACTTGGGATCTGGATTGTGCGAAAGCTAAGTGCCTCGTGCTGGCCTCCATGGATAATGAACATCAGAGGCGGCACAAGAAGATGGAACTTGCTTCCATCTTCCTCCATATCAAAGATTTATATGGAGAGTAATCTCGTATCGCAAACTATGAGACCTCAAAGAAATTGTTTCAAGCGAGGGTGGCTATCGGATTATCTGTTGGGGACCACGTCCTGAAGATGATTGCTTTCATTGAAGAGCTCGCGGACCTGAGAACTACGTTGGAGAATGAGTTGTATACCGACTTGATTCTACAGTCCCTTCCCTCCACCTATGCCCAATTCGTATTAAATTTCAATATGCAAAAAACGGAAGTTACACTTCCTGAGCTCCTCAACATGTTGAGAGTAGCAGAGGGCACCTTGAAGAAATCTAAGGAAACACCCGCTCTGTTTGTCGGGGAATCTTCTTCCGCTAAATCTAATGCTAAGACTAAGGGGAAGAAGAAGAAGTCCCCCACCAAACCGAGAGGAGGTGTGCAGAAGGTGCGGGGAAAGGGAAAGGAAAAGATCGGGGAATCGGCCACAAAGGAAGAATGTTTCTATTGTCACAAAAAGGGACATTGGAAGAAGAATTATCGAGCTTTAAAAACCAAGAATCAGGACACGAAGCAAGTTGTAGTTTTGGCTTCAGGTGTGTTCGTGATTGAAAATTGTGTCTCTATTAACTCTACTTTCTGGATATTAGATACCGGATCAGGATCTCACATCTGTAATTCTTTGTAGGCGCTGAGAAGCCGTAGAGTTTTGAGGAAAGATGACATGGCCCTCAGAGTTGGCAACGGAACCAGTGTGGATGCTGTTGCAGTAGGAGAATATCACCTTTGATTGGCGAGTGGACATATTTTGTTATTGCATAACTGCTTTTGTGTACCCAGTATGATGGGTAATATTATATCTGTATCTTTGTTATCTAATGAAGGATATAATTTTGCACTTGAAAGCAATGTCATAAACATTCACCTGAACCATGAAATGATTGGGTCAGGTACACTTAATAACGGAATATACGTTCTCAATCAACATCAAGTTTTCAACGTCCAAAACGCGCTAAAAAAGACTCTATAATCAAATCAAGTTTTCTTATGGTATTGTAGACTTGGTCATATCAATGAAACACTATTGACTAAGTTACATAAAGATGGATATTTAGATCCGTTTGAATATCAATCATATGCAAATTGTCAATCATGTATCAAAGGAAAGATGACCAAAACTCCATTCACTGAACATGAAGAAAGAGCCACTGAGCTCCTGGGACTCATACACAGCAACGTGTGTGGGCCAATATCTACAATGCAAGAAGTGGCTATTCCTACTTCCTCACTTTTACCGATGATTTCTCAAGATATGGACATGTATTCTTGATGAAACATAAATCCGAGGCCTTTGAGAAATTTCAGAAGTATAAGAACGAAGTGGAAAAACAAACCGGCAAAAATATCAAGATGCTCCGATCTGATTGGGGTGGTGAATACTTAAGTGTCGAGTTCTTGGAATATCTAAAAGAGAATGGAATTCTCTCTCAGTTTACTCCTCCATACACACCACAACACAACGACACAATGGTGTATCAAAAAGACGGAATCTCACCTTGCTAGATATGGTGCATTCCATGATGAGTAATGATGAGTTGTTGCCATCCTTCTGGAGTTATGCACTAGAATCTGCTGCATACTTATTGAATAAAGTTCCTACTAAGTCTGTACCTACCACTCCATATGAAATATGGAATGGGAATAAACCCTGTTTTAAGTATCTTAAGATATGTGGGTGTCCTATTTTTGTCAAAAAGATTCATCCGGACAAACTCGAGGCATGCTCGGTATTGTGTAAGTTTGTGGGATACCCCAAGAATTCCACGGGTATTTTTTCTATTACGCTGAGAAACAAAAAGTTTTGTTTCTCATTATGCCCGCTTTATAGAAACTCAATTTCTTGAAAAAGAGATTAGTGGGAGCGCAATAGAACTGGAAGAAATTTCAGAACCACAAACTATTACTGAAGACTTAGTATAACCTGAAGTTTCAATGGAACCGGACGTACCTACGCCACTCCACAGATCTAGTACGTAGCATCATCCGCCCGAGAGATACTACAGTTTTCTTGTAGACGGGTTCGAGAGGATTGCGTCATCAATGATGATGAGCCGACTAGTTTTCAGCAAGCCATCACAAGTAGAGACTAGGTGAAGTGGCTGGATGCTATGCGATCCGAGATGGAATCCATGTACACCAATAAAGTATGGACTTTGGATATTTCTCCTCCTAGGGTAAAACCCGTTAGATGCAAATGGATCTTCAAAAAAAAGATCGGTGTAGATGGACAGATAGAAACCTACAAAGCTAGATTTGTTGCTAAAGGTTTTCGTCAAAAATCAGGATTAGACTATGACGAAACTTTTTCACCAGTGGATATGCTTAAATCCATTCAAATCCTACTTGTCATTGCTGCCTTCCATGACTATGACATCTGGCGGATGGATGTTAAAACTTCTTTTCTAAATGGAAATTTAGAAGAGAGTGTTTACATAGATCAACCAGAGAGTTTTATAGACAGTGGGAGCAGCGGAAAGGTGTGAAAGTTGCTTAAATCCATTTATGGATTAAAGCAGGCATCGCGGAGTTGGAACATCTGCTTTAATGAGACAGTCAAGGAATTTGACTTTATCAAAAATGTAGATGAAGTATTTATAAGAAAATTGTAGGAAGAACTGTGGTATCCTCATTTTATACGTAGATGATATTCTCCTGATAGGAAATGATATTCCTATACTACAATCGACCAAGATGTTCTTGTCATAGAAGTTCTCTATGAAAGACCTGGATGATACCTCGTACATTCTGGGGATTAAGATCTATCATGACAGATCTAAAAGAATGTTGAGAATTTCATGGTCGAGGTACATAGACACCTTACTAAAAAGGTTTAGTATGGAAGATTCCAAGTGCGGTAATTTACCCGCTTGTCATGGAATCACCCTCTTCAAAGAGATATCTCCCAAAACTGATGAGGAGAGAGCTCACATGAGCATTGAACCCTATGCTTCGGCGATAGGGTCGATAATGTATGTGATATTATATAGCAGTCCAGATGTAGCTTACACACTTAGCGTCGTAAGAAGGTATCAGTCCAATCCAGGTGAGAAGCATTGGATAGCAGTAAAGAACATTCTTAAGTACCTAAGAAAGACTAAGGAGATGTTCTTAGTGTACGGTAATGGGGACCTCCAGATTGAAGCTTTTACCGACTCTGGCTTCTAAAGTGACAAGGATGACTCTAAATCCGTCTTGGGTTATATGTTTACCCTCAACGGAGGGGCGGTCTGTTGGAAGAGCTCCAAACAGGACACCGTAGCAGACTCGACGATGGAGACTGAGTACATCGCTGCTAACGATACCGCAAAAGAGGCAGTCTGGATGAGGAAGTTCATTTCTGAACTTCATGTGGTTCCATCCATTGCTAATCCAATACCTTTGTATTGCGATAACAATGGAGCCATGGTTTTGGAAAAGGAACCACGGTCCCATCAGAAATCCAGACATATCTTAAGGTGGTATTACCTGATCAGAGAGATCGTGGTGTTAGTTATATGTATGCCCTAGAGGCCATTACTATACATATGATGTATATTGTAGTGGATGCTTGGACATATATAGGGAGGACTTTCTTGCTCGACATGATAGTATGCTATCTGGTTGCTCTTTACCTTAACGTGTACACTGATTGTCTCTCCGATACATGTTGGTAAAGCCCTTAGGATGTGTACTTGACTACCTGGACTATGATGCGGATCATACTAGTGGGGACATGGTAGTCCATAAGTACATCCTTCAAAGTCCCTAGTCGTGGGTGTATCGAGACGGGGCATCGATATACCAGAGTAGACTAGCGTGTACCTTCTCAACCCATATAGATGGGCGATGGATGATCCCATATCCATTGGTGTTTGACATCAGAGATGATATACGGGTGCTCAGTAGAGACTGGGTACACTGGACGGACTCGCCGAGAACTCCCAGATGGTATTATACCTTACGTCAGATGGCAGTTCTCTGGTGACACTGGTACAGAGTAGTCTGTTGACCCGAGATCGTCATAGAGTCTTGTGTGGTTCCCACTGTGCTTTGATTTCCATCTTACCACGTCCAAGAGGGCGTGCAAAACGGTGGTTTTTGGGTACAGTCCCGAGTCACATGGAGGCAATGAGCGATAGGAGGGGATTCGTCTCTCCCGGTATAGGGGGTTGATGCTGCGCTGTGTTCGATTGGCTATAACAGGAAATCCCTGGCCAGGGTTGCTGAGATATACTGGTAAGTGTTACCAGTAGTTTCTCGAATTGTTATAGACCTCATATCGACGCGACTTATCGAGCTATTGGGGTCTGACGTTTACCACCCCTAGACGAGATATGCGACATATCAGACGAACAGACCGGACTGTACGGTAGTGTTACTGGTTGGATTCACTGGAGTGTGAGCGGGCTTGCTCGTCGATCTTCTGATCGCTCAATACCCGGGTGGCCGTTACGTTTAGCAGACCGCTTGCGGCTTGTGGATGCTTGATATGATCATCATCTGCTGCCGGCGTATTGACGAGTCTTTAGAGTCCTACACAGAGGTTTCCTGGCTCAAGCGAAACGAAATAGGAGCGCATATGAGATATGTGCGGGACCGAGAATAATGCGTGTATGTGATACCGTATTCTATTCTCGCGATGAATGTGTCGACTGGTTGTATGCGATATAACCTAGTTATCGATTCAAGCATTGATTCGATAAGCCGATACATTGGATACTAGTCGGTTATATGCGATATGACCGGATCGTTAAATCAAGTGTTGATTTAATGATTTAATGCATAATTATATATTTGATATATTACTTTGCGTTAACTAGTGTTGGTTCACTTTAAATGGATTTTCTCACTCGGATGTGCACATTGTATATGTGATATACTTTTTGTGCACTTGATTGTATCATGTTTGATAATACATGTTTGCTAGGGTTTTTGTGTAAAGATCAAACTATGGTTGCATGTTAATGGTTAGGGTTATGTTTTATTCACTTATTTATTTATTTATTGATTTTTGGAAAAATGATAAGCATAAAGGAAAATGGTGGCTTTGTTTGTTTTCTAGTTGAAGCTTCATGAAGCTTTGACCAAAGTGACCATTTTGTCTCATGCTTAACCCTAACCACTCCATTAACCCTAGTTTAATCTCTACACTTGACCATGGTTCATGATATGATAAGTATTGATTTTCTTTTCAATATTAATTAACTTATCATAACAATATTCTTCTTCTTCTTCATTTCTTCATGTGAAGAAAGCTTGCCTCCATCAATGGCAAGTGATGATAAAGAGTGAGAAATCCAATTCTAAAGTGAACCCACTTCCTATTTCTTCATCCTCTACCTCTTGCCAAGTAGTAGAGTGTGTTTCCTTCACAAGTTTTCTTGACTTGGTGAAGTTGGAGCTTGATCTAGCGATGCCTCGACGTAGATCATCTTCGGCACGTCGTCGATGACCTAGCCCGCTCTTTCTCCGATGAAGCCGACTCTAGAGCCCGGGATTTGATATGGACAGCGGAAAGGACTTCATCACGGAGCCGTGGAGGTGGAGGACCGGATCTACAAAGGTTGTATTTCCGTTGCCTAGTAGTTAAGTGTTAACTAGTTTGTTTTTCGCCTAGACATCTAGCCAACGATCCGTAGTTTAGGGTTTCTCGGCACCGTAAATTTTTAAATTGGCATGGTTGATGCCTTGTGAGACCTAATTAGAGTGCCTAGGAACCCTATAGTGGTATCAGAGACAAGCTAGAGCCTTAGGCGAAGTCTAGACGACGTTTGAGATCCGAACGAACCCGAAAACCCATTTCCAAAATGCTCTCTGTCCAATTTTTAAAAATCTGGATTTTTCAATATTAAAAATATGCAGAAAATTAAGCAGGGTTTTTTATGAATTACTGTGAAAAACGGAGACCTAACTCCGTCATAACGCCGCGGAAGCCCGGCCTAAGCCCACGTGGCACGGCGCTTCCGCGGCCATAATGTTGACTCTTTGACTCCTTTTTGCACAGTAATGTTTATAATTAATCCCTGTGTTTTCTGGGTAATTTTAATATATGCCATGCAGTTGAGTTTTCTGGGGTTGTTTTGGGGATTCGAATGTTCGATCGGATTATCAAATTTTGTCTGTGTGGCCTTCCGGATAAATTTTAGAATATGTTAAAAAGTTCGACCGGATATAAATACCCAATTTTTCCCCTGTCGGGAAGTTTCCAAGTGTTGGATTTTTCCGTAGTTTAACGACGTTCTAAGTAGTGCAAGTAACGCGATGGACCCTCTAGACTACAACAAACCTTAACTCGATTATGTGACCGTCTTGAACTGCCCTTTGAACCTTCGGGTTTGGGGCAGTACGGCGTGCCACATGTGAGGCGTTGGCTTGACCCTTCTACGGCTGGACCGTTGGTACTGAGGCACGAACTGAATGTTGTTAGACTTATTTCATGTGTTGATCTATATCGGGAAAACTTGGGTGTTCGAATGTTCAATCGGAAAGTTTAACATTTTCTGTTTATCCGGAATGTGATACAACAATTGGAATTCACAAAAGTTATGCGATAACTGAATGAATGTTATAAACATAGCAGTTTAGTCTCACTTGATCGGTTGCCACGGAATTTTGATGTGATCAAAAGTCCGTCGCAATCACGTAGCGTACGCGGATACTCGCCGGGTAAACTTAATAGACAGCCTCACTCCATAGCCCCGACCAAGTGACTATAGGAGAACCCCGTCGCCGAAAGCATCCGTTCGGGTGCTCGCCGAAGCGGTGTTCCGCCTTAGTGCACTTCGTCGACAGCATCGGGGGTGCGGCCGCCTACTAAAGTTTGCGACGAGCATTCGATCAGGATGTCGGGAATCTTGTTGAATTGCCCGACTTGATATTGAAAAGTGTTTTCGATAATGAGACTAAAATGCGGGGTTTATAATTGTTAGGCATGCGATGTCTAAGGAATTCATTTGATTAGGCATGCGATGTCTATGGTGGTTGCGGATTCCAACTGTTGTAGTTTTACACTTTCTTTTCTATGATCGTAAGTGTAATATGTGATATCGCCGGTTTCGTTGCTATATGTCAACGACAATTGGGATGCGCATATTTACTTACGTTGATGACATGTGATGTTATGTGTTGCTGGATATGTTATATTGGATCGTCGTGTTTGAATAGCCGGGTTTTTTTTATGTGAGATGAGTGTTTTTCATTTTCATTCATGTAAAAACTTGTATGTAATATTCTTTTATTGGGGCGCTTCCAGGTTGCGGAAGTTGTCACCGTTGATGTATATTATTTAATTTTCCGCACTAGGATAGACCCAAGGAGGGGAGCACAAGTAACCGGGTTCTGGAGTCCAGTGGGAGACCAACTCGAGGAGTCGAGTCCGGGTCTCCTAACTCTAGAATTGGTAGGGTTGCTTGCCGCTCTCGTAGGGGTCTAGGGGTGTGGGTTTGGCTATTCATTGCGACCGTGGAATCCGTGTTTTATACTGGCTCATATTGAAAACACGGACGTCCTAGTATATCCAATATTTCATATGATTCTTCTGCTGCGATATCTGTGATGTGATCATGTGATGTTCTTTGATAGATACTGTATATAGTATATATGATATATTATATAGACGTTACTTATGTTTTACACCCGCACTAGCCCTGCCCTGCTCTGCCGTTAGTTACCTAACCTAACGGTGCACGAGGGGACATCGAGGCGAATGCGGATGGCATAAGTGTACGTCGTATTTATTTGTGATGTTTAGGTACATAATTGATGGGACTTCATTAATGTGATTAATGAAAGTAAAAGAAACCTAAGATGTTGTAGAATCGAATTTCAAAATAAAACAGGTAGCTACAGTTTTTGCTTTGCACAGCGGTATATGTGATATATCCTGCACCTTATTCGATAAGGAAAGGACCGAGATCCCTTCACCGGGAATGACTCCTTTAGCAATAACTGGCAGATGCTACACACTTGGTTTGTCTTTTGATTGCTTTTAAGTGTTTTTGCTTTGCACAGCGATATATATGATATATCCCGCACCTCATTCGACGAGGAAAGGACCGACGATCCCTTCACCGGGAGTGACTCCTTTAGCAAAACTAGAAAAGCCTCAAAAGCACTCCATTTCAAAATCATTTGATTCTACAACGATATCAAGTTCATTACGCAATAGGTTTTCAGAAAAACCTGTCGTAGCCCTCCGTCATTTCAGATAAGTCATGTTTAGTATTCGTGCTGCGTTTGTTGACCTTATCAAGGCGCAGTGTGCGGTAGCTAACCAGTATTTATCTGCTTATGCATATGATGCAGATTGGGTTAGGGTAGTCGTGCGGCCTTGTTGACCTTGTCAAGGGTCGTGCGGGTAGGTTTGATTCAATCAAGAAATGACGGGTTGAACTTGACTTGCGGTCTATGGTTTGTTGACCTTGTCAAGGTCATAGATCGTTCGGGGCAAAACATTATCGGGAATTTCAAGTGTTGAAATTTGCAATGAGATTGCATACCTTCTATGAGATAGTTGGATCCCGATACCCGCTGCGAGTAAGAGTTACTCCTGGGAGAGTTTTATACATTACAATTAGCCGATCAAGTAGGTGTCTAGAAAGGTGTCAACGAGGTTACGCCTCTGGGAAAACGAGGTTTACATTAATTAGGTTCGTGCGAAAGCACGGGGGACCTCCCTCAAAGTACCGACACTGGCCTGGCTGAAAGATTGGCGAACTTGTAGTGTGTAATTAATCCCGGCTAGTCTTTCCTTTTAGGGTTTGAAGGAAGATTTGATAAAAAGCAGTGGGAGCCATCCTGATTAGATAAAATAATAACCAATCTATTCTTGCAAGAGCGCACGATGAGTGTTTTCTTCTCTCTCTCTCCAGGTAGCGACCATATCACGCCTTAATCAAGATAATAATACGGAATATTGACCGAACCCGCTTGTTATACTGAGCTGGGGAACGTTGGTCCCGCTCCAACTTATAATTGTTATAAGACAGAGCAGGAAATTGGGGAATACCAAATTTCCCGTGCCGCCCAAACGAAGAGAGTGCATACTGATGCATCATCTTCGGGTGTGTTCATTACAAAGAACTGTTTCTCTGTATCCTCTACGTCCTGGGTATGTGATACCGGATCAGGATCCCAGATATGTAATTTGTTACATAGGGCTACAGAAAGGTAGAGAACTGAGAACGGGTGATAAGTTTCATGAGGCAGAAAACGGGGCAAGTGTTGCAGCCAAGTCTGTTGGTCACTGTCACCCTGTATTCCAAATACATTGATTCTGAACGAATGTTATTAGATACCGAACCTGATATACAAAATCATATCTATCTCTTTATTAGTAAAGAAATGATAAAATTTTGTATTGTTGGATAATGTTTTGAACATTTCCTATATCAAAAGTTGATCGGTTCAGGCACGTTATCTAAAAGCATTGATGTTCTAAATCAAACTACAGTTCTTAGTATATGGAACACACACAAGAGGAAGAGTTCAGAAATGAACGGATTCTTCTTGAGGTATTGTAGACTAGGTCAGATCAATATGACCCGACTAGCTGAAGTTACATTTAGATGTATATTTAAATTAGTTTGAATTTACATCTTGTGAAACTTGCCTGTCATGTCACAGAGATAAGATGACCATAGCTCCGTTTACTGGAAACAGAGAAAGAGTTAGTGAACTCTTGGGACTGATACATGATGATGTATGTAAGGTCTCCTGTCTACACATGCCAGGACTGGTTCTTTTTACTTCATTACGTTCTCTGATGATCTTTCGAGTTTCAGACCTATGTTCCTGTTGAAACACAAGTCCGAACCTTTTGAGATATTCACAGAATATAAGTTAGAAGTAGAGAACCAAAATACGGGTATAAGTATTATGTCCTTTGATGTGATCAAGGAGGAGAATACTTGAGCACGGAAATACTGGACTATTCTAAAGGAGAATGAGATTCTCTCTCAGCATTACTCCTCTGTATACACCATAGCACGATGGTATATCGGGGCGGAGCAATCACACCCTATATGATATGGTGTGCTCTATGATGAGTATTACTGAGTGATCTATTTCCTTTTGGGAGTTATGCACTTGAGAAGCTGCATACCTATTGAAAAGGGTTCAAATCAAATCAATTGCCTACCACTTCATATGTGATATGGAAAGGGAAGAGCCCATGTCTTAAGTTAATTAAGATTTGGGGTTGTCTGGCCTATGTCTAAAAGCAAAATCCGGACAAGCTCGAGGCAAGGTCTGTAATGTACAACTGGAAAGGTTCCAGCTATACAATTTGCAGCCGATGATTTGATAAAACCAAAGGATTCAGTAGATTCTAACGAACCTCAGCCTCTCCGCCGATCTAGTAGGGTTTCTCACCCACCTGAGAGATACTTCGGTTTCTCTATGACAGTGGAAGCGAGGATTGCATCATGAGATGATGACCCAACTAGTTTCGAGCTGGCCATCAGGAGTGAGACTCTGTAAGAATGGCTGGATGTTTATCGATCTGAGATGGAATCCTTATACACCAACAAAGTATGGACTTTGGTTGCTATATCTGAAGGGTTAAATCCCCATCAGGAGCAAGTATATCTTGAGAAGATTACTTGGTGTAGATGGAAAGGTTGAGACTTTCAAAGCTAGACTTGTTAAAGTTTGCATCATTGACCAGGTGTGGATAATGATGAAACCTTTTCAAGCAACTATGCTTAAGTCCATCCAGATCCTACTTACCACGGCTACATACCATGACTACGATATCTGGCGGTTGGGTGTCATGACCGCTTTTCTAAATGATATTTTAGAAGAGTGCGTCTATAAGTACACAGCCAGAGGGCCTCGTAGACAGTGGGAGCGGCGGAAACGTGTGCAAGATGCTTTATAGGATAAAGCAGGCATCGCGGAGATGGAACATCTGTTTTGATGGATTATTCAAAGAAGTTGACATCATCAAAATGGTAGATGAACCTTGTATAAACAAGAAGGTAGTAGGGAGTATGGCGACGATCCTCGTAGAGTACGTGGATGACATACTCTTGATAGGGAAGGAGTTTCCTATGCTACGCTCGATCAATCTCCGCTTATCACAATGATTCTCCATATAGGATCAAAGTGATACCTCCTAAATCCTGGGTTTTTGGATCTATGAGATAGATCTAATTGGATGTTAGGACTCTCACTAGTTGTAGTGAGACGGTATCAACCGATCCTGGGGAGAATCACTGGAAGGGTTCCAGGGTGATAAAGACGACTGAATGTCAGTCACAGGCATTGTCTTTACCCTCAGTGGAGGGACGGTATGTTGGAAGAGTTCCAAGCTACATACCGTCACATACTAGACGATAAAGGCAGGATACATCGCTACTTAAGATGCTACCAAAGAGGCTGTTTGGGTGTATATTGGTTCATGAGATGAACTATGTTCCTCCCATTGTGTGACAATGGAGTTGTGGCTTATGCCAAGGAACGCAGGTCCCATCAGTGATCCAGACATATTCTAAGGCAGTATCACTTGATCATGGAGATGGTTGATCTCTAAGGGATCGAGATTAGGAGAGTAGACTCAGAGGACAACACGGCGGATCCACTCACGAAGGCCTATTCCCAGAGAGAGACTTTTATGGGATGGTTGAGTATGAGATACTACAACCACTGCTATTAGATGGCCCTAGTGCAAGTGGGAGATTGTTAGTTATATGTATGCCCTAGAGGCCATTACTATACATAGGATGTATATTGTAGTGGATGCTTGGACATATATAGGGAGGACTTTCTTGCTCGACATGATAGTATGCTATCTGGTTGCTCTTTACCTTAACGTGTACACTGATTGTCTCTCTGATACATGTTGGTAAAGCCCTTAGGATGTGTACTTGACTACCTGGACTATGATGCGGATCATACTAGTGGGGACATGGTAGTCCATAAGTACATCCTTCAAAGTCCCTAGTCGTGGGTGTATTGAGACGGGGCATCGATATACCAGAGTAGACTAGCATGTACCTTCTCGACCCATACAGATGGGCGATGGATGATCCCATATCCATTGGTGTTTGACATCAGAGATGGTATACGGGTGCTCAGTAGAGACTGGGTACACTGGACGGACTCGCCGAGAACTCCCAGATGGTATTGTACCTTACGTTAGATGGCAGTTCTCTGGTGACACTGGTACAGAGTAGTCTGTTGACCCGAGATCGTCATAGAGTCTTGTGTGGTTCCCACTGTGCTTTGATTTCCATCTTACCACGTCCAAGAGGGCGTGCAAAACGGTGGTTTTTGGGTACAGTCCCGAGTCACATGGAGGCAATGAGCGATAGGAGGGGATTCGTCTCTCCCGGTATAGGGGGTTGATGTTGCGCTGTGTTCGATTGGCTATAACAGGAAATCCCTGGCCAGGGTTGCTGAGATATACTGGTAAGTGTTACCAGTAGTTTCTCGAATTGTTATAGACCTCATATCGACGCGACTTATCGAGCTATTGGGGTCTGACGTTTACCACCCCTAGGTGAGATTTGCGACATATCAGACGAACAGACCGGACTGTACGGTAGTGTTACTGGTTGGATTCACTGGAGTGTGAGCGGGCTTGCTCGTCGATCTTCTGATCGCTCAATACCCGGGTGGCCGTTACGTTTAGCAGACCGCTTGCGGCTTGTGGATGCTTGATATGATCATCATCTGCTGCCGGCGTATTGACGAGTCTTTAGAGTCCTACACAGGGGTTTCCTGGCTCAAGCGAAACGAAATAGGAGCGCATATGAGATATGTGCGGAACCGAGAATAATGCGTGTATGTGATACTGTATTCTATTCTCGCGATGAATGTGTCGACTGGTTGTATGCGATATAACCTAGTTATCGATTCAAGCATTGATTTGATAAGCCGATACATTGGATACTAGTCGGTTATATGCGATATGACCGGATCGTTAAATCAAGTGTTGATTTAATGATTTAATGCATAATTATATATTTGATATATTACTTTGCGTTAACTAGTATTGGTTCACTTTAAATGGATTTTCTCACTCGGATGTGCACATTGTATATGTGATATACTTTTTGTGCACTTGATTGTATCATGTTTGATAATACATGTTTGCTAGGGTTTTTGTGTAAAGATCAAACTATGGTTGCATGTTAATGGTTAGGGTTATGTTTTATTCACTTATTTATTTATTTATTGATTTTTGGAAAAATGATAAGCATAAAGGAAAATGGTGGCTTTGTTTGTTTTCTAGTTGAAGCTTCATGAAGCTTTGACCAAAGTGACCATTTTGTCTCATGCTTAACCCTAACCACTCCATTAACCCTAGTTTAATCTCTACACTTGACCATGGTTCATGATATGATAAGTATTGATTTTCTTTTCAATATTAATTAACTTATCATAACAATATTCTTCTTCTTCTTCATTTCTTCATGTGAAGAAAGCTTGCCTCCATCAATGGCAAGTGATGATAAAGAGTGAGAAATCCAATTCTAAAGTGAACCCACTTCCTATTTCTTCATCCTCTACCTCTTGCCAAGTAGTAGAGTGTGTTTCCTTCACAAGTTTTCTTGACTTGGTGAAGTTGGAGCTTGATCTAGCGATGCCTCGACGTAGATCATCTTCGGCACGTCGTCGATGACCTAGCCCGCTCTTTCTCCGATGAAGCCGACTCTAGAGCCCGGGATTTGATATGGACAGCGGAGAGGACTTCATCACAGAGCCGTGGAGGTGGAGGACCGGATCTACAAAGGTTGTATTTCCGTTGCCTAGTAGTTAAGTGTTAACTAGTTTGTTTTTCGCCTAGATATCTAGCCAACGATCCGTAGTTTAGGGTTTCTCGGCACCGTAAATTTTTAAATTGGCATGGTTGATGCCTTGTGAGACCTCATTAGAGTGCCTAGGAACCCTACACGTGGATCGCCGGGAGATCGAGATACGAAGAGTAGATACAAAGGACAACACGGCGGATCCATTCACCAAGGCCATCCCATAAGTCCGGTTCGAGAGACCGTTCGAGATGTTGGGTATGAGGTACGCCAGCAACTGACCCTAGAGCAGACGTTGGGTACTCAATACGCTAATAACCGGCCTTATTTCAAGTGGGAGATTTTTGGATATGTATACCCCAGAGGCCTTTATTGTATAGGATGCTAGGGGTATGTATGTACAGGATAATTTTGCTCAATATGATAGTATGCTATTTGGTTTGCCTTTATCTTAACATGTGTATATGTTTTACTTGTTATTTTATATCGTTTATACATGATAATAAAACCCTTAGGATCCTTGCTTGACTACCAGCGTTGTGATGGCAATCATACTTGTGGAAGCTGGGTAGTCGATAAGAACATTCTTAAATGTCCCTAGTCGTAGAAGTATCAAGACTAGGCATCGGTATTCCAGAGTAGACTAGTGTATACATTTCTAGACCCTGACGAGGGGCGATGGTTGGTCCCGCGGCCATTGGTGTGATTCACCTAAGATTGTATACAGGTGCTCGCTAGGGGTGAGTACACTGGACAGACTCACTGAGAACTGGCTAGATGGTATTATACCTATCGTCAGATAGCAGTTCTCTGGTAACCTGGGTACATATAGTCCGTCGACCTAAGGTCGTCATTTCTCTCGTGTGAGTTCCTATTGTGCTTTGATTACTACCCTAACACGGCTCTACTGAGTCGTTGTTCATCACAGAAAACTGCATTTTAATACCGCTCATTCGTTATCTATTTTGTTTATATCGGTACTATTAACCAGTGTCTGCTCAGAATTACAGATTATAGGTGTTCGTGATAAAAAAAACTAAAAACACACTCAAAATTACGGATATAACGTTTAGGAGCTGATACTGCAGATGGAACAGAAAACCGACCGATATCCAAAGAGCTTTTGGAAAATAAATGGTGCAAACAATTTTAGTCCAACACATTACATGTGTGACACTTGCTCTTTGGCACTAGACTATGATGGGGCTGCCTTGATGCAAGGCACAAGTGGGCATGGGTGTGATGCGCATTAAGTGTGCATTAAATGCATAAAATAGTGATTTGAAGTGTGAACACTACACACACCCACTTGATCCTTCTCTGTAGATTACTCTAGATTACACTCAGGTGTAAATTAAAAGAAATTGCAATTACAGAGAGATGCTCAAGAGAGTAGAAGATCACAGACCAAAGATGGGCCCCACTCTCCAAACCAAGGCCGCAAATAAATTCATCTTGGCCGCAATTTGCGGCCAAGTAGGGGTCATATTGGTTTGTTCAATTATGGTGGGTCCCTAGTGGTCTTTTCAGTCTAGTGTCATATACAACTTTTTATTTTGGGTTGCCTATAAAAGCAGAACCAGTGAGCAAGGGATCTCGCTCTCATTCTTACATACTTCTATAGTTTTGTTAGTTTCTTTATTTTTGGTTTAGCTTGAGGGTGAGTGGGCTTCATCATTGGTTTCTTCTTCTTCTTCCCTCTTGAAACTTTCTTTGGAAAGCTTCATTAAAGAGGTTGAACAAGTAACCAAAATCTTGTAACTCTTCATCAAGTATTTATATATACTGCTTTGTTTTTCCTTTCTTTGCTTTGTTTCTTTATTTGCTTTCTTTTTATCATGCTTAACTAATTTTTCTTTGGTTGTGGTATTGGTGAGGAAGTGGGATGAAAGGTTTTTGCCTCCTCCACCTCTTGTAATTGTTTAATGTTCTTAACATGATTATAATTTAAGGATTGTTTTATATATTGATGTGATATGGTATTTTGAAACCATGGTTACTTGTAACCTCTTCATATACCATATTCACTCTCCTTCCCTATTTAACAATGTTTAAATTAGAATCAAATTGGTGTTAAGTTTGCTAAGTTTGGATACTGTATTTTGTGACCGAATGCTTGACAAACCCTCGGTTCTCACATAACGTATACTATCAAAACCCCTTAGCAAAGTTAACACTCAAATCATTTTTGCTCTCACTCACTAATTGTGTTTTTGATGTTGTGGTATGCTTGCTAACCCTTGTATTTAGTGTTGATACCCCAAACTTGGACATACAACGGTAAGTGAACAAAACGGACTAGTTTCGTGATTGCGGAGAATATCGGAATTTTACGACTTGTGTCTCGCAACCGCTTTGACAAGTCGTGCTTCATGCCGGGATCAACGTGAGAACGAACAACACATGAATAAGGGAACGTCGAGGGAATCTTCGTGATTCAATCTTCCAAGCCAAAACCGCAACCATTCTTTCTTACTTGTTTTCCTTCTTTCTTTGTTTTCCGTATTTTCGTTTTCTTTCTATATTTTTTTATGACAAAACCAACCATTCATTAATTTGTTGAACTTTAAATCACGATACTTAATACACAATTCCCTGCGGATCGACCCCTGCTTGCCAGCTCGCTACAACGCGCTGTGCACTTACGGTTATAAATATTTAAAACGAGAATGATCTCGCGTGCGCAATCCGTTCCTTCATTTCATATACGTTTCCATAACATACGCGTTTGCGCGCGCGGGTGGTTTCCCAACAAGTTTTTGGCGCCGTTGCTGGGGAGTTGGTAGTATTAGGTATTGGCATTTCTGGTTCTTACTAACTCATTAACTACTAACTCAAATTTTTTCAAAACTAACAATAGGACATTCTTTTCACTTTTGTTCTCTGTCCCTGCAACCTGCAATCACCCTGAACTTAAATTAAAAAATCAAGTTAGACCATTGGAATACTAATATAGCCTAGAGAACTCACACAAAATTCTTGCACAAACCACCTTACTTTGGCCGGCGACATCGGTGACAAATCCAGCGAGCTCGGCCAAAGGAGGGAGGTTTTGATTTTTTCTTTTTGTGATCTCCAGTATGTTGTCAGTATTCTAGTGGTATTGTTTGATTTTTATAATTTTGAGTGTGCAGGAATTGGGGCATATATATCGCTTTTTGACACTAAATAACGTATTTTCCGACATTTCAGGTTTTTAAGGAATTACGACCAGCGATCGTACGGAGCGAGGCTCAAATGCAATTGCAAGACGTTAGGAAAGTACAGTGCCAAAGATCCGGGTAGTTTGACCCGCACAAGCGAACAATCAAAAGTTCGGATCACTTTCAAAGAGGTTTTCTTAAACCAAATCACATCGGTACGTTTTCCAAACACACTCTTCTCGAATCCGACACGGTCCAATATTTCTATCTTCTGCAGGATTCTTCGCACAAACTTGCCGCCAATTAAACAGAGAACTAACCGTATTTGCTGCAGCGCTTAAAATTTAAATGAAAAAGAATTGCTTTATTTGATTGAATTCTTGAATTCTTTTATTTGAATGCGCATTTTCATCTTAATACGGATTTTAAGGGCAAAAAGACCAAACAAGATACGGTAAAGGATTTCATCACCTTTTTCTGTAGCCCATAAATCACAAAAATGCATTCTTGCATACCCCCAGTAATTTAAAATCAACTAGAACTTTGATTCTAAGGACATCGCGCTCATTAGGAGAAGTTGATTGTGTTTAGAACACCACTTAACGGTATATCGTTCACGGGGTGTCTAGGAAAGTATGTAAGAGAAAGGGTTATCTAATTAAGGAAGTTCGCGAAAGCATTGGAAAACCTCCCCTTCTCTCTTGCACTTATCTGGCTTCGTGATCCGTATATCTTGAACCCGTTTCTCGACACAGTTTTATTTCGACAACCAGGTTCTTGAGCAGGTCTAGTTGACTAGCATACCATAGAATGTTAGGGGTGTGATATTCTTTATTTTTATGATATTTGTGAATTCTTGTTTATATGGGTGATACACGATTCAATTCATTTTTTCACGATTCTTATTCTTTTGTTTATACTCAATCCCAATCAACTTGTTCAAATTGCCAAAATTCTTCCCACATTCATGATAATTGTCTTTTTCTAGGGGGTGACCAACCGTCCTAAATTTTTGATAACGGTCACCCACCTAACACTCTTGAACCCTGTCCAACTTCAACCATAGACCATATGATTGAACATTTAGAGAAAAAGGCCGACAGATTGACATTTCTAGCATCACCACCATCACAACCCCTCTAACCTGAAACAATTGAACCATCATTAAGGTATGATGGTGAGATGGATGCTAGGTTGACCGCTCTAGAAAAAGGTGTTGAAGTAATGACTGCGGTCGAGAATCAAACATTTTCTACGCTAGCCTTGTACATACAGCAGTCTGAGCAATTGTTTCTTGCTCAAGCACAATCATTGGCTAGAATCGAGAAACAAGTGAAACATTTAGCTGAAAAGATTCTAGGGAGTGAACACAGTCAATCGGAACCCAATAGTGTTAATATCAGTCATCTAGGAAGTCACCGAAGTGAGATAAACGATCAACCAAATTTTGATGATTTCATAGATGACGATGCTATTGAATTGACTGAGTGTAAGCAGGACACACAAGAAAAACCTCCGACTTATTTTTTATTTCCAATTTTAGAGGAGGAAGCTTGTGATTTTGACGGGTATGGTTTGGACAGATGTCACGACCCGAAATATTAGCTCGTGACCAGTACTTAAATCATGCAACGTCTAAAGGCGTAACGTAATCCAAGTATGCTGAAACCCAGAAATCTAAACATTTTTAAAGAAATAAAAGAGGTGAAGTTTGAAATAAGGTATAATGAAATCTAAAGTTTTCCTAAATACGTAAACAAAGGAACATAAAAATGCAAGTGGGTGTTACTAGTTGAAAACATGTTTCGACTTTTAAAAATTTGGGCAGCACCACCTTTGTATTTTTTTATCCAAAACCACAATACATGATAATATAAAGGAATCCCCAAGCGGGAGCTAGCATTTCGCCAATCGGCGGATCCACAACTACGCAAAGTATAAATATAAGTATACGACGTCCAACGGCAAAGTTCACCACAAAAGATAATGAATAAAGCAAGACAACAACCCAATAAACGAACATATAACCCATCGCTCAAATCTCGCAACTACAAGTCTCACTAAGTCTTGCTATTTATACAAATACTAGTTTTGATTGATAGAGTTGGCTAGATACAAAATAAATAATAAGTAAAAAAGTGGTACGAGCCGACATGTACCACCTACCAAAGCAAGTGCAGGGTTACCTAAGACGACAGCAAGCTTTCGGAAGGTATCGTCCATGCCATATTAAAAAATTTGCCGTTCTAGCTAACCCTAACTTTGAATCGTTAACTAGAAATCGACGGAATATAAATGCAAACGCTTTGCAAGTGAAAGAGAGAAAGGAATACAAGCTTTGTAGACCGGTCCTTCACTTCATTAGCTCCGTGTAGTAGTCCTTCGCTGCGATCAAGAAGTCCCGGACTCTAGAGAGGCTCCGATGAAGAAATGAGCATGCTTGCTTCGAAGTCTTCGAAGCCGAAGATGATCTACGTCAAGGAGACACTAACCCAAGCTATCTCTTCACTAATCATGGAATTAGTGAAGCAAATACCCTATACTAAATGGCAAGTAGTAGAGGATGATAAAGTAGGAATTTTGCTCACATTAGATTTCATATTCTCACAAGTTTTCATCACAAACTCAAACCCTAGAAAACTCTTTTCTCTTCGAGTTCATGAAGAAGATGAAAAATTATCTCAAGAAAGAATGAATATCCTTGAGGTTAAAAATGCAACCAAGGGTTAAGCATGTCATGCTTAATCCTTGTAGAGAGTTAACCATGGCCATGGGTTAAAGGTTTGGGTTATACAAATATCCTAAGCTAGACAAAAGAGTGGACAAAGTTAAAGATGCTTACAAGCTTCTACAAGCTTTCAACAAATATCAACCATGATAAAATCCACAAATTTGAATAACTTAATGATAAATATAAAACCCTAGTATGGTTCAAGTCTCATAAACCCTAGTTGCATTTGTAACCTAGTATGATACATTTAACATATATCACATATACATCAATGTATCCAAAGTGAGAAAAGAAATCATAAGTGAGCTAATACTAGTTAATGTAATGTAATATATCAAATATATAATTATACATTAGATTATCAAATCAACTCTTGATTTAATAATCCGGCTATATCACCTATAACCGACTAATATCATATGAATCAACTTATCGAATCAACACTTGATCCGATAACCCGGCTATATCATATATAACCGACCGATATCTCATATCGCGAGAATAGAATACGTTATCTCATATCGTATCAATCTCGGTCCCGCACATATCATATATGTGCTCCTACTCAGTTTCACTTGAGCTAGGAAACCCCTGTGTAGGACTCTAATGACTCGTCAATACGCCGGCAGTAGGTGATGATCATATCAAACACCCACAAGCCACAAGCAGTCTGCTAAACATAACGGCCACCCGAGTATTGAGCGATCAGAAGATCAACAAGAAAGCCTGCTCACACTCCTGCGAATCCAATCAGTAACACTACCGTACAGTCCGGTCTCTTCGTTTGATATGTCGCATATCTCATCTAGGGGTGGTAAACGTCAGACCCCAATAACTCGATAAGTCGTGTCGATATGAGGCTCATAACGGGTCGAGAAACTACTGATAACACTTACCAGTATATCTCTGAAGCAGCCTTGGCCAAGGACTTCCTGTTATAGCCAATCGAGCACAGCGCAACATCAACTCTCAATACCGGGAGAGACGAAACCCCTCCTATCGCTCATTGCCTCCATGTGACTCGGGACTGTACCCAAAAGCCACCGTTTTGCACGTTCTCTTGAACATGGTAAGGTGGAAATCAAAGCACAGTGGGAATCACACAAGACACTATGACGATCTTGGGTCTACAGACTAACCTGTACCAGTGTCACCAGAGAACTGCCATCTGACGTTAGGTATAATACCATCTGGGAGTTCTCGGCGAGTCCGTTCAGTGTACCCAGTCTCCACTGAGCACCCGTATACTGTCTATGATGTCAAACACCAATGGATATGGGATCATCCATCGTCCATCTACATGGGTCGAGAAGCTATACGCTAGTCTACTCTGGTATATCGATGCCCTGTCTCGATACACCCACGACTAGGGACATTTGAACGATGTACTTAACGACTACTCTGTCCCCACTAGTATGATCTACATCATAGTCTTGGTAGTCAAGTACTCATCTTAAGGGCTTTATCAACATGTAATATAGAAACAATAAGTGTACATGTTAAGATAAAGAGCAACCAGATAGCATACTATCATGTCGAGCAAGAAAGTCATCCATATATATGTCCAAGCATCCACTACAATATACATCGTATGTACAGTAATGGCCTCTAGGGCATACATATAACTAACAATCTCCCACTTGCACTAGGGTCATCTGTTGTAGTATCTTATACCCAACAATCAGCAGTGGTTGAAGTATCTCATACTTAACCATCCCATAAAAGTCTCTCCTGGGAATAGGCCTTTGTGAGTGGATCCGCCATGTTTTCCTCTGTGTCTACTCTCCTATCCTCGATCTCCCTGGAGATCACCCATCTCCATGATCAGGTGATACTGCCTAAGAATACGTCTGGATTACTGATGGGACGGGGGTTCCTAGGCCAAAGTCACAACTCCATTGTCACATAATAGTAGGAACAAAGTTCATCTCATGAACTTATATACACCCAGACTGCTTCTTTGGTAGCATTGTAGGTAGCGATGTATCCAGCCTTTAATCGTCTAGTTTGCCACGGTATCTAGCTTGAAACTCTTCCAACATACCGTCCCTCCACTGAGGGTAAAGACAATACCTGTGACTGACATTCAGTCGACCTTACCACCCTGGAAGCTTTCCAGCGATTCTCCCCAGGATCGATTGATACCATCTCACTACACCTAGTGAGAATCCTAACATCCAATTAGATCTATCTCATAGATCCAAAACCCAGGATTAAGGAGGTATCACCTTGATCCTATATGGAGAATCCTTATGATAAAAGGAGATTGACCGAGCGTAGCATAGGAAACTCCTTTCCTATCAAGAGTATGTTATCCACGTACAATACGAGGATCATCACCATACTCCCTACTACCTTTTTGTATATACAAGGTTCATCTACCATTTTGATGAAGTCAAACTCCTTGACTACCACATCAAAACAGATGTTCCAACTCCGCGATGCCTGCTTTAACTCATAAAGCAACTTGCACACGTTTTCGCTGCTCCCACTGTCTACGAAGCCCTTTGGCTGTGTACTTATAGACGCTCTCTTCTAAATCACTATTTAGAAAAGCAGTCATGACACCCAACCGCCAGAAATCATAGTCATGGTATGTAGCAATGGCAAGTAGGATCTGGATGGACTTAAGCATAGGCACTAAAAAAGGTTTCATCATTATCCACACCTAGTCGATGACGAGAACCTTTTACAACTAGTCTTAGTTTTGAAAGTCTCAACTTTTCCATGTACACCAAGTAATCTTCTCAAGATATAATTGCTGCTGATGGGGATTTAACCCTTTAGATATAGCAACAAAGTCCATACTTTGTTGGTGTATATGGATTCTATTTCAGATCGCTTAGCATCCAGCCATTCTCACAGAATCCCCACTCTTGATGGCCTACTCGAAACTAGTTGGGTCATCATCTCATGATGCAATCCTCGCTCCCACTGTCATAGAGAAGACCGAAGTATCTCTCCGATGGATGAGGAACCCTACCAGATCGGCGGAGAGGCTGAGGTTCGTTGGAAACTATTGAATCCTCCAGGTTTACCAAATCATCAGCTGCAGTTTGTATAGATGGAAATCCTTCCAGTTCTACCTCATGACCACTAATTTCTTCACAAGAAATTCCCTTTCTAAAAGGTGGCATGCTGAGAACAAAACACCTTTTGCTCCTCAGTTTGGTAGAAGATATTCCCTTGTGAATGCTTAGGATATCCAACAAACTTCCATAGAACTGACCTTGCCTCGAGCTTATCCAGATTTTGCTTTTAGAAATAGGCCGGACAACCGCAAATCTTAACTTCCTTAAGAGATGGGCTCTTCCCATACCATATCACATATGGAGTGGTAGGCACCTGATTGGGTTGGAACCCTATTCAATAGGTATGCGACTTCTCAAGTGCATAACTCCAAAAGGAAATAGGCAACTCAGTAGTACTCATCCTAGAGCACACCTTATCACATAGGGTGCGATTGCTCCGCCCCGATATACCAACATACTATGGTGTATACGGAGGAGTAATGCTAAGAGAGAATCTCATTCTCCTTTAGAATAGTCCAGGAATTCCGTGCTCAAGTATTCTCCTCCCTGATCACATCAAAGGACATAATACTTATACCCGTTTTTGGTTTTCTACTTCTCATCTTATATTCTTTGAATTTCTCAAAAGTTTCAGACTTGTGTTTCAACAGGAACATATGCTCGAATCTTAAGAGATTATCAGTGAATGTAATGAAGTACAAAGAACCGGTCCTGGCATGTGTATACAGGAGACCTATATACATCATCATGTATCAATCCCAAGAGTTCCCTAACTTTTTCTCTGTTTCCAATAAACGGAGCTATGGTCATCTTATCTTTGTAACATGACTGGAAAGTTTCACAAGATGTAAATTCAAACTGATTTAAATATGTATGTTTATGTAACTTAGATATTCGGGTCGCATAGATATGACCTAGTCTATAATACCTCAAGAAGAATTCGTTCATTTCTGAACTCTTTCTTTTGTGTGTGTTCTGTACGTTAAGAACTGTAGTTTGATTTAGAACGTATATGCTTTTAGATAACGTGCCTGAACCGATCAACTCTTGATATAGGAAATGTTCAAAACATTATCCAACAATACAAAATTATATCCTTCTTTACTAATAAAGAGACTGATATGATATTGTATATCAGGTTCGGTATCTAATAACATTCGTTCAGAATCAATGTATTTTGTAATACAGGGTGATAACTGCCAACAAACTTGGCTGCAACACTTGCACCATTTCCAACTCTTGAAACTTATCACCCATTCTCAGTTCTCTACCTATCTGTAGCCCATGTAACAGATTACATTTATGGGATCCTGATCCGGTATCTCATACCCAGGACGTAAAGGATATTGAGAAACAGTTCTCGGCAATGAACACACCCGAAGATGATGCATCAGCATGCACTTTCTTCGTTTGGGGGGAACGGGAATCCTGGTAATCCCCTATTTCCTGCTCGGTCTTACAATAATTATAAGTTGGAGCGGGACCAACGTTCCCCAGCTCAGTATAACAAGTGGGTTCGGTCAATACATCTATATTATTATCTTGATTAAGACGTGACATGGTCGCTACAAGGAGAGAGAGAGAGAAGAAAACACTCAGCGTATACTCTTGCAAGATTAGATTGGTTATTAACATATCTAATCAGGATGGCTCCCACCGTTTTAGTCAAATCTTCCTTCAAACCCTAAAAGGAAATACTAGCCGGGATTAATTACACCCTACAAGTTCGCCAATTTTTCAGCCAGGCCAGTGCTGGTAGTTTGAGGAAGGTTCCCCGTGCTTTCGCACGGACCTAATTAAAATAAACCTCATTTTCCCAGAGGCGTAACCCCGTTGACACCTTTCTAGACACCTACTTGATCGGCTAATTGTAATTTGTAAAACTCTCCCAGGAGTAACTCTTACTTGCAGTGGGTACGGGATCCAACTATCTCATAGAAAGTATGCAATCTCATTGCAAATTTCAACACTTGAAAATCCCAATAATATTTTGCCCCAAGCAATCTATGACCTTGATAAGGTCAACAAACTATAAACCGCAAGTCAAGTTCAACCCATTATTTCCCGATTGAATTAAACCCACCCGCATGATCCTTGACAAGGTTGCACGACTACCATAATCCAATCGCATCATATGCTTATGCAGATAAGCACTAATCAGCTACCGCACACTACGCCTTGACAAGGTCAACAAACGCAGCACGGATACTAACTATTACTTATCTGAAATAACAGAGGGCTACGACAGGTTTTTAAGAAAACCCTTTGCGTAATGAACTTGATATCGTCGTAGAATCGAGTGATTTTGAAAAGGAGTGTTTTTTAGGCTTTTACTAGTTTTGCTAAAGAGGTCACTCCCGGTGAAGGGATCTCGGGTCTTTCCTTATCGAATAAGGTGCAGGATATTTCACAAATACCACTATGCAAAGCAAAAACTATAAAAGCAATCAAAAGACAAACCGAGTTTGTAGCATCTGCTAGTTTCGCTAAAGAGGTCACTCCCGGTGAAGGGATCTTGACTCTTTCCTTATCGAATAAGGTGTTGGATATTCTACAAGGAATACCGCTATGCAAAGCAAGAACTAGAGCTACCAGTTTTCGAGACAAGTTTTTACAACATCTTTAGGTTTCTTTTATTTCATTAATCTCATTAATGAAGTCCTATTTATTATGCTTCTCAAGCATCACATATGAAACGAAAGCAGCAATATTAATTATATCTCATATATATAATATAGGCATTCGTCTCAGAATATAATCAATGATCACATCACAGAATATCGCAGCAGAATAAAAACATATGAAATATTGGATATACTAGGATTTCCGGGTTTTATTTTAAGCCTGTATAAAACACGGATTCCACTGTCGTGATGAATAGCCAATCCCACACCCCTAGACCCCTACAAGAGCGCAAAGAAACCCTACCAATTCTAGAGTTAGGAGACCCGGTCTCGACTCCTCGAGATGGTCTCCCACTGGACCCTAAAACCCGGTTACTTGTGCTCCCCGCCTTGGGCCTATCCTAATGCGGAAAAGTAAATAATATACAATGGTGACATCATCCTCAACCCGGAAGTGCCCCAATAAAAGAATATTACATACAATGAATTTTACATGAATGAAAATGAAAAAATCTCATCTCACATAAAACCCCCGGCTATTCAATCATGACGATCCAATATAACATATCCCAGCAACACATAACATCACATGTCATCAACGTAATTAAATATGCGTATCCCAGTTGTCGTTGACATATAGCAACGAAACCGGCGATACACCACATATTACACTTACGGTCGCAGAAAAGAAAGTGAAAACTACAACAGTTGGAATCCGCAACCACCTTAGACATCATAAACCCGAAATATCTCATATTCGGATTTCATGCCTAAACAAATGAATTCCTTAGACATCACATGCCTAACAATTATAAACCCCGCATTTTAGTCTCGATCTAGAAAACACTTTTCAATATCTAGTCGGGCAATTCAACAAGATTCCCGATATCCTGATCGAATGCTCGTCGGAAACTTTTGTAGACGGCCGCACCCCCCGATGTCGTCGACAAAGTGCACTAAGGAGGAACACCGCTGCCGCGAGCACCTGAACGGATGCTTTTGGTGACGGGGTTCTCCTACAGTCACTTGGTCGGGGCTATGGGGCATAGCTATCTATTAAGTTTACCCGGCGAGTATCCGCGTACGCTACGTGATTGCTACGGACTTTTGATCACATCAAAATCCCGTGGCAACCGATCATCTGAGACTAAACTGCTAGATTTATAACATTCAAATTAGTTATCCCAAAACTACTTGTAGATTCCAAATATTGTATCCCATCACATGAAATCCGGACGACGTTAAACTTTTCGATCGATTCATCAAAGTCCCACAATTTCCCGACGACTCAACACTTAAGCACAGTTTTAATAATGCCCAGAATATGCCACAGTACCTATGCACCAGCCGTAGAAGGGCAAACCCAAGCCTCACTCATGTCGCCACGGAACTACGGCAAACCCTAGGGTTTAACCGCGGTTCCGCGATCTAAAAAGTCGAGTTAGGGTTTCATTCTTCTAGAGGGTTCATAGACTTACTTGCATGTTTTTCCGAATACGTTAAACTTGGAAAAATGGGTTTTTGACATTCGATCGAACTTTTTAATTTCGTCTAGACAACATGCGAATAACCCGAAACAATGTTAAAACTACGAATATGAAACACTCCGAATTGTTTATAGTATAAGATTATATCACATGCAAAATTAGCAAAAACAAACAACACCTGAAACACCAACCCCAAGTATCTGGAACACACCCAAAAATTTAACCCATTCCCTCATTGAAAAGCCGAGGTCGCCAGAAAAGGTGGGCATGTCGCCGGCCATGGTCCGAGCTGGTGGGGTGAAATTTCTTGTGTGTTCATGGTGTATCATATACAACATTCTGCACTGGTTTAAAAAAAATTCTGAAAGCCTTTTAAAATCGACAGAAACTTGAGTTTCGCGTTGCAAGTTTCGGAGTTGTTTAAGTTTCGTAATTCTAATAAAATCCATATAAATTTCTAACATGACTCTGATACCACTGCTGGTCAGTCAACCACCCCATCTAATGGGGTCACCGTGGCACCAACGGGTCCCTCAGAAACTACTTTTTACGCATGCCCCCTCGCGAGGACTACAACCCGCCAGAACACCTTCTGGTCTCGGGACACCTTGGGGGTAAGAGCCTATACTTCACCACACTGTCACACAGTGAGAACCCCCCATAAGTCGACATCTAATGCCTAGTAGCTTCGATACCACTGCAGGGTTACCTAAGACGGCGGCAAGGTTTCGGGAGGCATCGTCCATACCATATTCAAAAAATTGCCGTTCTAGCTAACCCTAACTTTGAATCGTTAACTAGAAATTGACGGAATATAAATGCAAACACTTTGCAAGTGAAAGAGAGCAAGGAATACAACATTTGTAGACCGGTCCTTCACTTCATTAGCTCCGTGTAGTAGTCCCTTCGCTGCGATCAAGAAGTCCCGGACTCTAGAGAGGCTCCGATGAAGAAACAAATATGCTTGCTTCGAAGTCTTCGAGACCGAAGATGATCTACGTCGAGAAGACACTAACCCAAGCTATCTCTTCACTAATCATGGAATTAGTGAAGCAAACACCCTATACTAAATGGCAAGTAGTAGATGATGATGAAGTAGGAATTTTGCTCACATTAGATTTTATATTCTCACAAGTTTTCATCACAGACTCAAACCCTAGAAAACTCTTTTCTCTTTGAGTTCATGAAGAAGATGAAGAATTATCTCAAAAGAGAATGAATATCCTTGAGGTTAAAAATGCAACCAAGGGTTAAGCATGTCATGCTTAACCCTTGTAGAGAGTTAACCATGGCCATGGGTTAAAAGGTTGGGTTAAACAAATATCCTAAGCTAGACAAAAGAGTGGATAAAGTCAAAGATACTTACAAGCTTCTACAAGCTTTTAACAAATATCAACCATGATAAAATCCACAATTTTGAATAACTTAATGATAAATATAAAACCCTAGCATGGTTCAAGTCTTATAAACCCTAGTTGCATTTGTAACCTAGCATGATACATTTAACATATATCACATATACATCAATGTATCCAAAGTGAGAAAAGAAATCATAAGTGAGCTAATACTAGTTAATGTAATGTAATATATCAAATATATAATTATACATTAGATTATCAAATCAACTCTTGATTTAATAATCTGGCTATATCACCTATAACCGACTAATATCATATGAATCAACTTATCGAATCAACACTTGATCCGATAACCCGGCTATATCATATATAACTAGGGGTGTAAACGAGCCGAACTCGAGCCAGCCAAGCTCGGCTCGAGTTCGGCTCGTGGTTCTTTTTGTCGGCCCAAGTCCGGCTCGTTTAGTTAATCGAGTTAGAGATGCTCGGCTCGAGTCCGGCTCGATTAAACATGCCCAGCTCGTCTTCGGTTCATTTATGGCCCATTAACTAAACGAGCCGAGTTCACGAGCCGAGCTCAACTGAGCTCGTTTAGAGCTCGTTTGTGAGCTCGGCTCGTTTTCAGCTCATTTACTTATATTAATAGTATCTTCCAAGAAAAACACATAATTAACTATAACGCTTAAAACTCAGGGTTTTGAGATATGGAAAAATTAAAAACCATTAACATCTAGGGCATTGAATGGGTCTAAGTGCTGGGTTTTATATTTATCTCAGTACACTTTATATACTGTCATTTAATTGAATTAAGTGTTCTGAGAGTTGTATAGAATCTGCTATATATTACATATTACTGTTTTTTTTTCAAACTGTGTAACCCGGCCGAACCCGAGTCAATACCGAACGAGCCTAGCTGAGCTCGAGTCCGGCTCGTTTAATAAACGAGCCAGGCTTTCTGGCTCATGTCCGGCTCGTTAATAAATGAACCGAATTTGAACGAGCTGATACCGAGCCGAACCTTAATCGAACCCGAGCTGGCTCGTTCAATTACCACCCCTATATATAACCGACCGATATCTCATATCGCGAGAATAGAATACGTTATCTCATATCGTATCAATCTCGGTCCCGCACATATCATATATGTGCTCCTACTCAGTTTCGCTTGAGCCAGGAAACCCCTGTGTAGGACTCTAAAGACTCGTCAATACGCCGGCAGTAGGTGATGATCATATCAAACACCCACAAGCCACAAGCAGTCTGCTAAACATAACGGCCACCCGAGTATTGAGTGATCAGAAGATCAACAAGAAAGCCTGCTCACACTCCTGCGAATCCAATCAGTAACACTACCGTACAGTCCGGTCTCTTCGTCTGATATGTCGCATATCCCATCTAGGAGTGGTAAACGTCAGACCCCAATAACTCGATAAGTCGTGTCGATATGAGGCTCATAACGGGTCGAGAAACTACTGATAACACTTACCAGTATATCTCTGAAGCAGCCTTGGCCAAGGACTTCCTGTTATAGCCAATCGAGCACAGCGCAACATCAACTCTCAATACCGGGAGAGACGAAACCCCTCCTATCGCTCATTGCCTCCATGTGACTCGGGATCGTACCCAAAAGCCACCATTTTGCACGTTCTCTTGAACGTGGTAAGGTGAAAATCAAAGCACAGTGGAAATCACACAAGACTCTATGACGATCTCGGGTCTACAGACTAACATGTACCAGTGTCACCAGAGAACTGCCATCTGACGTTAGGTATAATACCATCTGGGAGTTCTCAGCGAGTCCGTTTAGTGTACCCAGTCTCCAATGAGCATCCGTATACTATCTCTGATGTCAAACACCAATGGATATGAGATCATCCATCGCCCATCTACATGGGTCGAGAAGCTATACGCTAGTCTACTCTGGTATATCGATGCCCTGTCTCGATACACCCACGACTAGGGACATTTGAAGGATGTACTTAACAACTACTCTGTCCCCACTAGTATGATCTGCATCATAGTCCTGGTAGTCAAGTACTCATCCTAAGGGCTTTATCAACATGTAACATAGAGACAATAAATGTACATGTTAAGATAAAGAGCAACCAGATAGCATACTATCATGTTGAGTAAGAAAGTCCTCCATATATATGTCCAAGCATCCACTACAATATACATTGTATGTACAGTAATGGCTTCTAGGGCATACATATAACTAACATCAAGTCACCCGAATGCAAGCTGTGTGCCAACGATGCCGTTACCGATCCATGCGGTCAACCTGCAATAACTGTGGCACAACGGGGGTGAGTTGCCAGCTCGTGAGTAGAAAACATCATCAGGTAGAAATCGAATAAAATAACGATTTTCTAGGTCAACTATATCATGAAGGTGATACTATGATATCTAGGGTGACCGTATCTGTATATGTGCTAACAATAATAATCAATGTCTGTATGCATATGGATAACATCCAACAATATAATAAATGCCTGTATGCGTGTGGATCTCGTCCACTCGAAACATCATAAAAACATATGCATGTAAATATATGAGGATATCAAAGAATGTGTGGCCATCAATGACACAACAAATCATGGAACCTGAGTGTCCAACACCGACACTCGAAAACATCTTGAAACTCATGTCCAGCATCGACACGTAAATCCTCATATCTCAGGCACCGTATCCTCAGATCGGCCCTCATGTCCATCTCTCTACTCCGGTCGGTATCCTCCGAATAAACCACCGTGTCCAAATACTATCACTGGTAGGTAGTGCTCCCCTGCCAGGCTCAACGCCATCATCTGCGACCATCTTGTCCCGGGGTACCTCACCGAGTCCACCATGCACCCGCAGACGGTTCCTCCTCCTCCTCGAATCGGGTGTAACATGTCAATCTCAGAACCGAGAAAACGCATGGTTGACGCATTGAAATATCATATCAGGAGAAACCGGGTTTTTAAAACAATACATACTTTCCTTTGAAATAGCCACGGTTCTCAAATCCAGAAATCTCATGAAAGCAGCATATCTCAATGCGTAAAATCGTAAAGCATGATGTATGCGACATATAACAGAATGTAAGCATATCCGTAAATCATGCAATATGGAACAGTAATATGCACATATCAAGGGAAAACCGCTCTTTAAAATGAATCCAGTTTTAAAATATATCCTGCGGTTCCCAATTCCTCCAAGGTCAAATGCAACATCGTATAAAGGTGTATATGTAACTATAGCAAGTAAATTATGCAAGGAGTCATATCATGATGCAGCAATTCTACTGTGTAGTAACATGGCAATTATCGATGATGAAGTGTGTGAGCCGGCAAATCTGTGTAAGTGTGACATACGCATCATCGATAATGGTGTAGGTGTACTAGCACAGGTATATGAAATGCAATATTAATGATATGAACGTAGCATAAAGTAAATCAGCAGCTAAAAGGTATAAGGTATACGTATATAACATGACCAAGTCGGTGAATCTATCAATCGGCCTCCTCTAGTCAAGGGTATGGATCAATCATAAATTAACTCATCACGTACGGTAACTCATTGTATGGCATCATTAAACAGTTTGGGATCCTAACAACCTATATGACAAGGAGGGTACGGATCTCACGTCTCATACGGCGTATCATTCGAAATTCACAACATTATCCATATATGTACCTATCTCTCAGGTCACATACGTATCAATCTCAGATCATGGGACCGGCAAAGGTATCAATTATCACATATCGACTCGTATCCTTATAACGACATACCACACCAAGTCGTCATATCACAACGTAAACTCTTTTCCATCATATTAATATCTCATATCAAGTCAATTTTATATATACAATTTACCTTATACATCAAGTGTCATGCTACCCTAAAACTCATACCTATTATATTGCAACTACATATTTATAAGTCATATCACTAATATCATCTCTAACTATCCTTTAAACCATATTCCTAGTTTCCTAATCTAGGTTTCTACGACTGTATCCTAGAGATCGGTTTCCATTTAATAATTTGCGGGGGTGCTATATGCCATCCACCCGACTTCCCCCGTAGATATAGATCTACTCACCTTGCTCCTTGCTTGCCGAAGTCGATGACGCCATGCTCCGTCGTCTCGAAATCCACGTGAAGGTACCTACAATAATACAAATTCGCAATTTCTATTAAAATCGAATCCGGCGAACCGATACGGCACATGGTGCGCTCATAGGTTAGAACCTATGGCCTATGCGTGCAAAAACAATCAAACAGCCCTTGTTGTTGATGTACAAATATCCAACAACCCAATACAATGTCAAACACTAAAACCAAGCATTCAAAATACAGAAAACATATCCAAACATCACACCAATGTGCTCCCAGATTTTGACTCAGGTCAAATGGAGCAAAACAAACAAGTATAGGGTGTTGTATATAGAGTGTGTGAGCTACTGGAACAACCTAAACCCAAACCCCCTCAAAGTGGCCGGCCCCATAGCCCAAAAATCCGGCCACCTCGGCCCTCTGTGCTCAGAGTTGGTTCGTGCTTGCAGAGTGGCCTCCTATTGGTCCAATTTTGTCTCTAGAGTTGTTTGTTTAACTCAAAAACTTCCCGGATCGCTCCAGATTCACTGTAGGCACACCAAACCTCACAAAACCGACATAGGTGAAATCCTAAATCCGTATTCTCTTTTCTAAGCCAGTGTAAACACTACTCAAGTCTTGTAACAGCCACTAACCTTCACCAATTCCACACATTTACCCAAACCCTTCTCTAGGAATTTTCTAACATCACCATATCACACTTAAACAACTTCTAAACTAAACTAGAATGCATAAAACTAGAAACTAAACTAAAGGAAATGAATTATACCTCATGGATGTTTCCAAGCAAAACCGTAGCTCCCCAAAGTCCTCAAAATCCAACATTGATGGGTCCAAAGTGTAGATGGTGAAGAGGGGATCATCTTTAATGAAAGGAGTATAGTGTTTGGATGAAGATTTTGAGGTGATTTCTTAGGGTGAAGATGGTGGGAGATGAGTTTGGGGAAGATGAAGAAAGAAAATAATGGGGAAGGTAAAAGGATGTGGCTGCCCTATCTCTCTCTCTTCCTCTTATTCTAACCATCTCTCTCAATAATTACCCTTTTACCCTTTCTCTTTTTTCCTTTTCTTTTTATTTTTAAAACCAAATCACATAATACCCCAAAAACACAAGAAATAACATGTAATCAAATGCGACATGACACGGTGCACTAACCATGGAAAACTGTAGAAACACGGATTTGGCTCAATCGCGATTAGCAGTGCACTAATCGGGTTTTTATTTAAACTGCGTATAATTGATTTTTTAAAAATGCCAAATCCTTTAAATATATTTTTAAATGAATAAATCATTTTAAATCTCCAATTATTTCACAACTATTGGTATATATTTATACCATTTTACGAAAACCCCAATTTCGCAAATCGAGTAATTTTCGCGAAATATATTATTTTAATATTAAATTCCAAAAATAATATTTTATATTTTCTAAAATGTTACAACAGATTAGAAGAGATCAATGATCAGGAACCCATAATTTTTGTATCACCTAGTGATATTGTTTCGAAAGAAACATTAGGGTAGGAACCTACTTTTTTAGATGACATATACCTACCCATTTGTGAATGTGATGAGGAGAAAATTGTTTTGGGAGAGTTTGTAAATAATGAGAGTAAGATTGTGGAAAATAATAGGGAGGAAGACAACATTGAGGATTATTCTTTCATATCGAGTTTTGAGGAAATTTTTGCGGATGAACTTGATATTCTTGGTGAGTTTGAGTAGGGAACAATTTGGGAACATCCGAGAAACCTTTCTTTTGCTGAACTTTTTGCGGATGAACTCCAGTTTTTACACGAACTTGACTTTGGAACTCAACATGCGCTTTTTGAACATTCAATTCATTCAGAAAACAATTCTTTGACCTTCTCAAAATTTCATCTTCATCTTCAGCGTCTTCTGATCCACACTTTTCCACGCCCACACCCTTCACTAACAACTAACATATACATATTCTTTTTCTTTTTCTTCTTTTTATACATATTCTTTTGCCAGCCATTGCACTATATTGACAAAAAATTTATGTGGCTTGTATTAATTTCCGTACTAACTCAGTCTTTTAACTTGTATATGCTGTAATTAGTTTTAGGTTTTTCCTTTTTCTTTTTAATAAAATTCTCACCCTGATATCTAAGTCTAGCTACCGGAGACGGAGGCAACGATGAGGACATCGTAAAACTCAGGTTTCGGGGTGAGCACTGCATCATGTGTATATTCTGCATTGTATACATATTTAAAAACCCATAAAAATTTAAAAAAAAAATCCAAAAAAACATAAAACTTTTTCGTCATGTTAGCTAGCGGGGGGAACTTAGACTCAAAGTTTGACGGTTCGGTTGACAAGATAGAAATAACTAAATCCTTTTTTTGAGATTGACGACCCAAAAGATAACCCTCCTTTGTGTTTAACCATAGCTGATATACGTCTTTTATAACACTTACACGTGTCTTATGTGTTTTGAGATTTTGATAAATGTCTGATATGTCTGAAAAACTTTTAAAAATTGATAAATATCTTTAGGATCAAACAGGTTTGTCTGAGTTAAGTAATATAAAGAATAGTTCATAAAGTAAGGTGAATATGAAGGATATTATTGAGGTTTTAACAAAATCTATAAGTCTGAAAAATAACCCATCTGAAACCTTGTTGAAGTAATTACACATCTTATCCACATGTAACGTCTTCAGATTTAAAAGAAAAAGCTGGCTACATCTCCGTTTTCAACTGAGTGCAGAATTATTTAAAATAAAAGGAGTCTTTTGTTTTGTGGCCTTGGTAACTTGGGTAATTAAGTCCTTGGGGTGTCTCCACATCTAATTCCCTAAAACCATCTGGTTTGGGAGTCATTGACCCAAAACTCGCTAAGTTTCCAATCGCCAGATAAAACAAGCTAAGTAAGTGTTCTTTCCGAAAAATTCTTAACGGTTCTTTGTGGGAGAATAATCTTGGCGGAGACGAATTTTCTATTAAAACGGTTTTTTTGCGGAGATATGAAGGTTTGTATTTATTAAGACGTTTTGCACGATAACTTTGGTGTGTATATACAAAAACAGGTGAAAGGGTGGAGTGAAGTATAAGACTTAGGTTCTCTGTTAAAATTGATATATATTCTGACTTGAAACCTAACTGGAGAATAAAACTTGAGAAAATCTTAACTCCTTTCAAACTCGTGCGATCCTTCAGAAGTTTATCCTGGTCTGTAATTATGGCATGATGACCATAATCAAGTTCTTAAAAACTTATGGACACTATCCGCACAATCACGTAAAGATGCGTATACGCTTATGTTAAACAAATTGCGAGGAGTGAAAAATAGGATTTAAATGTTTCTGACTTGGGTAATAGAACTTCTAACTTTGATCTATAACCTTAAGATTAGAGTCAACAGTTTTTTCGCAACGCTAACTTGACTGGATTTTATGGGTGTAATCCGCTAAAATCTCTCAGGAGACAACACTCCTCCTACTAGGGACACCTAGAGATTTAACGGCTTGTTGCACATGCTCAGTGCAATCGCGTTCCCTGCGAAAGTGAGGCTAGGAATTTTTGTATTGCTCGGGACGAGCAATAGATAAGTTTGGGGGTATTTGTTCATCACAGAAAACTGCATTTTAATACCGCTCATTCGTTATCTATTTTGTTTATATCGGTACTATTAACCAGTGTCTGCTCAGAATTACAGATTACAGGTGTTCGTGATAAAAAAACTGGAAACACACTCAAAATTACGGATAGCTTTTCTTGAGGTAAGAAAATAAAAAGAGAAAGAGATTTCTAAAGTAAGCAAAATTCCTACTTCATCAACCTAATCTCATCTAGCCTATAAAATTAGGTTGTTTGCTTCACTAATTCTTGATTAGTGAAGAATGAGTTTAAGTTAGAGAAACTTTAAGATGGATCATTTTCGGCTTCGAAGACGACGAAGCAAGCTCGTTCTTTTCACCAAGTGAAGCCTAAGAAGAGTTCTAGGAAGTACTACTTGAAGCTTATGGATTACTACTACTTGGAGCTATTGAAGTGAAGGACTTGGTCTACAAAGCTTATAACCCTCTTCACTTAGTGTAAAACTTGTTTACTTGCTTACAAACCCTAATTCTCTAAATCGATTCTAGGTTAGTGTAGCTTAGATCTTTGGATTTTTTAAAATTGTATACTTGATGCATGTGGAAATCTAGTAGAGGTGCTAAGACACACTTTCATTATGCTGATGTATGACTCATAACCATCTGATATACAACCGATAACATTTATTAGTTTACCTCAACCATCCTGACCAGGGAGTTATGGTTATTGCCAATCAAGCACAGTGCAACATCAACTCTCTATACCGGAAGAGTCGAATTCCTTCGATCGTTCACTGCCTCCATGTGCTTTGAGACTGTAGCCAACTAAAATATGTTTGCACGATTCTTTAAAACCATGGTAGGAGAGTAATCAAAGTACAATGGGAACACTATGATGATCTCAGGTCTACAGATTTTCCTGTACTCACGTCATGTGAGAACTGCTATCTAATGATATGTACAATACCATCTAGAAGTTCTCTATAAGTCCGATCGGTGAAACTCATTCTCCAATGAGCACCTGTATATATTCTTTGGTGTCAAACACCAATGGCTGTGGGAACAACCATCTCTCTGGTCGGGATCAAGAAACGTATACACTAGTCTATTCTGGAGTATTGATGCCCTGTCTCGATACTCCAACGACTAGGATCATTTAAGGATGCGTTTATAGACTACCCAGGCCCCACTGGTATCATTTCAATCATAATACTGGTAGTCAAGCAAAGATCTTACATGTTTTATCAACATGTATTACCGACAGTAATAACAAGTATAACTATACACATAAATGATAAAGACAAACCAAATAGCATACTATCATATCAAGCAAGACTGTTATATATATATCTTACAATTACATTAATTTCCTTTAGGGCATACATATCTAACAAAAAGACCGAGAATGAGAGCTTATTTTCAAAGTGGGGAAAGTTTAGAAATATCGTAGAAAAGAAATTACGATTTCTGATAGGTTTGAAGGAGAAACGCTCGTGTGATTTTCTCTAGAAGAATTCGAGAGGATTTCCTATACCAACGGCTAGAGAAGATCGCACGAAAAATTTCATGCAATTTAGAGATGATAAAACTGTCGGGGATGGTCTATGAGCCGTCGGGAGCGGCCAAGTCTCGAGATTTGAGCACGGTGTTTGGTCATCTTGCTTGAGACGGGTTCGTGGTTTAGTACTTGTCTGCAAAACTTAATTTTGACATACGGATGTCGTGTGGCATGCGTATGAAGTTAAGGATCTAAAGAAAACAAATTTTTTTTTGGGAATACAGAGGCTCGAACATATGATGTGAAATATCAATACAATGTGATAACCAATAGATATAAGAAGTGACCATGTTATAGTTTCAAAACAGAAAATATATAAATGGATGTTTAAAGAAAAAGGAATTTTTATTAAAAGAAGGGAAATACAAAAAGTGGTACATGGAATTTGCAGTCGTTACACTTTCTTTCAAATCTTTTCTCACGTGCAAAGCATGTCTTTCTCCTCTCCATCACGTGAAAGAAAACAAAGAACCTTTGCTTCTCTTCTCTTCAAAACCAATCGCTGCCATGACCAGATTTGAAAGTAAACTCATCGCTTGCTCTGATACCGCTTATTAGGGATTCCGACCCCCTCATCATATAAAGCACATGAAGATCACAAAATAGCACGGTCATACCAACGAAGAAGAACACCGGATTTAACGTGTTTTGACCATCTCGACCTACATCCATGGGGCTAAATACGAGAATTTCATTAACCACATGAAAGGGTTTACAAAGTGCTCACACCACTCAACAATCTCTCTCTTATCCCCCTCTCTTACTCTCACGACACAAGAGAAGGGACACGAACACACATCCTCACAATAATTACATTTCAAAGGCAGTATATCTCTTCCTATATATATATAACCCTAATATCTATTGGTAGCCTACATCAATAGATATCGGGCCCAAATGGCCCATAAATACATAAGGATACGAGACACAATCCCAATAGGTTCGTCGTTTTGTCACGTCGGCCATCTAAGGGTTACTGGAAATTTTGCTTGTCCTTCATGTGGTTGTCGACATTGTGGAGCGTCATAGCGGTGAGGATCTTTGTTCCAAGGGGGTCGAAAAGCAAGGCCAAACTCATTTATATGATGAGCTTCCTGCCCAGGCGGCGGAGGGTTTGATTGGTCTATATCGAGAGGGCTTTGAGGAGTTGATTCACCTTGCAACAACTCTCGACGGGTTGGACGATGGCTTCATTGCTTAAACATGGTCTTTAAGACTGGTTAATCAGGGACGGTGAGTTTTCGTTGGATACTCTGATGTCAGGCACTCCATCCTGGTCTCCTAGAGTTTTGTAGGGGGTCTCCATGGACAAAGGAGATGGCTTGATGGTTTGCCGATGGCTGATTGAAATTTTTTTGCTGAGTTGATTTCCAACAAATAGCACCTACTGATGCCGCAGGATATATCGCTTACCAACGAGCACCGGTAAATTTGTATTTGTCAGTTTTGAATAAGGCGATAGACCATTGTGTTTGTAGACCGGCAAAAGAGTGGACGCGTTGAGATGATTATCGAGAACCTCCCCGGATGCCTAAATTAGTCACCACTTTAAGAATTATGGTTTTGGCGGTGAAAGAGTATGTATCTTGATTTCGAGGAGGATCTGGCTTATATAGGTGTGTTTGGAGGGTGCTTGATTGCACGGGGAGATTTATGAAGATCTTTCGCATATTTTCCTGCTTTAGGAAAATCTTAGTTGATAATTGCCTCTTAGATTTCTTACCATATAAGGCGATTGCGATCCTGTGGTACGGCGATACGGCCACTGTTATTGACCTAATGGACGGCCTGGCTGGGCTCAGCAGATGTGGGCCTGCAAGGACCCGCACCAACTTGCGATTAGCGGAGGCATGAGGTCGAACGGTCGGTTTCCCTGTAGCTCGATAGCGAGCTTTGGGGCGCCAATGATAATGATTTGGAGAAAATTGCTTGTCAAGATATAGACAATATGGCTGTACAAATTACCAAATATTAAAATAGTCAATCTATAGAATATGTCAATTGTATGCATGTAATAAAAGGCTTGGAGTAGCCCATTGGAAAGATCCGGGATCGAGGCTGGATCTCCCATTTATGAAGGGATGACTAATTTATTCCACATATTATCTCACAAAATAAAGGATTTGATGTTTTATAAGAAGATCTATAGAAATTGAAAATAATAGCTTTTTGGTATATCAAGTTAAACTCAGTTTGAACTTGCATTTCTTTTTTGAATTGTTATATTTTTAATATTGATAATTTATTTGATGCACTTGTTCTCGGAAGTATCACATTTCTTTCAAACAACTAGACGTTTAACCCGACTATGAAAATTTTAAAATGTTACAGATGACCATGATTAAATTTGTAGGATACCGTTGGAACTCATCTTTACAACAACGTTGTTAACGCAGGCGACAATGAAGAGATGGGTTTGATCACAATCATGGAAAATTACATTGATTGTTCATATAAGTTAATAAATAAACGTAGTTATGTTTTCTGATGAACTGTTATCTGTGGGTGTTGAAAGAATCATTTTATTCATGTGCTTACGTTTCAAATTTTTGATAACCATCATAACTAATATTTTTGAGGAAAACCATCATAACTAATATTATAAATATCAATCGGTAGATTTCCACCCAAAAAAATGGTGGATTGAATGGATTATTGTTTCAAAATAATGATTTTGTTCTCAACACTAACACAGAGGTACACTTTTATGTTTTGTTCAGCTTTCCTATCTTTTTAGATCATAGGCACAAGATAAATTTCGAAAGGAACCCATAAGAAAAGCAATACAACTACAACTTTATTCTTACTGCATATATAATTGAGAATTAATACAGGTACAACTTTATTCTTTATATAATTTAGAGAAGCAAAAACATATAAATCCGATTATGGCACTACTTCCTGCCCAATGGTTGACCATTTGACAAAAGCAACAAAACTTCACGGAAAAATCTCAATCAAAGAGCGCAATCCCACTGGATAAATTTTATAGCAAGTGAAACCTGCCAACATAAACAATTTATTCTACTCATGCTCTTCCGGTTTTGTCCCATTCATACTCAACACCATTCCAATATCCCAAAATAGTTGTGTTTCAACTTCTCTAGAATTTTGGTGGTTTTTAACCACTAGATGGATTATAATCATCTATTTTCTCAGAAATCGCATCTTTATAGTTTTTTTAGTATCTTCACACATTCTTCATCATTCCAGTCATGCAATATCGCTTGTAAAAGATATGTAATTTAAAAACTTAAATCTAGATTTCTAAAAGTTATCAATCCAACTATTTCCATATCAAAGAAAGTAATTTTTTAGACTTGGTTATTTAATCTAGAACTAGAAATCTCCTTTACTGTCCAACTGAGTTATATATTTCAATAGAATTTATATTATATTTTAAAATTTCAAAATAAGTTAAATGCATAAAACCCAATTATTAGAATCTACGTAATATCTTATTAGAAAAGTCTTCATGTCATTCTCATTTTAATCCTTAGCTTCAACCATATTATTCATAACTCTAGAAAAAGGGTCCAACAGAAGAAAAAATTATGCATTACGAAAGCAACTAGAGCAACTAGAGGTGCAAGTTATTACCAATTTTTTTTGTCTATTACATGTTATTACCAAAAACTAAACCTATATTTACTAAACTACCAAAACTATCTTAATTAAAACCATATCATTTTTCAGTAAACTAACGAATCCATTGTGGATTATAAGAAACTATCAAGATGTTTCATACTATTATTACAATTTGCTTTTTAAGTTAATTATACACATACTTTACTAAACCGGCATCAATGAAAATCATAAGGCAATGTTATATATATATATATATATATATATATATATATATATATATATATATATATATATTCTTTTAGAAACAAGCATCCTTAATATTACATTTTTTGCTAATAACTTGTTTTCTTTTAGAAAGAAACTATATATATATATATATATATAATATAACATTGCCTTATAATTTTCATTGATGCCGGTTTAGTAAAGTATGTGTATAATTAACTTAAAAAGAAAATTGTAATAATAGTATGAACATCTTGATAGTTTCTTATAATCCACATTAGTTTAGTGAAAAATGATATGGTTTTAATTAAGATAGTTTTGGTAGTTTAGTAAATATAGGTTTAGTTTTTGGTAATAACATGTAATCAACCAAAAAAAATTGGTAATAACTTGCATCTCTAGTTGCGTTACGTAATGCATGTTTTTTCCTTCTGTTGGACCCTTTTTCTAGAGTTATGAATAATGGTTGAAGCTAAGGATTAAAATGAGAATGACAAAAAGACTTTTCTAATAAGATATTACGTAGATTTCAATAATTGGGTTTTATTCAGTTAACTTATTCTAAAATTTTAAAATATAATATAACTTCTATTGAAATATATAATTCGGTTGGACAGTAAAGGAGATTTCTAGTTCTAGATTAAATAACCAAGTCTAAAAAAGTACTTTCTTTGATATGGAAATGGTTAGATTGATAACTTTTAGAAATCTAGATTTAAGTTTTAAATTACATATCTTTTACAGACGATATTACATGATTGGAATGATGAAGAATGTGTGAAGATACTAAAAAACTGTAAAGATGCGATTTCTGAGAAAATAGATGATTATAATTGATCTAGTGGTTAAAGACCGCCAAAATTCTAAAGAAATTGAAACACAAATATTCTGGGATATTGGGATGATGTTGAGTATGAACGGTACAGAGCGGGATCAAAGAGCATGAGTGGAATAAATAGTTTATGGAGGCGGGTTTCGCTCGCAATAAAATATTTTTAAAAACATTGTCAAAAAAAACCCTGACAAAGTTTTCTGTTGTTAGAGATCTGGCGTAAAGAATCTTGTCAAAAGAAACCATGACAGGCTTTTCCGTTTTCAAAAACCCTTGGCCGCAATATCTGTATACTTTCCTGCAATATCTAGTTAGTTTTCTGTAATATGTATGCAGCTAACTAGGTATTGCAGGAAACTATAAAGATATTGCATCCAAGGGGTTTTTGGCAGTGGAAATGTTTGTCAGGGCTTTTTTAATATGATTCTTGGGGTCAGGATTTTTTGGTACCGGAAAAGTCTCTTCTTTTCCTTCCTTTATTTTCATTCTATAATATACCTTCCTCTTCTTTATTGCAGTTGGTGTTGATAATGATTTGATGTAGCCCATTTGGGCTAAGAGGCGCATGATGCAGCGGAGGGAGGAGCTTTGGAGGGAGGGACTGATGCTTGGGAGTTTGGAGAGGAGACCGGAAATGGTCATGGGACGGCCATGGGCATGGATGACGTCGAAGATCTCAAGATCGAGGGCGCATTTGAGGGACATAGGTCCCAGGATACCGATGACATGATGGTAGCTAGATTTGAGACTGGGCTTCAAGCATGGGATCAATGGATCCTGTTCTATTGCTAAGCCCCATTGTTTTTTATGGATGTTGTGTTGTTTTTGTTTAGGATGATGAAGAGGTTAGCTATTCTTGCTTGTGTGTGTAGGTAGTTTGGCGATTACTGCATTATATTTATAGAAGCCAAAGAAAGGAAAAATGAAAGAAAGAGAGAGAGTGAAGAAAAGTACGATGTTGAGGTTCTTCGATCACGTAACTCATTTTTAATCATAAATTTGTTGTGGACTCAGAACAGTGAGGTCCTTTATGGGGGAGTTGAGTTTTTTCTGAACTGTAATTAATTTCAAAAATTTTGCAAAAGTTAATTTCAAAATACTGCAGTTATCTCAACTCTTGATTTAAGTTTTCTAAACTTATTTTTTCCGAACACATCTACTAAAACAAACTACAATTTAATTCAAAATGAAGTTTAGGGCTTACAAGCTGCAAATCATATATAGTTTGTATTTGTTCTACCCCCGCTTTAAAATGAACTCCACTTATCCTCACTCCATAGCCAAACAGGACCTAATCTATGACTATCGAACCATGTTAATTACTGTCAACCGCAGTAATATGAAGAGTATAATATTCAAGTTGTACGTTTTAAGATCCAGTTGGGCAATTTTTTTTTATTTATGCAGTTTTTTTCTATTGGAGTTGTTAGGGTTTTCGCTAGGCATGAAAGAAAGACGGGCAAAATTAAAAACATGCAACACCAATATTTAACGTGATTTGACCAACGGCCTATATCCAAAGAACAAACATGAGAATCTCTTTATTAATGTTCAAAAATAACGTTACATTCTATATTCTCTATCATCTCGCTTATATCTTAACGCTCATACAAACACTAAGCCTACTCTTGGTAAATCCCTCCACCTTCACTTGTGGATGACTACCCTTTACCTCTGCCTTCATCTTCTCTTCTTCTTCTTTTTCTTTATGTTTGGCCACTTTTTTCTGATAAGACCCTTCTCTATTTATAGCACAAAATAATAGACTTCCTACTTCAATTAGCATCTCATCAAATTTTCAAAACAAATATTCAAATATCTCTCTTCACAAATTTTCAAATAAATTTTCAAACAAATATTTCCAAACGAATCTTTCCATAACACATCAAAGTCGTCAACAGACGTCTGAAACACATGTGGTCATACGTCTGATCACACTCTAGATTTCTGAAAATTTCTTTTTCAGACGTCTGAAACATTACAGCTAAGACGTCTGACGCACAACTCTGTTGAATATAACTTAATTTTCACAACAATCTCCACCTTGACGTGTATTCAACAAGCTATCTTCTATTTTCTTTTCTTCAACGCCTTACAGCCGCTTCTTCTTTTCTTCAAAGCTCTACCTTGACCCGAACTTCTTCTATGAAATTCTCTATTTACCGCCGCAGCAAACTTAACCTTCTCCCTTAGATCTTTAAACCGACACCTTTAAAATTACAATCTAAGAAGATGGGGAGCCGACACAAGCATCGTCACATACCGTGAACTTAGACCGTAGAATCGAAGAACCTTCGGTTCTCTATACTCTGATACCAGTTTGTTAGGGTTTTTGCTAGACATGTAAGGAAGACGAGCAAAAATAAGAACACACAACACCAATATTTAACGTTGTTCGACCAACGGCATACATCCTTAGGGCAAACATGAGAATCTCTTTATTAATGATCATGAATGCCGGTACATTTTATATTCTCTCTCATCTCGCTCATACAAACACAAAGACTACTCTTGGTAAATCTCTCTACCTTCACCTGCGGTTGACTACCCTTCGCCTCTGCTTTTGTCTCTTCATACAGATAAAAAGACTACTCTTCTGATGCTCCACCTTCTTAAGTGGATGGCTACCCTTCGTCTTTGCCTTCGTCTCTTCTTCTTCTTCTTCTTCTTCTTCTTCACATTTAGCCACTTTTCTTTGATGAGACTCTTCTCTATTTATAGCACACAATAATAGAATTCCTACTCTAATTAGGATCTCATCAAATTTCCAAAACAAATCTTTAAATATCTCTTTAAAAATCTTCAAATAAATTTTCAAACAAATCTTTCCAAACGAATCTTTCCATAACATGCCAAAATCGTCGACAGATGTCTGAAGCACAAGTGCTCAGACGTCTGACCACACTCTAGATTTTTGAAAAGTTCTTCTTCATACGTCTAAAGCATTATGGCTCAGACGTCTAACGCACAACCCTGTTGAGTACAAGTCAATTTCGCAACAAGAGTTATATTTCATATCCAGTTGATCACTTATATACTGTTCGTAGATCACGAAAAGTCTATATTAGACTCGGACAGTTAGACCAAAATAATTTGTTGGTGTGGGCTACCATTGGAGATGGAGATGCACGTAAACTAATACTGATGGAGGTCAGAATCTCCCTCAAATGTTGTCCTCCGTCGATCTTTTGTCCAGTGAGGCGAACGGTTGAGATTGTAGTGGGAGGTTGGGTGCGGATCTCAATGGGTTGTTGATTGTGGTTGATGCCGAGTTATTTGCAAAGGAAGTCCCGGTGTGGGAAACCACCGTAGGACCCTCCGACTTTCAAGTAAGTGACAGGGAATAATTAAGCAGAGTAGTGTCGTATTGGATTCGAGTTCGTGTTACCTAAATCATCTGGAGGAGGGGTTTATTTAGAGGTCGCCTGAGGACGAGCCGATGCGAGATTCTCAGCGCCTGTTTCGCCCATTCATAACGCCCGCATTGATGGCGAGATACGCTCATTAATGGCAGGATAAGCTGGCGTGGGATGCGGGACATGGAGCGGCGGAGATCTCATCGTGGCGAGATACACGAAGCCGTTACAAGGACGTTCGTGCTCCATGCACCCGGCCAAACAGGGACGTTGAGGAATCTCAGTTATAGGATAGCTCGGAGACAAGCAAGGAAGTTGAGGAAGCTCAACCTTATGATTGTTCGGAGAAGAGCTACTGGCTAGTGGTCAGGCGAAGAGGGAACGTACTCAGGGGAGGTGTTCAGTCGAAAATATTGCACTCTTGATATAATATTTTCTTTACTTTCCTTAAATATTTAAAGGTGTTTATTATAAATATAGAACATATTTAGGTTTATCTGCAAAATACTATTTACCATATCTTTATATATTATAATTAATATTATGAAGGAAAATATATGCATTTTATATTTATATAATATTTTAGTAATTAAAATATGCATAGCATATCAAATATTCTTAATCAAGTTTCTTAAAGATTTATTACCATATAAAATGATTAAGATACTCTCTCTAATTTAATAAATAGTACTAACATTATACATGGAAATATTGTGCAAGAGTTGGCTCAGGTCAGGAGATCAAGATTTTCAGGAAGTCAGGATAAAAAATCTGCTAAAATCGTAGAATCAATACTGGCAGAAACTCAAAAAATATTTCCAAAATTTAGATATTTAGAAGATCTTCACGTGTCAACATGAGGCCACGGCAGAAAATCCAAATCCTAACTCCACCAAAGTGCGGCGGTTGCGCGTCCAATAGCCTATATATGCGGCGGATCCGCGGATTAATCGTGGCCGTAGGATCTTAAAACTTGGAAAGTGGATTTTTATGGTAAGTCTAAACCTATGAGATCTAAGGTTTCTGATTTGAGGGTTATATAAAGGACCGAGGGCTAAAATTAGAAGACATCACCTTTACACTAAGCAACTCACCGTCAAAGGACAAGAGATCCATGACAGGTCCATGATTCGACATGATAGGGCGACGTGAAAATCGATGGAGCATGTACATCCTACGAGGCAGAGATCGAGAGCAACTTCTTTCTCTTGTAATCTAAATTCGTAGGATTTGTACTTGTGAAGTTGATTAATAAAGGTAGATCATTTTGTTTAATTATTTATTTTCTGTATTTTTACTTTCTGCATTTTAATTATGATCTCATTCTCTATCCTTTTTTCTTCTTCTCACAACATGCGTGAGTAATTCCTAACTTGCTAGAGTTCGTAGGATTATGGTAGAACAATGGATGAGAAAATATATTAAGTTCTTTTACATCTTATGAAGTTTATAAAGTTTAGTAAAAGAATCGTTAACATCCTTATCGGGCGCTCTACCAATTTATTGATAGTCTCGACCGCGATTTGAGATTAGATTAACAATTTTTTGTTAAGGGCTAGACATGAATAGAGATCAATGAAGGGACAAGGGTCAATAGTGGGGAAACCCTAGTTTCTTCCAAGAACCCTAATCCTCATTCATCACTATCAATCTAGTTTTAAATCTATCAAAAGATAAAAGAAGTCATCTTAATTAGTCATCCATCAACTACTAAATCCTATGAACCTACGAGCATTTTCCTTATAAAATCTATTTCCTTATTTAAAATAGATCTTAAAACTATTCTCTCTCTTTTCAATCAACTCGTCTAAAGCAAGATAAAGGTTCCACGTTTCCCTAAGGACGACCCGTACTCATCTCGGCTAGCTACACACGACACCGTTATTGATTGCGGTTATTCTACAAACACTTTTTCATGACCAATCAAATGGTGCCATTGCCGGGGATACGTGCGTAATTTTTTTCTTTCTATTCGGGTTAATTTCTTATTCGATCCATATCATAATAAAACAAAACAGCAAATTGTGTATTTAACAATTATTATGCGAGTTTTGCAAGAGAATCTGGAGTCACTTGAACGAGTAATTTGAGATTTAGAGACTTTCAGAGAGCACCAGAGGAGAAAAAGAGGCCACAGTGGAAATTTTTTCAAAAGAACCCTCATTCACGCAGTGGAACCGCGGCAACAAGGAACTTTTGGCAGCGGAACCGCAGCGGGGTTGAAGGATCATACACCCAAACTCCTCTGGTATCTTCTACATATCTTTCTCTCTCCTCTGAAATCCAATAAAATATTTTTCTGCAGGATTCTTTGTAAAATATCGCCGCTCAAAATTCTTTTTGCGAGTTTTGTAATTGGTTTGTTTGTGCATATTTTAATACGGACTTTAAGGGGCAAGACCAAAATTCAGATTAGGTGGGGATTTCATCACCCTTCTTAGGCCCCACAAATCACAAAACGAGAATCCGCATCACCCTGCATTAATTAAAATATCTAGACCAAGACTCGAAGGACCGTCGCGCTCAATTAGGACAGAGGAAGGTCGTGGGTAATTTATCGCTTATCCGCATTACTTTCGTGGTGTCTAAGGCAAGTGTGTCTAAGGCAAGTGGTTACTTAATTAGGCCCGCTATTTTCGGTGATTCGTATAGCGGATATCTCTCACTTACCTGGAACTTACCTGGTCACAAGAGTAATAAAGATGTGGTAAAGGATTGATCCTGCGGCTTGTCCTTTGGAAGTCTAGGAGCGGTCTAGTGACTTGACCTAGGCGACCTTAGTTCTAGGGTTGATTGTGCATTTTTGTGTGATTTGTCTCATGTCCATCTTTTTCAAAACAAACCATAATTTTTTTATCGTTCACACGCTGCCACTTGCACTAAACCCGCTTAATGCATGCTCGGCTGGACACGGGATTCTAGTGCCCATCTTGTCTGTGTTCCTGCTATCGACTCCGAAGTCGGTACTTCTTCATCTTCTTTTTTTCCTCTACCCACCACATCGACCGAGATGGACGGTTCTCCATCAGATTATAACACCACCCTGCCACCACCCGTCGGTGCGCAGAATCCATCGTGCATCTCTCTCCAAGAAAGATACTATTCTATACGCAGTCCCCTTCCTACTTGTCTATCTATTCCACCAGCCAATAGGGAAAAGTTTGAAATTAAACCCCACTTCATCAACTTGTTGCCCAAATTTCATGGGCTTGAGTCTGAAGACGCATACGTTTTTATCACCAAATTAGAAAACGTATACGCAATGATGGGCACTTCACAACTTTCGGTGGATGCTATGAGATTGTGTCTTCTCCCTTTTACTTTGTGCGATTTAGCAGAAAAATGGCTTTATAACACTGCCGCACACTCTATTTCCAATTGGGATGAATTCGTTATAGCATTCCTTAAGAAATTTTATCCCAATCATAAGACCGCCCGTGTTTGGAGAGAGATCAACCAGTTTACCCTGCTTCCCAATGAACCATTTTGGAAATGCTTTGAACGGTTTAAAGATCTGCTTGTCCAATATCCTCATCATGGAATAAATAGATGGGATCTGTGCTGAATTATATATGAGGGTGTTAATACAGCGACAAAGCAGATGCTTGAAATCATTTGTCAATGCCATTTCATGTCCAAAGACGATGGTGAAACTTGGTAATTTCTGGAATCTCGCTGAACAAACTTTGCAGTGGGAAAGTGTTAGACCATCATCGTCTAGGGGAGGTATACATCAGCTCGATGTTTCCATCGCAGTAAAAGCCGAAATGACCGCTATACAAAGGAAACTCGATACTATAAAAAACAAAGTCTCTTCAGCCTCCTTAAACCAAATTACGCTTCCCAAAACCGTATGTGGTTGCTGTTCCGACCCATCGCATTTGACGGAAGAATATCCTTTGAATCCTCCATTTCAAGGTCAAGAACACACTAATGCCGCTTTTCAGCAACGACCTAGAAATGATCCTTATTCTTCCACATATAATCAGGGATGGAAGAATCATCCCAATTTTGCTTGGAACCAAAATCAAACCCAAAACCAAAACCAGTTTCCAAGCAATTATCAAATACCTCCTCCACAGCAACAACAATCACCACCACAGAGTCAGCACCCCTTTCAATCGCAACCTTTTCAAAATCCGGCCAACAATTCTACACATTATAATAACTCTTTCCAAACGTCCGGTACCGAAAACTCGCCTGCACTTGAACGATGCGTGGATATGTTTATTAAACATTCCATGCAAATGACGGATGAATTAAAGTCTTCTATCCGAACGTTAACGCGGACCACCACCTCCCACGGTCAAAGTATAACGTCGATAGAAGCACAACTTGTGCAGTTAAATGCCGTGATGAGTGCGAGAGAGAAAGGAAAACTTCCATCTCAACCCCTACCGAATACTGGCCACTCATAAAGTCATAATGTGAGTGCCGTAACCATGTTGAGATCCCGAAGAGTGCTGAACAACCAAGTGGGTGAACAGATTGATGATGAGAAATCAATCGAACCCCCGGCTTCCACTTCTTGGCCTAATTCGTCTAGTCTCCCACCTTCTTCCGAGCTTATTCTCCGTTTCCCACTAGGTTCGAACCCTCCGCCCACTTCCTCGAGTCAATATAAAACAATCTCAACTCCAATTCTGAGATCGATTCCATCCCCATAAACTTCTCCACAAATGTTGGACCCAAAACTTATTGATAAAGCTTCGTTTCCAAACAGGTTGAGGGCCAACAAACCTAACACACAAATAGAGAAGATTGTGGAATGTTTAAGCAAGTTAACATAAATATTCCTCTCCTAAATGCTATTCAACAAGTTCTATCTTATGCAAAAATCCTTAAGGACTTGTGCACTAGGAAGAGAAAACTCAAGTACCAAAAAAGGTATTTTTAACGAGTAACGTGAGCACATCTTTTACTCAACAATTGCCTAAGAAGTGTAAAGACCCCAATTGTCCTACAATATCTATAACTATTGGGGGTAAAAGCATTAATCGTGCTCTACTTAACCTAGAAGCTAGTGTTAACTTGCTTCCATATTCTTTCTATGAGCAGTTAGGTATAGGAGAGTTGAAACATGCCCACTGCACTCTCCAGATGGCAAAACGATCTATCGCCCAACCTAGGGGTGATCTAGAGGACGTGTTAATCAAAGTCGGGGAATTCATATTCCATATGGACTTTATTGTTTTAGATACACATCCTGTAGCGAACCCACGTAACCAAATCCCGGTGATACTAGGTCGACCTTTTCTAGCAACTTCCAACGCTGTAATTAATTATCGTAACGGTTCTATGAACTTATCCTTCGGGAAGATGACAATTGAGCTTAATATTTACAAGATAGGAAGTCAACCATCTGAACTTTCTGCTCATCTAATCGATGTATATTCTATCAATAAGATAGCTTCCGACAGCTGCGAAGTTGAGGAACTTTGCTATAATGATCTCGACGACACTAGTGCGACATTGTTTGATCTAGCAAATTATTATAGTAAGGACACCTTCGACGAGTCCACCCCCGAGTTCGAATCCTTTGACTCATCGCAAAAGTCAGTAGCGCTTTCTGAGTCAATATCCTACGCAAGTTATGAAGCTCTTAGGGAATCCGAATATCATTCTCTTACCCCACCTTCTATCGTCTCTCCGCTGACACTAGATCTCAAACCGCTACCTTCTCATCTTAAATATGTATATTTATGTGAAAATGAGTCTTTGCCTGTGATCATATCTGCTTCTCCAGCTTTAGAGCAAGAGAACGCTCTTTTGACAGTATTGAGATCAAATCGGCAAGTATTTGGTTAGACAATTGCGGACATCAAAGGGATCAGTCTCTTGATTGTTGAACATTATATACATTTGATGGATGAAACCAAACCAACCCGAGACCCACAAAGATGGTTATATCCCGTTATGAAGGAGGCGGTAAAGAAATAAATCGTCAAGTGCCTAGACAGTTGAAACATTTCAGAAAAATAAAATATTATTTTTAGGAATTTTTATAATTAAATAATAAATATAATGAATATTTTAATATGGCAGTATAATTAAATACCGATAAATTAAGAAAAATTTGGAAAATTATAGAAATTATTAAAATGAAGGTGTTTTATTGGATTTAAGCAAATTATGAAATTTTATAATTTATTATGCACTATTTTAATGCTAATCGCGATTAAATATCGCTAATTGCGCATTAAACGTATTTTGTGCACATGACATGCACATGCCATTTTTCATACTTATTATATTTTCCTATATGGTCTCTTCTTTTTATCATGCATGACTTGGGTTTTTAAAAGAAAAGAGAAGAGAAAAGATAACAAAGAAAAGAAAAGAAAAGAAAAAGGAAAACAATAAACAAAGAGGGATGGGCATGAGAGAGAGTGAGGTGAGGGGTTCTCTTGACTTGGTCTCACTTCATCATCCTCTTCATTTTCTTCTCTTCTTCAACCATGGCAGCACACTCCTTCCTCTCCCCTCTACTTTCTCACAACTTCATCAAAAACCACACAAAGTTCATCCCCACTTCATTAAAATCATGCACAAGCTTCTTACAAGCACTTTGGACCAAGAAACATCTAATTTTGAGCACTTGGGGCAACTTAAGAATGTTCTTGAGTTGCCAAAGGAGGTAATTCTTTCATATTTATTGTAGTATTTAGTTTCCTTTAGCCTCTAGTTAAGTTTAAAACCGATTTAGTGAAGTTTTGTGAACTTTGAGATTTCCTAGAAGAGGGTTGAGGGATTCTTGAGTTGTGATTGTGCTATTGAACCTTATTGGTGACCTTAAACCCCCATGGTGTCAAAAACCCAGACCAATCTAAACTGAAAAACCTGAAACCCAAATTTCAATCTTTTCATGTCGGTTTTGTGTGTAAAGTGAGGGTGCAGGGAAATCTGGAGTGGCCCGAGACCAATACTAGAAAAGCAAAAAATACCAGTAGCCTTGATGGACCACTGTTCATATCATAATATTGCAGTATTATATTCCCAATTCTTATTCATTTTATAAATAAACATGTGCTTTTAACCCATGTCTGCTACATAGTTACAGGTTACAGGTTCTTGGAACAAAAACAGTGAAAAAGACAAAAGACGATGCAAAAGTGAGACTACGACTGATGAATGGTGGAATCTTGATCATGCAACATTTTGAGGACAATGAAGATCAATAATTAGTTCACGAAATACAAAGGCAGCTCAACGTTCAAGACTTCGACACGAAGCAGACGGAAAAGTCCATGACATTACTCACTGTAGAGATCTAGAAAAGAACTAGAAGATATTCCGAAGAACCAACCAAAGAAACAAGAAGAAAAAGTTAGCAGGAAGTCAACCAGAAAAACTCAGCCCACGATGCCTCCAATTGGCCGCGGAACCGCGGCCAAACCTTGCTATTGGCCGCGGATCCACGGCCGTGTGGGGCCCGTGTCGGTGCAGAAAGTTTGTTGCGTCTGGCGGCGCGTTGACTAGTCTTCCTAGGGGTATTTTTATAATAGCAGATGTGCGAGTCGATTGTAACCCTAGGGTTTTCTATGAATCTATAAATAGAAGCCCTAATACCTCTTTTGAGGTATGCCTCTTCTTATGCTTCATTATAAATCTAAATTCAGATCTGTAAAGAAGGAGGAGAGCAACAAATAAAATTAGGAGTAAGTTTTCAATTCTCGCCCTAGGTAAATTTCTTATCTGCCCTACTTAGATCTTTTAATTATTTGCCCTAGTTAGATAGTTAGAATGTTCTTAAATTCCCTAATGAGCGAGTAGTCTCCTCGCTTGTTAGGGTTAGCTTTGGGGAAGGCTTGAGAGATGAAGATCTCTCACCCCTTTCTTGCCCACCACATATAATTAATAGGACTCCATGCATACATACACACACCGCTCCCTAGGCACCTTACCCCTCGAGGTAACGGTGATACCGTAGTATAAAGGCCCGGTTGAGCGTGTTTTCCATGGAGGTTAGGGTAAGGATTAAGAAAGGAAGGACAAGAACCTAGAGGAAGAAACACCGTTTCTTCCCGATGGTACTAATCCCCTTTATTAATAATTACCATAACTTCTCATAGATCTTAATTTGGGTATTGAAAGCGGTAGAGAATCTTTGCATTTCCAGACTTAACCTAAACCTAACCCTAGCAAGATTTAGATCTAGATTAATTTAGTTTTTAGATTTAATCAATCCGACCCCAATCGGAATTAACTCGTAAGAACAATTAGGAAATTCACAAAATCCCTGTGGACCGACCCGTACTCACCGGCTAGCTACCAAGCGACACCATTCTTGATTGCGGTTAATAATTATTCTTTAAGATCTAAATCAAATGGCGCCGTTGCCGGGGATGGCGTGTTATTTTCTTTTTGTAATTTCGGGTTAATATAAATCAAAAAATCATAAAAACTAAAAAATAAAAAAATATATAAAAATTTATCATCTTTTATTTTGTGAAGGGTATTTTTCTTTGGAATTTTGCAGGATTGACGAAAGAGTTCGGACCTGGAAAAATCCAGAGACCGAAACAGGAAACAGAAGATCTGAACAGCAGAGGATATCAACAATAGAACAACAGAAAAAATCTTGGGATCTGAACCAGACACCTGACCGCGGAACCGCCGCCCGAGGTGCCTTCCGACCGCGGAACCGCCGCCACCTGGTGACGTCAGCAAAATTTGGAGGCCTGATCCGCACGTGCAACCGCGGAACCGCCGTGCGAAGCTACCCTTGGCCGCGGAACCGCCGCGCCTTGGTTGAGTCAGCGCTTGGAAAAATTTCTGTGATCTTTCTCTCTCCTCCTCTGCAAATCCCAATATCTCTTCTGTAAAATCTCCTGCAGGATTCTTGGCGCTTAAAAATCTCTCCCCCTTCCAATAATTGATCTTGTGCAGGATTCTTTGCGCCGTGCTTAAAAAATTGATTGCAAGTGGTTGTTTACTGTTTTGCATATTTAAACTGATTTTAAGGGGCTTGAGACCAATCCAGATTGGGTAGGGATTTCATCACCCTTCCCAGGACCCAAGAAATCACATAAGGCATATGCATTGACCATCTCTTAATTAAAAAAGATTAGACTCAGCCCTGAGGACTTCGCGCTCAATAAGACAGAGGACGAGTTGTAGGCATCGACCGTTGATCCTAACTTGACTTTGTGGTGTCTAGGCAAGTGTGTCTAAGGCGAGTGGTTACTTAATTAGGACCACTACTTTCGTAGTGGGGAGCCTCCCACTCACCTGGCACTTACCTGACCACAATTGGCGGTGAAGAGGCGGTTTGAGGTCCTACTTCTTACCCTTTGGAACAGTTAGGAGCTGTCTAGCTGACCTAGCTGACCCTAGATCTAGGCCTGATTGTGCATTTGTGGTTGATTGAACATGTGTCTAAGCCTTTTATCGAAATTTTTTGCAAAAAGCTCCATAAAAAAAACACAAAAAGAAATTTTTTTAGAAAAACTTGCAACTTGTCGCTAAGAAATCCATTGCACCCCACTTCTTCCCACTTCCACCCACATTCTTTTTCTCCTTTCTTACATCATGGGTACCTGATTTGAGAGATTTAGCGTGCTTGCGCTTTCTAAAAGATAGATCAAAAATATTTGTAAACCGCAATCAAGAACGACGTCGCTTTGCAGCTAGCCGGTGAATACGGGTCGGTCCACAGGGATGTGTAAATCTTCTTTAAGTTCTTACGAGTTAATTCCAAATGATGTTGGGTCTTAAAAATAAACCTAAGAATTGAAGTTGTATGATACTAGGATTAGAAACTTGCTAGGATTAGGTTTAAGGAAAATTTGGTAAACAAAGATCTACATCTCTTTCCATTGCCATTAATTAAATCTATCATATTAGTGTTATGGTAAATATTTATAAAGGGGATTAGGATGATTGGGATGATTGATTCTTCCTCTAGATCCTTGTCCTTCCTTTATTAATCTTCACCCCAACCTCCATGGAAAACCTTAAAATCCGGGCCTTTAGACTACGGAATCACCGCTACCTCGAGGGTAGAAGTGCCGTAGGGAGCGGAATAAGAAGGTATGCATGGAGTTCTAATGTTCATAAAAGTTTGGCAAAGAAAAGAGATGAGAGATCTTCATCTCTCAAATCCTTCCCTATTCCTAACCCTAACAAGCGAGGAAACTACTCGCTCATTGAGGGGATGAAGAAAGACATGATTTTATTAAAGAGAGAAAACATCTATTGCAAGTTAATAAAAACTAAACTAATTTAAACTAAGGCAAGAAAGTAATTTACCTAGGGCAGATATAAAAAAACTACAACTACTGCAAGAAAAATAACCTACTTACTTTTGATGCGCTCTAACTTCAAGAAAACAGAATTTTATTCATGAGTAGAGGCATAAGAAAATACAAGGGTTTTGGGTTCTATTTATAGGGCATAGAAACCCTAGGTTTACAATTGCACTGCATGTCTACAATTACAAATATACCCCCAGAAAATCTTTCCATAGCCTCCTCAGAATTTTGGTAAAATTTTCTTCACACACGGGCACTAGACGGCCGCGGAACCGCGGCATGGGTAGGCATTGGGCCGCGGTTCCGCGGCCCATTGAGGAGTTCATTTTATGAATTTTTCTGGGCTGCATCATGGTTCTTTGGTCTTCCTGGTTCTTTAATCCTTTTATCAATTTGGCTTCTGTATTAATTCCAGATTTTCAGTGAACACTTTGCAATGGATCTTTTAACCGTCTGCTTTGTATTTATGGATCTTGCGTTGCCTTGTTGATGGTGAACCGTTCTTCTTCTAGGCTTTACTAAGATCTTCCTATTTGTTGGTCAAAAGTCCTTCTTTTGTGTCGTCTTTTGTGTTTTTCACTGTTTTCGCTCCAAGAACCTGTAACCTGTAACATGTAGCAGACATGGGTCAAAAGCATCTGTTTTCATTGTAAAATGCATAAGAATGGGGAATACAAAATGCAACATTATGTTATGAACAAATACCCCCAAACTTATCTTTTGCTCGCCCTCGAGCAAACTTATTATTTTACTTAGTCTCGATAAAAATCTAACCTAGCCACACTTTCGCAGGGAAACGCGATTGCACTGAGCACGTGCAACATGCCGTTAAACCTCTAGGTGTCCCTAGTAGGAGGAGTGTTGTCTCCTGAGGGTTTTCAGCGGATTACACCCACAAAATCCTATCAATTTGGTTTTTCGACTTTTGTTCTCTAATTAGGTTTTCTAACAAGGAATTCTATTATCGTTGACACGCAAATTATCCACCCATATTCTTCACGCTTCCTCATTGTTTAACTTAAGATTATATATATCCTGTAGAATTACCTAGCTTTCGGCATCTCTTAAGTTTTCCTTCTAGGGTTCCATCTCCACTTAGGAATTTCTCTCAACTCTATTAAATATACAAGTTTTATTCTTTATTCCTTTCTCTTATCTAAACTCTAATCACATATCCCCACGTGTGTGTAAATATCACCCCTACACTTGGAAATTCAAATCAAGCAATCGTACTCTCGTCCATTGTCCAAAGCACTTATTAATTGGTGAATTTTCGCTTTCACATCCTTCATGCGACCGTTAATACTTCTTGAGGTACCAACAACCGATTACAAGATGCGTTAGCGTTTTAAAGCGTACTTCCTAGTTTTGCAACACCCAAGGCTTTTAGCAGTGGCTCCCAAACCAGTTGGTCTAAGGTACTAGGTGATGAAGCACCTTCGCTAAATATTTTTCTATTTTTACAGCCTTAAGTAATCACAAAAACCAGTGTCCATTTTTTTCTTTATTCACTTTTTTTTTCTTTTTATTTTCATTGTGCTAAGGACCTTAGACAAGAGTATTTCAAGGTCTCTTCTACTAATCCAAGTTTCAAGGTGCGTGTTTGTGCATTTTGTAGGGTACATGTTTTCAGAATCTAGACTTAAGCTAGGAACTATTTTTCAAACTTATACTCTAATAAAAGTTTTAATACTTTTCCTTCGTTTCGACTTAGCCCAAGAAGTGAACCCAAAATTTGCCTATTTCTAAATAATCTACAAAGACATATACTTTCTACCGTTAAGCTCTAAGAAAGGTTATTTTTAGGGTTTTTAATTTGCTAAGTCTGAGATTTAGTTTTTCCTAGCCAGTTAACCTATTTATCAAACTCAAGTCAATTAACCAGAATTGAATACATTAATTTTTATAATTTTTTTGAATTTTTTTTTTCAATTTTCAATTTTTATGGGTTTTTCTGTTTTCTAAATTTTTTTTTATTTTTCAAATTTTCAAATTTTTTTGAATTTTTTTATATAAAGATGCAGTGCAGAAATTAAATATGCAAAAGGAAAAGAAATATATACAATATGCAATGCAAAGGATAACTATATACACTACCCTCTCCCCCAAACTTGAGCAAAGCAGTGCCCTCACTGTCCGACCCCACGTCACGCTCGTGAACGTGAACGTGATCTTTCCCCTCTAGCCAAAAGGGTTTGAATACCCCTCTCAATTTCCGTCAGCCGACGGTCGTGATCTCGTGCAGTCGCCCGAAACTCATCCCTCAAAGAATCTATTCTTCTCACTGTTCTCCGCATCAATCGTGCATGCTCCTGGGGAGTTAGTTCTTCCCCGCTCGAAGTCGAGCTCGAGCTAGGGGTCTGTGCAGGGACATTTTCTGCCGGTTCGGTTCGTGTCCAAATATCTGTGAGTCTAGAGTAGGACGACGAGATGCCCTCTACAAGTGGTCGAACCGGGACACCGTCTATCATATATGAGTCAAATTCCTCGGCGGGGAGGAAATAACGGCAGAGTTGGGTAACGAGCATGGGACATGGGTGTACGCAACCTCGTTTCCCCGTACCTATAGATTGGAGCAAAACCGTGCACATGTCGAACCTAGGATTCTTCATCATCAGTGTGTGTACGACATGTAAAGAAGGGGTGAAAAATGTCGTGTTGTGGGAACTACCGAAGTTATTGTTTTGTGCCCACCGGCACACAGTTAAAACGTTCGCGAAAAGGGTCCGTGCTTGGATACCCTTACGCGGTTCTCGTGCACAGTCATTCCCCATCAAGGGCATATAATCCTCAAAGCGCAAAGGGTGTTCATGTGCAGGGACACGTGGTATGAGTGTAACCTCGTGTATCATGTCCCTATCGATGCGAATTTTACGATTTCCCCAATTCAGTTTAATGTAACCTAAGTTGTCAAGGCTATTATCTTCCATGGATTCGTAAAATAGGGCAACTAGGTTAGGTAGAGCAAACGCAGATGCGTGATTATAGAGGAGGAAATTCCAGCCCATTTGTGCGATTTCATGTGCGAAATATGTACCGTATACTTCGTGTGCAAAAACAGGGGAAAAATCCCGTTCAAACTGCATTTTATGTGCCATCTAGATTGTACAGAGAAAAATATGCAATAAACAGATAGGATTTCAATAGAGAGTACCTCCCCTGAAGTTTCAGGGGGTGAAGCTTGCAGACGGCGGCGGTTCAGCGGCAGGAGACGGCTACCGCGGCGGAAACGCGGCGATCTGGTGGCGGCGCTACGAAATTTTTCTGGAAGGGACAGGAGGTGGCGGCTAGGGTTTTATGAAGAAGAAATATTAGGGTTATGAGGATAGGAGGGCTCGGGTCTCTTTAAATAGAGGGGGAAAAAGGGTTATTTGAAAAAAACACCCTCAAAAATGAGGATTTTATTTGTAAATTGAAAATTCAACTCTTGATTCTGAAAATTTGCAATTTGGTCCAAAAAAGTTATTTATTTATTTTTTTTTTATTTTTTTATTTTTCATTTTTTATGGTATTTTGGGAATATATATTTACAAATTATATACACACCCCCAAACTCATTTGAAAAAATGTTTTGGAAGAAAAGAAATCTGGGGGTGAAAGTGGAGGAATATTACTCAGTGTAGATCGGCTCCTGCAAGAACAGGAGCTCCTCCGAAGGGTCCGCTGTGAGGAACGGTTTCAAACGATGCCCATTTACTTTGAAAAGCGTACCGTCCTCCGGGTTTTCCAGATCAGCCGCACCGTGCGGATAAACGGTGCGGACTACAAAAGGTCCCTTCCACCTAGAACGGAGCTTGCCGGGATGTAAATGTAACCGAGTATCATATAATAAAACCTGTTGACCTGGTTTAAATGTCTTTCGCAAAAGGTTTTTATCATGAAATACCTTAACTCGGTTCTTAGCAATCACGGCATTATCATATGCCTCATCCCGCAGCTCTTCTAGTTCATTTAACTGCAGCTTTCGGTTGCTGCCCGCATCTCCTAAAGATAGATTCAGCTCCTTAATGGCCCAAAATGCCTTGTGCTCAATTTCTACTGGAAGGTGGCAAGCCTTCCCGTAAACAAGCCGGTATGGAGACATGCCAAGATCGGTCTTGTACGCAGTACGGAAAGCCCATAGCGCGTCGATTAATTTGAGTGACCAATCTTTACGGTTTTTAGAAACCGTTTTCTCCAAGATTTGCTTAATTTGCCGATTCGAGACCTCGGCTTGCCCACATGTTTGGGGATGGTATGGCATTGATAGCTTATGGGTGATAGAGTATTTGCGCATTAAGAACTCAAAAGTCCTATTGCAAAAGTGAGAACCATTATCACTTATTATCGCACGAGGGTGCCCAAATCGAGAAAAGATGTGTTCTTTTAGAAATCGAGTGACAACCTTGTTGTCATTCGTTCGACTTGGTACAGCCTCGACCCACTTTGAAACATAGTCAACAGCCAAAAGAATATACACATTTCCAAAAGAGTTAGGAAATGGTCCCATAAAATCTATACCCCAAACATCAAAAATATCTACAACCAAAATTGGTTGGAGTGGCATTTCGTTTCTCCGCGATATCCGGCCCAAGTGTTGGCACCAGGAGCAAGTTTTGCAGTATTCGAATGCATCTTTGAAGAGTCGTGGCCAATAGAAACCACACTGCAAAACTTTCTCGGCTGTCTTCTTTGGCCCAAAGTGCCCGCCACATGCTTGATCGTGGCAAAGAGACAGCATACTCTTAACCTCATTTTCAGGTACACACCGACGAATGATTTGGTCGGAACAGTATTTAAAAAGATAAGGTTCATCCCAGTAAAAATGCTTTACTTGGGACAAAAATCGAAGTTTATCTTGTGTCGACCAATCTTTAGGTATCAAGTCGGTGGCTAAGTAGTTTACAATATCGGCGAACCATGGTTCGCAAGAAACGGTCAAGAGTTGCTCATCGGGGAAAACATCAGTGATAGGAAGTTCAAGTGTAGGCGAAGAAGGAAGTCGTGAAAGGTGATCGGCCACTACGTTTTCACATCCCTTTTTGTCCCTTATAACAAGGTCAAATTCTTGCAGCAAAAGGATCCAACGTATTAGCCTAGACTTAGCATCCTTCTTCGCAAAAAGGTGGCGAAGAGCTGAGTGATCCGTGTACACTATAACTGGAGAGCCGATTAAATAAGGCCGAAATTTTTCAAGTGCAAACACAACCGCTAAAAACTCTTTTTCTGTTGTTGTGTAGTTTAATTGGGCCTCATTTAATGTTCGGCTAGCGTAGTAAATTACATGCGGCATCTTGTTAATGTGCTGTCGAAGAACAGCACCAATGGCAAAGTCTGATGCGTCGCACATAATTTCGAAGGGATACGTCCAGTCTGGAGATGAAAGGATGGGCGCAGAAATTAGTGAGTGTTTCAAAGACTCGAACGCTTCCATGCAAGTTGAGTCGAAAAGAAAAGTAGTGTCCTTGGCCAACAAGAGAGTCAAGGGTCTAGCAATCTTGCTAAAGTCCTTGATGAACCGTCTATAAAAACCGGCATGGCCAAGGAAAGCTCGGATATCTTTGACGCATTTAGGAGGAGGAAGATTAGAAATGACTTCGATTTTAGCTTTATCAACCTCTATGCCGTTTTGCGAGATGACATGTCCTAAGACAATGCCTTCTCGTACCATAAAGTGGCACTTCTCCCAATTCAAAGTCAGGTTCTTTTCCCTACAGCGGGTGAGGACTGCGTCAAGATGTCGTAAACACCCATCGAAGGAGTCACCAAAAATGGAGAAATCATCCATAAAGATTTCCAAAAACTTCTCCACCATGTCCGAAAAGATCCCCATCATGCACCGCTGAAATGTAGCGGGCGCATTGCATAACCCAAAGGGCATGCGATGATAAGCAAAAGTGCCAAAGGGGCAAGTAAAAGTGGTCTTGTCTTGATCCTCTTTGGCTATGGGGACTTGATTATAACCGGAATAGCCATCTAAAAAGCAGTAGAATTCGTGCCCCGCCAATCGTTCTAGCATTTGGTCAATGAATGGTAAAGGAAAGTGGTCCTTCCTTGTCGCGGCATTGAGTTTCCGGTAGTCGATGCAAACTCGCCACCCAGTTTGGGTGCGAGTGGGAATTAACTCATTCGCCTCGTTGGTAATGACCGTGATGCCCGATTTCTTTGGCACGACATGAATGGGGCTAACCCATTGGCTATCCGAGATAGGGTAAATGATACCGCTATCAAGACACTTAACAATCTCCTTCTTGACCGCCTCTTTCATAATGGGGTTGAGGCGTCTTTGTGGATCCCTTGCCGGCTTGGCATCATCCATCAAGTGTATATGATGTTCGACTATGAGGGGACTAATCCCCTTGATGTCCGCCATAGACCAGCCAAAAGCTTGCCGATTATCGTATAGGACCGTTAAAAGAGCCTTCTCTTGCTCAAGAGCTAGAGAGGCCGATATGATAACTGGTAAGGTCTCATTTTCACCTAGATAAGCATATTTTAGGTGCGACGGAAAAAGCTTTAGCTCGAGTTTAGGTGGTGAAACAATAGATGGTAACAATGGAGTAACTGTTTCAAACTCGAAGGATTCCATCAAAGGTTCAAATTGAGTGTACGCTATCGAGTCGGATGGTTCAACTAACTCATCCGAAAAAGCAAAAGACTCAAACTCGAGTGGAGAGTCTTCAAGATCATCAACAAAGGTGAAACACTCATAATCTTTGTCCGTCGTGAAAGCTGTGTCGGATTCTAGGAGGAACGCACTAGTGGCGTTAATATTGCTGTGATTAAACATGAAATTCTCGAACTCACAGTCCTCCTCCGCGATCTCATCGATCGAGCACACATCAAGTACGCTAGAATTAGGCTCGCAAGGCTGACTTCCTAACTTGAAAATGTTGAGTTCAACTGTCATATTACCAAAAGATAGATTCATTGAACCATTATGACAGTTGATTACCGCGTTAGAAGTCGCGAGGAATGGTCGACCAAGTATCACCGGAATTTGATTACGGGGGTTAGCGACAGGCTGTGTATCCATAACAATAAAGTCAACGGGGAAAATGAAATCCCCTACTCTAATTAACACATCCTCCAACTCTCCCCTAGGATGGGTGATTGATCGGTCGGCCATCTGGAGAGTGCAATGAGTAGGCTTAAGCTCTCCAACGCCTAATTGTTCGTACACCGAATAAGGTAGCAAATTGACACTAGCACCAAGATCTAATAGTGCTCTATTGATGGTCTTGTTCCCAATTGTGATCGAAATAGTAGGACAACCGGGGTCCTTGTGTTTTGGGGGTAAAGAATTGACAAGAGCATCACTAACAGCACTAGCCACGAAAACTTTCTTTGGTACTTGTGACTTCCTCTTTTTGGTGCATAAGTCCTTTAAGATTTTTGCATATGAAGGAACTTGTTGGATTGCATCCAAAAGAGGGATATTTATGCTAACCTGTTTGAACAACTCTACAATCTTCTCCATCTGTGGAGTTGGTTTATTGGATCTCAACCGATTTGGAAAAGGAACATTTTGAAAAGTTTTTGAGTCCAAATTTTGCGGATCAGATTGTTGAGTTGGAACAGAACCCTGTGTGGATGTGTTCGTGTTGTGAGAAGAGGGTCCATTCGAGCTAGAAGAAGTAGAGCCATGTGAAGGATGGAGAATAGGCTCTAACGAAGAAGAAGAAGAGGAAGATGAAGAACCACCGGCAGAGGTGTCATGGTGAATACCCACATTGTTTTGCAGCACTTTTCCGGATCTCAACGTAGTCACAGCATTCACGTTATGATTCTGCTGTTCATGTGCAACATGTGCGTGACCAGGATTTGGGAGTGGTTGAGACGGAAGCTTTCCTTTCTCTCGCTCTTTCAATGCTGCGTTGAGTTGTGCAATTTGTGCCTCAATAGCTTTGATGCTTTGATCGTGTGAGGCACTGTTTTGCACCAAAGATTGAACAGAAGTCTCTATCCTAGCTGTGGACTGTGCAGATTGCTTTAGGAATGCTTCTAGACTTCTTTCGAGCGAGCTAACAGCATTTTGAGTGAGGACAAAATTGTTGGGCACAAAATTGTTCATCTGATTAGGGTAAGGTTGCTGTTGGAGAGGTTGCTGAAATTGAGTTTGTGGAGGTGCTTGTTGTTGTGGAGGAGGAGCTCTTTGAAAATTTTTGTTTCCTTGGGATTGTTGATTTTGGTTCCAAGCGAAATTAGGATGGCTCTTCAAACCCGGATTGTATGTCGAAGAGTATGGATCATTTCTTTGTCGTTGCTGAAAGGCAGCATTGACTTGATCTTGTCCTTGAGTAGATACAGTGTAAGGACACTCTTCGGTGAGATGTGATGGATCCGAACAACAAGCACACACAGTTCGTGGAGGCACAACAGGGGCAGGAGAAGGTGTTGAGATTTTGGTCTCAAGCGCTTCTAGCTTTTTCGTAAGAGCGGCCATCTCGGCCTTCATAGCAATTGACATCTCTACTTGATGTATGCCTGCCCTAGGTTGACCAATAGAAGAAGATGATGATGTGGTCTTGGTGCTCTCCCACTGAATTGTTTGTTCACTAAGATCCTCAAGAAACTACCACGCTTCCTCACTAGATTTGGACAGAAAGTGACCTTGACTGATGGTTTCTAGCAACTGCTTCGTTGCCGGGTTCAATCCCTCGTATAATGTTTGGCAAAGTTGCCATCTTTCAATCCCATGGTGAGGGCATTGAACGAGTGGGTCTTTGAATCTTTCAAAACATTTCCAAAATGGTTCGGCAGGAAGCTGTGAAAATTGTATAATCTCATTACGGATTTTAGCAGTTTTGTGATGAGGATAGAACTTTTTAAGAAAAGCTTTCACAAACTCGTCCCAATTTCTAATTGAGTGTGATGCGGTGCTGTATAGCCACTTCTCGGCTAGGTCACATAAGGTGAAAGGAATGACCCTTAGCCTTATAGCGTCATCACTTAATTGGGTAGTTTTCATCATGGCGCAAACGTTTTGGAATTTGTTGATAAAGATATATGCGTCTTCGGATTCCAAACCATGAAACTTAGGCAGCATATTGATGAAGTGGGGTTTGATCTCAAAATTGTCCCCATTAGCCGGTGGGAGGGAAAGACAAGTAGGAAGGGCGGTGCGGATGGGGTAGAAAAGATCCTGGAGCGCGACTCGTGCGGGCGCTTCAACAGGTGGGTGATTCGGGTTATTCACACCTAACGGAGGTGGAATCATTCCCGTCGGTAAGGTGTTGTTAGGATCGTATCCCGACATACCTTCGGAAGAATGTGATGGTGAAAGTGAAGAAGTGGACAAGATTTCGACTTCGGAGTCGAAAGGTTCGTCGGTCGGTACCAACGAAACACGGACTAATCGGGCGCTAGGGTCCCTAGTCTAACCGGACATACACTAAAAGGGTTAGTGTAGTCGAAAGATGAAAGACAGAATGTGAAGGTAAGAAAACGTCAATGAGAAGAAGTGGTGTAAGTGAGTGCAAAGATTTCTTTAGCGACAAGTTGCAAGTTTTGAAAAGATTTTCCTTTTTCTTTTTAAGTGAGCTTTTGCAAAAAGATTTTGAAAAGAGACTAGTGACACAAATGCAATTAACCACACATGCACAATCAGGCCTAAGTCTAGGGTCACCTAGGTCAGCTAGACAGCTCCTAACTGTTCCAAAGGGCTAGAAATAGGACCTCAAACCGCCTCTTCACCGTCCGTTACGGCCAGGTAAGTGCTAGGTAAGTGGGAAGGAACCACGCTGTGGGCCTAATTAAAAACCACTAGCCTTGACACACTTGCCTAGGCACCGCAAAGACAGGTTAGGATAAACGGCTGATGCCTATACTAGTCCTCTGTCCTATTGAGCTCGACGTCCTTAGGGCTGAGTCTAATATTTTTTAAATTAAAAGTGGTCAATGCAAATGCTTTAAGTGATTTCTGGGGTCCTGGGAAGGGTGATGAAATCCCCACCCAATCTGAATTGGTCAATAGCCCCTTAAAGTCAGATTAAAGTATGCAAAGCAGTAAATCACTTGCAATCAATTTGCTTTTTAGCGCGGCGCAAAGAATCCTGCAGAAAATCAATTATTGGAAGGGGGAAGAAGATTTTTAGCGCAAAGAATCCTGCAGAAAATTTGGCAAAAGATATATGGGGATTTGCAGAGGGGAGAATGAGAAAACAAACAGTACAATTTCTTTACAGAGAGGGCTCCAGAGGGCCGCAGTTCCGCGGTTTTGACTTTGTGCGAAAATTCAAACAACGAAGTATCCCCATTTGATTTTGTCTCAAAAACTATCTATAACCGCAATCAAGAACGGCGTCGCATGAAGCTAGCCGGTGAGTACGGGTCGGTCCACAGGGATGTTGTGAATCTCCTAATCGCGCTAACGAGTTAATTCCGAAGGGTGTTCGGATTGGTTATTAAATCTAAAAATCTAAATCTATCTATCTACGATTATCTAGATCTAATCTTGCTAGGGTTAGGTTTAGGGATGGTTTGGAAATGCAAGTAAATCTCAACGCTTTCTATACCCGAATGAAGATCTATGAGGAGTTATGGTAATTATCAATAAAGGGGATTAGATCCAATCGGGAAGGTGTTCCTTCCTCTAGGTTCTTGTCCTTCCTTTAGAGATCCTTACCCTAACCTCCATGGAAAACGCGCGCAACCGGGCTTTTATACTACGGTATCACCGCTACCTCGAGGGATAGGGTGCCGTAGGGCGCGGTGTGTGCGTGTATGCATGGAGTCCTATTGAAAATATATTATGGGTAAGAAAGGGATGAGAGATCTCATCTCTCAAAATCCTTCCCCAAAGCTAACTCTAAACAATTTCCTAGGGCAAGAAATTAAATCTACCTAGGGCAAAGAATTGAAATCTAAACTAGGGCAAGAAAATAAATCTACTTACAGATGCATTTCTCCAATCATCAATGCAGGGTTGTCAGATCTGAATTTCTGAATTGAAGAGAGGCACCGATGCTCTCCATAAAGAATTTTGGAATTTTTATTAAAAGGAGACATAGGTTTACAATGATTAGAGTTCCTATTTATAAAGAATAAGAAACCCTAGGGTTACAATGACTCGCATGTCTGAAATTACAAAAACAGCCCTTAGGTTGACTAGTCAGCGCCGCACCAAAATTATGCTAAAAAGTTTATTTTTCAATTCCTTAACATGGCCGCGGAACCGCGGCCCGAGGCCCTGTTTGGCCGCGGTTCTGTGGTCAACAAGAGGCTTTAGATGCTGCAATTTCCTGTGTTGTCTTCTGGTGACTTTGTCTTCCTGTTTCTATATGTACTTTTCCGTTTGGGCTTCTAGGTTGGTTCCAGATCTCCAATGAACAATTTGTAGTGAACTTTAAACCTTCGCTTTGAGTCGATATCTTGAATCTTGCTTTGTGAACTGTTTCTTATGTAGGCTTGATCAAGATCTTCTGTTCATTGGTTAAAGTCCACTTTTTCATCGTCTTTATATCGTTTTCACTGTTTTCTGTCCAAGAACCTGTAACCTGTAACATGTAGCAGACATGCGTCAAAAGCACCCGTTTATTTGTAAAATATATAAGAATGGGGAATATAATAATGCAATATTATGGTCTGAACAGTACCCCACCTCCTAAAACTCTTGCCAAACTTTGGTACCCTCAACCAAACATTGCATCTTACGCGAATTGTTTTGGTCGAATTACGGACGACCCCTCCATGGCCAAAATTTCTTTGAAAGATCGAATAGAAGCGTCTAGGAGAAACAGTTGGACTCCGCAATCCACCTTGTCTCAACCATTTCAATCTTCACCACCTTCTTACGTTGATACACCTTTTGAGAGTCCGAATGTAACTCCGCAACCCATGTCTATTGCTGAACACATTGAACAATCTCGTAACTGATCTTTCACTCCTTTCAACACTTCGAGTTCTTTGGATCAACAAGTCCATTCACCTTTTTATCCAAATGTTGATCTCACTCCTGTCCAACCATTCAATTCCTACTAGTCTTACCAAACTTTCACATCTTCCCTAGACATTGCTTCTACACAGCCATTTGGGAGTTTCCAAAATCCAACCAACTTTGAATATTTTACTGAAGCCCCTTCTCAACCCATGTCTAGTTTGGAACAGTCGTTAGAAGCCTATATGGTAGCAACAAACCAAATGCTAAGGAATGTGGATGCGTCCATTGCCTCCCTTATGTAACCTAATGAACCGGTAGCTAGTTTCCAACTAGCTCCAAATCTTCCAATGTATGAGGAGGCGGTTGGACAGAGTGAGAAGTTGAGTGTAGAAAGTGAGCTAAACACCCTTTCAAATCAAACCTACCCATACCCAACTGAATCCCACAACTCCAGTTTTCAAACAAGTGTCCCAAATGATTCATCAGTTGAAAATAAACCATTTAATGAGTTGTGCGACTTTGCAGTGTTTGATTTGCCAGATTGTGAAGAATCCCTTTCGAGTGAAACCACACCTAATCCTTTTGAACTTTACACCTCCACTCTAGAACCTGAATTGATAAATATCCATTCTTTTGATGAGGTGTCTAAAAAAATAGATTTTCACTTGATTGAGGATATTGACGCAGGGAGTATTTTGGATGATGAACCCGTAAATTTAACCGAAATTTTATCTCCAATTCATCATCCCGAGTCTGTAAGTGTTTCTCTCGAACTTCATATGCGTCTTGATTTTGATGATAATGGCATGGATAAGCTAAATTTTGAGAAGAATTATGAGGATAGTATTGAGGGGAGTATTGAGGATGAACCATTTTTGTTTGATGTGTCGGATTTTCCAAGTCATCCTCCGAACCCTTTAACTGTTATACTTCCTAAATCACTCCCCCACCTTTCCATCGTTCCGGCCACGCAAAAGATCATGCAGGAGGACTGTGAGCTTGAAATTTTTTTGTTCGATCACATCAGTTTGGACGCCACTAGTGCGTACCCCTTTGAATCTGACACAGTTCTCACAGCCGACAACGATTACGAGAGTTTCACTTTTTCGGACGATTTTGAAGATTCACTGCCCGAGTTTGAGTCCTTTGAATTTTCAGATGAGCTAGTTGAACCATCAGACTCGGTTGCTTACAGTCATGTCGAACCATTGATGGAATCCTTCAAGTTCGAGACAGTTTACTTCGGTGAGAATAAGACTATCCCTAAATCACTCCCTTTCTTCTTTCTTATCGTTTCGACCACGCAAGACTCCGTCGCGTTTCCATTTTCAATGTAGGGTTTACCAAGTTCGACGTACCCATGCTTTCTTGCGAATCTTGAAGGATTTGACCCTATTTCTCGACGGGTTGATAGATTATCACAATCGCTTTTAACACATCGGTCATCACAAATTGTGCTAATTTATTCACTCAATTTACACGCTCAAGTTCTTGCTACACTTCTTTCTCTTTTCCGCCATTCTTCTCCTCCACCGAGACCATATTCCGCCCTTCTTCCCATACGGTCTCGTGTGTTTCTCAACTCCTTTCTCTACACTCCATTCTTTCACCAACCCTACCATTATCACAATAGAATTTTTGAATGGTTGGTGCTAACCTTTGGCCTGTGTTAGGCCTTGTTTAGTTTGGGGAGGACCTTGTTGTATATATGTATATATATTTTTTGTTTTCTTTTTCTATTAACAATAAAAAAAAATCAAAAATCAAAAATCAAAAATAAATTTTTTTTCTAAATAAATAAACAGGGGAGTGCCGACATTTTCAACCCTCTTGGTATAGCATGACAGTGAGGACACTGTCAAGTTTAAGTTTGGGGGTATGCTCGGTAAGCCTTCTTCCTTCGCATTCATGTGTATATTTTTGCATTTGCATACTTATTTTAAAATCCATAAAAAATTGAAAAAATTTCAAAATTATAAAAATTAAAGTATTCAATTTTGGCTCTAATTGACTTGAGTTTGACAAATAGGTTAACTAGCTAAGAACAACTAGATCCTAGACTTAGTAAATTAAAAACCCTAAAAATAACCTTTCTTAAAACTTAACGGTAGAAAGTATATGTCTTTGTAGTTTATTTAGAAATAGGCAAATTTCGAGTTCACTTCTTGGGCTAAGTTAAAACAAGGGAAAAATATTGATATTTTTATTAAAGTATAAGTTTGAAAAATAATTCCTAGCTTAAGTCTAAATTCTGAAAATATATACCCTACAGTTGCACAAATACGCACCTTGAAACTTGGGATAGTAGAAGAGGCCTTGAAATGCTCTTATCTAAAGTCCTTAGTACGAAATAAAAAAATTACAAGTGTGAATAAAGAGATAATAAAAAAATGAACACTGGTTTTTGTGATTACTTAAGGCTGCATTAATAGAAAAATATTTAGCGAGGGTGCTTCATCACCTAGTGCCTTAGACCAACTGGTTTGGGAGTCACTGCTAAAGGTTTAGGTGTTACAAGACTAGGAATTACGCGTTAATGTGCAAACACATCTTGTAATCGGTTGTTGGTACCTCAAGAAGTATTAACGGTCGTATGAAGGATGTATAAGCAAAATTCATCTAAAAAATTCACCAATTAAGAAGTCCTTTGGACAACGGACAAGAGTATGATTGCTTGATTTGAATTTCCAAGTGTAGGGGTGACATATACACACACGTAGGGGTATGTGATTAGGATTTAGATAAGAGATAGGAATGAAGAATAGGACTTATATCTTTAATAGAGATGATAAAAATTCCTAAGTTGAGATAGAACCCTAGAAGGAAAACTTAAAAGATTCTGAAAGCTAAGTAAGTCTACAGAATATATATAATCTTAAGTTAAATAATAAGGAAGCGTGAAGAATACGGGTGGATAATTTCTAAAGTCGAAGATAATAGACTTCCTTGTTAGAAAACCTAATTGGAGAATAAAAGTCAATGGGCCTAATTGATAGGATTTTGTGGGTAGTATCCGCTGAAACCCTCAGGAGACAACACTCCTCCTACTAGGGACACCTAGAGGTTTAACGACTTGTTGCACGAGCTCAGTGCAATCGCGTTTCTCTGCGAAAGTGAGGTTAGGTTTTTGTTGAGAATAAAACTAGGTTTGCTCGAGGACGAGCAAAAGATAAGTTTGGGGGTATTTGTTCATATCATAATATTGCATTATTATATTCCCCATTCTTATTCATTTTACAAATAAACAGGTGCTTTTGACCCATGTCTGCTACATAGTTACAGGTTACAGGTTCTCGGAACAAAAACAGTGAAAAAGACAAAAAGACGATGCAAAAGTGAGACTACGACCGATGAATGGTGGAATCTTGATCATGCCACATTTTGAAGGACAATGAAGATCAATAATCAGTTCACGAAGTACAAAGGCAGCTCAAGGTTCAAGACTTCGACATGAAGCAGACGGAAAAGTCCATGACATTACTCACTGTAGAGATCTGGAAAAGAACTAGAAGATATTCTGAAGAACCAACCAAAGAAACAAGAAGAAAAAGTCAGCAGGAAGTCAACCAGAAAAACTCAGCCCACGATGCCTCCAATTGGCCGTGGAACCGCGGCCAAACCTTGCTATTGGCCGCGGATCCGCGGCCGTGTAGGGCCCGTGTCGGTGCAGAAAGTTTGTTGCGTCTGGCGGCACGTTGACTAGTCTTCCTAGGGGTATTTTTTTAATAGCAGATGTGCGAGTCGATTGTAACCCTAGGATTTTCTATGAATCTATAAATAGAAGCCCTAATACCTCTTTTGAGGTATGCCTCTTCTTGTGCTTCATTGTAAATCTAAATTCAAATCTGTAAAGAAGGAGGAGAGCATCAAATAAAATTAGAAGTAAGTTTTCAATTCTCGCCCTAGGTAAATTTCTTATCTGCCCTACTTAGATCTTTTAATTATTTGCCCTAGTTAGATAGTTAGAATGTTCTTAAATTCCCTAATGAGCGAGTAGTCTCCTCGCTTGTTAGGGTTAGCTTTGGGGAAGGCTTGAGAGATGAAGATCTCTCACCCCTTTCTTGCCCACCACATATAATTAATAGGACTCCATGCATACATGCACACACCGCTCTCTACGGCACCTTACCCCTCGAGGTAACGGTGATACCGTAGTATAAATGCCCGGTTGAGCGTGTTTTCCATGGAGGTTAGGGTAAGGATTAAGAAAGGAAGGACAAGAACCTAGAGGAAGAAACACCGTTTCTTCCCGATGGTACTAATCCCCTTTATTAATAATTACCATAACTCTTAATAGATCTTAATTTGGGTATTGAAAGCGGTGGAGAATCTTTGCATTTCCAAACTTAACCTAAACCTAACCCTAACAAGATTTAGATCTAGATTAATTTAGTTTTTAGATTTAATCAATCCGACCCCAATCGGAATTAACTCGTAAGAACAATTAGAAAATTCACAAAATCCCTGTGGACCGACCCGTACTCACCGGCTAGCTACCAAGCGACACCATTCTTGATTGCAGTTAATAATTATTCTTTGAGATCTAAATCAACCACCACGAGACAACCCTACCAAAACGAGCCCCTAACCCCCCTGCAAAACCGAGGAGGCCGGACCTGGGAGGATTTTGGTCGGCCACATGAGGAAATTGGGTGCCTAGGTTGCTTGTGTAGTTCATATACCCCCTATACATCACTCCAGTACTGTTTGTTCACCTTGTTTTCACCTGAACAAAAATCTGGGACTATTTTCATGGCTTGCTGCCTTGCATTTCTTGGTATTCATGACTTTGAGTTTTAGTATTTGGTATTATATTCAGTCACTTAATGTTTGTACGTCTATTTTGAGTGTTATTTTTGTTGATTTGCGTGAGTAGACCATAGGTTTTAACCTATGAGTGTTTCGTGTGTCGTTTCGATTGCGAATTGGATTTTAATGTGATACGATGTGTAGGTACCCCCACGAGGACTTCGAGACGACAAGAAAGCGCGTGGCGACGTCGGCACCGGCAGGCGAAGATCAATGTGACTAGATATATATATACGGGGGAAGTCGGGTGGATGGCGTATAGCACCCCCGCAGTTCGTACTTTAGATTATGATATTTGTTATATATATGATATATATGTGTGTATTGCGAGATTATTTGTCGATCAAGATGGTTTATAGGTGTTCATGTTATAGTTTAGTGTAATTAGGAGTAGCTTGTTTAGCTTTCTAGTCGCGAAACCCTAGAGTAAGATTACACCCACACGCGCACACACACACATACCTTCATTTTATACTTGTGCGTATATGGGGATATGTATGTATATACACACACACACACATATAGGTATGGGACTATGCGTATACACACACACACACGTATATGTATACATGGATTATGAGGATAGTATATAATACTTGAAGATGAGTCGATGAGATTGGGCTTGAGGCCATGAGATCGGTGATGTGACATGGTTCGTATTTGAGATACGACATGATATTATAGCGGGTCTTTAGGCGATGTGCTTTCATACACACACATATTTATATTGTAGATGGTATCAGTATTGTACTAGACGTAAATCAGTACCCCCAGATCATGATATATGATAAAATGGATACCGGATGAATAATGAGATATAGGTGATATTCGACCTGTACCCAGATTTGGGAAGCCGTACGACGGATTTACCGTACGAGCTATATATTGATGATAGATCCGCACTCTTGACTTGAGGATGTCATATTATAGATATTGTATCGTATGTGATACTATTGAGGCGGGATCACTGACTTTTATATATATATATATATATATATATATATGTATCGACTCAGATTTAGGTAGTTTTCCTTACCCTTTCGATCAGCCTTTTAGTTTAGTCCTGCAGTTTACTTGTAGATGATAGATTAGACTCGAGTCATACCTATTTCAAAACTGACGAATCGTGAGTATTTTAAAGACAGGCCAAGAGATTCTACGGATATTTCAAAGGACTTATCTTTTCTTAAAAACACCGTAGCCCTATTTTCTAAACACCACGATTCGTATTATTTCAAATGTTAAGACTGTGTGACTCGTTTACATTATTGCATATTCATTATTGTTGTATTTATTATTCAGCTCCCGCATATTCTTGTTGTTCGCATCGCATCGCATGCTTATATTGTGTTTTCATATGCTATCATTGAAATCATGCTGTCAGGACACCAGCACCATTACCGATGATGCGTATGTTCCACGTACACTTGCTTGTCGGCTCACACACATCTTCATCGGTAATTGCCATGTCACGTACACATTAGAAAATACTAGTCATCAATACAAATTGTTAGCTGATAGTTTCGACATGGTATTAGTGTACTTGCTGTTATTGTTATTTTAGGCATTGCATTTATTACTGTGATTGTCATGCATATTTATATATTCATTGTCATGCATTATTATTTAGGGCCAGTTCGGATTGCCGGAGCCCAATACTTTTAATTCATTATTTATTTATTATTTGATTCTGGATTTTCCATGAGATTTATGGATTTGGAGAAACCGAAAGATTTTATAAACTTATTTTCATTTTAAAATGAAAGTTACGGTTTTCTCATGATATGATTTAAGATATGTCCACCATGAGTTTTCTCGACTCTTGAGCGATATCATACACCCGATTCGAGGAGGAGAAGGAACCGTCTGTGAGTGCATGGTGGATCCGGTGCGGTACCCCGGGACAAGAAGGTCGCAGATGATGGCGTTGAGCCTGTGACAGGGGAGCACTACTGACCGGTGATTTTAATGTGACTCGACGGATATCCGGAGGATACCGATCGGAGTCGGGCCAGGTGGATAGCCGGAGCCCAGGTGCCAGTCCGGATAGCCGGAGCCCTAGATATTGATATTTTAGGTATTTGAGATTTTATGATATGGGCCAGTCCGGATAGTCGGAGCCCGAGATATTGGATATTTGGATATATGTTTTGTGTCAATGTTAGACACTGATTTATATTGATTTATTGATGATACCTCATTTTAAATATACAGAAATTTCACTAAATTAAGAAAACGGTTTCTTCATTTACATGTATTCTGTTTTCATGCATTCATACCTCATACATATGATATGTTACTATCTGAGGCACTGACACGAGCACATGGTATTACACTTATGTATCGATATTTACCCTTGCCACCTTATCATGCTTCAGACTTTATCATTTTGAGGTTATATATTATTGATCGTATTGACCTAGGATTGAGTCATACATACGATTTTTTCTCGGTGATATTTTCTACTCACGAGTTGGCAACTCACCCCGTTGTGCCACAGTTTCTTGCAGGTTTTGCCGTACAGGTTTTTCCCTTGGCGGCTTTGCTGGCACACTATTTCCATTCTGGGTGATTGCTTTGGTAGGTAGGTTCACTCGCATCGTGACCACCATTGTACTTTATTTTATTCAGTTGTATCTAGTAAGCTCCATCAACCAAACTTGTATATTATTTCGACCTTAAAATCGCGCGTTGTATTAGTATAGTTTTCATGATGATTTGAGTTTCCTTTTTGAGTTTTGATCCTCGCCCTTTGGCGTTATATATTATGTTGCTTGCGTGGTTGTGACTGTCAATTGACGAAGAGCAAGCTCCCGCTTGGGGATGCCTTTATATATTATGCATGTTGTACCCGTTTGGGGCCAGTATTTACAAAGGAAACTCTGCCGAAATTTTCAGAAAAGATTTGTGATTTTAAAAACGCATATTCGTCTTATTTTAACAAAACACTTTCTTTAAAAATGGTTTAGATTTCTGGGATTTCGGCTTACTTGAATTAGATGGAGTCCTATAGACTTCATATGATTCAAGGGCCAGTCACGTGCCATTTCGGGTCGTGACAACAGTTGTATAATTTACCCAATATATGATAGCCAATGTGTAAGTCTTATTCATGTGGTCCCTAAAAAGTCTGGCATCACGGTCATAACTAATGAGGCTAATGAGTTGATCCAAACACGCATCCAAACTGGGTGGCGCGTATGTATTGATTATAAGAAACTCAATGCCGTAACGAGGAAAGATCACTTCTCTCTACCTTTCATTGACCAGATGTTGGAACGATTAGCTAGACATGAATACTATTGTTTCTTGGACGGATACTCTGGTTATAACTAGGTCCCCATCACCAAAAAAGATCAAGATAAAACAACATATACTTGTCTTTTCGGTACTTTTGCTTATAGACGCATGCCTTTTGGGTTATGCAACGCTCCCATTACATTTCAGCGGTGTATGATGGGGATATTCTCATACATGGTTGAGAATTTTCTAGAGATATTTATGGACGATTTCTCTACATTTGGGGACTCCTTAAACAAGTGCCTACGTCATCTTGACGCGGTTCTTACCCGCTGTAAAGATAAGAACTTAACTTTAAATTAGGGAAAATGCCATTTTATGGTCCAAGAAGGTATTGTCCTCGGACATATCATTTCACGAAAAGGCATTGAGGTAGACAAAACTAAAATAGATGTCATCCATAACCTTCCTCCTCCCAAATGTGTAAAAAATATACGATCTTTCCTTGGTCATGCAGGATTTTATAGGAGATTCATTAAGGACTTTAGCAAAATTGCTAGACCTTTAACCCTTCTCTTGGCCAAGGATACAACATTCACTTCGATTCGGATTGCGAGGCTGCTTTTGAATCACTTAAAAGTTCCCTCACTACAGCACTCATTCTATCATCTCTGGATTGGAACCACCCATTCGAGCTTATGTGTGACACATCAGATTTTGCTATTGGTGCAGTCATAGGACAACACATTGATAAGATGCCACACGTAATTTATTATGCAAGTAGGAACTTGAACGATTCCTAAATTAATTACACAACTACCGAGAAAGAACTCTTGGCAGTTGTATTTGCATTAGAAAGATTCAGTCTCTACTTGATTGGCTCACCAATAGTGATTTACACCGATCACTCCGCCCTACGACACCTTTTATCGAAAAAGGATGCTAAGGTCAGGCTAATACGTTGGATCCTGTTGTTATAAGAATTTGATCTTGTCATACAAGACAAGAGTGGATGTGAAAACATCGTAGCCGACCATCTTTCATGCATCAATTCTTCACCAACGTTGCCTGTAACACCCTAGTTTATTTATACCATTTCTATTTCGAGTATTTCTTTATTTATGGTATTTTCCCGATTTACTGTGTTTTGGGTGCAAATAGTATATCTGACATCTGTATTAGCATCTGACCCGACCCGCATGCTTGAAACCTGTCTTGATTCATGTTTATGATTTATCCTGACTTATTACGTAGACTTGTGCACTTTCATGTATACTGCATACTGGCATTTTATCTGGCATTTGCATTTTACAATATAACATTTTAAGTCACATAAAATATTTTAAAACATTGCATGGCCTGCCTGATACCCCTAACCCTGTGGTAGCATCCGCGCATCTTGTTCCTGTCCCGTTCAGTGAAACGGACATGTTTGGATGGCTACGCGCACGTACGTGCATCCGTTCTTGGGGGTATGCATTTTTGTTACCCGGATATCCAATTTTAGTTTTGGTCGACACGTATATTTTCCGTATTTTAAAACTGGATTTTTAGACCCGACCCGGGCGTGTTTTGGAGTATTTTTGTATTAGTCAAAATCTTAAATTTAAACTAGTATTATATTCTATGTTCATAAAATTTGTGTAACTGTATAAACAATTCAAAATATATTTTAATATCAAATCCTTAATAGAACCTCAAATCTCTCTCTCTCTCTCCTCTCGATTTCTCTCTCCCCCCTCTCTCTCTTCCTCTTTCTTTTTTTCTCACTCTCTTTCTCTCTCTTATCGCGTTTACTATGCGCTCCTTGAATCCCATCACCTCCCTATTGCTACATCACCTTCCTTCTTCACACCTATTCATTCTTTCTTCTTATTTCTTTTAAAACCCCTGCCGCCTCCTCTTCTTCGCGGTCGCCTAACCCTAACCTTCTCCCTCCTCGTGCTTGCTGATTCTTTCTCTTACGCCCGCGTGAGAACCCACACCTCCTCGTTCTTGCCGCCTCTTGCTCCAAACCCACCTCGCCCCCGATCTTCCATCATCGACATCATCTTCTTCTTCTTAGTTCGCCTCCATGCCCTGCCCTCGTCATCGCGCTCGTCGCCACTATCGCCGCCTCCACCTTATCGGCCTCCCCTTGCCCATCTCCTCTTCTTCCTCTCCCGCTCTCGCCAACCCCGACGAGAACCCACGTTCCCGTCGCGTCCGACAACCCATCTCCATCCTCCATCAACCCACGACCTCGACCCTAGCACTTTGTCGACATCTCACCCGAGCACCCTTATCTTGCTCGACATCCACATCATCTCCTCCTCATATTCGATTGCCATGGCCGCCGTCGATGTAAATGCTGCTGCTGCTCATGATAATGGTGGTGGTGAGATTGAGAGTTTTGATGCCAAGGACATTGATCTGCCTATTGAGAAACTTTGAAAAAAAATGAGCAGATGCTATCTGGGCTCTTTGACCCCTTTCTTTTGTTGATGGAATGTTGGCAAATCTCAAAGCACTTTTCTCTGGAGATCCTGCAACTACAGTGAAGGCAGAGCACAAATCGAACCCTAGCCGAGTAGTGTTTGTTTGACAAGATCAATTTTTGATCTTGCTCCGTTCGTGATTTCATGTCAACATTCGTCTCCGGATATCCGTCGTCATATTTTATACAGATCAAGGTGATCGCCGGAGCCATGCTCGCCTCCGCCGATCCGGGAGACCCAGTGGACGTCCCCTACCTACGTGGTCACATTCTTGGATTGCCCGGTTCTGTTCTGTACGTGTGTGCGTGCATCAAGACTTTTACCGACTTCGGACGCTGAGTTTACATCCGTCATGATATCCGTTCAGGAAAGTTAACCTTGCTACATGCTATACTACTGTATTCTATGCCTATTTGAATTATAATACCCTATAATGATTAGTTTTGCATCCATTCACATTATTTCAGATCTGGGTCATGAAAACTTATCTTGTTACATACTATACTATCATATACTGCATCAAATTGAATAGTTACATCTCATATTGTTTAGTTATATATCCCGCACTTGTTAGTTTATTATTTTATGGTTATACGATGTCTGTTTGCATCCATATCATATAGAATAAATATAGCTGCATCTACAGATCACATTAATAACATAACATTGTTATTTTAACACCCCATGTTTAATAAAGTGCAACCTAATTAGTTTTAGAACTATTAAAGGTAACCCTAATCGATAATGCGCATCCATATCATTGATTTTATATCTATTTGCATACCATGTCATATTATTTCATTTTATTGTTATATTAGTACTCCATACTTGATTTTGTGCACCCATACTTATTACAGTTTGATTATGAGCACCTGCTTGATACTCGTGCACTATTCTACATGACCTAATACACTACTTGACATTACTTGATACATGTGCACTACTTGACATGACCTGATATATCACTACTTGACTTGTTACCTGATCTTGTTACTAATACCAACAGTCTCGACCTGTTGTCCCTATGAACATATCCCGTTGTCTATTTAAACAGACTTGTACCTGCTTGATCTTGTGTTGGCATTAGCTCCAGATTTATCAATACCTGACTTACACACATAACTTGGGGGTATGGGGAAATCAAGAATGTAGCTAAACATAACTCAAAGGGCTATTACATCATGTTACCGTGGTCCTGTGGGGGTATGAACGGGACATAGACTCACAGTCTATTATCTTTTTACCGTGGTCCCGTAGGGTTGAACGGGGTATAGACCGATGGATTACGATGAGGATTACATTAATTGATTTTGAATAACTTTAGAGTAGATAACCCTATAGCACAGTTTAGACTACTCACTGCACTTCACCTGTTTATATCCTGTTCATTGATCTATATTCATGTTACTGTTACTTGTTACTGATAACTTTTTACTGTTCATACTCATGCCTGCATGACTTGTTACCCCCTGATCGTATTATTGTTGATATTATGACGCACTGAAGTCTGGGTTTTGCATGGCCCAGATCCGCTACCCTTGTCACAGGCTGAGCAGGAGTACTTCAGCCGACAGCCCGAGCAGTGGCGATCCAGTTAGTTTTGTTATTTCCGTACTTTCCAGATGTTACTGTTTATTGGATCTATTGCTTCCGCATATTATTTCTTGACTCGTTTATTCTGGCATATGGAGATGAACTAGATAGTTTATTTTACTTTCCTGTTCTTGATATTTTATAAACAGCCATAATGTGACTGTGGAGAGATATTTCCTATCCATATGTAGCATGGTTGGCTCTGTCACGTGCCGATCTTAGCGCACTCTGGGAAGCGGTGCGTGACAGGGTTTGTTTGGTATCAGAGCCATAGGATTTAGGTTAATCGGGTTTGATTTTTTTGTAGTTGGGTATTGGACCCAATACACGAATTGGAAAATCCATGATTAAGAATATGTCCTGCCATATTGTTATCATGATTCTTGAATCATATCTTTCTCTTTATCCTTTGTCTTGACGATATGCAAACTACTTTGCATCTTGACTTGAAACCTTTTGATTCCCTATTGTTTCTCCCTGTTCCTTGATTCTGATACTAGGATTTGGGCGACTTGAGTGGAGTTATGTGATTGTAATTATGAACTGCAGCATGGTTACAATGCCGTACTCTATTTAAGTAACTTGGAGTCCCGGTCTTGTTTCATTTCCTTGTTTCATGGTCGTTCTATTACCTTGGTTCTCTCAGTTTCATTGTTTACCAGTTCATGTTTTGCAGATTTCTTGGTGACCGATACCGGCAGTTATGAAGTTGTCTTGGGAATGGATTTTCTCGGCACTTTCCATGCTCACATTGATTGTAAGGCAAAGAAAGTGATTTTTCAGATTCCCGGACATCTGGAGTTTGTTTTTGCTGGAGGAAGCAGTTCTGTCGGGCCAGTCGAGTTTAGGGCTAGGCCGACAAACAGTGTTCTTTCGTCGATGGAAGTTGATAAGGAGGAAGCGCCAGCTGTAGTTCGAGAGTTCATGGACGTGTTCGAGGACATCTCGGGTTTACCGCCAAAACGAGATGTGGAGTTCGCGATTGATCTTGTTCCTGGTGCAGCGCCAATCTCAAAGGCGTACTATCCGATGGCATCAGTGGAGTTGGAAGAAGTCAAGAAGCAGGTTACCAAATTGCTTGTGAAGGGTTGGATTCGCAGCAGTAATTCACCTTGGGGAGCTCCAGTTCTTCTAGTAAAGAAGAAAGATGACACAAGGAGGATGTGCATCGATTATCGAGAATTAAACCGGGTGACTATTAAGAACAAGTACCCGATCCCTCGCATTGGAGAATTGTTCGAGCAACTTAGTGGCGTGAGGGTATTCTCGAAGCTGGATTTGCGGTCCGGATATCATCAAGTTCGAGTTAAATTAGAGGATATTTGCAAGACTGCGTTCCGAACTCGGTATGGACATTACGAGTATTTAGTGATGCCATTCGGAGTCACGAATGCACCGGCGATATTTATGGACTTGATGAACCGAATCTTTTCACCGTTCTTGGACCAGTTTATAGTGGTGTTCATTGATGATATTCTACTCGAGGAGCATTGAAGAGCATGCAGAACACTTGAAGATCGCACTGCAGACCTTGAGGCAAGAAAGATTGTATGCAAAGATGAGCAAGTGCGAGTTTTGGCTTGAAGAAGTGAAGTTTTTGGGGCACGTCGTATCCGGAGATGGAATCGCTGTTGATCCCAAGAAGATTGCAGCAGTTCAGGATTGGTCGATTCCGGGGAACGTAACAGAGATCAGAAACTTCCTTGGACTTGGAGGATATTACAGAAGGTTTGTGGAGAATTTTGCTCGTTTGGCTGAGCCTTTGACCAAGCTTACACGGAAGGAGGTACCATTTGTATGGACGGATAGTTGTGCGTCAGCTTTTGAGGCGTTGAAGTAGAGGTTGATAACCGCTCCTATTTTGACCGTACCAGACGGTTCCGGAGGATTGGTGATTCACAGCGACGCATCTGGGAAAGGTTTGGGATGTGTTTTGATGCAGCATGGGAAGGGTATAGCCTATGCGTCGAGACAGTTGAAGACCCATGAGAAGAATTATCCAACTCATGATTTGGAGCTTGCAGCAGTGATTTTCGCTCTGAAGATTTCGAGACACTACTTACTGGACGAAAGGGTTGAAGTATTCACCGATCACAAAAGCCTAAAGTACGTGTTCACGCAGAAAGAGCTTAATATGAGGCAGCGTAGATGGTTGGAGCTGATGGCTGACTACGATCATGATCTTAAGTACGATCCGGGGAAAGTTAATGTAGTGCCGGATGCGCTTAGTTGGTTGCCAGCAATTCGGATGTTGACTGCACAGAAGGAGTTTATCGATGATTTTCGGAGATTCGAGTTGGAGGTCGTGTTACTGCATTCTTCAGGACAGTTGATGCAGTTGCAAGTACTGTCATCGTTGATCGAGAGTATTAAAGTAGCGCAATCACAAGATCCAATGTTGCAGAAGTTTCGAGAACAGGTAGAAGCGGGACTTCGAACAGACTTGTTGATTCATGAAGATGGTTCGTTGCATTATGGTAGCTGTTTGTGTGTGCCGAAAGGAGACATTTGTGAAGGAGTTCTGAAAGAGGTACACAGTTCTGCATATTCCGTACATCCAGGAGGCACGAAGATGTATCATGATCTACGACAGTATTTCTGGTGGGAAGGCATGAAAAGGGAGATTGCCCGTTTTGTAGTGAAGTGCTTGGTGAGTCAGCAAGTTAAGGCTGAACATCAAAGGGTTGTTGGTTTATTGCAACCAATTCCGATTCCTCAATAGAAGTGGGAACATATAACCATGGATTTCGTGACAGCTTTACCGTGGAGTCCGAAGGGCAACAATGCAGTTTGGGTGATCGTTGATCGTTTGACAAGGTAGCTCATTTCTTACCATTTCGAATTGGTCAGTCAACGGAAGAGTTGGCAGAACGATACATGCAGGAGATTGTAAGATTGCATGGAGTACCTGTGAGCATCGTGTCTGATCGTGACACCCGATTCTTATCGCACTTCTGGATGAGCTTACAGGAAAGTTTTGGGACGCGATTGAAGTTTAGCACCGCTTATCATCCCCAGACAGATGGACAGTCGGAGAGAACAATCCAAACTCTTGAAGACATGTTGAGAGTTTGCATGTTAGATTCCAAGGGTTCGTGGGAGGATCATATACACTTGGTGGAGTTTTCGTACAATAACAGCTTTCAGGCGACTATTCAGATGGTTCCATTCGAAGCGTTGTATGGTCGCAAGTGTCGCTCACCTATTTGTTGGGACGATATTGGAGAATGAAGATTGTTGGGACCGAATTGATCGTGCAAACAGTAGAGAAGGTTAATACTATTCGGAATCACATGAAGGCAGCGCTGAATCGACAGAAGAGTTGGGCCGACACATCGAGAAGACCTCTAGAGTTCGCTGTTGGTGATATGGTATTCTTGAAGATATCACCGACTAGAGAAGTGATTCGTTTTGGGAGTCGAGGGAAGCTTAGTTCTCGATTCATCGGGCCTTTCGAGATTATGGAGTGTGTTGAAGAAGTGTCATATCGATTGGCGTTACCAATATCTTTGGCAAATGTTCATGACGTGTTTCATGTATCTCAACTCCGTAAGTATGTTCGAGATGAAACACACGTGCTTGATCATTCAGAGCTGGCTGTAAGGGAGGATTTGACCTTTGAGGAACGACCGATATTGATTGTTGATCGAAGAGAAAAGGTCATCAAGAATAGGGTTATCCCTCTCGTACTTGTTTCTTGGGGGAATCGCCTGCACGGAGAATCAACTTGGGAACGAGAAGACGAGTTTCGACAGAAGTTCCCACACCTATTCTTGTAGATTCATGTTTGTTTATCTTTTCTTGTTCAGGGAATATCGAGGACGAAATTCTTTTTATAGTTGGGTATAATGTAACACCTTAGTTCATTTATACCATTTCTATTTCGAGTATTTCTTTATTTATGGTATTTTCCTGATTTACTGTGTTTTGGGTGCAAATAGTATATCTGACATCTGTATTAGCATCCGACCCGACCCGCATGCTTGAAACCTGTCTTGATTCATGTTTATGATTTATCTTGACTTATTACGTAGACTTGTGCATTTTCATGTATACTGCATACTGGCATTTTATCTGGCATTTGCATTTTACAATATAACATTTTAAGTCACATAAAATATTTTAAATACATTGCATGGCCTTCCTGATACCCCTAACCCTGTGGTGGCATCCGCGCACTTGTTCCTGTCCCGTTCAGTGAAACGGACATGTTTGGATAACTACGCGCACGTACGTGCATCCGTTCTTGGGGGTATGCATTTTTGTTACCCGGATATCCAATTTTAGTTTTGGCCGACACGTATATTTTCCGTATTTTAAAACTGGATTTTTAGACCTGACCCGGGCGTGTTTTGGAGTATTTTTTGTATTAGCCAAAATCTCAAATTTAAACTAGTATTATATTCTACGTTGATAAAATTTGTGTAACTGTATGGACAAGTCAAAATATATTTTAATATCAAATCCTTAACAGAACCTCAAATCTCTCTCTCTCTCCTCTCGATTTCTCTCTCCCCCTCTCTTTCTCTTCCTCTTTCTTTTCAAATCTCTCTCTCCTCTCGATTTCTCTCCCCCCCTCTCTCTTCCTCTTTCTTTTTTTCTCACTCTCTCTTATCGTGTTTACTGTGCGCTCCTCGAATCCCATTACCTCCCTATTGCTACCGTCACCTTCCTTCTTCACACCTATTCATTCTTTCTTCTTCTTTCTTTTAAAACCCCTGCCGCCTCCTCTTCTTCGCGGTCGCCTAAACCTAACCTTCTCCCTCATCATGCTTGCTGCTTCTTTCTCTTACACACACGTGAGAACCCACACCTCCTCGTTCTCGCCGCCTCTTGCTCCAAACCCATTTCACCCCCGATCTTCCATCATCGACATCATCTTCTTCTTCTTCGTTCGCCTCCACGCCCTGCCCTCGTCATCGCGCCCGTCACCACCATCACCACCTCCACCTTGTCGGCCTCCCCTCGCCCATCTCCGCCTCTCATCTCCTCTTCTTCCTCTCCCGCTCTCGCCAACCTTGACGAGAACCCACGTTCCCGTCACGACCGACAACCCATCTCCATCCTCCATCAACCCACGACCTCGACCCTAGCACCTTGCCGACATCTTACCCGAGCACCCTCACCTTCCTCGACATCCACAACATCTCCTCCTCATCTTCGATTGCCATGGCCGCCATCGATGTAAATGCTGCTGCTGCTCATGATAATGGTGGTGGTGAGATTGAGAGTTTTGATGCCAAGGAAATTGATCTGCCTATTGAGAAACTTTGAAAAAAAATGAGCAGATTCTATCTGGGCTCTTTGACTCCTTCTTTTTGTTGATAGACTGTTGGCAAATCTCAAAGCACTTTTCTCTGGAGATCCTGCAACTACAGTGAAGGCAGAGCACAAATCGAACCCTAGCCGAGTAGTGTTTGTTTGACAAGATCAAGTTTTGATCTTGCTTCGTTCGTGATTTCATGTTAGCATTCGTCTCCGGATATCCGTCGTCATATTTTATACAGATCAAGGTGATCGCCGGAGCCGTGCTCGCCACCACCGATCCGGAAGACCCAGTGGATGTCCCCTACCTGCAAGGTCACATTATTGGATTGTCTGGTTCTGTTCTGTACATGTGTGCGTGCATCGAGACTTTTACCGACTTCGGACGCTGCGTTTACATCCGTCATGATATCCGTTCAGGCAAGTTAACCTTGCTACATGCTATACTACTGTATTCTATGCCTATTTGAATTATAATACCCTATAATGATTAGTTTTGCATCTCTTCATGTCATTTCAGATCTAGGTCATGAAAACTTATATTGTTACATATTATACTGTCATATACTACATCAAATTGAATAGTTACATCTTATATTGTTTAGTTATATATCCCGCACTTGTTAGTTTCATTTTACGGTTATATGATGTCCGTTTGCATCCATATCATATAGAATAAATATAGCTGCATCTACAGATCACATTAATAACATAACACTGTTATTTTAACACCCCATGTTTAATAAAGTGCAACCTAATTACAACCTAATTAGTTTTAGAACTATTAAAGGTAACCCTAATCGATAATGCGCATCCATATCATTGATTTTATATCTATTTGCATATCATGTCACATTATTTCATTTTATTGTCATATTAGTACTCCATACTTGATTTTGTGCACCCATACTTGTTACAATTTGATTTTGAGCACCCGCTTGATACTCGTGCACTACCCGACATGACCTAATACACTACTTGACATAACTTGATACATGTGCACTACTTGACATGACCTGATATATCACTACTTTACTTGTTACCTGATCTTGTTACTAATACCAACAGTCTCGACCTGTTGTCCCTACAGACATATCCTGTTGTCTATTTAGACAGACTTGTACCTGCTTGATCCTGTGTTGGCATTAGCTCCAGATTTATCAATACCTGACTTACACACATAACTTGGGGGTATAGGGAAATCAAGAATGTAGCTGAACGTAACTCAAAGGGCTATTACAGCATGTTACCGTGGTCCCGTGGGGTATGAACGGGACATAGACTCACAGTCTATTATCCTTCTACCGTGGTCCCGTGGGGTTGAGCGGGGCATAGACCGATGGGTTACGATGAGGATTACATTAATTGATTTCGAATAACTTTAGAGTAGATAACTCTATAGCACAGTTTAGACTACTCACTGCACTTCACCTGTTTATATCATGTTCACTGATTTATATTCATGTTACTGTTACTTGTTACTGTTCATACTCATGCCTGCATGACTTGTTACCCCCTGATTATATTATTGTTGATATTATGACGCACTGACGTCTGGGTTTTGCATGGCCCAGATCCGCTACCCTTGTCACAGGCCGAGCAGGAGTACTTCAGCCGACAGGCCGAGCAGTGGTGATCCAGTTAGTTTAGTTATTTACGTACTTTCCAGATGTTACTGTTTATTGGATCTATTGCTTCCGCATATTATTTCTTGAATCATTTATTCTGTCATATGGACATGTAATAGATAGTTTATTTTACTTTCATGTTCTTGATATCTTATAGACAGCCTAATGTGACTGTGGAGGAATGTTTCCTATCCACAGGTAGCATGGTTGGCTCTGTCACGTGCCGATCTTAGCGCACTCTGGGAAGCGGGGCGTGACTTTGACCTTGCCAATAAACGACTCCTTACCTGACGAACATCTCTTGACCGTATCCTGCGAACCTTGGTTCGTGGATACTGTGAATTATCTAGCAACGTGACTTATTCCCAGCGATTGGTCGAAACAAGACAATCTTCGATTTCTATCCCAAGTAAAACACTTTTACTGGGATGAACCTTATTTGTTTAAGTATTGTCCCGATCAAATCATTCGCAGATGTGTGCCTAACGATGAATTCAAGAGTGTATTGTCATTTTATCATGAACAGGCATATGGCGGTCACTTTGGTCCACGTAAAACGGCGGAGAAAGTTTTGCAATGTGGTTTTTATTGGCCAACATTATTTAAAGATGCATATGATCATTGCAAAAACTGCCCACGGTGTCAACACATGGGTCGGATTTCACGAAGAAATGAGATGACGCTCCAACTTATCTTGGTTGTGGAGATATTCGATATTTGCGGTATTGATTTTATAGGCCCTTTTCCCAATTCTTTTAGGAATTTATATATCTTGTTAGCGGTTGATTATGTCTCAAAATGGGTGGAAGCAATACCGTGTCGCGCTAATGACAATAAGGTTGTTATTAAGTTCCTTAAAGAAAATATCTTTTTGCGATTCGGACGCCCTCGCGCTATAATTAGCGACAACGGGACACATTTCTGTAATCGTTCTTTCGAGGCTTTGATGCGGAAATATTCAATCATCCACAAACTTTCTATGCCCTATCATCCCCAAACGAGCGTGCAAGCTGAGATTTCCAATAGGCAGATCAAACAAATTTTGAAGAAGACGGTTTGTAAGAACCGTAAAGATTGGTCAACCAAATTGACGGATGCTCTGGGCATTTCGCACCGCTTATAAGACAGATCTTGGTATGTCTCCATACCGCCTTGTGTTTTGAAAGGCATGCCACCTTCCTGTCGAGATCGAACATAAAGCAATGCGGGATATTAAAGAGCTTAATTTCGATTTTGATCAAACCAGCAGCTATCGGAAGCTGAAATTAAATGAGCTAAGAGAACTCCGCGATGAAGCTTACGATAATGCGGTTATAGTAAAGAACCGGACTAAAGTATTCCACGATAAAAACCTTTTTAGAAAAACCTTCACTCCGGGACAACAAGTCCTTTACTATTCCCGTCTCCTTCTTCATCCGGGTGAGCTAAAATCTCGTTGGAAAGGACCTTTTGTGGTGCGGTATGTATACCCGCACGGGGCAGTAGAAGTTGAAAATATTAAAAACGATTCAATTTTTAATGTAAATGGGTATAGATTGAAACCGTATTTTTCTGCTGACCCAGTGGAAGAGCTCCTGTTATTACAGGAGGCGCTTCATCATAACTAAATTTTCTCCGCCTCACCTCCATATTTTGGTAACATTGTCTTATCTTAAGAATGGAGGTGAGTGAAAAAGGACTTAACTGAATATCCGTGCGCTCGCCAAAGTACAAGTTTGGGGGTAGTTTTTATTTAACTATTATTTTACCCCTATTTTTTCTCTCCCCAAGTCTACAGGTCTATGCGCTCAAAGAACAACATCAGTGAGGACACTGCTAAAAAAAAGTTTGGGGGGATGTTTGTATTCACTGAATTATCTTATGGCACTAGGCACTATAAATTTTTTTTTGATAATAAAAGATTAGAGAGTGAAAAATTACATATGAAAGGTACGAATAGTTTGAGAAAAGCAAGAAAATTAGATATTTTCTTAAACGAGGCTAGTAATAAGTAGTTATGAGCCGTTGTCCTAAGGGTTAGTAAGATGAAGGAAATTACTAATCTGAGGATAAAAATAAGTCTGAAAAATAGTCCTTATTCTTGAATCCAAAGATATGAATGTTGATACCCTACTGTATGCACTTGCACACATCTTGAAACTTGGGATAGTAGAGGATACCTTGAAATGCTCTTGTCTTAAAGCCTTGGTATGAAGAATAATAAAAATAAAAAATAAAAAAAATTGGTGAAAAAAATGAACACTGGTTTTGTAATTACTTAAAGCAGCATAAAAAATATAGCGAGGGTGCTTTATCATATAGTGCCATAGACCAACTGGTTTGGGAGCCACTGCTAAGTCTTAGGTGTTGCAAGACGAGGAATTACGCCTAAATGAGCGAGCACCTTTTATAATCGGTTGGTTAGTACCTCATGAAGTATTAACGGTCGCATGCAGAATGTGTGAGCAATTCCATCTAAAATATTCACCGACTATAATGTACTTTGGAAGATGGACAAGAGTATGATAGCTTGAATTGAATTCTCTGAGTATAGTATAGAGGTGTCTTTTACACACACGTAGGGGTATATGATCGATATTTGGATGAAAGATAGGGAGGAAAACTAAAAGCGATATTTTATTGAGGGATGATGTGATTTCTAATATCTTTTCATGACCATTAAGATAGGGCTCATGGCAACTGAAAAGCTAGTGTAGTTGGAAACTCGTATTTTCAAGTTCTTTCTTTTATAGTTCTTATTTTTGTACGTAACTTCCATTTTCTTTCTTTTATTATAGGATTTTGTGGGTGTAATCCGCTAAAAACCCTCAGGAGACAACACACCTCCTCCTACGGATACCTAGAGGTTTAACGGCTTGTTTCACTCAGTGCAATTGTGTTGCCTACGAAAGTGTGCTACTTAGCTTTTTCTTTTTTCTTTTTCTCCCTCTCTTGAATAAATAGTTTTCTCGGGACGATCAAAGTTAAGTTTGGGGTATTTGTTCAGTCGAAAATATTGCACTTTTGATATAACATTTTCCTTACTTTCCTTAAATATTTAAACGTGTTTATTATAAATATAGAACATATTTGGGTTTATCTGCAAAATACTATTTACCATATGTTTATATATTATAATTAATATGATGAAGGAAAATATATGCATTTTATATTTATATAATATTTTAGTAATTAAAAGATGTATAGCATATCAAATATTCTTAATCAAGTTTCTTAAAGATTTATTACCATATAAAGTGATTAAGATACTCGCTCTAATTTAATAAATAGTACTAACATTATTCATGGAGATATTGTGCAAGATTTATCTCAGGTCAGGAGATCAAGATTTTCAAGATGTCAGAATCAAAAATCTGCTAAAATCGTAGAATCAATACTAGCAGAAACTCAGAAAATATTTCCAAAATCCAGATATTTAGAGGATCTCCAAGTGTCAACATGAGGCCACAGCAGAAAATCCAAACCCTAACTCCACCAAAGTGCGGCGGTTGCGTGGCCAATAGCCTATATATGTGGCAGATCCGCGGCTTAATCGTGGCCGTAGGATCTGAAAACTTGGAAAGTGGATTTTTATTGCAAGTCTAAACCTATGAGATCTAGGGTTTCTGATTTGAGGGCTATATAAAGGACCGAGGGCTAAAATTAGAAGACATCACCTGTACACTAAACAAATCACCATCAAAAAACAAGATATCCATGACAGGTCCACGATTCGACATGATAGGAAGACGTGAAAATAGACGGAGCATCTACTTCATACGAGGCAGAGATCGAGAGAAACTTCTTCTTCCTGTAATCTAAATTCGTAGGATTTGTACTTGTGAAGTTGATTAATAAAGGTAAATCATTTTGTTTAATTATTTATTTTCTGTAATTTTACTTTCTGCATTTTAATTATGATCTCATTCTATATCCTTTCTTCTTCTTCTCACAACATGCGTGAGTAATTCCTAACTTGCTAGGGTTTGTAGGATTAGGGTAGAACAATGGATGAGAAAATATTTTAATTTCTTTTACATCTTATGAAGTTTATAAACTTTAGCAAAAGAATCGTTAATATCCTTATTGGGCGCGTTACCAATTTATTGATAGTCTCGACCACGATTTGAGATTAGATTAACAATTGTTTTGTTAAGGGCTAGACATGAATAGAGATCAATGAAGGGACAAGGGTCAATAGTGGGGAAACCCTAGTTTCTTCTAAGAACCCTAATACTCATTCATCACTATCAATCTAGTTTTAAATCTATCAAAAGATAAAATGAGTCATCTTTATTAGTCATCCATCAACTACTAAATCCTATGAACCCTACGAGCATTTTTTTTATATAAAATCTATATCCGTATTTAAAATAGATCTTAAAACTATTCTCTCTCTTTTCAATCAACTCGTCTAAAGCAAAATAAAGGTTCTACGTTTCCCTGAGGATGACCCGTACTCATCTCGGCTAGCTACACGCGACACCGTTACTGATTGCGGTTATTCTACAAACTCTTTTTCACGACCAATCAGGAGGCCCCCAAAAGATCGGGTGCTACCTCGGAAGAGGCGTCAAGGAATGTCCCCATTGCATCATACCTACTCCAGCTCCATAGCCCCCAAGAATCTAATGGGCTTACATGGATGACACATCATCATGTACGTATTGATATCTGGGGAATTCCCACTTATGAGTATCATCATTAGCCCCCCACACTCGTCCCGGCCTGTTTTATGGGTTGGGTCATGGGTGGATCGCTTGGTCTTCTCCCTCCAGCCTTTTGGTGAGAAATCTACAAGGTGGAACGTTTGGGAACGGCACGGCGTTCGGGGTGTGTCTCCCCGACTTCCGGGTCCACATGGCCTTCACCATATGCCTTGATTTCCACACGTATCCTCGATGACGTCAGCAGATCGCTGAGAGGACGGAGCCATCATGGAGACATCGCTTCGCTTGCTCAGGCCATCGTGGCGACAGGCCGACCGTCGATTTTGTGCCACATGGCTGCATTCGAATGGCGGACTGTGAGATGTCGCTTCAGCCGATCAGATCCACGTGAGGGGGAAGCGTCCAATGGTTGGCTACCGCATGGCGCCATCTAGATCGTTGGGCGTGATGCTTCATTTTGGTGGGAGCGGATCTGGGCCTCTGGATGGCCTTTGCTGAGTGTATAAATAGGGACAGCCTATCCCTACGAAACACCTTTACTTCGCTTGCCTTCTGTTATCTGTGGATTGCTCGGCGCCAGCCCTGCTCATAGATCGGATCTACAGTCCAAACCCTCCTTAATCTCCCCTTCCTTTGAATAAGTTCAGATGTCTTCCTCCGATCCTCTAGTAGATGTAGTTAAGGTAGAGTCAGGTGATGAGCCTTTGACGTCTAAAGCCGAGTCTAATGAGTCTTCCTTGGCTTCTGATAATCGAGAAAGTTCTTCTTCCTCTGCTTCGGGTTCGCCTCCAAGGGGTAGCGATTTCCTTGTTCCCCGTCGTCGAGGGGTTAAGAAGGCCCCTAAGATTGGTAACGAGAACATTCGTGACACTGACTCGGCGCTGAACAGGTTGGACGAGCTTTCAGACATACAGACTCATTCCCACACTCCCTCTGGCTATACGCTCCGTCTAGCTAGGGAGGATGAACGGGCAGATCAAGTATAATGTAATGAGATTGTCCTATACTTGGAAGCGTTTAGAGCTGGGATGCGTCTGCCCTTTTCGCCTGAGATTTGTGCAGTCCTTCACTGTTTTCAACTCACCCCGGGCCAGCTAGCACCAAATTCATGGAGGATTCTCCTCGGATTCCCGGTCCAGCTTAAAATCGATTGCTTCCCCTTCAATCTAGAGCTCTTCTTGTCCTTTCACTACTATAAGAACCATCCGAGTACCTATAAGGGCGAGCCGAGTTGGGTATACTTTTCTTTTAAAAAGCTCAAGGGTAAGGCAGTCGGGTCGGGGGTAGTGGTCGCTCCTTTTTCTATCCACGAGTGAAAAGTGAAGTTCATCTTCATCGGTCCTCCGAACGGAGAGGAGTGTTCAGTTCCCACCGAGTGTTATAAGGAAGATAGCCCGAAGGCCAAACTGTCGAGTGCCCCGGAGGCGGGGATCGTATCTCGGTGAGAGCCAATCCAGCACGCTGACGCCTTAATTTCCGAGCAGGCCCTGAGCTGGGCGGGACTAAGCCCCGGGCACATCATAGGAAAGTTAGGTTATAACCGATCAAGTTAGACTTGGTATATTTTGCTGCTTCTGTTGCTAACCCTTTTTTTTGTTTCTTCTCGCAGAGCCCATGGACCGGTCGAAGATTATGGCCATCCTGGCCGCCAAGACACAGTGCCGGAAGGGTGGCGGCGTCGGCTTATCCAAGACAATGTTGAGCATGGCGCCCCTCTAAGGCCCCTCAGGAAAGACCGTCATCCCTCCGCCTGTCCCCGAGGAGCGCAAAAGTGGCGGGCAGAAACAAGCCCGGGAACAGGTTCCCCGGGTGAAGCCGGAGAATCCTTCATCTGCCGAGTCTCTTACCAAGAGGCTCAATAAGGTGATTTCCCGACCATCTCCAGCTTGAATATATATACAGGAGGGAGACCTCTACCTCGAAGTGCCGTCGGGGCTATCTGTGCCCGACAGCCTGTTGGAGGACATGGAGAAAGCCGCGGGGGTCAAAATACCTCGGGGCACTATGAAAGCCCAGGTCACTGCGATAGCCCAGGAGGTCGTCCATGTTGGTGATTTCTCCGTAAATTTTTCAAGAAATTTTCCCCATGTTTAGTCTCTGATGAATGCTGACTCCTTTTTCTGTAGGTTCTTCAACACTGTGCCTTCATGGATGCCATGGAGGTCGAAGAAGTTGCCCTGGCGATAAAAAAGGTTGTGGAGACATCTTCGCATGAGGAATAAATCCTCGCCAAGCTTAAGGAGGCCGAGAACAACGCCGCCCCCTTCGAGTTGCGGCTGCTCTTGGAGGGGGTGAAGGCCACAAGGCTGAGAGAGTCCCACCGGGCTCTGACTGAGTCCAACCGAGCCCTCCAGGTCCAAGTTGGCGAAGTCAACGAGCTCTTTGATGTGATGAGGAAGTAAAGAGAATCATTTAAGGTGGATACCCACGGGCCAATGAGGCGGCGAAAAGGCCGAGGAGAAAGCGGAAAAGGCTGTGGAGGACTACAACATGTCCGACAAATTCTACGTCGACCTTGCCGATTCCACAGCCTTTGGGTGGCATAATTCTCTCGACGCCATTAAGGAGATGGTGCCCAGATTTGACGAACAGGATCTTCATGCTAGGTACCTACTCCCGGAAGAAGAGCCAAAGAGCGGAGACGCCGGGCAGGTGGGCGGTGAGGAGACCTTGGCCGAGAAAACGACTTGAAGCCACCGCTCTCCCTACTCTCTTTCTTTTCCTTTGTTTTCCATTATAAGCCCTCGGGCAATTTTTCAACAATTTTGTAAAGCTGGGGAGCTCATAATACATTGTACATAATTTTGAAATTAATGAAGTATATTTGCTTGTCAGCAATGTGTTCCGATTGGAAATTTTTCATTTCTATTTGTCCAAGTGTGGGTAAACCAGTGTCCTCTCTTCACCCTGGAGTCGAGGTTACTTGATTCGAACGATCATTAGGTTTATTCTTTCAAGTATAGATAAACCAGTGTTCTCTTGGAAACTCTAGGAACTTGGACTAAACTTTGCAAAGCTCGGTGATATCCCCTTTTCGGATTCGAGTGGAATGAGAGTTGGGCCGGCTATCGATCGTAGACGAGTTTTCTTTACTTAGGATATGCAGAAGTATGACTACTTGGAGTATGTGAGCCGGGTAGGAGCCTACTCACTAGTTTAATGCGAGGTCTTAGGATCAGCTATTTAGGCCAAGCAGGAATCTGTTCATCATGAATGGGTGTGCCTCGACGTCAAGCAGGAGTCTACCTGTGCGGGGACTTGGGATTTATAGTTTAGGCTGAGCAGGAATCTACTCACTGTGACATGGTCGGACAGGAAGCTACCTAGAGGCATCGTAAGAGGGTTTTCGATTCACAGTTTGGTCCGAGCAGGAATCTACTCGTTGGGAATTGGCCGGGTCGGAAGTAACCCGTTGTCTTCGTGAGAGAGCTTCTGATCCAAAGTTTGAGCCGAGAAGGAATCTACTCGCTGCGAATTAGCCGGGCAGGAAACTGCCCGGCGGCCTCATGAGAGGGCTTCTGATACACAGTTTGGGCCAAGCAAGAATCTACTCGCAACGAATTGGCCGGGAAGGAAGCTACCTGGTAGTCTCGTGAGAGGGCTTCTGATCCATAGTTTGGGTAAAGCAGGAATCTACTCGCTGTGAATTGGTGGGGCCGAAAGCTACCCAGCAGCCTTGTGAGAGGGCTTCCGAGTAAGAACCTAATCGTTATGAATTGGTCGGGTAGGAAGCAACTCGGCAGCCTCGTGAGAGGGATTCAGATTACTGGAAGGTCGAATCGCTATAATGTTTACATTTGTACCTCCCTGATTCCTGGTGCCATATGGCGCATGGCAAATATCTTGAGATCTGCATGTATCTCCTTACGACGTCGTTTAATCTGCCCGGATCCACGAGAAAGGGAAGTGGCCAATGGCCGGAAGCCACGTGGTGGCGCCTCATTCGATGGATGCGATACTCCGTAATTCGTGCCTTGATGGGAAAGAATCTCGACCGTAGGGGAATTTTCATTGAGCTTATAAATAGAGGAGTCTTGGCCTCCTCTTAGGCACTTCCATCGATTTGCTTTTAGTTGTCTCCATCTCTTGCCTTTTTATCTTTCTTCAACCTTCGTAATCAATCATTTCTGATGGCCGGCAATACATAAGACAACCAAGATATCGTATCCCATGACGACGTGTAATATTATGACTACGACAGTTCTGAGGTGACATACGAAGCTGTGATAGGTCGTCTAGAATGTCATTATGGCCAGTTACTCCCATGCTAATCATCTCTTCTGCATGTGCTTGTCCACGCGATCTGGAGGTCTTCCCCCAGCCTTTTTAGGGCGTCCCAACAAGCGCTGGAGGAGGCATCGACAAGATGCGCATGGCCCATGAGTTCGGCCTGATCTCGAAGAGCAGACGATATCGCTCGATAGATCTCCTATGCTGATCTTTCCAACAGGGATTGATCATAGCTTCACGACGGCGGGAGACCCCGACGGCACCATAGCTGATCAGGTCCACGAATATAGGCAGAGAGCGATGGGACGCTGTCTGGGATCGGCTAGAGGATCTCTGCTTTGAGTACCACAACCAATGTTTTCAAGACCCTCTCCCTCTTTTGATGTAATCGTTAAGCGACAAAATAATGTTTTCTTTTGCGAGCCCCCGAGCACTTTTGTAAGGCTGAGGAGCCGAGAATAGCTCTTATTAATAAATTTTTGTTTTGCTCATGAACTTTTCTTTGCTTAGAATGTTAGAATATCGAAAACCTTCGTTTCTGTTTTCTAAGTGTAAGTAGACCTGTGCCCATCCTTCAATCCTTCACCCCGGAGTCGAGGTAAGATGGGCGGAGCGAGACTTAGGTCGACTACCTACAGGCGCACCCGTGTTTTATTTACCTGAGTAAAGGGCTAACCTGGAATACTTCCCTTGCCTCCGAGCCGGGCTGGAGACAGCCTGTAGGCTCATGAGAGGGCTTCAGACCCTTAGTTAGGTCAGGAAAGAAACTACCCGTTTTGAATGGGCACGAAGGGAAGGAGGCTGCCTGCCGGCTTTGCGTGGTGTCTTGGTTTGGAATCGAGAGAAACGGTCCAGATTGCAGAGAAGCAAGAATTTTTATTATTAAAGGGAGTACAAGTTTAGAAATACAATTTAAGCTTTTCGGCATTATACAGCCGCGGAAGGTTACGTCCCAAGGAATCTTGGAGGCGGTATGCTCTTCCGGAAAATAGCTCGGTCACGAGGAAGGGGCCGTCCCACTTTACGGAGAACTTGTGCAGCTTCCATTGGTCCTCGAATTCATTGTGTCGAAGGACTAAGTCTTTTGATTTGAATGCTTCGTGTTTAACCTGAGCATTGTAATACCAGACGGTCTATTGCTAATATACGGCCATCCTTATTTGCGTCCGGTCTCTCTTCTCTAGCAGGATGTCCAGATTGCTTCAAAGGGCTAAGACGTTGACTTCGTCGTCGATGTGTTCGACTCGATAACTAGGTAGACCGATTTCTATGGGGACCATTGCCTCGGTGCCATAATAGAAACTAAACAGGGTTTCCTGCATGGGTGTCTTCTTCAATGTTCGCAATGCTTATAGTACCCGGGGCAGTTCTTCGACCCATCCGCCCTGCCTTCCTTCCAGGCGGACTCTGAGGCCCCGAATGACACCTTGGTTTGCTATCTCGGATTTCTCGTTGCACTGGGAATGAGTGACCATAGAGAACTTCATCAGTATATGGTTGTCGCTGCAGAATTCTCTGACTTTGTCATTCTCAAAGTTGGTTCCGTGGTCGGTGATGATGCACCTCGGAATTCTAAATCGTGCAATTACATTGTTCTGCAGGAACTTCACTGTGAAGGAGGTGTCCAATTTTCTAATCGGCATAGCTTCAATCCATTTTGTAATGTAGTCTGCGGTGACGAGAACATATTTTTACCCCATGTGCCCATGGGGAGCTGGCCAACCATGTCCATTCCCCATTATGGGAATAGTCAAGAGGAGCTCAGCGGCGTTAGCTCTGTGGTTAGTAACCAAGGAATGCTGCCAAAGAGTTGACATGGTTTGCACCTCTGTACGAGCTTTTCTGCAACGGTGTGGATAGTCGGCTAATAATAGCCCTATAGCAGCGCCTTTTGGATCAGATTGCAGGCTTCCTGATGTGTGCCTCCGACTCTTTCGTGTATCTCTTGGAGAAGGTACTCAGCTTCGTCGGAATCAACGCACTTGACTAGAGGTTGGGTATATGATATTTTATACAAGTTTTCTTTGCTCCATACGAAGTGACAAGCTTTCATGCAGAGCATGCGTGCTTCCGTTCGGTCCTTGGGGAGCGTTCTTTCCTTGAGGAATTCATCCATGGGCTTTCTCCAATCCGGGATACTCTCCTGAGCGGTGTAGACCATGTGTATCACTTCTGTATCTTTGATGTTGGGTCATGGCTGGATTTTAAAGAGGATGTGTTAGGAATATGCCCTAGAGGCTATTATTGTATGATATAGTGGATGCTTGAACATATATATAGAGGACTTTCTTGCTCAACATGATAGTATGCTATCTGGTTGCTCTTTATATTAATATGTACACCTATATATTATACTGTCTCTCTGATACATATTGATAAAGCCCTTAGAATGTTGGCATGACTACCAGGACTATGATGCAGATCATACTAATGGGGCTTATATAGTCCGCAAGCACATCCTTTAACAGTTACTAGTCGAGAGAGTATTGAGACAGGGCATCAATATTCCAGAGTAGACTAGTGTGTACGTTTCTTGACCCTGTATGGGGCGATGGTTGATCCCATAAACATTGGTGTTTGACATCAAAGATTGTACACAGGTACTCATTAGAGAATGGGTACACCGAACAGGACTCGCCGAGAACTCCTAGATGGTACCATACCTATCGTCAGATAGCAGTTCTCTGGTGACACTTGTACAGGTTAGTCTGTAGACCCGAGATCGTCATAGTGTCATGTGTGGTTCCCATTGTGCTTTGATTTCCTCGCTCCCACGGCTCAAAGGAGTCATGCAAACAGGTGGATTTTTGGTACAGTCCTGAGTCACATAGAGGCAGTGAGCGATATAAGGGGTTTTGTCTCTCCCGGTATTAGGAGTTGATGTTGCGCTATGCTCAATTGGCAATAACAGCAAGTTCCTGACCAGGGCTGATGAGATTTACTGGTAAGTGTTATAAGTAGTTTCTCAAACGGTTATAGGCCACACATCGGCATGACTTATCAAGTTACTGGGGTCTGACAATTCCACCCCCAGACTCGATATGCGACATAGCAGACGAAGAGACCGGACTGTACGCAAAGTATTGCTTATAGGCTTTACGGGAGTTTGGACAAGCTTGCTTGTTGATCTTCTATTCGTTCAATACCTGGATAGCCGTTACGTCCAGCTAGTACCACTGACGGCTTGTGGGTATCTGATGTGATCATTATCTACTGCTGGCGTATTGACGAGTCTTTAGAGTCCCACACAGAGGTTTCCTAGCTCATGCGAAACGAAGTAAGGCACATATAGAGATATGTGCGGGTGCTTGATTAAATACGAGTATAATACTGTATTCTAATCAAGCGATATTTGATATCAGTTAGGTTATATGTGATATGACCGGTTTATTGAATCAAGTGTTGATTCAATGATATATGTATATGTTGTTTATATTTGATATTAGCCGGATTATATTTGATATAGCCGGATTATTGAATCAAGTGTTGATTTAATAATTTGATATATATATATATATATATATATGTTATATATATATATTAACTAGTATTGAATATTAGACGGTTATATGTGATATAACCGGATTATTGAATTAAGTGTTGATTTAATAATGTGATATACATATATATGTGATATTAGTCGGTTATATATGATATAACCGGATTATTGAATCAAGTGTTGATTTCATAATTTGATATATATTTATATTATATATATATATATATATATATATTAACTAATATTAGCTCACTATACATTTTCTTCTCTTTATACATATTAATATATATATGTGATATATATAAATATATGTATTATTTATGTATCATGGTTGATGATACATGGAATTAGGATGTATGAGAATCACACATGATTAGTGATGAGATGATAATGGTTTGTTTTATAAATTAAAGAAAATAGGAAATGAGTCACATTTTCTAAGATGCTTGTGGAAGTCTCAAGAAGCCATGACTCACCTCTTGTTTTTTTTTATTCATAGATATTTTTCCTACATCATCTCACACTTCACCTCATGGTTCTCTCTCTCCATTCTAAGTTCATCTCCCATTCTCATCTCCTTCTTCTTCCTCACTAGGTTTTTCTAGAGGTGAGAAAATAAAAGAGAAAGAAGAAAATAAAGTGAGCAAAATTCCTACTTCATCAACCTACACTAATCTAGCCCATTAGTTTAGGTTGTTTGCTTTACTAATAATTTGATTAGTGAAGAGTGAGCTTGAGTGAGAGAGACTTCAAGGTGGATCATCTTCGGCCTCGAAGACTACGAAGAAAGCTTGTTCTTTTCACCAAGTGGAGTCTAAGAAGAGTTCTAAGGACTACTACTTGGAGTTTTATAAGTGAAGGACCGGTCTACAAAGATTGTATTCTCTTTTCACTTAGTGTAGAACTTGTTTGTTTACACTAAAACCCTAATTCTCTAGTTCGATTCTAGATTAGTATTGCTTAGACCTCTAGATTTTTTTTTAAAATTGCATACTTGATGCTTGTATAAACCTAGTAGAGGTGCTAAGACATACTTTCATGATATCAGAGCCAAGCTAGAGACTTAGGCGTAGTCTAGAAGACGTTAAACTGTTCGATCGAAGTTTCGAAACCCGAAAATCATAGTTTCTGTCCATATTTTCAAAAGTTGAAATTTTTCAGATTAAAAATTCCTAGAATATCATGCAGGTAATTTTATAAAGCCCCAAGAAGTTCGAGAGCCTAACTCCATCAAAGGCCGTAGAACCGCTGCCTAAACCTTGGTCTGGTCGTAGTTCCGCCGCCGATTTGATGAGTTTTGGTCTCGTCTTTCTTCTGCTAATCCATTGTGCCATTTTGGATTTTCTGGGTATTTTTAGTGAGTGTTGAGGTCTTTGTAATTTTCTGGTATTTGAAATATCGATCGAAATGTTTAACATCATCTAGATAGTTGGGATATGTGATACAATTTTTGGAATCCACATTGATTAGTTTTGTGAAAACTAGTTATCGTTTTATAAATCTAGCGTTTTATTCTCATTTGATGGATTGCCACGGAGATTCGATTTGGATCAAACCTTCGTCGCAACCTCATATCGTACGCGAATAGTCTCCGGGAGACACTAGTAGACAGCCATGCCCCATAGCTCCGACCAAGTGACTATAGGAGAACCCCATGGCCAAAAGAATCCACTCGGGTGCTCGCGGCCGCGGTATTCCACCCAAGTGCACTTCGTTGACGGTATCGGGGTGCGGCTATCTACTAAAGTTCCCGACGAGCATTCGATCATGTAATCTGAAATCTTGTTGAATTACCTGACTGGTTTTTGAAAAGTGTTTTCAATTCGAGATATAAATGCAATATTTATAGGGTTAGGCATGAAATCCGAAATATGTGATATTCCGGGTTTATGATGTCTAAGGATGACGCGGATTCTAGTTATTGTAGTTTTTATTTCTTTTCTGCAACCGTAAGTGTAATATGTGGTGTATCCCCGATCTCGTTGCTTTACGTCAACGACATTAGGGATACGCATATTTACTTATGTTGATGACATGTGATGTTATTGTGTTGTTGATATGTTATATTGGATCGTCGTGATTGAATAGCCGGAGGTTTTGCGTGAGATGAGAGTTTTTCAATTTTCATTCATGTAATAATTTGTATGTAATATTCTTTTATTAGGACACTTCCGGGTCGAGGTTGTTGTCTCCATTGATGTATATTATTTACTTTTCCGCATTAGGATAGACCCAAGGCGGGGAGCACAAGTAACCGGGTTCTAGAGTCCAGTGGGAGGCCATCTCGAGAAGTCGAGACCGGGTCGCCTAATTTTAGAATTGGTAGGGTTGCTTGATGCACTCATAGGGGTCTAGGGATGTGGGCTTGTCTATTCATCATGACCATGGAATCCGTGTTTTTCATTACTGGCTTAATCTAAAACACGGACCTCCTACTATATCCTATATTTCATATGTCTGCTTCTGCTGATTCTGTGATATGATGTGATCATATAACTGCGTGAGACGAATACTACTTATATATATGATATACTAGTAGACACTATATATGTTTTGCATCCGCGCTAGTCCTGACCCTGTCCTGCCGTAAGTTAAGTAACCTTACGGTGAAGACCCGGGCCCCTGTGGCGAATGCGGATGACATATATGTGTGTTTTACTTTCGTTTGTTCTGTGATGTTTAGGAAACATAAATGATGGGACGTTATTAATGAGATTCATGAAAAGAAAATAAACCTAAAGATATTGTAGAATCAAATTTTTCAAAAAGCTAGCTCTATTTCTTGCTTTGCATAGCGGTATTCCATTATGAATATCCAGCACTTCATTCGATGAGGAAAGAGCCTAGATCCCTTCACCAGGAATGACCTCATTAGAAAAACTAGCAAATGCTACAACCCACTCAGTTTATTTTGAAAACTACTCGATTTTAAAAGCGGAGCATAAACCACTCATTTTCAAATCCCCAGATTCTACAACGATATCAAGTTCATTACGTTAAAGATTTTTCTACAAAACCAGTCGTAACCTTACGTCATTTCAGATAAGTACTATTTAGTATTCGCGTTGCGTTTATTGACCATAGTCAAGACGTAGTGTGCGGTAGCTGATTAGTGTTTATCTGCGGCATGTGATGCGATTGGATTAGAGTAGTCGTATGGCCTTGTTGACCATAGTTAAGGGTCGTGCGGGTGGGTTTAATTCAATCACGAAATGATGGGTAGAACTTGACTAGTGCTTATGATTTGTTGACCATAGTTAAGGTCATAAGTCTCAAGGGTAAAAACAAATATCGGGAATTTTAAGTGTTGAAATTTGCAATGAGATTGCATACCTTCTATATGATAGTTGGATCCCGATACCTACCGCGAGTAAGTGTTACTCCTGGAAGAGTTTTCCACTTTACAATTAGCTAATCCAGCAGGTGTCTAAGAAAGGTATTAAAGGGGTTATGCCTCTGCAAAAACGAGGTTATTTAATTAATTCCATGAGAAAGCACGGGGAGACTCCCTCGGAGTACCAATACCTGCTTGGCTGACCGATTGGCGAACTTGTAGGGTGTAATTAATCCCGGCTAATCTTACCTTTTAGGATTTGAAGGAAGATCTGATAAAAACAGTGGGAGCCATCCTGATTAGATAAGATAATAACCAATCTAATCTTACAATAGCGCACGCTAAAGTGTTTTCTTCTCTCTCGCTCTCCAGGTAGCGACCATGACACGCCTTAATCAAGATAATAATATGGATGTATTGACTGAACCCGCTTATTATACTAAGTTGGGAAACGTTGGTTCCGCTCTATCTTATGACTGTCATAAGTCTGATCAAGGGATAGGGGAATACTCGGATTCCTACGCAACCCGAACGGAGAAAGGGCATACTGATGCTTCTTCTTCGGGTGTGTTAGTTATTGAGAACTGTTTCTCAGTCTCCACTACGTCATGAATATTATATACCGGATCAGGATCCCAAATTTTTAATATGGTACAAGGGTTAAAGAGAAGTAGAGAACTGGGAAAATGTGATATGTCCCTCAGAGTAGGGAACGGAGCAATTGTTGCTGCCGAAGCTGTCGGTGAATATCACCTAGTATTGCCAAATGATAATACATTGATTTTGAACGACTATTATTACGTACCGTCAATGATGTGCAGCATAATATCTGTTTCTTTAATAGATAAAGAAAGATATAAGTTTGCACTAGAGAAAAATGTTATGAACATTTTCCTAAATCAAGTGTTGATTGGATTTGGTACGTTGTGTAATGTTATATACATTTTAAATCAAAATACAGACCTTAATATACAGAACACACACAAGAGGAAAAGTTCAGAAATGAACGAAACCTTCTTGTGGCATTGTAGACTAGGTCATATCAATGCGACAAGACTAGCGAAGTTGCATAAAGATGGATATTTGAATCCGTTTGAATTTACACCTTATGAAACCTGCCAGTCATGTCTCAAAGACAAGATGACCAAAACTCCGTTTACGGGACACGGAGAAAGAGCTACTGAACTCTTGGGACTGATACATAGTGATGTATGGGGTCCTATGTCTACATATGCCAGGAATGGTTCCTCGTACTTCATTACATTCACCGATGATCTCTCAAGATTCGGACATGTGTTCCTGTTGAAACACAAATCTGAAGTTTTTGAGAAATTCAAGGAATATAAGAACGAAGTAGAAAACCAGACGGGTAAAATTATTAAAATCCTTCGATCTGAACGAGGAGAAGAATACTTAAGCATGGAATTATGACATTATCTAAAAGAGAATGGGATTCTCTCTCAGCTTACTCCTCCGTATACACCACAGCACATTGGAGTATCGGAGTGGAGGAATCGCACTCTATTATATATGGTGCGCTCTATGATGAGTATTGCTGAGTTACCTATTTCCTTTTGTGGTTATGCACTTGAGACAGCTGCATACCTATTGAATAGGGTTCCGACCAAATCCGTGCCTACCACTCCATATGAGATATGGTATGGGAAGAGACTATTTCTTAAACGAGTTAAGATATGGGGTTGTCCGGCCAATATTAAAAAGCAAAATCTGGACAAGCTCGAGGCAAGGTCAGTTCTGTGCAAGTTTGTAGGATATCCAAAGAATTCATATGGATATATCTTCTACTATACTGAGGAACAAAAAGTGTTTGTTTCTCAATATGCCACCTTTCTAGAAAAGGAATTTCTTGTGAAAAAAATTAGTGGTAATGAGGTAGAGCTGGAAGAAGTTCCAGAAACACAAACCACAACTGATAATTTGGTAGAACCGGAGGATTCGATAGTCCCCGACGAATCTCATCCACTCCGCAGATCTAGTAGGGTTCTTCATCCACCTGAGAGATACTACGGTTTTCTCATAAACGGTGAGAGCGAGGATTGCATCATGGAAGATGATGACCCAACTAGTTTCGAGAAGGCCATCACAAGTGAGGATTCTGTGAAATAGCTGGATGCTATGCAATCTGAGATGGAATCCATGTACACCAACAAAGTATGGACTTTGGAAGTTGCTCCTGAAGGGGTAAAATCCATTGGAAGCAAGTAGATCTTTAAGAAGAAAATTGGTGTAGATGGAAAGGTTGAGACCTTCAAAGCTATACTTGTAGCGAAATGTTTTCGTCAACGAACAGGTGTCGATTATGATGAAACCTTTTCCCCAGTGGCTATGCTTAAGTCCATTAGGATCCTACTTGCCATTGCTGTATACCATGACTATGAAATCTGGCAGATGGACGTTAAGACCGCTTTTCTAAATGGTAATTTAGAAGAGAGCGTATACATGACACAGCCAGAGGGCCTTGTAGACAGTGAGAACAGCAGAAAGGTGTGCAAGCTGCTTAAATAAATCTACGGATTAAAACAGGCATCGCGGGGCTGGAACATCTGTTTTGATATGGCTGTCAAACAGTTTGACTTCATCAAAAACGTAGATGAATCTTTTATATATAAAAAGGTTGTAAAGAGTAAAGTTGTCTTCCTCGTATTGTACATAGATGATATACTCTTGATAGGAAATGATGTTCCTATGCTGCACCCGGTCAAACTCTTCCTATCACAAAAGTTCTCCATGAAAGATCTGGGTGATGCCTCCTACATTCTGGGGATAAAAATATATAGAGATAGATCTAAAAAGATGTTGGGATTGTCCCAATCCAGGTACATTGACATCATACTAAAGATGTTTAGTATGGATGATTCTAAGCGTGGTAATTTACCCACTTGTTCAGGAATCACTCTCTCCAAAGAGATGTCTCCCAAGACTGATTTGGAGAGGGCTCGAATGACCATGATACCCTATACTTCTGCAGTTGGGTCTATCATGTACGTGATGTTATGTACCAGACCAGATGTAGCTTACGCACTAAGTGTGGTAAGTAGGTATCAATCAGACCCAGAGGAGAAGTACTAGACAGCTGTGAAGAACATTCTTAAGTACTTGAGAAGGACTATAGAAATATTCTTGGTGTATGGTAAAGGAGAACTTCAAGTGGAGTCCTTTACCGATTCGAGCTGCCAGAGTGATAAGGATGACAGCAAATTGGTCTTGGGTTTTGTCTTCACCCTCAATGATGGGGAAGTATGTTGGAAGAGTTCCAAGCAAGATACCGTGGCAGACTCGACGATGGAGGCTGAATACATCGCTGCCAACGATGCTGCAAAAGAAGCTGTCTGGATGAAGAAGTTCATTGCTGAACTTGGTATGGTTCCATCCATTGAGGATCCAATACCCTTGTATTCTGATAACAATGGAGCTGTGGCTTTGGCTAAGGAACCCCGGTCCCATCAGCGATCCAGACATATTCTGAGGCGGTATCACCTGATCCGGGAGATAGTTGATCGCCGCGAGATCGAGGTCAGGAGAGTTGACACGAAGGCCAACACAGCGGGTCCACTCACGAAGGCCCTCCCGCAGACGCAGTTTGAGAGACTTTTTGGGATGTTGGGTATGAGATACTACAACAACTGACCTTAGTGCAAGCTGGAGATTGTTAGGAATATGTATGCCCTAGAGGCCATTATTGTATGATATAGTGGATGCTTGGACATATATATAGAAGACATTTTTGCTCGACATGATAGTATGCTATCTGATCGCACTTTATCTTAACATGTACACTTATATATTATACTGTCTCTCTGATACATGTTGATAAATTCCTTAGGATGTTGGCTTGACTATCAGGACTATAATGCAGATCATACTAGTAGGGCTTATGTAGTCCGCAAGCACATCCTTTAACAGTTCCTAGTCGAGGGAGTATCGAGACAGGGCATCGATATTCCAGAGTAGACTTGTGTGTACGTTTCTTGACCATGTATGGGGCGATGGTTGATCCCACAATCATTGGTGTTTGACATCAAAGATTGTCCACAGATTCTCATTATAGAATGGGTACACCAAACAGGACTCGCCGAGAACTTCTAGATGGTACCATACCTATCATCAGATAGCAGTTCTCTGGTGACACTTGTACATGTTAGTCTGTAGACCCGAGATCATCACAGTGACTTGTGTGGTTCCTACTATGCTTTGATTTCCTCCCTACCACGGCTCAAAGGAGTCATGCAAACGGGTGGATTTTGGGTACCATCCCGATTCACATAGAGGCAGTGAGCGATAGGAGGGGTTTCGTCTCTCCCGGTATTGGGAGTTGATGTTGCGCTATGCTCGATTGGCTATAACAGTAGGTCCCTGGCCAGGACTGATGAGATTTACTGGTAAGTGTTATCAGTGGTTTCTCGAACGATTATAGGCCACACATCGGCATGACTTATCAAGTTACTGGGGTCTGACGATTCCATCCCTAGACTCGATATGCGACATATCAGACGAAGAGACCGGACTGTACGCAAAGTATTGCTTATAGGCTTTACAGGAGTTTGGACAAGCTTGCTTGTTGATCTTCTATTCGTTCTATACCTGGGTAGCCGTTACGTCCAGCTAGTACCGCTGACGACTTGTGGGTATCTGATATGATCATTACCTACTGCTGACGTATTGACGGGTCTTTAGAGTCCCACACAGAGGTTTCCAAGCTCAAGCGAAACGAAGTAGGGCACATATAGAGATATGTGCGGGTGCTTGATTAAATACGAGTATGTGATACCGTATTCTAATCTATCGATATTTGATATCAGTTAGGTTATATGTGATATGACCGGGTTATTGAATCAAGTGTTGATTCAATGATATATGTATATGTTGTTTATATTTGATATTAGCCGGATTATATTTGATATAGCCGGATTATTGAATCAAGTGTTGATTTAATAATTTGATATATATATATATACATATATATGTTATATATATATATTAACTAGTATTGAATAATAGACGGTTATATGTGATATAACCGGGTTATTGAATCAAGTGTTGATTTAATAATGTGATATACATATATATGTGATATTAGTCGGTTATATATGATATAACCAGATTATTGAATCAAGTGTTTATTTGATAATTTGATATATATTTATATATTTGATATATATATATATATATATATATATATATATATATATATATTAGCTCACTAAACATTTTCTTCTCTTTATACATGTGTGTGTGTGTGTGTGTGTGTGTGTGATATATAAATATATGTATTATTTATGTATCATGGTTGATAATACATGGAACTAGGATGTATGAGAATCACACATTATTAGTGATGAGATGATAATGGTTTGATTTATGAATTAAAGAAAATAGAAAATGAGTCACATTTTCTAAGATGCTTGTGGAAGCCTCAAGAAGCCATGACTCACCTATTGTTTTGTTTTTATTCATAGATATTTTTCCTACATCATCTCACACTTCACCTCATAGTTCTCTCTCTCCATTCTAAGTTCATCTCCTATTCTCATCTCCTTCTTATTCCTTACTAGGTTTTTCTATAGGTGAGAAAAAAAAAGAGAAATAAGAAAATAAAGTGAGCAAAATTCCTACTTCATCAACCTACACTAATATTACCCATTAGTTTAGGTTGTTTGCTTCACTAATACCTTGGTTAGTGAAGAGTGAGCTTGAGTGAGAGAGACTTCAAGCTGGATCATCTTCGGCCTCAAAGACTACGAAGCAAGCTTGTTTCTTTCACCAAGTGGAGTCTAAGAAGTGTTTTAGGGACTACTACTTAGAGTTTTAGAAGTGAAGGACCAGTTTAAAAAGGTTTTATTCTCTTTTCACTTAGTATAGAACTTGTTTGCTTATACTAAAACCCTAATTCTCTAGTTCAATTCTAGGTTAGTATAGCATAGACCTCTAGATTTTTTTTTTAAATTACATGCTTGATACCTGTATGAACCTAGTAGAGGTGCTAAGATATACTTTCAGGATGTTCCTCTTATGATTGTCCGAATAGGACGGGCTTCGGTGTTCATACTCCGGGGAACTTACTCCACTTGGACTTTGTCGAATTTTTTCGTAGGCTTTTCACTTCGGTGAGATATTTCATCATGAGGGGTTCACGGGCTTCGAATCGTCCGGTCACTTGGCCGACGACCTACGCGGAATCGCTGCGGATTCTGATTTTCTTTAACCCCACCCGAGGTGATTTGTATGCCGGCCAATAAGGATTCATACTCCACGGCATTGTACGAGGCCTTATCGAACCGCAGAGAATACTCCATCTCAGCTTCATTAGAGCCACGGATGACCAACCCAACTCCATTTCCTTCCTCTGTGGAGGAACCGTCCATATAGAGTACCCAGTCCGGAATCGGACCGAGCTTCTCTTCGACTGAGTGTTGGGAGTTTGGATCCTGTGTCAGCGCTTCTTCTCTTTTAGGAATTGTGCGTTCGACCAAAAAATTGGCTAGGTCTTGGACTTTAATAGCTTGCCTTGGTTGGTACTGAATGTTGAATTGCGACAACTCCCACCTCCACTTCCCCAAGCGGCCCGACAACTTGGGAGAACCGAGGATGTTCCCCAGGGGTCAGTCAATGAGAACGATGATCGTATGAGTATGGAAATAGTGCCAAAGCTTCCTGGAGGCGACGATGAGCGCCAGGACTATCTTTTCGATGGCCGGGTACTTTGTCTCCGCATCTTTGAAAACGTGGAGATGTAGTAAACTGGCCTCTGTATCCCTTCGGATTCTTTGATGACTACAGAGCTAGCTGCTTGGCCGGAGACAACCAGATACAGCAGTAGCTTGTCTCTTTCGGCTGGTCGGGTGAGTAGCGGTGGCGTCGAAAGATGCGCCTTGAGCTGCTCGAAGGAAACTTGACACTCCTCGGACCACTCGAACCCTGGGATCTTCCTTAAGGATTTGAAGAAAGATAAGCACTTTTCCCCGGATCTGGACATGAAACGACTCAGAGCGGCCACCCTGCCTATGAGTCACATGATTTCTACGTTGCTCTTAGGCATCGTCATGTCAATTCCTCTATGGGTGACCATGATTCTAAGGAACTTTCCTCCCGTGATGCTGAAAGCACACTTGACTAAATTCAGCTTCATTTTATACTTTCACAGGACCTCGAAGGTTTGGCCAAGGTCCGTGGTATGCCCGGCTGACTGGGTGGACTTCACCAGTATGTCATCGACGTAAACTTCCATATTCCGCCCATTCTGTAGCTTGAGCAGCTTGTTTACTAGCCGTTGATAAGTTGCCCCAGCATTTTTGAAGCCAAAGGGCATTACCTTGTAGCAGTAGACCATTCGATCCGTGGTGAAAGCGGTGAACTCTTCGTCGGCCAGGTCTATCCGGATTTGATTATAACCGGAAAAGGCATCCATGAAACTCAGCAGCTCTGTTCCCCTATAAAAAAAAGAATGAGAGGAGGATTAGATTCTATATCCTCCCATATGCAAAGCATGTGACCGCCAGCATCAAGGATGCTTAAATCTTATAGCCTCCTATGTGCAAAGCACGTGAGGGCTCACATGCAAAGCATGTGACCGCCAGCATCAAGAAGGATTAAATCCTATAGCCTCCCACGTGCAAAGCACGTGAGGGCTCACATGAAAAGCATGTGACCGCCAGCATCAAGAAGGATTAAATCCTATAGCCTCCCATGTGCAAAGCACGTGAGCGCTCACATGCATAGCATGTGACCTCCGGCTTTAATAAGGATTAAATCATGTGATATAAATCTTCACGTATTAAACACGTGGGCACTCACATGCAAAGCATGTAAGCGATGAATACAGATCAATTAAAACCAAAATAGGGCCCTACGTGTTAAATACGTGAGCACTCACGTGCAAAACACGATAGCGCTGCTACCGTTTATATATGAGAGCCCTCACGTGAAAGTCATGTGAGCGTATAAAATTGAAGTACTACCTTCAGATAGAATTAAATTTTATTTAGAACTAAGTTCTATTTGGAGAAATATTTCCCCCCGATCATTCTAAAACTAGAAAGATTTTCTCTATTAAATAGAGAACCCTTATCCAACGGTGATTATAATATCACCGACCAAATCAGGAGACAAAATCAAATGCTTTGATAGGAAAATATTTTCCTAATATTGCTAAAACAAACAGAAAATATTTTCTGATAAATAAAAGTCATCGGATCAAAAATCCAACGGTGGATAAAATTCCCCGGGAGATCTTTAAGATCAATTAAATTAATTAATATCTCTCAATGAGAGATTTTCTCAAACTAATCAAAAAAAATTCCTCACCTATATAAAGGACCCGAGATTTCAAGTCTCAGGAGGAGAATCAACCCTATAAGGTCATAAAAAACCTACAACTGAGAATTTAATTCTCGGGCGGAAGAAAAAGCTCCTTCTTGCTCCCCTAAAACCTTAGGTAAAGAAAAAAGAAGAGATCAAAATATCTCCTTTACCTATCGCATATGAATACAAGAGCTTAACTTTTTATAAAGAACTTAGTTCTTTCTCTGGATCTGAGCTCCGCAAGAAAAGTCTCCCATAAGTTGAGAATTTAATTCTCATCGAAAAGATTTTTTTCTTCAAACTCAAGGTCTAGGAGAAAAACTAGATGTGAGAAAAGAAATATGAAGAAAAGAAATGGAATGTATATTCCAAGAATTTAATTCCTCTAAAAACAGGGTTTAACTATTCAAAGAACTTAGTTCTCACAAAAAAAAGAACAGAAGAACTTAGTTCTCAAAAACCCGATTCCAGATCTTCAAAAATAGAGATCTTGGTGATCATAAATGGCCAAAACACCATTAATAAAAGTTTAACTTCTTTTTTTAAAAAATAAACAGAGGTTAACTCTCCAAAAATCTAGCGCTTCACATGCCTCTCACGTGAGCGCCTATAAATAAAAACTTAGTGTCGCACTTGCCTTACGCGTGAGTGCCCATAAACTCAGCGTCACATTGACTCACACCTGGGCGCCCATCAGTAAAGATCTGGCGCCTCACATGAAACCCGCGCGAGCATTTAAAAATTGGCAAGCTGGAGCGCTTCACGTGATACCTACGTGAGCGATGTATAAAAGTGCTTAGCATTATATATTCAAAGTGCTTAAGTGCTTAGCACTTATAGGGCAATGCCCAAGTCTGAGTGCCTTATGTGATACCCATGTGAGCGTCAGAACAGAATTTGAATATTATATCCATAGTCAAAAGACTAAGTGCTTAGCACCGCTAGATGATGAAAAAGCACAAGACCGAGCCCAAAATTGGCTAAGTCTCTGAAGTTTTCTTGAAACCTTATTGTTCATTGCAGCCGAGCACATATGCTTACCTCTGTTAATGGATCTTAACAAAATTTAATGATCCTTAATAATGTTTCTAAGTTGATCTTAGTTTAATATAAAATTAGCGCATCCTTAGTTAAAATAAATTGAGCCCATATGCTTATATATATATTTAAGTCGATCTTAATTTAAAACAAAATTAACGGTCCTTAAATAAAATATCCTCTGAACTGATGAAATATATGACTAAGTTCAAACCCAAATTTAATATACGGATTTGAACTAATCCGCGCCCTACATGTGACAATATAAATTAGTCTTTGTATACAATCCACGAGCAACTAAAATAAACCAAACATAATACAACATAAAGTGATTTGCTTAGAGCAGGAGAAAGTGGTTATCGCAATGCGATAATATAATTAACTGCAGGGGCTTGCGCCTATAGGGAAGAGCGTCCCTACAATAAAAAAAACCCCTCAAAAAGGGGGAATCTGATAAAGTCATGCTACAACGTTCATATATGTCCAAACCTCCGATATACGGTGCTATAAATCAACTTAGTATCTTTGGAGAGGTGGATGGATATTTTCAAATAGTATCTGCCCCCCAAATTCAGGAAAGACGTCTATCCTAGTTTGTATCTATTTTCGGCGGTAAACAGATTCTGGCACACCCGGTAGAACCTCTTCCTCTTTCCACTCTGCACTTCGTGTGTCGTGTTTCGCGAACAAAATCATGGTTCGCTATATTCATGGTTGCCCTTGGATGCAAGAAGCTAAAACTTGGCACTTCGCTTCTGTGCAGAATCAATGGCCTTTCACTGCACTTTCTGCGGAAGCAATTCCAACTCCACCCCAGCCAGAGGAGTGACATACGGACCCAACACGGCCTCCATCTTCTCAATGGTAGTGAGGCAGGTCACTCAAGCCTTTACTGGGCTATTCTTCGGGACCATGCTCCTGCCCATGAGCTTCGGCACTTCAACGCCTCAAGGAGAAGCTCTCCGAAGGTTGGTGTTTGATTGGCTAGCTGCTATAATGGCTCCTATCAGCAAGCCGTCCAACTCTGGAGTTTTAATCTGTAACAGGCTGAAAGAAAGCACAAACGGGATGATAGAGAAGCCCATGATTCTATAAGGGGTTTCCCTAAAACGGCTAGCCCTCTCTGCTCCTGCTATGTATGAATCTGGCAAAAGTGCTTTACCTCCAAGACAATTGGTCTTCGACAGATTGACCAACTCTGCTCCAGCTCCGCCAAGAGCATCCATCATTAATAGGTTGACACCAAGTGAAGCTCCCTAGCAACGTCGGGGGCATGATGAAGACGCCTTTAATATTGAGGCACTTCCTACTGCACGACATGCTCAACGTCGCTACTGGCACCGAGTGAGACAGGATGGGGACAACTCTCCCTCCGGGCTTACCCCAGCAGCTCTTATGGTGGATGTTGACGTTGATGTTCCAATTGGGAACAACTTCGAACCGCTCAGGAGAGTGCACAAAAAACCCCGACGGTGGTACTAAAGAGATCACCTCCGCCTACAAAAGCTGAAGTGCAGGCAAAGCTGAAGCAGCCTTATCAATGGCTCTCCTCGCAAATACACAGAGTCCGGCGGAAAGTCCAAGACTCAGTTCTCGATGAAAGTTATGCTCGTCGACTAAAAGAATCCAAGGTCCGACGAGACGACTATTTCTCCTCCGCCATACAACGAGATGCTTCTCGCAAAGAGTTACCTATCATCGCGGCCCCTCCTGATCAAACCTCTCATAAAAGAGTGAGGTTGGAGAAAATTTCATCGCCGGCAGCAAAACCTAAAGGCGAAGGCTCCAAACGCTCTAAGTCTGGGGGCATAACTATACATACGGTTTATATGACCAATGGTAAAGAGGAGAGCCGTGCTTCTGTGAGTCATAGACCGCATACCCGGTCATTGACGAAAGCTCAGGAGGAACAAAAGAAGCTCCAAGATATGCTTGCCAAGATGGCAACACTCACTGAACCCAAAGAAAGTCCGTACAAAGAAACTGAGCAGCGCCAGGAGCAAGAAACCGATACAAAGTTTCTGTGACGAGTATTGTAGAAGAAAGATAAGGAAGCTGCGGTGCAAGCTGCTCACATAAAGCAGATGGCTCTTCTATTCCAAGATATGTTCGAGATAATGATCCAACCAGAATCACCGGCTGAAGATCCTCCGGTAATTATTGAAGATGATAGAAGGGAAACATCGAATCCTCCCCAGGCCCTATCAACAGCCAAGGAAAAGACGATCTTCAAGGCAGCCCTGGATGATTATATGGCTCGGCAAATTAGAGCTCACCAGGCCAATGAAGCTGCCAACCAACTCGTCAAAACCGGGTGACCATATCTGGCCTGGTATGACTGGATAAAGTACCTACCGGGATATACGATCCTGAAGTTCCACGTATATAAAGGAAACGGTAATCCCCATCAAGACGTCGCACAATTCAGAGCTCTGTGCAGCAATATCGGAGGCAACAATAAATTTATACTTCGCCAATTCATCGGAAGCTTATCAGAGACAACTTTCGAATGGTACTCGGAGCTCCCAAATGACTAGTGAAAACCTTCTCTGAAATGGAGCTGCTCTTCACACAAAGGTTCTCCAGTGTGAGCGAGTGCACTCCAATCACAGAGCTGATCGATGCCAGGGTCAAGACAGGAGAAACATCGGTCCAATATGTGATCCGATAGCGAAACCTCACGTACTTAGCACTATATATTCAAAGTGCTTAAGTGCTTAGCACTGATAGGGTAACGGCCAAGTCTGAGCGCCTCACGTGATACCCACGTGAGCGCCAGAATAGAATTTGGATATTATATCTATAGTCAAAAGACTAAGTGCTTAGCACTGCTAGATGATGAAAAAGCCCAAGACTGAGCCCAAAATTGGCTAAGTCTCTGAAATTTCCTTAAACTTATATTGTTCATTGCAGCCGAGCCCATATGCTCACCTCTATTATGGATCTTAACTAAATTTAATGATCTTTAACCATGTTTCTAACTTGATTTTAGTCTCATATAAGACAAACACATTCTTAGTTAAAATAAATTGAGCCTATATGCTCATATATATTTAAGTCGATCTTAATCGAAAACCAGATTAACGGTCCTTAAATAAAATATCTCCTGAACTGATGAAATATATGACCTAAGTTCAAACCTAAATTTAAAATACAGATTTGGATTAATCCGCGCCTAATGGGAGACGACATAAATTAGTCTCTATGTACAATCTACGGGCAACTAAAATAAACCAAATATAACATGACACAAAGTGATCTTCCTGGAGCAGGAGAAAGTAGTTATCGCAACGCGATAATGTAATTGTAGGGTTGCTAGGCACTGCCACAAGGGTCTACGAGGCATCAACCATGCCCGATTTAAAAATTAGCCGTGCCGAACAACCCGAAGCCGGATCTTTAAACTAGGGTTTAGGCGAAAACAAGCATGCTAAACTCTTTAACACTAAGTGAGAGGGATTACAATCTTTGTAGATCCGGTCCTTCACTTCTTAAGCTCCGTGTTGAGGTCCCTTCGCTGCGATCATCGTGTTCCGGACTCTCGAGAGGCTCTACGAAGAGAAAAGCACAAGCTTGCTTCCGATCTTCGATAACAAAGATGATCTACCTTGAAGTTTCGTTAACACAAGCTATCACTCATGAAATGATGTGAACACCCTCATCTAAATGGCAAGGATAGATGAGGATGATGAAGTAGGATTTTTGCTCTCATTTGTTTTCTTATTCTCACTCATTTTTCATCACAAAATGAAATCAAGAAAGCTTTTTCATGAAAAAGGAAGGAAGAAGAAGAAGAATAATCCATAATCCTTTTGTGATGAATAGAGCAAAGGAGATAATGATGAATAATGCAACCATGGTTGACTAAACCATTGTAGAGACTTAACTAGGGTTAGGGTTTGGGTTGGGTTAAAGCATGAGTCATAACAAAATATCTTTCACAAAACAAAACTAAAGCTTCTAGAATCAACTAGAAGTCTTAACCCTAATCCAAACCCTAATCATGTTTAATCTCTACTAAACATGTTGCATTAGTTATCATATCATGTTACAATATTATATATCACATATATAATATTTATTGTAACCAAATAAAATAATACAATTAACATAAATCGCATATATATCAATGTATTACCCGAGTGAGAAAAAGAATCTTTTAGTGAGCTAATATTAGTTAATGTAATTTAATATATCATATATATTATTATACATTAAATTATCGAATCAACACTTGATCCGACAATCCGGCTATATCGCATATAACCGACTAATATTTATCCGTACCGATTCATCGAATCAACACTTGATCCGATGACCCGGCTGATATCATATATCACGAGAATAGAATACGGTATCTCATATCATATTATCTTCGGTCCCGCACATATCACATATGTGCCCCTACTCCGTTTTGCCTGAGTCAAGAAACCTCTGTGTAGGACTCTAAAGAATCGTCAATACGCCGGCAGTAGGTAATGATCATATCAAACACCCACAAGCTGCAAGCGGTCAGCTAAACGTAACAGCTACGCAGGTATTGAGCGATCAGAAGATCAACAAGCAAGCCTGTACATTCTCTTGTGAATCCAATCAGTAACACTCCCGTACAGTCCGGTCTCGTCGTCTAATATGTCGCATATCTCGCCTAGGGGTGGTAAATGCCAGACCCCAGTAGCTCGATAAGTCGTGTCGATATGAGGTCTATAACAGTTCAAGAAATTACTGATAACACTTACCAGTAAATCTCAGCAACCCTGGCCAGGGATTTCCGGTTATAGCCAATCGAACACAGTGCAACATCAACTCCCTATACCGGGAGAGACGAATCCCCTCCTATCGCTCATTGCCTCCATGCGATTCGGGACTGTACCCAAAAGCCACCTTTTTGCACGCCCTCTTAGACGTGGTATAATGGAAATCAAAGCACAGTGGGAATCACACAAGACTCTATGACGATCTCGGGTCAACAGACTACTCTGTACCAGTGTCACCGGAGAACTGGCATCTGACGTATGGTATAATACCATCTGGGAGTTCTCAGCGAGTCCGTCCAGTGTACCCAGTCTCCACTGAGCACCCGTACACCGTCCTTGATGTCAAACACCGATGGATATGGGATCATCCATCGCCCATCATATGGGTCAAGATGCATATACGCTAGTCTACTCTGGTGCATCGATGCCCTGTCTCGATACACCCTTGACTAGGAACAGTTATAGGATGTACTCGTCGACTACCGTGGCCCTACTAGTATGATCTCATCATAGTCCCAGTAGTCGAGTACATATCCTAAGGGCTTTATCAACATGTAACATAGAGACAATGAGAGTACATGTTAAGATAAAGTACAACCAGATAGCATACTATCATGTCGAGCAAGAAAGTCCAACCTATATATGTCTAAGCATCCATTACAATATACATCGTATGTACAGTAATGGCCTCTAGGGCATACTTATAACTAACAATCTCCCACTTGCACTAGGGCCATCTGTTGTGGTATCACATACCCAACAATTAGCTATGGTCGAAGTATCTCATACTCAACCATCCCATAAAAGTCTCTACTGGGAAAAAAGGCCTTTGTGAGTGGATTCGCGCTGTTGTCCTCTGTGTCTACTCTCCTAACCTCGATCTCCCTGGAGATCAACTATCTTCATGATCAGGTGATACTGCCTAATAAGAATATCTGGATTTCAGATGAGACGGGCGTTCCTTGGCAAAAGCCACAACTCCATTGTCACACAATGGTAGGAACGAAGTTCATCTCATGAACTTATATATCCAGACTGCCTCTTTGGTAGCATCCTTGGTAATGACGTATCTTGCCTTTATATCGTCTAGTAAGTCACGGTATCTAGCTTGGAACTCTTCCAACATACCGTCCCTCCACTGAGGGTAAAAACAATGCCTGTGACTGACATTCAGTCGTCCTTACCACCCTGGAACCTTTCTAGTGATTCTCCCCAGGATCGATTGATACCATCTCACTACAACTAGTGAGTATCCTAATATCCAATTAGATCTATCTCGTAGATCCAAAATCCAGGATTCAGGAGGTATCACTATGATCCTATATGGAGAATCTTTGTGATAAGCGGAGATTGACCGAGCGTATCATAGGAAACTCCTTCCTTATCAAGAGTATGTCATCCACGTACTCTACGAGGATCACCACCATACTCCCTACTACCTTTTTGTATATACAAGGTTCATCTACCATTTTGATGAAGTCAAACTCTTTGACTACCACATCAAAACAGATGTTCCAACTCCGCGATGCCTATTTTATCATATAAAACATCTTGCACACGTTTCCGCTGCTCCCACTGTCTACGAAGCCCTCTGGCTGTGTACTTATAGACGCTCTCTTCTAAAACATCATTTTAGAAAAGCAGTCATGACACTCAATCACCAAATATCGTAGTCATGGTATGTAGCCATGGCAAGCAGGATCTGGATGGACTAAAGCATAGCATTGAAAGTCTCAACTTTTCCATGTACACCAAGTAATCTTCTCAAGATATACTTGCTCCTGATGGGGATTTAACCCTTCAGATAAAGCAACCAAAGTCCATACTTTGTTGGTGTATAAGGATTCCATCTCAGATCACTAAGCATACAGCCATTCTTACAGAGTCCCACTCCTGATGGCCAGCTCAAAACTAGTTGGATCATCATCTCATGATGCAATCCTCGCTCCCACTGTCATAGAGAAACCGAAGTATCTCTCTGGTGGGTGAAGAACCCTACTAGATCGGCGGAGAGGCTGAGGTTCGTTGGAAACTACTGAATCCTTTGGTTCTACCAAATCATCAGCTGCAGTTTGTATAGCTGGAACTACTTCCAGTTCTACCTCATGACCAATAATTTCTTCACAAGAAATTCCCTTTCACAAAGGTGGCATGCTGAGAAATAAAACACTTTTATTTCTCGGTTTGGTAGAAGATATTCTCTTGCGAATGCTTGGGATATCCAACAAATTTCCACAGATCTGACTTTGTCTCGAGTTTGTCCGGATTATGCTTTTAGACATAGGCCGGACAACCCCAAATCTTAACAAACTTAAGATATGGGATGTTCCCTTTCCATATCACATATGAAGTGGTAGGCAACCGATTTGATTTGAACCCTATTCAATAGGTATGCAGCTTCTCAAGTGCATAACTCCCAAAAGAAAATAGAAAACTCAGAAGTACTCATCATAGAGCGCACCATATCATATAGGGTGTGATTGCTCTGCCCCGATACACCGACGTGCTGTGGTGTATACGGAGGAGTAATGCTGAGAGAATCTCATTCTCCTTTAGAATAATCCAGGAATTCCGTACTCAAGTATTCTCCTCCTTGATCTCATCAAAGGACATAATACTTATACCTATTTTTGGTTCTCTACTTCTAACTTATATTCCGTGAATATCTCAAAAGTTTCGGACTTGTGTTTCAACAGGAACATATGTCTGAATCTTGAGAGATCATCAGAGAATGTAATGAAGTACAAAGAACCGGTCTTGGCATGTGTAGGCAGAGGACTTTCATACATCATCATGTATCTATCCCAAGAGTTCACTAACTCTTTCTCTGTTTCCAATAAACGAAGATGTGGTCATCTTATCACTGTGACATGACCGGCAAGTTTCACAAGATGTAAATTCAAACTAATTTAAATATGCATCTATATGTAACTTCAGCTAGTCGGGTCGCATTGATATGACCTAGTCTACAATACCTCAAGAAGGATTCGTTCATTTTTGAACTCTTCCTCTTGTGTGTGTTCCGTATACTAAGAACCGTGGTTTGATTTAGAATGTTAATGCTTTTAGATAACGTGCCTGAATCGATCAACTCTTGATATAGGAAATGTTCAAAACATTATCCAACAATAAAAAATTATATCCTTCTTTATTAATAAAGAAACTGATATGATGTTGTATATCAGGTTCGGTATCTAATAACATTCATTCAAAATCAATGTATTCTGGTAATACAGGGTGATATTGACCAACAGACTTGGCTGCAACACTTGCACCGTTTCTATCTCATGAAACTTATCACCCGTTCTCAGTTCTCTACCTATCTGTAGCCCATGTAACAAATTACATTTGTAGGATCCTGATCCGGTATCAAATACCCAGGACGTAAAGGATACTGAGAAACAGTTCTATGTAATGAACACACCTGAAGATGCTTCAGTATGCACTTTTTTCGTTTGTGCGGCACGGGAATTCTGGTAATCCCCAAATTTCCTGCTCTATCTTATAACAATTATAAGTTGGAGCGGGACCAACGTTCCCCAGCTCAGTATAACAAGCGGGTTCGGTCAATATATCCGTATTATTATCTTGATTAAGGCGTGATATGGTCGCTACCTGGAGAGAGAGAGAAGAAAACACTCAGCGTATACTCTTGCAAGATTAGATTGGTTATCTAATATATCTAATCAGGATGTCTCCTACTGTTTTAATCAAATCTTCCTTCAAACCCTAAAAGGAAAGACTAGCCGGGATTAATTACACGCTACAAGTTCGCCAATCTTTCAGCCAGGCCAGTGTCGGTATTTTGAGGGAGGTTCCCTGTGCTTTCGCACGGACCTAATTAAAGTAAACCTCGTTTTCCCAGAGGCGTAACCCCGTTAACACCTTTCCAGACACCTACTTGATCGGCTAATTGTAATGTGTAAAACTCTCCCAGGAGTAACTCTTACTCGCAGCGGGTATCGGGATCCAACTATCTCATAGAAGGTATACAATCTCATTGCAAATTTCAACACTTGAAATTCCCAATAATATTTTGCCCCAAGCGATCTATGACCTTGACTGAGTCAACAAACCATAGACCGCAAGTAAAGCTCAACCCGTCATCTCCCGATTGAATTAAACCCACCTGCACGACCCTTGACTGAGTCAACAAGGCCGCACGACTACCCTAATCCAATCGCATTATATGCTTTGCAGATAAGCACTAATTAGCTACCGCACACTACGCCTTGACTGAGTCAACAAACGCAGCACGAATACTAACTATTACTTATCTGAAATGACGGAGGGCTACGACAGGTTTTTAAGAAAACCCTTTGCGTAATGAACTTTATATCGTTGTAGAATCAAGTGATTTTTAAATGGAATGTTTCTGAGGCCTTTCTAGTTTTGCTAAAGGGGTCACTCCCGGTGAAGGGATCGTCGGCCCTTTCCTCATCGAATAAGGTGCAGGGTATATCATATATACCACTATGCAAAGCAAAAACTATAGAAACAATCAAAAGACAAACCGAGTTTGTAGCATCTGCTAGTTTCACTAAAGAGGTCACTCCCGGTGAAGGATCTCGGCTCTTTCCTTATCGAATAAGGTGTTGGATGTTCTACAAGGAATACCGCTATGCAAAGCAAGAACTAGAGCTACCAGTTTTTAAACAAGTTTCTACAACATCTTAGATTTCTTTTATTTCATTAATCTCATTAATGAAGTCCCATTTTATTTTGCTTCACAAGCATCACATTTGAAACGAAATCTGTAATATAACATATATCTTATATATATAATATAAACATTCATCTCAGGCAGTAATATGATCTCATCACAGAACATTGCAGCAGAAGAACATATATGAAATGTTGGATATACTAGGACGTCCGTGTTTTCAATACGAGCCTGTATAAAACACGGATTCCACGGTCGTGATGAATAGCCAAACCCACATCCCTAGACTCCTACGAGAGCGGTAAGCAACACTGCCAATTCTAGGGTTAGGAGACCCGATCTCGACTCCTCGAGATGGTCTCCCACTGGACCCTAGAACCCGGTTACTTGTGCTCCCCGCCTTGGGTCTACCTAATGCGGAAAAGTAAATAATATACAACAGTGACATCATCCTCAGCCCGGAAGTGCCCCAATAAAAGAATATTACATACAAATAAATTTTACATGAATGAAAAAGAAAAACTCTCATCTCACATAAAACCCCGGCTATTCAGAACGTGACGATCCAATATAACATATAGCAGCAACACATAATATCTCATATCATCAACGTAAGCAAGTATGCGTATACCGATTGTCGTTGATATATAGCAACGAAGCCGGCGATACACCACATACTACGCTTACGGTCACAGAAAAGAAAGTGTAAAACTACAACAGTTGGAATCCGCAACCTCCTTAGACATCGCATGCCTAACTATATGAATTCCTTAGACATCGCATGCCTAACAATTATAAACCCTGCATTTTAGTCTCATTATCGAAAACCCTTTTCAATATCTAGTCGGGCAATTCAACAAGATTCCCGATATACTGATCGAATGCTCGTCGCAAACTTTAGTAGACGGCCGCACCCCCGGATGCCGTCGACGAAGTGCACTAAGGCGGAACACCGCTGCTGCGAGCAGCCGAACGGATGCTTTTGGCTACGGGGTTCTCCTACAGTCACTTGGTCGGGGCTATGGGGCGTGGCTATCTATTAAGTTTATCCAGAGAGTATCCGCGTACGCTACGTGATTGCGACGGACTTTTGATCACATCAAAATTCCGTGGCAACCGATCAATTGAGACTAAACTGCTATGTTTATAACATTCTAATTAGTTATCTCATAACTACATGTGGATTCCAATTATTGTATCGCATTCCAGATAAATAGACAATGTTAAACTTTCCGATCGAATAATCAAACACCCAAGTTTTCCAAAATAGTTCAACACTTGAGCGGAGTTCAAAAATATCCATCACATGCCACAGTACCGATGGTCCAGCCGTAGAAGGGTCAAGCCAACGCCTCACATGTGGCATGCCGTACTGCCACAAACCCTAAGGTTTAGAGGCAGTTCAAGACGGTCACATAATCAAGTTAAGGTTTGTTGTCTTCTAGAGGGTCCACCGCGTTACTTGCATGACTTAGAACGTTCTTAAACTCGAGAAAAAATCCAACTTTTGAAAAATTTTCCGACTGGGGAAAAATTGAGTTATTGATATCCGTTCGAACTTTTTAACAGTTTCTAAAAATTACCCGGACAAAACTAAACGAAGTTAAATTATCCGATCGAATCAACGAGTCCCCAATACAACCCTAGAAAACTCAACACTTGAGTGGAATTAAAAAATTCCCAGAAAAAATAACAATAAAGGACCTAAGAATAATTATATGAAATATGAGGGACTAAGTCCAAATTTTGGCCGTGGAACCGCTGCCAAAACCATGGTTTGGCCGCGGTTCCACGATCATGTGAGCAACTCAATGGACCATACTTCACAGTAATTCTTAGTTTTTCCTGCTTGTTTTTCTGAGAATTTTTAATTCATAAAAAAGCACAGTTTTGAAAATTGTACAGAGAAGGGTAAACATCGGGGTTTCCGGGTTCGATCGGACTTTAAACTTCGTCTAGACTTCGCCTAAAGCTCTAGCTTGTCTCTGATACCACTGTAGGGTTGCTAGGCACTGCTACAAGGGTCTACGAGGCATCAACCATGCCCGATTTAAAAATTAGCCGTGCTGAACAACCCGAAGCCGGATCTTTAAACTAGGGTTTAGGCGAAAACAAGCATGTTAACATCTTTAATACTAAGTGAGAGGGATTACAACCTTTGTAGATCCGGTCCTTCACTTCTTAAGCTCCGTGTTGAGCTCCCTTCGCTGCGATTATCATGTTCCGGACTCTCGAGAGGCTCCATGAAGAGAAAAGCACAAGCTTGCTTCCGATCTTCGATAACAAAGATGATCTACCTTGAAGTTTCGTTAACACAAGCTATCACTCATGAAATGATGTGAACACCCTCATCTAAATAGCAAGGATAGATGGGGATGATGAAGTAGGATTTTTGCTCTCATTTGTTTTCTTATTCTCACTCATTTTTCATCACAAAATGAAATCAAGAAAGCTTTTTCATGAAAAAGGAAGGAAGAAGAAGAAGAATAATCCATAATCCTTTTGTGATGAATAGAGCAAAGGAGATAATGATGAATAATGCAACCATGGTTGACTAAACCATTGTAGAGACTTAACTAGGGTTAGGGTTTGGGTTGGGTTAAAGCATGAGTCATAACAAAATATCTTTCACAAAACAAAACTAAAGCTTCTAGAATCAACTAGAAGTCTTAACCCTAATCCAAACCCTAATCAAGTTTAATCTCTACTAAACATGTTGTATTAGTTATCATATCATGTTACAATATTATATATCACATATATAATATTTATTGTAACCAAATAAAATAATACAATTAACATATATCGCATATATATCAATGTATTACCCGAGTGAGAAAAAGAATCTTTTAGTGAGCTAATATTAGTTAATGTAATTTAATATATCATATATATTATTATACATTAAATTATCGAATCAACACTTGATCCAACAATCCGCCTATATCGCATATCACCGACTAATATTTATCCGTACCGATTCATCGAATCAACACTTGATCCGATGACCCGGCTGATTTCATATATCACGAGAATAGAATACGGTATCTCATATCGTATTATCCTTGGTCCCGCTATGTGCCCCTACTCCGTTTTGCCTGAGTCAAGAAACCTCTGTGTAGGACTCTAAAGAATCGTCAATACGTCGGCAGTAAGTGATGTTCATATCAAACACCCACAAGCTGCAAGCGGTCAACTAAACGTAACAGCTACCCAGGTATTGAGAGATTAGAAGATCAACAAGCAAGCCTGTACATTCTCCTGTGAGTCCAATCAGTAACACTCCCGTACAGTCCGGTCTCGTCGTCTAATATGTCGCATATCTCGCCTAGGGGTGGTAAACGTCAGACCCCAGTAGCTCGATAAGTCGTGTCGATATGAGGTCTATAACAGTTCGAGAAACTACTGATAACACTTACCAGTAAATCTCAGCAACCCTGGCCAGGGATTTCCGGTTATAGCCAATCGAACACAGCGCAATATCAACTCCCTATACCGGGAGAGACGAATCCCCTCCTATCGCTCATTGCCTCCATGTGATTCGGGACTGTACCCAAAAGCCACCTTTTTGCACGCCCTCTTGGACGTGGTATGATGGGAATCAAAGCACAGTGGGAATCACACAAGACTCTATGACGATCTCGGGTCAACAGACTACTCTGTACCAGTGTCACCGGAGAACTGCCATCTGACGTATGGTATAATACCATCTGGGAGTTCTCGGTGAGTCCGTCCAGTGTACCCAGTCTCCACTGAGCACCCGTACACCATCCTTGATGTCAAACACCGATGGATATGGGATCATCCATCGCCCATCATATGGGTCAAGATGCGTTTACGCTAGTCTACTCTGGTGCATCGATGCCCTATCTCGATACATCCTCGACTAGGAACAGTTATAGGATGTACTCGTCGACTACCGTGGCCCCACTAGTATGATCTCATCATAGTCCCAGTAGTCGAGTACATATCCTAAGGGTTTTATCAACATGTAACATAGAGACAATGAGAGTACATGTTAAGATAAAGTACAACCAGATAGCATACTATCATGTCGAGCAAGAAAGTCCTCCCTATATATGTCCAAGCATCCATTACAATATACATCGTATGTACAGTAATGGCCTCTAGGGCATACATATAACTATCAGTAATTAACTGCAGGGGCTTGCGCTTGCTGGGAAGAGCATCCCTACAATAAAACCCCCCCTTAAAGAGGGGTAATCTGATTAAGTCACGTTACAACGGTTGCATCTGTCCAAACCTTCGATAAATGGTTCCATAAATCAACTTAGCATCTTCGGAGAGGTGGATGGATATGTCTAAATAGCATCTGCCCCTAAATTCAGGTGAGAAGTCCATCCCAGTTCGTCTCTGTTTTCGACGGTAAACAAGCTCGTGACTAACTTAACTATCCACCAGATGATCTATCCGAGAGAGCGGATAGTTTTCTTTCGGGCAGGTTTTGTTCAGATAGGTAAAGTCGATGCACATATGCCACTTCCCATTCGCTTTCTTGACCATGAATATGTTTCCTAGCCAAGACATGTAGTCCATGTGTCTGATGAAGTTTTCCGCGAGTAGTCAGTGCACTTCCTCCTCAATCGCCTTTTGTTTGACAGGAATGAAGCTTCTTTTCTTTTGTCAGACCGGCCGGGCTTTTGAGTCAACTCCGAGCTTGTGGGAGATCACCTTGGGGTCGATCCCTGGCATGTCCATGGGTGTCCAAGCAAACACGTCAGAGTTGTCTCGGAGGAACTGGATAAGGTTGTTCCGAGTTTCCCCTGTCAAGAGGGAGTCGATCTGGATAGTTCGGCTGCTGTCTCCCTCTTTAAGGGGGTCTTCAGACAAGGCTTCTACTAGAGAGCCCCGGATATCCTTCTTGTCATCATGTGTATCCAGCGATTCTCAAGGATCACATGGTCCATTGGTCAGATCAACTTCTTTATCCCCAGGAACTGTCATCGTGAGACACATCCTAGCGATTTCCAGATCTCCATAGGCTCGATCTATCCCACCATTGCTCAGAGGAAACTTGAAAGTGAGGTGATAGGTCAAAATCTGGGTTTGAAGGGTGTTTAAGGTGGAGTGACCTAAGTGGATGTTATAAGACGAAGGAACCCGAGCAACGAGAAAACTCACCGACATTGTTCGGGTTCTTCTGGCCTACCCAATGTTGAAAGGGAGAGTGATCGTTCTCTTAGCTTGGACGTAGTGGTTAGTAAACCCAGAGAGAATGTACGAGGTAGGTTAGAGATTGGACGGGTTTAATCTCATATGCTGGAAGCAGACGTAGAATAGGATGTCCGCCGAGCTTCCTGAGTCAACAAGGATTCTCCTGACTTCGTACCGATTTACCTAAACCATGATCACTAGAAGATCATTGTGCGAGATGGATATGCCATGAAGGTCCTCAATGGTGAAGGTGGTGGGAGCAACCTTCTTGTACTTCTCGGAAGGGCGGCATTTAAGGTCATGAACGGCCGGATACTGCGGGTGTCTTCGTTGCTCGGAGTCAAGCCAACGGAGACGACCATGATCTGTCCGACCATCAACTATCCGATGGGAGGTTAGTCCTCTTACTCCCTGTATAATTAACATTTTTCTCGCAGGTACTTTGCCAAGTGATCGGAGCGGATCAGCTCCTCGATGTAATCGCGCAGCTGCTTGCAGTTCTCGATCGGGTGTCCCTATGACTGCTGAAAAGCAAAATATGGTCCGCACAGTCGCTTACCCGGCCTTTACATCATCGGCAGCAGCTTGAAGAATCTCTTTCTCTTCTCCTTCTTTAGCAGCTCGGCCTGAGAGACGTTTAGAGGAGTATACTCGTGAAACCTCGGAAAATAGGGTTTCGAACGATCGGCCTTCTTCTTCTCTTCTTAGTCCCATTTCTTTCTGTCTGTCCGGTCTCCACATGGAAGGTTAGCGTTCACCTCAGACTCAAGTTAAATTTCCCGTTCGGTCCAGACTTTTACTTCGGCCATGGTTTTAGGTTGTGCCAATGCAAAAGAGCGGAGCCATTCTTTGTGCCTAAGACCAGATCTCAAGGCGGCGATGACCGTGTCGTCCTGGTGCTCGGGTACTTCCAGGAGAGCATTATAGAATTGGGTGATATATACTTTGAAAGATTCTCTGTCCTCACTCTTGATGGCGAATAGGTAGTCAACCGACCTCTTCTGTCATCGGTTGCTGATGAAGTGGCTGAGGAACTGAGTAGCCAGCTCATTGAAAGTTGAGATTAAGCGCGGAATCAGACCATGGCACCAGTCTCGCCCTGCTCGGATGAGAGTGGTGGGGAAGGCTCGGCACTGAGCCACGTCCGAGTTATCCTAAAAGCTCATGCCCGCAATGAACGCGTCTAAGTGGTCTTTCGGTTTAGACTTCCCGTCGAAGAGAGCCACTTTTGGCGGTTTATTCCGGGATGAGACCCGATCCCTTAGTAACTGCTCGGTGAAGAGCTTTGTGAGAGAATCCACGGAGTATTTTGCCGATCCGCCGGGAGAATGGGTGGCGAGTCATATGTCCTCTATCTTTTCCTCGAGGACCTCGATTCGCTGCTGGTACCCCGAGGATTCTCTATACTCCGAGGGTAGGTCGTCTCTGCTTTGGTCTTGGGCGATGGAGCAGCTTCGGCTTCATTCTATCACGTTCCTCAGATCCTCGGGGTGAACCCTTCATAGCTCCCCCAACGTGCTCCATGCATACAGCCTTGATGATTATGATGACATCGGTCTTTCCTGAAATCAGGCGACCTGACCGACGTTGCTTCGGAGGGCGAGGGAGCGCAGCGAGCGTTGAAGCGACAATTTGGTTGGTCCTGACACCTCGGCGTTGGACTGTCCGGCATCTAACGAGTCATGGAATCATTCCTCGTATGGGGTTGCGACTGCCGGAATCGGCACATTAGTGTTCCGTGGTGTCGAGATTGGCACGAGCTGAAAGTATGTCTTAGCACCTCTACTATGTTTCTATGAACATCAAGTATGCAATTTTAAAAAATTAGAGGTCTAAATATACTAAACTAAAATCGAACTAGAGAATTGGGTTTTTGTAGTTAAGCAAACAATGTTCTAATCTAAGTGAAGAGAGTCTACAACTTTTGCAGTCTAGTCCTTCACTTCTAAAACTCCAAATAGTAGTCCCTAGAACTCTTCTTTGACTTCTCTTGATGAGTAGAATGAGATTGCTTGTTGTCTTCATCGTCGAAGATGATCCACCTTAAGGCAACTCTCACTCAAGCTCACACTTCACTAATTAAGGTATTAGTGAAGATAACATCCTATACTAATGGGCTAAAGCAGTATAGGTTGATGAAGTAGGAATTTTGCTTACTAGAAATTTATCTTTCTCCTTTTCTTTTTCTCACCCTAGAAAACTAGTGAGAAGATAAAGAAGATGAACATGGATGTGAGTGTAAACCATGAGCTCAAGAGATAAGAGCCAAGATAAGAAGAGAGAATGATAAATATCATAATGAATAAAACAAGAAAAATATGGTAAGTCATGGCTTCTCCATGCTTCTAAAACAATGACTCATTCTTATTTTCTTGAATTCATTAATATTTATCATTATCTTCACTCTTGTGTGATTCTCATACATCCATGTATAATGTATCATCAATCATGAAACCATATATATATATATATATATATATATATATATATATATATATATATATATATCAAATATATAAATATATATCAAATTATTAAATCAACACTTGATTCAATAATCCAGTTATATCATATATAACCGACTAATATCATATATATATATATATGTATGTATATCAAATTATTAAATCAACACTTGATTCAATAATCCGGTTATATCACATATAACCGACTAATATTCAATATTAGTTAATATATATATATATATCAAATTATTAAATCAACACTTGATTCAATAATCCGGTTATATCATATATAACCTGGCTTATATCAAATATATAAACATATACATAAATCAAATCATTGAATCAATACATGACTTTGGGCTTGCATCATGCAAGCCACTTGCAAGCCCTTGAATGACTTTGGGTTTTGTGCAAGAGAAGCTATCCAAGAGTTTGCAAGTGGTTTGCACCATACAAGCCCTTGCATAGAAGGCTTTTCCCTTTCTGGACATAGTTTCCTGTAGTGGATATCCTTGACCTATACACATAACCCTCGCACACAAGTATATAAGCTTATTTAATTTAGAAACAATTTTTCTTTCAAATAATAATAATTTATTATTAACATAATATTTATAAGCAAAACTTATATTTACTTTAACTTTAAATGTTTTCATATTTATTTTTGATTCATAAATCCAACAATCTCTCGATTGGTTTCAAAACTTTGATCGTTTATATATATGTAGTTAACTCAGGCCTACATAATATATACCTTTATATTAATGACCGGGGAAAAACAAAATTTGAACAAGTCAAATCCACATGGTCACTATTCATATCATATGCAGAACCTACAAACCCGAGTAAAGCTCCGTTCTATTTTGAGTATTATCCACTAAAGAAACTGTGCCTCAAACAGTCCATAGGCCTGAACAATTTTAGATCCAACCCTCACTCCCTTTTGAGACCCTCCCGTATACACTTCGCAAGTGCATACCTAATAGGGAAGCTGGACCTCAGAAAATACATGTGAACGCTCACAACAAATCATAACATGCATGTCTATATACATATAATCAAACACATAATCCATGGAATTTTTATTAATGTCCACAATAATATAAATAACAATTGTGTCATGCAATTATCACTATGGAATCAAACCCATGTTTTGAAAATGGTCATTAAATACCGATACTATAAGACATTTTGTGAATAGATCCGCCAAGTTATCTTTAGATTGTAGGGTTCCTATGAACGACAGAAAGGTTTCGAGAGGCATCAACCATACCATTTTCTAAATTTTGCCTTTTCAAAGAACCCTAAACTAGAATCGATAACTTGAGAATCAAACGAAACAACATGTAAACTACTTTACATCTAAGTGATAACGGAATACAACCTTTGTAGACCGGTCATTCACTACATTAGCACCTTGTAGTGGTCCCTTCGCTGCGATTATGGAACTCCCGGATTCTTGCATAGCTTCTCAAGGCGAAAGGAACGATCTTGCTTGAAGTCTTCGAGACCGAAGATGGTCTACGTTGAGGAGACACTAACTCAAGCTACTACTTCACTAATGAGAGATTAGTGAAGCTAACACCCTATAATAAGGTGCTAATCTAGTAGAGAATGATGAAGTAGGAAGTGGGCTCACTTTAGTTTTATTTTTCTCACAATATTTTCTCTCTTTTTCAAAAGCTAGCAAGCTTTTCTCTCAAGGATGAAGAAAATGAAGTCAAGAGATGAGAATGAACTAATGAGGTGAGAGAATCAACAATGGGTGAGTTTGTATCATATACTAACTCATGTAGAGACATAACCATGGCTTAATTATAATGGTTGGGTTAATAAATATCTTAAGTAAAACAAAATGAGTGGACTAAGTCAATGCATCCACAAGCTTCATGCATGTGAGCAATTATCCACTAATTTGGATTTGCTTTAAATATTTAAACCCTACATTATAATTAGTATGGTGTAAGTCTTATACACCCATGTAGTGTGTATCAACAACCATGACACAAAATACTGTACATTAATATATATCACATGCACACAAGTGAGAAAAATAAATGCTTAAGTGAGCTAATATTAGTTAATGTAATCTAGTATATCACATATACAATTATACATTAAATTATCAAATCAACTCTTGATTTAATAATCCGGCTATATCACATACAACCGACTAATATAATCTGTATCAACGTATCGAATCAATACTTGATTCGATAACCCGGCTATATCACATATAACCGACTGATACGAATAAATCGTGAGAACATAATACAGTATCACATACTCTTATTATTCTCGGTCCCGCACATATCACATATGTGCTCCTATTTGTTTTTCCTGAGCCAGTAAAACCTATATATAGGACTCTAAAGACTCATCAATACGCCGGCAGTAGGTGATGATCACATCAAGAACCCACAAGCCGTCAGCGGTACTAGCTGGACGTAACGGCTACCCGGGTATTGAACGATCATAAGATCAGCAAGCAAGCCCGCTCTAACTCCTGCAAAAGCCTGACAGTAACACTACCGTACTGTCCGGTCTCCTCGTCTGATATGTCATATATCAAGTCTAGTGGTGGTAAACGTCAGACCCCAATAACCGATAAGTAATGCCGATATGAGGCTCATAACGGGTCGAGAAACTACTTATAACACTTACCAGTAAATATCTAAATCATCCATGGCTAGGAACTTCCCTGTTATAGCCAATCGAGCGCGGCACAACATCAACCCCCAATACAGGGAGAGACGAAACCCTTCCTATCGCTCATTGCCTCCATGTGACTCGAGACTGTACCCAAAAACCACCGTTTTGCACGTCCTCTTGAACGTGGTAAGGTGGAAATCAAAGGAAAGTGGGAATCATACAAGACTTTATGACGATCTCGGCTGTACCGGTGTCACCAGAGAACTGCTATCTGACGTCAGGTATAATACCATTTAGGAGTTCTCGGCGGCTCCGTCCAGTGTACCCAGTCTCCACTGAGCACCCATATACCATCTCTGATGTCAAACACCAATGGATATAGGATTATCCATCGCCCATCACATGGGTCGAGAAGCGTATACGCTAGTCTATTCTGGTATATCGATGCCCCGTCTCGATACACCCACGACTAGGAACATTAAAGGATGAACTTATGGACTACCATAGCCCCACTAGTATGATCTGCATCATAATCCAGGTAGTCAAGTACACATCCTAAGGGCTTTACCAACATGTAACCATAAGACAGTAAGAGACAAGTATACATGTTAAGATAAAGAGCAACCAGATAGCATGCTATCATGTAGAGCAAGAAAGTCCTCTCTATATATGTCCAAGTATCCACTATAATATACATCATATGTACAATAATGGCCTCTAGGGCATACATACAACTAACAATCTCCCACTTGCACTAGGGCCAGCTGTTGTAGTATCGCATACCCAACATCCCGAAGAGTCTCTCGAACAGTATCTGTTAGTGTTTATGCCCTAGGGGCCATTATTGTATCATAATAGCTTGTATATTACTTAATGGAAGCTTGGGATATTCACAGTTATATTAACAGTCTTGCTAAACATGGTAGTATGCTACTTGGTTTATATCTATCTTAATATGTGTGTACGTATTGATAGAGCCCTTAGGATCTTGCTTGACTACCAGTGTTGTGATGGCAGTCACACTAGTGGGGGCTGGGTAGTCTACAAGCACATCCTTTTTCAGGTCCCTAGTCGTAGGATTATCGAGACAGGGCATCGATACTCCGGAGTAGACTAGTGTGTACGCTTCTCATCCCAGTTGGGGAGATGGTCTGTCCCACATCTATCAGTACGTCATACTGGAGATAGTATACAGGTGCTCATTGGGTTACGGGTACACCGGACAGGACTCGCAGAGAACTGTTGGTTGGTATTATACCCGTCGTCAGTTAACAGTTCCCAGGTGACATGAGTACAGCATAGTCCGCAGACTTGACACTGCTGCTTCGCCTCGAGTGTGTTCCCACTGTTCTTAGATTGCTACCTTACCACGGCTCAAAGGAGTCATGCAAACAGGTAGCAGTTGGGTGCAGTCCCGAAGCACTTGGAGGCAGTGGCGGTTAGACAGGATTCGTCTCTTCCGGTATTGGGAGTTGATATCGCGCTGTGCCTGGAGAGCCATTATGCAAAGTCCATGGCCAGGGCAAGCGAGATTTACTGGTAGGATTTCCAGTAGCTTCTCAAGGTGTAATGGGCTTCACTCCGACACGACTTATACCTCTTTTAGGGGACTGACGCTTGCCTCCCCCCTAGGCTCAATATGCGATAGTCCTAGACGAACAGACCGGACTGTACGGAGATTGTCACATCAGGCTCAGTAGGAGTTCGGATGGGTTTCCTCATCGGCCTTCTTATTGACATCTACCTGGGGACCGTTACGTACAGCTTGTACTACTTGCGGCCTGTGGTTAAACCCACTTCCAGGGTATTAGTCGAGTCTTTAGAGTCCCACACAGAGAGTTTCCCTGCTTCGGGCGAAACGATATAGAGGTCGTATGGTTTTACGACAGGGTTCGGACACATACGTGTTTTCACGCACGTACGATGTTCGGACAGTTTTTACTAGCGGGCTTTAGTTTAAGCTAGATTCTAGTATTGGATTATTGAATTTATACAGTCTCAGTTTTTCCGTATTTTCACGGATAGGAGGGGCGTTCTCGTAAATTGTCGAGAAGCTTTTAGAAGGTTGATGAGGTGGAGAGCTTGGGTGCTATATGCATTAAATGGTTTTGTGACTCATGGAGATGATTCATCAAGAGAGTTAATGAAGCATTAATGTTTTTTATGACTCGTTTGATGATTCATTATGTATTAAATAAAGCATGAAGGTATTTATGCAAAGATATTTTTGTGCAAGATATTTTTGCTTCATATATATACACAAATGAGTTAATTTCCATTTGATAATTACTTTCACATTCTCTCTCCTCAAGCTCTCTCTCTTCAAACCCTAACCCTAATCTCTCATGTGTTGAGATCAAGGGTTAGCAAGACTAATTAATCCCTAATCCTCTTCTATATCCTCTAGGTTGCTTTGATTAGCACTCCTAGTTACCTCAAGATTAGAGGTTAAGCTTGGAGAAGTAGCTCTCGGGTGGATCTTCTATCACAAAGAGGAGGCCGACGAGGAGTTGGTCAACGAGAATAAGAAGGACTTGGTTCATTAGGTATAATCTTCTTTCATAGTAGCTAATCCCTCCTATGTTGTTGTTAGTTAGGGTTTGGCAAAGATCCGTAAGTTAGTCGATATTAGTTTAAACAAAATGATTGTTTTACCTATTTCGCCTCCCCGCAACTCGTGAGGTGTCTAACGTCGACTTACAGTGGTATCAGAGCCTCGCTGAACCATAACTAACTTGTTAGCAAAGTCGTTAGAAATCCGATCGCAAAACGAACCCGAAAAAACATCATTTTCACATAGTTTCTGTCGATTTTAAAATGGGGTCTAAAATTTTTTTAGGGACCCTTAAAAATATAAGCAGGGGATTATAAGGTTACTGGAGAAATTTGGGTTAGTAACTCGGCCAAACTGCCACAGAACCGCGGCCGAGTCAAAGCGATCCGTGGCCGAGTTGAAGCCGAGTTAGGTCAAATTTGCCCAGTAACTCTTCTATGTTAATTCTGTATTTTCTGAGATGTTCTGTTTCTGCTCAGGTTTCAGGTGCACAGTGAAGTATTTGGAGTAGAATCATTTGTGTTTGCTTGATTGAAATTCTATGTTGTCTAGCTAATTTGATTATATCTGTGATTTGTTTAATGTGTTCGTAAACCTCCCCTAACTGCTAGTATGTCGGTTAGCAGGGGGTTGCACATTTCTGTAATGGTTTTTACTGTTTGTGTTTGTGGACTTGTTGGATTGTCGTGAATGGATAGCCGGGGATGTGAGACGAGCGTTTCTTTCATTCAAATGTAATTTGTAAATTGTTGTAATATTTTTTTGCGGGGCACTTCCGGGTTGAGGTTGTAGCCACTGTTGTATTATTTCATTTACTGATTTTTGCTCCTAGGATAGACCTAAGGTGGGGTGCACAAACTACCGGGTACTTTGAAGTGTTTAGTGGCCTACTCACGTTGTTGAGGGAGACTGCTTCACTTCGGGTACTTGGCGGGTAGTTTGTCGTACCCGTAGGGGTCTAGGGTAGGGTTTTGGCTATTTATCGCGACTGTGTAATCCGTTTTTCTTTGCTGGCTCAAAAGGAATGCGGATTCGTAGAAAATCCAATATGTTCATCTGTGATCTGGAATGCCTATTATTGTGTCTGAAGAATTTACAATATCTATATATGATAGCTATTAGACGTCACTTATGTTTTACACCCGCGCTAGCCCAGCCCCCGCTCTGTCGTTAGTTAAGTAACCTAACGGGTGAATGACGGGGCCCAGTGGCGAATGCAGATGGCATAAGAGGACGTTGTATTTTCGTTGTTTTCTGCAATGATAGGTTAATTTATGGGACGCATTATATTAATGCAAAGAAAATAAACCAAAGTTGAATCGTTGGAACAGTTTAAATAAAACCACTCGGTTATTTTTAAAAACAGAAGATATTTTTAATTGCGGAGCTTTAACCACTCCTTTTAAAAGCTATCAGGTTCCTTCGATCATATCAAGTTCACTACGTTCACGGTTTCGCCAAAACCATTCGTAGCCCTCCATCATTTCATTTGGGTATTCAGTAGTATTCAAGCTATGTATTTTGACCAACGCCAAGGCATAGTGTTTGGTAGCTGCTGGGTATTCATTTGTTGCATAGATAGATGAGTTAGTTTGGGACCGTCGTATTATCAGTTGGCCAACGTCAGGGGTATGTACGGATGGGTTCAAATTAACAAGATAATGATGGGTAGAACATGACACGTGACTTATGACATTTTGACCAACGCCAAGGTCATAAGAGTATGGGGCAGAAATTTATATCGGGAATTTCTAAAGAAACTGAAATTTGCAAAGAGATGCATACCATTTGGAGTGTGATAATTTTGGTAGGATTCCTTTAGCTTTATCACACGATGATATTTGGATCCCGATCCTACTGTGAGTATCCGCTACCCATCAGGAGATTCGTCACTTAACGATCAATGCTATAAACCAAGTAGGTGTCGAGAAAGGTGTCAGCGGGGTTACGCCCCCATAGAAAAGAGGTTATTTAATTAAGGAACTTTGCGAAAGCGTTGGAAAACCTCCTTCGAAGTATCGACACCGGCCTGGCTGAACGGTTAAGCAAGTATTGTACAGTGAGAATAGTCCTGACTAGTTCTTCCTTTTTGGTTTGAAGAGGGATTCGAGAAACAGTGGAAGCCATCCAGTTTAGATAAATTAAAAACCACTCTAAACTTGCAAGAGCATCATGCTAAAGTGTTCTCTCTCTCTCCTAATTGCAGCGACCCAGAACATGACAGGCCTTAAGTTACTATTAGAAAAAATATACTGACAGGGCCAAACTATAAAGATTGGCTGCGGAATGTCAAAATGGATTTGACTTATGACAAATTGGGGTATGTCCTTAATACTAAGGCACCTGCTGTCCCTGGTCCAAAATCCAGTATTGCGGATAAGGAAATTCACAAGACCTGAGAGTTAGATTGCGCGAAGGCCAAATGCATCGTGCTTGCCTCTAAGAATAATGAACATCAGAGGAAGCACGAGGATATGGATCTTGAATCCATATTTCTCCATACAAAGGATCTGTATGGAGAGCAATCTCGTATAGCTAGATACGAGACCTCGAAGAACTTGTTTCAGTCGAGGCTGATCGTCGGATCATCTGTAGGAGAACATGTACTTGAGATGATTGGCTATATAGAGAGCTCGCGGACCTCGGGACGAATTTGGAGAATGGGCTCTATACAGACTTGATTCTTCAGTCCCTTCCTTCTACCTACGCCCAGTTTATTCTGAATTTCAACATTCAAAGAAAAGAAGTTGAACTTCCAGAAATCCTTAACATGTTGAGGAGTGCAGAGGGCACCTTGCAGAAGGCAAGGGAAACACCCGCTATGTTTGTTCGCGGTGCTTCTTCTTCCGGGTCCAAGGCTAGGGCCAAAGGAAGGAAGAAGAAGGCCGCTACCAAACCTAGAGGAGGTGTTGGTAAGGTGGGAGTCAAGGTAAAAGCAAAGGTTGCGGTGCCAGTAGTGGCAAAGGACGAGTGCTTCCACTGTCGTAAGAAAGGGCACTGGAAGAAAAATTGCAAAGCTTGGATTGCCAAGAACCAGGAACCGAAGCAAGCTGTGGCTTCGACTTCAGGTGTGTTTGTAATTAAAAATTGTCTATCAATCAACTCTACTTCTTGGATATTGGATACCGGATCAGGATCTCATATATGCAATTCATTGCAGGCACCGAGAAACCGTAGAGTGCTGAAGGTTGGTGATATGACCCTTCAGGTTGCTAACAGAGCTAGCGTGGGTGCTGTGTCCGTAGGGGATTATCACCTTGGATTGACGAGTGGACATATTTTGGTTTTGCATAACTGTTTTTGTGTACCCAGTTTAACGTGTAATATCATATCAGTTTCGTTGTTATCAAAAGAAGGTTATGATTTCACGTTTGTAAGCGATGTTGTTAACATCCACCTTAATCATGGTTTGATTGGGTCCGGTACACTAGATAACGGTATATATGTCTTAAACCAATTACAGATTTTCAATGTCCAGAACACACTAAAAAGAAAGTCTCCAGATATAAATAAGGCTTTCTTATGGTATTGTAGACTAGGTCACATCAATGAGACATGGTTAACTAAGTTACATAGAGAAGGATATTTGGATTCGTTCGAATATCAATCTTATGCCACTTGTCAATCATGTCTCAAAGGACAGATGACAAAGACTCCATTCACTGGACATGGAGTAAGAGTGAGCGAGCTCTTAGGACTCATACACAGCGATGTATGTGGTCCAATGTCTACACATGAAAGAGCTGGTTTTTCATATTTCATTACTTTTACGGATGATTACTCTAGGTAAGGATTCATTTTCTTAATGAAACATAAATCCGAGGCCTTTGAGAAATTCCAAGAATATAAGAATGAAATAGAAAACCAAACCGGCAAAAGTATCAAGACACCGAGATCTGATCGAGGTGGTGAATACTTAAGTGCCGAGTTCCTAGGTTACCTAAAAGAGAAAGGAATTCTCTCTCAACTTACTCCTCCATACACTCCACAGCACAACGGTGTATCGGAGAGACGGAATCGAACCTTATTGGATATGGTACGTTCCATGATGAGTAATGCTGAGTTACCGCAATCTTTCTGGGGTTATGCGCTAGAATCAGCGGCATATCTTTTGAACATGGCTCCTACCAAAACTGTGTCTACCACGCCATATCAGATGTGGAGTGGGAAGAAACCCTATCTTCAGTATCTGAAAATATGGGGATGTCCAGCTTTTGTTAAAAAGCAGCATGCGGACAAACTCGAGACACGATCAGTACAGTGTAAGTTTGTGGGACATCCAAAGAACTCCAAGGGGTATTTCTTCTATTACGCAGAGGAACAAAAGGTTTTTGTTTCTCGTCATGCCCATTTTCTGGAACAGCAGTTTTTAGAAAAGGAAATAAGTGGGAGCACAATAGAACTGGAAGAAATTCCAGAACCACAAACTACTACTGAAAGTTTAGTAGAACCAGTAGTTCAAGAAGAACGGAACATTCTCTCACCCCCCTGCAGGAGTAGTAGGTCGTCTCATCCGCCTGAGAGATACTACGGTTTTCTTATAGATGGGGATAGAGAAGATTGCATCATTGATAATGATGAACCTACTAGCTTCCAGCAGGCCATCCAGAGCGGCGACGTAGTAAGATGGCTGGATGCAATACAGAACGAAATGGAGTCCATGTACACCAACAAATTATGGACTTTGGATTTTTCTCCAGATGGGGTAAAACCCATAGGATGCAAATGGATCTTCAAGAAAAAGATTGGTGTAGATGGACAGGTGGAAACCTATAAGGCTAGACTTGTTGCAAAGGGTTTTCGTCAAAGATCTGGTTTGGACTATGACGAAACTTTTTCTCCAGTAGCTATGCTCAAATCCATTCGTATCCTTCTTTCCATTGCTGCCTTCCATGATTATGAAATCTGGCAGATGGACGTAAAAACGGCTTTTCTAAATGGTAATTTAGAAGAGTGCGTCTATATGGATCAACCAGAAGGTTTCAATCAGAGTGGGAGCAGCGGGAAAGTGTGCAAGTTGCTTAAGTCCATTTATGGACTGAAGCAGGCATCGCGGAGTTGGAACATCTGTTTTGATGAAACGGTCAAAGAATATGACTTTATCAAAAATCCAGATGAACCATGTATATAGTAAAATTGTAGCACAAACTGTCGTATTCCTCGTCTTGTACGTGGATGACATTCTCTTAATAGGAAATGACATTCCTATGCTAAAATCTGTCAAAGGATTCTTGTCACACAGGTTCTCCATGAAAGACCTGGGTGATGCCTCTTACATTCTGGGGATCCGGATCTATCGTGATAGATCCAAGAGGATGTTGGGACTTTCGCAGTCCAGGTATATCAACACTATACTGAAAAGATTCAGTATGGAAGATTCTAAGCGCGGTAATCTACCAGCTTGTCACGGAATCACCATTTCCAAAGAGATGTCTCCCAAGACTGATTTGGAAAGAGATCGCATGTCTATAATACCCTACGCTTCTGCGGTAGGCTCTATAATGTATGCGATGTTGTGCACCAGACCAGATGTAGCTTATGCACTGAGCGTGGTAAGCAGGTATCAGTCAGACCCAGTGGAGAAGCACTGGATAGCAGTAAAGAACATTCTCAAGTGCCTAAGAAGGACTAAGGAGATGTTCTTGGTTTATGGCGGAAAAGACCTCAAGATCGAGGCCTTTGCTGATTCCAGCTTCCAGAGTGATAAGGATGACTCTAAGTCCATATCAGGTTATGTCTTTACCTTCAATGGAGGGGCGGTGTGCTGGAAGAGTTCTAAGCAGGACACCGTTGCTGACTCGACGATGGAAGCGGAGTATATTGCTGCTTGCGATGCCGCAAAAGAAGCGGTCTGGATGAAGAAGTTCCTAACAGAACTTCAGGTGGTTCCTACCATTGTTGATCCAATACCGCTGTATTGTGACAACAATGGAGCTATAGCTTTAGCGAAGGAACCCAGGTCCCATCAGAAGTCCAGACACATCTTAAGGCGGTATCACCTGATCAGGGAGATCATAGATCGCCGGGAGATCGAGGTCCGGAGAGTTGTTACAGAGGAGAACACTGCTGATCCATTCACAAAGGCCTTACCTCAGATTCAGTTCGAGAGGCTACTCGAGATGATCGGTCTTCAATACGCCAGTACATGGCCTTAGTGCAAGTGGGAGATTGTTAGTGTATATGCCCTAAGGGCCATTATTGTATCATACTAGCTTGTATATTACTTAATGGAAGCTTGGGATATTCACAGTTATATTAACAGTCTTGCTAAACATGGTAGTATGCTACTTGGTTTATATCTATCTTAATAAGTATGTACGTATTGATAGAGCCCTTAGGATCTTGCTTGACTACCTGCGTTGTGATGGCAGTCACACTAGTGGGGGCTGGGTAGTCTACAAGCACATCCTTTTTCAGGTCCCTAGTCGTAGGATTATCGAGACAGGGCATCGATACTCCGGAGTAGACTAGTGTGTACGCTTCTCATCCCAGTTGGGGAGATGGTTTGTCCCACAGCCATCAGTACGTCGTACTGGAGATAGTATACAGGTCCTCGTTGGGTTACGGGTACACCGGACAAGACTCGCAGGGAATTGTTGGTTAGTATTATACCCGTCGTCAGTTAACAGTTCCCAGGTGACATGAGTACAACATAGTCCACAGACTTGACACTGCTGCTTCGCCTCGAGTGTGTTCTCACTGTTCTTAGATTGCTACCCTACCACGGCTCAAAGGAGTCGTGCAAACAGGTAGCAGTTGGGTGCAGTCCGGAAGCACTTGGAGGCAGTGGCGGTTAGACAGGATTCGTCTCTCCTGGTATTGGGAGTTGATATTGCACTGTGTCTGGAGAGCCATTACGCAAAGTCCCTGACCAGGGCAAGCGAGATTTACTGGTAGGATTTCAGTAGCTTCTCAAGGCATAATGGGGTTCACTCCGACACGACTTATACCGCTTTTAGGGGACTGACGCTTGCCGCCCCTAGGCCCGATATGCGATAGTCCTAGATGAACAGACCGGACTATACGGAGATTATCACATAAGGCTCAGTAGGATTTCGGATGGGTTTCCTCATCGGCTTTCTTATTGACATCTACCTGGGGACCGTTACGTACAGCTAGTACCGCTTGCGGCCTATGGTTAAACCCACTACCAGCATAGTAGTCGAGTCTTTAGAGTCCCACACAGAGAGTTTCCCTGCTTCGGGCGAAACGATATAGAGGTCGTATGGTTTTACGACAGGGTTCGAACACATACGTGTTTTCACGCACGTACGATGTTCGGACAGTTTTTACTAGCGGGCTTTAGTTTAAGCCAGATTCTAGTATTGGATTATTGGATTTATATAGTCTCAGTTTTTCCGTGTTTTCACGGATAGGAGGGGCGTTCTCGTATATTATCGAGAAGCTTCTAGAAGGTTGATGAGGTGGAGAGCTTAGGTGTTATATGCATTAAATGGTTTTGTGACTCATGGAGATGATTCATCAAGAGAGTTAATGAACTATTAATGTTTTTTATGACTCATTTGATGATTCATTATGTATTAAATAAAACATGAAGATATTTGTGCAAAGATATTTTATGCTTCATATATATACACAAATGAGTTAATTTCCATTTGATAATTACTTTCACATTCTCTCTCCTCAAGCTCTCTCTCTTGAAACCCTAACCCTAACCTCTCTTGTGTTGAGATCAAGGGTTGGCAAGACTAATTAATCCCTAATCCTCTTCTGCATCCTCTGGGTTGCTTTGATTAGCACTCCTAGTTACCTAGTTACCTCAAGATTAGAGGTTAAGCTTGGAGAAGTAGCTCTCGGGTGGATCTTCTATCACAAAGAGGAGGCCAACGAGGAGGTGGTCAACGAGAAAAAGAAGGACTTGGTTCATTAGGTATAATCTTCTTTCATAGTAGCTAATCCCTCCTATGTTGTTGTTAGTTAGGGTTTGGCAAAGATCCGTAAGTTAGTCGATATTAGTTTAAACAAAATGATTGTTTTACCTATTCCGTCTCCCCGCAACTCGTGGGGTGTCTAACGTTGACTTACAGTATCTGGGGAATGGCCTTCGTGAGTGGATCCGATGTGTTGTTCTTCGTGTGAACTCTCTTGACCTCGTTCTCCCGGCGATCAACTATCTCCCGGATCAGGTGATACAGCCTCAGAATTTGCCTGGATCGCTGATGGGACCTGGGTTCCTTGGCCAAAGCCACCGCTCCATTGTTATCACAATACAAAGGTATTGGATACTCAATGGATAGAACCACTCCAAGTTCAGTTATGAACTTCTTCATCCAGACAGCCTCTTTGGCAGCATCGTTGGCAGCAATGTATTCAGCCTCCATCGTCGAGTCTGCCACGGTTTCCTGCTTAGAACCCTTCCAGCATACCGCCCCTCCATTGAGGGTAAAGACAAATCCCGAGTGCGACTTAGAGTCGTCCTTATCACTCTGGAAGCTCGAATCGGTAAAGGACTCCACTTGGAGTTCTCCGTTACCATGCACCAAGAGCATCTCTTTAGTTCTTCTCAAGTACTTAAGAATGCTCTTCACAGCTGTCCAGTGACTCTCTTCAGGATCCGCTTGATACCTACTCACTACACTTAGTTAGTGTGATACATCGGGTCTGGTATATAGCATCGCGTACATGATAGAGCCTACTGCCGAAGCATAGGGTATCCCTTGCATGTGAGTTCTCTCCAAATCAGTCTTGGGAGACATCTCTTTGGAGAGAGTGAGTCCTGAGATCGTGGATAAAAACCCACGCTTGGATTCTTCCATACTGAATCTCTTTCGTATGGTGTCAATGTATCTAGATTGGGACAATCCCAGTATCCGTTTAGATCTATATTTATAGATCTTAATCCCTAAGATGTAAGAGGCATCCCCTAGATCTTTCATTGAGAATCTTTTTGATAAGAAGAGCTTGACCGATTGCAGCATAGGAATGTCATTTCTTATCAAGAGTATGTCATCCACGTACAATACGAGGAAGACAACCTTACTCTCTGCCACTTTCTTGTATATATAAGGTTCATCTACGTTTTTGACGAAATCAAACTCTTTGATAACGACATCAAAACAAATGTTCCAACTCCGCGATGCTTGTTTTAACCCATAAATGGATTTAAGCAGCTTGCACACCTTTCCACTGCTCCCACTGTCTATGAATCCCTCTGGCTGAGTCATGTACATGCACTCTTCCAAATCACCATTTAGAAAGGCGGTCTTTAACATCGACTTTTCTATCTACACCAAGTTTCTTCTTAAAGATCCATTTGCTCCCAATGGGTTTTACCCCTTTAGGAGCAACTTCTAAAGTCCATACTTTGTTTGTGTATATAGATTCCATCTCAGATCGTATTGCATTTAGCCATTTCACAGAGTCTCCACTCGTGATGGCCTGCTCGAAGCTAGTTGGGTCATCATCCTCCATGATGCAATCTTCGCTTCCACCATCAATGAGAAAACCGTAGTATCTCTCAGGTAAATGAGGAACCCTACTAGATCGGCGGAGAGGCTGAGGTTCGTTGGGAACTACCGAATCCTCTGGTTCCACCAAATCTTCTGTTGTGGTTTGTATAGCTGGAACCTCTTCCAGTTCTACCTCCTTGCCACTAATTTCCTTTGCAAGAAATTCCTTTTCTAAAAAGGTGGCATGTCGAGAAACAAACACCTTTTGTTCCTCAGGGTGGTAAAAGATATACCCTTGTGAGTTTTTGGGATATCCTACAAACTTGCACAGAACAGATCTTGCCTCGAGTTTGTCCGGATTGTGCCTTTTGACATAGGCCGGACAACCCCATATCTTAACATAATTAAGACATGGTCTCTTCCCCTTCCATATCTCATATGGAGTGGTAGGCACAGATTTAGTAAGGACCATATTCAATAGGTGTATGGCTGTTTCAAGCGCATACCCCCAAAGGAAATAGGTAACTCAGCGGTGCTCATCATAGAGCGCACTATATCCAATAGGGTGCGATTCCTCCGTTCCGATACACCGTTGTGCTATGGTGTATACGGAGGAGTAAGCTGAGAGAGAATCCCATTCTCTTTTAGAAAGTCCAGGAACTCCGTGCTCAGGTATTCACCTCCTCGATCAGATCGAAGGATTTTAATACTTTTACCCGTTTGGTTCTTGACTTCAGATTTATATTCCTTGAATTTCTCAAAAGCTTCAGACTTTTTTCATCAGGAACACATGTCCGTATCTTGAGAGATCGTCAGTGAATGTAATGAAGTACGAAGAACCATTTCTGGCATGTGTAGACATGAGACCACATACATCACTATGTATCAGTCCTAAGAGTTCCGTAACTTTTTCTCCGTGTCCTGTAAATGGAGTTTTGGTCATCTTCCCTTTGAGACATGACTAGTAAGTGTCATAAGATGAAAATTCGAACGGATTCAAATATCCATCCTTATGAAACTTAGCTAGCCGTGTCGGATTGATATGACCCAGTCTACAATGCCACAAGAAGGATTCGTTCATTTCTGAACTCTTCCTCTTGTGTGTGTTTTGTACATTAAGAACTGTAGTTTTATCTAGAACGTATATGCCATTATTTAACGAGCCTGATCCAATCAACTTTTGATTCGGGAAGATGTTCATAACATTATCTTGTACTACAAAGTTATATCCTTCTTTACTTAATAAAGAAACTGATATAAGATTGCATATCAGAGTCGGAATGTAATAGCATTCGTTCAGAATCAATGTATTACCATTTGGCAATACAAGGTGATATTCGCCAACAGCTTTGGCTGCAACATTTTCCCCATTCTCTACTCTTACGAAATGATCACCCATTCTTAGTTCTCTACCTTTTCTTAGCCCATGTAACATATTATATATGTGAGATCCTGATCCGGTATCTAATACCCAGGACGTAGAGTGAACTGAGAAACAGTTCTCAATAACTAACACACCCGAAGAAGATGCATCAACATGCTTATTATTCGTTTGGGCGGCGTGGGAATCTGGATATTTTCCTATTCCCTGTTCAGTCTTATAACACTTATAAGAAAGAATGAGAACGGAACCAACGTTCCCCAGCTCAGTATAACAAGCGGGTTCGGTCAATACATCCATATTATTATCTTGATTGGGGCCTGACATGGTTGCTACCTGGAGAGAGAGAGAAGAAAACACTTTAGCGTATGCTCTTGCAAGATCAGATTGGTTATTATTTTATCTAATCAGGATGGCTCCCACTGTTTTTATCAAATCTTCCTTCAAACCCTAAAAGGAAAGACTAGCCGGGATTAATTACACCCTACAATTTTGCCAATCTTTCAGCCAGGACAGTATCGGTACTTTGAGGGAGGTTCCCCATGCTTTCACACGGAACTAATTAAAATAAACCTCATTTTTCTAGAGGCATAACCCCGTAAACACCTTTCTAGACACCTACTTGATCGGCTAATTGTCTTGTGTAAAACTCTCACAGGAGTAACTCTTACTCGCAGTGGGTATCGGGATCCAACTACCTCATAGAAGGTATGCAATCTCATTGAAAATTTCAACACTTGAAATTCCCGATAATATTTTTCCTTGACGTGCTATGACCTTGACGAAAGCCAACAAACCATAGTCCGCTATTCAAGTTCAACCCGTACATTTCTTGATTGAATTAAACCCACCCGCACGACCCTTAACGAAAGCCAACAAAGCCGTACGACTACCCTAATCCAATCGTATCATATGCAGCAGATAAGCAGTAAGTAGCTACCACACACTACGCCTTGACGAAAGCCAACAAACGTAGCACGAATACTAAATATTACTTATCTGAAATGACGGAGGGCTACGACAGGTTTTTCGGAAAACCTATTGCGTAATGAACTTGATATCATTGTAGAATCGAGTGATTTTTAAAACGAGTGTTTTTTAGGCTTTTAATAGTTTCTCTAAAGAGGTCACTCCCGGTGAAGGGATCTCGGCTTTTTCCTTATCGAATAAGGTGCAGGATATTTCATAAATACCGCTATGCAAAGCAAAAACCAGGGCTACCCTTTTTGAAAATTTGATTCTACAACATCTTTTAGGTTTCTTTTCTTTCATTAATCACATTAATGGAGTCCTATCATTTATGCTTCCTAAGTATCACAGAAGAAACAAAAATACAACGTACGCTTATGCCATTCGCATTCGCCACAGTGTCTCGTTATGCACCTTTAGGTTACTTAACTAACGGCATACCGGGACAGGACTAGCGCGGGTGAAAAACATAAGCAAGGTCTACTATATATCTCATATATAATGTATATATTCGTCTCAGAATTCACAGTGATCACATCACAAAGCAGCAGAAGAAACATATGAAATATTGGATATACTAGGAGGTCCATGTTTTATTTTGAGCCTGTATAAAACATGAATTCCACGGTCGTGATGAATAGCCAAACCCACATCCCTAGACCCCTACGGAGCGGCAAGCAACCCTATCAATTCTAGAGTCAGGAGACCCGGACTCGACTCCTCGAATTGGTCTCCCAGTGGACTCTACAACTCGGTTACTTATGCTCCCCTCCTTGGGTCTATCCTAATGCGGAAAAATAAATAATATACAACAATGGTGACATCATCCTCAACCAGGAAGTGGCCCAATAAAAGAATATTACACACATTGAATTTTACATGAATGAAAATAAAAACTCTCATCTCACATAAAACCTCCGACTATTCAAAACGCGACGATCCAATATTACATATCACAGCAACACATAACATCACATGTTATCAACGTAAGTAAATATGCCTATCGCAATTGTCGTTGACATATAGCAACGAAAACGGTGATATAACACAAATTATACTTACGGTCGCAGAAAATAAAGTGAAAACTACAACATTTGGAATCCACAATCATCTTAGACATCGTAAACCCGAAATATCATATATTACGGATTTCATGCCTAACTATATGAATTCCACATATTGTATCACATTAAAGAAAAAGCTAGACGATGTTAAACATTCCGATCGAATCAACAAACACCCAAAATTACCTAAAAAGCTCAACACTTGAGCGGAGTTTAAAAAAGGTTCAGCACATGCCACAATACCAATAGACCAGCCGTAGAAGGGTCAACCAATGCCTCACATGTAGCACCGCTGAACTACCACAAATCTTAGGATTTAGTGGCGGTTCCGACGGTCACATAATCGAGTTAAGGTTTTGTTCTTCTAGAGGGTCCACCGCATTACTTGCATAATATTTGAATGTTCTTTAACTCGGGAAAAATTCAACACTTGGAAAATTTTCCGGCAAGGGTTAAAGTAGGTATTTGATATCCGTTCGAACTTTTTAACACCGTCTAAAGTAACCGAAACAAAACCTAGAATTATGAATACGAAACACTCCGAATTTCCTTTACTAAAAAATAACATCACATGAAAAATTAAAAAAAACAAACAACACCTAAAGTAACAAAACCCAGAGCCTTAAACACTGTAAAAATTTCAGCCCAGAACTTCCCGATCTGGCCGGTTTCGACACTGATGGGCTCGGCCAATTTTTGAGGGAATGGGGTGAATTTTGTACAGTGTTTATTTTATATCTCATACATCATTCTGCAACTGTTTTTAAAAAAAATTGACATTCAGAAAATTTTTACAGAAACTAGGGTTTGATGTCGGGTGTTGCGGAGTTGTTTCGGTTTCGTAATCCTACACTTATCCATCTAATTCTCTAGTTAGGCTCTAATACCACTGTAGGGTTCCTATGAACGACAGCAAGGTTTCGGGAGGCATCGACCATACCATTTTCAAAATTTTACCGTTTTAAAGAATCCTAAACTAGAATCGATAACTAGAGAATCATACGAAACAACATGTAAACTACTTTACATCTAAGTGATAACGGAATACAACCTTTGTAGACCGGTCCTTCACTTAATTAGCTCCTTGTAGTGGTCCCTTCCCTACGATCATGGAACTCCCGAACTCTTGCATGGCTTCTCAAGGCGAAAGGAACGATCTTGCTTGAAGTTTTCGAGGCCGAAGATGATCTAGTCGAGAAGACACTAACTCAAGCTACTACTTCAGTAATGAGAGATTAGTGAAGCTAACACCATATACTAAAGCACTAATCTAGTAGAGGATGATGAAGTAGGAAGTGGGCTCACTTTAGTTTTATTTTTCTCACAATATTTTCTCTCTTTTTCAAAACCTAGCAAGCTTTTCTCTCAAGGATGAAGAAGATGAAGTCAAGAGATGAGAATGAACTAATGAGGTGAGAGAATCAACCATGGGTGAGTTTGTATCATATACTAACTCATGTAGAGACATAACCATGGCTTAATTATAATGGTTAGGTTAATAAATATATTAAGTAAAACAAAATGAGTGGACTAAGTCAATCCATCCACAAGCTTCTACAAGCTTCATGCATGTGAGCAAATATCCACTAATTTGGATTTACTTTAAATATTTAAACCCTACATTATAATTAGTATGGTGTAAGTCTCATACACCCATGTAGTGTGTATCAACAACCATGACACAAAATAATGTACATTAATATATATCACATGCACACAGCTGAGAAAAATAAATGCTTAAGTGAGCTAATATTAGTTAATTTAATCTAGTATATCACATATACAATTATATATTAAATTATCAAATCAACACTTGATTTATTAATCCGGCAATATCACATACAACCGACTAATATAATTTGTATCAACTTATCGAATCAACAGTTGATTCGATAACCCGGCTATATCACATATAACCAACCGATACGAATAAATCGTGAGAACATAATACAGTATCACATACTCATATTATTCTCGGTCCCGCACATATCACATATGTGCTCCTACTTCGTTTTGCCTGAGCCAGTAAAATCTCTATGTAGGACTCTAAAGACTCGTCAATACGCTGGCAGTAGGTGATGATCACATCAAGCACCCACAAGCCGTCAGCGGTACTAGCTGGACGTAACGACTACCGGGTTGTATTGAACGATCATAAGATCAGCAAGCAAACCCCCTCTAACTCCTGCAAAACCCTGACAGTAACATTACCGTAAAGTCCGATTCCTCGTCTGATATGTCGTATATCAAGTCTAGGGGTGGTAAACGTCAGACCCCAATAACCGATAGGTCATGCCAATATGAGGCTCATAATGGGTCGAGAAACTACTAGTAACACTTACCAGTAAATCTCTAGATCATCCCTGGCCAAGGACTTCCCTATTATAGCCAATCGAGCACAGCACAACATCAACCCCCAATACCGGGAGAGACGAAACCCCTTCTATCGCTCATTGCCTCCATGTGATTCGGGACTGTACCCAAAAACCACTGTTTTGCACGTCCTCTTGAACGTGGTAAGGTGGAAATCAAACCACAATGGGAATCACACAAGACTCTATGACAATCTCAGGTCTACAGACTAACATGTACCAGTGTCACCAGAGAACTGCTATCTGATGTCAGGTATAATACCATCTAGGAGTTCTCGACGAGTCCGTTCAGTGTATCCAGTCTCAACTGAGCATCCGTATACCATCTCTGATGTCAAATACCAATGGATATAGGATCATCCATCGCCCATCACATGGGTCGAGAAGCGTATACGCTAGTCTACTCTGGTATATCGATGCCCCGTCTCGATACACCCACGACTAGGAACATTAAAGGATGAACTTATGGACTACCATGGCCCCACTAGTATGATCTGTATCATAATCCTGGTAGTCAAGTACACATCCTAAGGGCTTTACCAACATATAACCATAAGACAGTAAGAGACAAGTATACATGTTAAGATAAAGAGCATCCAGATAGCATACTATCATGTCGAGTATAAAAGTCCTCTCTATATATGTCCAAGCATCCACTATAATATACATCATATATACAATAATGGCCTCTAGGGCATACATACAACTAACATAGATGATGTAGACCTATGAGTCGATTCTATTTAGTTTTGATTATTTTATAAAAACCACATTTTAAAGATATAGAATGTTGCTAACTATACCAGATAAGTTAAAGTGCTACAACAATAGAATTACTCAAGTAAGAGAACAATCAACATTTCAACTGGCATCACAACAATGATATCGAGCGACTCTGAAGAACAAATTTCAAGTTAAAAGAAAATATCGAAGAAGTCACACAACGGAGTATTCAAGACTTTTTATTTTTTTTGAGTCTAAAATCGATCCCAATGGTTAGAATCTATTTTCTAATCCTAATCTTCTATATTAAATATCTCTTTACTTATAGAGATCAGAGTTCCAAAATGTAGGTCTCGAAGAGATCTTTCCAACGAGTCTAAGAATATCGAAATCGGATAACCGAGCAAAAAATTATGATTATTTCAGTGTCGGACATAGCAGAAATGGACGTCCCTTATGGACGTCTCTAGGAAGGTCTATAGCAGTTAAAAACTTTTTAAAAGTCTATTTTTTGTTTGAAATTCAAACCGTAACATTGCATAACTGCCCCCAACGGTACTAAAGTGTGAGAACAGTTATTTTAATTTACCACACTCAAAAATCCTATATAAAGGACCCTTGACTGGTGTTTTAATATACGATTGTTCCCTTATAAAAATTTAGAAAGAAAAGGGGAAGGGATAATTCCCCACTAATGGAAGCATCACGTGTAAGCACGTGATCATCGATCCCTTATAAAGAGACTCAGAGAGGGAAAGGAAAAACTTCCCGCTAGTGGAGCATCACGTGCAAGCACGTGATGCATCTATATACCGAGTAAGCGGCTCCACTTAGTAAGCGGCAATTAAAGTCTCACGTGCAAGCACGTGATAATCTTTCACACAAAACGTGTAGGACCCAGTTATAAAACAAACAAAGAGCAAAGAAGCTCACGTGTTATCACATGATGCCTTCCCTCTGTTTGGACTGCTGCATACAAACGAACCAAGTTAATTCTGTGAAGGGTCACGTGCTGCACGTGAGAGGTCTCAGAAGCCTTCTGAGCCGATTGGTGGGCTTAACTTCATGGAGTCACGTGCTACACATGAGGGCTTCTAATGCCTTCTGAGCCGATAGAATTAAATTCTAAATAAAAGGGATCAGAACCCTATTTTGGAAATATTTTCCACAATCTTTCTAAACAAGAAAGATTGTGCTCTGTAAATCAAAGCACCGTTGGATCAAAAGATCCAATGGTGATTAAAAATCATCAATATACAGAATAAGTTCTGTATGGGAAAATATTTTTCCAATCTTGTTAAAAACAAGAAAAATGTCTTCTGTAAAACAGAAGTCCTTGGATAAATTCCTCAAATCAATTAAGAAATCTCTCAATGGGATATTTCCTTAATGGAACCAACAAATCAGCCTCCCCTATATAAAGGGCCCAAGACTTCAAGTCTTGTACAGAAGAACCCCCCCATAAACTTCAAGTAAAAGAGAGAAAACAGAAAGAGAAACCCTCGGTAAGAGAAAAGAAGAAAAACAGAGAACGTCTTATCTCTTCTTCGCCTTCACGAGAGTTTAACTCTTCTAAAAAGAACTTAGTTCTTCCTCTGGTTGAGATCTGCAGAAGCAGATCTCCCTACAAGTTGAGAATTTAATTCTCATCGAGAAGATTCTGTTATGTAGATTCAAACCTAGGGGAAAGAACTAAGTTCAAACAATTTAATTTTTACAAGAAGATATAGGAATTTAATTCCTCTAGTAAAACTAGGGTTTAACCCTATATAAGAATTTAATTCTTACAAAACAGTGGGCTTGAAAGTCTCAAAACTCAAGATCTCCATGCATGTAAAAAGATTAGCACCCAATATGATAATGGCCGATCATGTGCTCCCACATGAGCACCCTTGATAAACAAAAGAGGACAACTGAGATTGGCTCACGTGATCCCACATGACCCCCAAATAGTGCTTAGGGCTTATAAAGCAAAAAGGGAATAAATCAAAGGCAGTTTCCATTTTTAGGGCGCCTCACGTGATCCCACGTGACCTAATAGTGCTTAGCGCTCAGAAAAGAATAAGGGAATAAACCCAAAGAAACAGCGCCAACTTTCAAGCGCCTCACGTGACCCCACGTGAGCGCCTCAAATTTTTAGTGTTTAACACTACTTCAAGCGCCTCACATGAGAGCATGTGAGCGCTGAGCATATACTAGTGTTTAACACTATGAAAGACCAATATTAGCCAAACTCAGACCAAATCTCCCGAGGACAATCAATTGAGCCCCTCATGCTCAGGGTCCCCAAAACCGATCTCAGTCCCAAAGATAGCTGATGAGCTCCTAATAGATGGGATCTGAAATGATGTTCATCCCATCCTCCCTCAGTCGGGACATTGGTTCAAGGGTACATCTCTCCATACCTCTGATACATGTCGTTGTAATTTTTCAACGTCTTCGGAGAGATGGAGGGTCCCAATAACCAATAACTTTTGGCGCATCCCCAAACTATTAAACCAAAACCCTATAGACTATGATGTCTTTAAACAACAGAATATGATGTCTTTAAACCCTACAGACTATGATGTCTTTAAACATGGACTATACTGTCCTTAAACTCAATGGACCGCAACGTCCCTAAACTAAGACGATAGAGCCTAAATACTCTTTCGTTGGATCTAAATTATCCTAAAACCTTGTTAAGTAGATCTTGGTCTAAAATTAGACTAATGAATCCTTAACAAACACTTAAGTTGATCTTAATCTCAAACGAGATTAACGATCCTTAAATCAAACCAAACCCAAATCTAAAAATGCGGATTTGGACTAATCCCCGCCTACGGGCGACAACATAAATTAGTCTCCATATACAATCCACGGGAAACCAAAAAATAAAACAAATACACACGACACGAAGTGAACATCTGGAGAATGAGAAAGTGGTTATCACTACGCGGTAATGTAATTAACTGCAGGAGCTTGCGCCTGCAGGGAAGAGCGTCCCTACAATCAAAAACCCCTCACAATGAGGAGGATTCTGACGAAGTCTGCTATAATGGCCGCATCCGTCTAAACCTCTGATACACGATGCTATAAATTAACTTGGCATCTTTGGAGAAGTGGACGGATAAATCCAAATAGTATCTGCCCCCAAAATTCAGGCCAGACATCCAAACATCCCGGTCGCGTCTTTCGGCGGTAAACAACGATTACTCTCACGAAACATACTGTTTATTTTTCATCATTCATTAACATTTTCGTGAGAAAACTCGTGGTTCTTAAATTTTTAATACTCTTTAGAGAGAAGAGATCTTGCAGGAGTCTTAGAATTTTCTTATCATTAGAAACGAAAGATCTCTTGTTGTCAAAAAAGTTTTGTTTGCTTTAAATCTTTTCTAATCCTTTTGAAGAACTTCTTTGAATCTTTCTTAAGTTTTTACGATTCTTTTTGAGAAGAGATCTTCCAGGGATTTAGTTTTTCTTGTTATTAGAAACGAAAGATCTTTAAGTTGTTGAAAAAGCTTTTGTTTTAAAATTTTCTTAATCTTTTGAAAAAAAAATTCAAATCATTCTTAAAGGTTTTTATTCTCCAAAACACAATCCATTATCTCTTTTAATTCGAAACTTGATTTATCTATTGAGATCATTAGGATTGTATAGTTGGTTCTGTAAAAATTTGTTGAAATCTTACTTGTACGATCTAATGAAGAAAGGTCAAAGATCTTTACATTGTAAAACGTTTCGAACTTGAACCTTTGGTAAAAAGTCTAGGTGTTCACTATCTACAAGTGTAAAAAATTTCGGATTTAATCCTTTGGTAAAAAGTCTAGGTGTTCACCGTCTGGAAGTGTAAAGGTTCTAAGATTTGAGTCTGTTAAAAGATCTGGGTTTCTCCACCCGCGAAAGAGTTAGTGAAGTTGAAACATGAGCTGGAGTTCTCAGGCGGGGATTATCCATAGAGTTGGTGAATCTCGATAACAATACTCTGTATCATTTACTTTCTATGCATTTTTATGTTTGTGAAATTGTTTACTTATATTCTGATTTTTATTCCGCTGCAAAATTTCTTGAATCCATACAATTGCACTAAATTAGCCATAAAGCCTTATTCACACCCTCTAAGACTGTTTTCAATTGGTATCAGAGCAGATTACTTTGTTTGTAAAATTAACCTCTTGAGTTTCTGATCCTATGGCAAATCATATGGAAGGATAATCCACTAACCGTCCTCCTCTTTTCAATGGTACTAACTATCAATTCTGGAAAACCAAGATTAGAGTTTTCCTTCAGTGTATAAATATAGAAATCCTAGAAATCATAGAAAAGCCCTTTGTTATCCTTACCATGAATCCCTTATTCGATGCTGACAAGAGATCAATGACATTAAATGTCAGGGCAATGAATGCACTTCATTATTCGTTGAATTCAGAAGAATTCAATAGAATATTTATGTGTCAAACGGCAAACGAGATTTGGAATACTCTCCAGACTGTCCATGAAGGAACCAACCAAGTCAACGAGAGTAAGATCAATCATTTCATGCACGAGTATGAGATATTCCAAATGAAAAATGATAAAACCATCGAGTCTATATATTCTAGATTAAACAATGTCATTACAGAACTCTTCAAGTTAGGAAAGAAATTCGATGAGAATTAAAAGTGTTACAAGTTGCTGAGATTCCTAACGATCTCATGGCAACCCAAGATGACTGCCATCGAAGAAGAAAATAACATGACAACGTTAAAAGTCGACTCCTTAATAGGAAAGTTAAAGACATACGAAATGCAACTAGGTGATCTAAAACAAAAGTAAGAGATGAGCACTCAAAGGAAAAATATTGCGCTAAAAGCATCTACTAGTAAGTCTAAGCTTAAGGAAACATTTAGTAATGAGAAAAGCAACGATAAAGAAATGGCCGATATTGCAAGACACTTCAGGAAGTATATAAAGTCAAAAAATTTATATTCGAAGAAAGGTACGTATAATTTAAATAAATTTTTTAATTCTAATAAAATTCTTCGTTGTTTTGAATACAATAAGGAAGGCCATGTCAAGTCAGAATGTCCTACACTCAATAAAGATAAGTAGAAGTCTAAGAAAGAATCAGAAAAACGTTTGTTTCAAACTATTTGGGACGGTACGGATTCCAGCAACTCAGAAGTCGCAAACGTGTGCTTCATGGCACAAGAAGATGAGGTAATTAATAATGATCTTAATTTAGATTCATTTAGTAAGGGCGATTTAATAGATTTCTGTCATTTTCTTAAGAATAAGTATGATAATATTAATACTAAGTATAAAATATTGAACTCAAACATATCCACTAAAAATAATTTAGATATATCTACACAAAATAAAATAAAATAAAATATAATATAAAATAAGAATTTAAATGAAAAACTAAAATCCGTTACTCTAACAAATGATAAGTTAACTGAAACTAATAACACATTAAACTTTGAAGTCTTTAACTTAAAAAGGAAATTAAATTTAAAAGATAAAAGGATCCTAAAATTCACTAAAAGTAAAGATAATTTAAATATAATATTACGACAATCAATAAAATATTGTAAGAAAGAAGGTATAGCTTACAATAAATATTCTACGTTAGTTTCTAAAACCAACCATTTAGACATAAATGTTATTATAAATATGGTAATAAATACGTCAATTCTACGTGTAACTTGTTGGTGATATATGCCCTAGAGGACATTATTGTATCATACTGGATTGTATATTACTTAATGGGAGCTTGGGATATACACAGATATAGTAACAGTCTTTCTCGAAATGGTAGTATGCTACCTGGTTTGTTTCTACCTCAATATATGCATGTGTTTTCCTAGCATATAGCTGATACATATTGGTAGAGCCCTTAGGATCTTTACTTGATTACCAGTGTTGTGATGGCAGTCACACAAATGGGGGCTGGGTGGTCTATAAGCACATCCTATAAAGGTCCCTAGTCCTAGGATTATCGAGACGGGGCATCGATACTCCACAGTAGACTAGTGTATACGCTTCTCATCCCAGCAAGGGAGATGGTCTGTCCCACAACCATCAGTACGTCGTACTGGAGATAGTATGCAGGTGCTCATTAGGTTATGAATACACTGGACATGACTCGTCGGGAACTGTTGGTGGGTATTATACCTGTCGTCGGGTAGCAGTTCCCAGGTGACATGAGTACAGCTTAGTCCGTCGACTTGACACTGCTGCTTCACCTAAAGTGTGTTCCCACTTTACTTTGATTACTACCCTACCACGGCTCAAACGAGTCGTGCAAAAAGGTAATAGTTGGGAGCAGTCCCGAAGAACTTGGAGGCAGTGGCGGTTAGATAGGATTCGTCTCTCCTGGTATTGGGGGTTGATATTGCACTGTGTTCGGAAGGCCATTATACAAAGTCCTTGGTCAAGGCAAGCGAGATTTACTGGTAGGTATTCCAGTAGTTTCTCAGGGTGTATTGGGCTACTCTCCGACACGACTTATTGCGCTATTAGGGGTCTGACGATTACTGCCCCCTAGGCCCGATATGCAATACTCTTAGACGAACAGACCGGAGTACTGAGATTGTCACATTCAGGCTCAGTAGGAGTTCGGATGGGTTTCCTTATCGGTCTTCTTATCAATAGATACCTGGGTAGCCTTTATGTGCAGCTAGTACCGCTTGCGGCTTATGGTTTATCCCACTGCCAGCGTACTGTCGGGTCTTTAGAGTCCCACACAGAGAGTTTCCCTGCATCGGGCGAAAAATGTAGAGGTCGTATGGTTTTACGACAGGGCTTCGATCACGTACGTGCACTTGTGCACGTATGATGTTCGGGCGGATAATACTAGTGGGTTTTTGTTTAAGCCGGATCCTAGTATTATATTGATGGATTAGTTTCGTCTCTTTGTTTTCGTGTTTCTCGGAACACGGATACGGGTATGCATGTACCGATGCGAGGGGCATAGAAGGAGATATCTCATTAGGGTTTTGACCATTGACTTGATTAAAATAGTTATTAGGTGGAGAAAACTATTTGTTATATTTGTAAATGATAATTGTGGCATGGCTACTTGGTTTGACCATTTGACTTGGTTTGACCACTTGACTTGGTTTGACTCTTTGACTAGATATTTCTTGTGAGATATTTTGTGGCACTAATATTTTGGGTGAGATATTTTCTTGCCATGCTTGTAGTCATATCAAGTGATCCATCTCATTTTTCTATTATCATTATCAAAAACCATTTCTCTTTCCTCAAACTAGCTCTCTTCTTCTTCCTCACATAAAAAACCCTTAAGGTCTCATGAGTTGAGTAAACTAGGGTTCCAAGAGACCCAGGTCCCATCAGATATCCAAACATATCTTTAGGTGGTACCACCTGATCAGGGAGATCATTGATCCCCAGGAGATCGAGGTGAGGAGAGTAGATACGGAGAACAACACTGCAGATCCACTCACAGAGACCATCCCTCAAACAGTATTCGAGAGGCTATTCGAGATCTTCGGTCTACGATATGCGAGTATATGGCCTTAGTGCAAGTGGGAGATTGTTAGTGATATATGCCCTAGAGGACATTATTGTATCATACTGGATTGTATATTACTTAAAGGAAGCTTGGGATATACACGGATATAGTAACAGTCTTGCTCGAAATGGTAGTATGCTACCTGGTTTGTTTCTACCTCAATATGTGCATGTGTTTTCTTAGCATATTGCTTATACATATTGGTAGGGTCCTTAGGATCTTTGCTTGATTACCAGCGTTGTGATGGAAGTCACACTAGTGGGGGCTGGGTGGTCTATAAGCACATCCTATACAGGTCCCTAGTCGTAGGATTATCGAGACGGGGCATTGATACTCCACAGTAGACTAGTGTATATGCTTCTCATCCCAGCAGGGGAGATGGCCTGTCCCACAGCCATCAGTACGTCGTACTGGAGATAGTATGCAGGTGCTCATTAGGTTATGAGTACACTGGACAGGACTCGTCGGGAACTTTTGGTGGGTATCATACCTGTCGTCGGGTAGTAGTTTCCCGGTGACATGAGTACAGCTTAGTCCGTCGACTTGACACTGCTGCTTCGCCTCAAGTGTGTTACCACTGTACTTTGATTACTACTCTACCACGGCTCAAGGGAGTCATGCAAACAGGTAGTAGTTGGGTGCAGTCCCGAAACGCATGGAGGTAGTGACGGTTAGATATGATTCGCCTCTTCCGTATTTAGGGTTGATATCGCACTGTGTTCGGAAGGGCATTACACAAAGTCCTTGGCCAAGGCAAGCGAGATTTACTTGTAGATATTCCAGTAGTTTCTCAGGGTGTATTGGGCCACTCTCCGACATGACTTATTCCGCTATTAGGGGTCTGACGATTACCGTCCCCCTAGGCCTGATATGCAATACTCTTAGACGAACTGACCGGACTATACAGAGATTGTCACATTCAGGCTCAGTAGGAGTTCAGATGGGTTTCCTCATCGGCCTTCTTATCGACAGATACCTGGGTAGCCGTTATGTGCAGCTTGTACCGCTTGCGGCTTGTGTTTAAACCCACTGCCAGCGTACTATCGAGTCTTTAGAGTCCCACACAGAGAGTTTCCCTGCATCGGGCGAAAGATGTAGGGGCCGTATGGTTTTACGGCAGGGCTTCGATCACGTACGTGCACTTGTGCACGTATGATGTTCGGACGGATAATACTAGTGGGTTTTGGTTTAAACCGGATCCTAGTATTATATTGATGGATCACTTTCGTCTCTTTGTATTCGTGTTTCTCGGAACACAGATGCGGGTATGTATATACGAATGAGAGGGGCATGAATGAGAGGGGCATAGAAGGAGACACCTCATTAGGGTTTTGGCCATCGACTTGATTAAAATAATTATGAGGTGGAGGAAACTATTTTTTATATTTGTAAATGATAATTGTAGCATGGCTACTTGGTTTGACCATTTGACTTGGTTTGACCACTTGACTTGGTTTGACTTTTTGACTAGATATTTCTTGTGAGATATTTTGTGGCACTAAATATTTCGGGTGAGATATTTTCTTGCCATGCTTTTAGTCATATCAAGTGATGCATCTCATTTTTCTATTATCATTATCAAAAACCATTTCTCTTTCCTCAAGCTAGCTCTCTTCTTCTTCCTCACATCAAAAACCCTTAAGGTCTCATGAGTTTAGTAAACTAGGGTTCAAAGAGACAAATAAATCCATCTTCATTCTCTACATCACCTAGACCATCTAGTTTAGCAAGCTACTTGCCTTAGTTACCTCCGATTTGAGGTTGGAGCTCGAACTATAGACACTCGGGTGGATCGTCTTTGACTCGAGGAAGCCGACAAGGAAGCTACGATCCGGATCGATCCTTGGAGCCTACGATGATGAGGAGGACAGCGGAGAAGACCCGAAGGACTTGTATCATGAGGTATAAAATTATTTCTGAGTAGTTAAATCTCATGTTGTTTGCTAGCTAGTGTTTATGGACGATCCTTGGTTCTAGTCGATGTTGTGAAGCCTGTAAAAATCATTTTTTGCAAATTCCTCCTCCCCGCGAACACGTGGTGTGCGCGACATCGACTTACAGTGGTATTATAGCCTCTCTTAAACCTTAGATAGCTTGTAGCGATGTTATAATTCCGCCGCTTTTTGTCGCGCAAAAACTGCCGAAAAACAGTTTTCAAAAATAAAGTTTTGAGTTGTTTGCACACCCCGCGGGCTCACGGTTTGAACCGAGAAGCCGCGGGGTGGAGCGTGCTCACCCTGGGGACCCTTCAAGGGGGGCCGAACGGCTGGGCCTACTCCCCAAGGCCACCACAATGTGGTCTTGGCGGTGGGGACCCGAAACTGCCCCACCTTAGGCAGTTTCGGGTCTGCCTCATCCCCTGGCCACCTCATGGTGGCCTCGGGTGTGGGGTACCCCCTCTAGGCCCTCCGACTCGAAGTTAATTTCATGCTATAATTTCCCGCGAATGTTCGTGTGGGTTTCGAGTTCGTTTCGACCCCCGGATTGGTTTAAAATGATCGTTTTTAGAACTTTAGCTCACTAGATTTTCAAGTTTTGGAAAATTGGTTAAGTTTACTAATTGCGTGCGGAATTCTAGCGTGCAGAATTCCTTTACAAGTTTTGTGTTGTATATATGTGTTTGGAAACGTCGACTAATTGCTATACATCGATTAGCCGGGGTTGCACATATCTGTGATGATATTATGTTGGTTTGTGTATATGAACTTGTTGGATCGTCGTGGATGAATAGCCGGGGATGTGAGATGAGGGTTTTCATTCGATATAAAATTTGTAAAGTGATGTAATATTATTTTGCGGGGCACATCCGGGTTGAGGTTGTAGCCACCGTTGTATTATTTCTTTTACTGCTCCTAGGATAGACCCAAGGTGGGGTGCACAAACTACCGGGTACTTTGAAGTGCCGAGTGGCTTACTCACTTTGTTGAGGGAGGTTGGTTCATTTCGGGTATTTGGCGGGTAGTTTTCCACACCTGTAGGGGTCTAGGGTGGGGTTTAGCTATTCATCATTACCGTGGAATCCGTCTTTCGTTATAGGCTCAAACGAAACGCGGAATTCCAAGTATATCCAATGTGTTCATCTGTGATCCGGAATGCCTATCATTGCATCTGACGAATGGATATTATACACACACACACACACACACACACACATAATAGATTTCTTATGTTTTGCATCCGCGCTAGTCCAGCCCCCGCTCTGTCGTCAGTTAAGTAACCTAACGGGTGATGGCGGGGCCCTGTGACGAATGCGGATGGCATAAGCGTACGTTGTATTTTCGTTGTTTTCTGCATTGGTAGGTTAATTGACGGGACTGCATTAAATTAATTCAAAGCAAACAAACCAAAGCTGAATCATTAGAACAAATTTTAAAACCACTCGGTTATTTTAAAACAGGAGACTTTTAAATGCGGAGCTTAGACCACTCCTTTTAAAAGCTATCGAGTTCCTTCGATTATATCAAGTTCACCACGTTCACGGTTTCGCCAAAACCATTCATCGCCCTCCGTCATTTCATATGAATATTCAATAGTATTCAAGCTATATTTGTTGGACTTAGTTAAGGCATAGTAATTGGTAGCTGCTGGGTATTCATATGTTGTATAGATAGATGCGTTGGTTTGGGACAGTTGTACTACTTTGTTGGCCTTAGTCAAGGGTATGTATGAGTGGGTTGAAATTAACCTGGACAATGACGGGTAGAACTTTACATGTGACTTATGATTTATTGACCTTAGTCAAGGTCATAAGAGCATGGGGCAAAAATCCACGTCGGGAGTTTCTAAAGAAACTAAAACTTGCTAGTGATGCATACCATTTGGAGTTTGATAATGTTGGTAGGATTCCTTCAGCATTATCACATAATGATATTTGGGTCCCGATCCTACTGTGAGTATCCGCTACTCCTCGGAAGATTCTTCACTTAACGATCAATGCTATAAACCAAGTAGGTATCTAGAACAGTGTTATCGGGGCTACTCCTCTAAGGAAAAGAGATTATTTAATTAAGGAACTTCGCGAAAGCATCGTAAAACCTCTCTCGAAGTACCGACGCTAGCCTGGCTGAACGGTTAAGCAAGAATTGTACGGTGAGATTAATCCTGACTAATTCTTCTTTTATGGTTTGAGGAAGGATTTGAGAAACAGTGGGAGCCATCCTGTTTAGATAAATTAAAAACCAATCTAAACTTTCAAGAGCGTCATGTTGAGTGTATTCTTCTCTCTCTCTTAATTGCAGCAACCGGGTGACCATATTAGGTTACAGATAGATAATAAAATGACTGAGTTATACTATATTGACCGGCAAAGGTTTGTCCAGATGTCCATTACCTATGACAAGCTGGACCACCTCATCACTACTCATAGCCCCTGTCGTCCCAGGTCCAGTTTCTACCATCGCGGAAGTTGATATCCATAAGAAAAGGGAAAAAGACTGTGCGAATGCCATGTGCCTCGTGTTGGCCTCAGTTGATGGTTATACCAGAGGAAGCACGAGAAGATGGACTTAGTTTCTATCTTCCTCCATAACAATGTTTTATATGGAGAGCAATCTCGTATCGCAAGATATGAGATCTCGAAAGAATTGCTTCAAGCGAGGTTGGTTTTCGGGTCATCTTTAGGGGACCACGTCCCTACAATGATTAGCTATATTAAAAAGCTCACGGACCTGGAGACCACGTTGGAGAACGAGTCATGTACTGACTTGATTCTACAGTCCCTACCTTCTACTTATGCCCAGGAGAAGTAAGTTATACTTCCAGTTGAGGGCACCCTAAAGGAAACCAGGGAGACACCCGCTCTGCTTATTGGGGAATCTTCATTTTCTGGATCTAAGGCGGATACCAAGGGTGAGAAGAAGAAAAACTCCACAAAGACGATACGCGGTGTTAGTAAGGTAGAAGAAAAGGGAAGGGCAAAAGTTTCAGGGTTAATTGTAGGGAAGGAGGGATGTTCCTATTGTCACGGGGAAGGGCATTGGCAGAAGGGATACATGGCTTGGAAAGCCAGAATCCAGGATCCGAAGCATGTTGTGGCTTCGACTTTAGGTGTGTTTGTGATTGAAAACAATCTGTCAATTAACTCTACTTCCTCGGTATAAGATACCGGATCAGGATCTCATATCTGTAATTTATTACAGGCTTTGAGAAACCGTAGAGTTATCAGGGCAGGTGATATAACGCTCAGGGTTCCTAACGGAATGAGCGTGGATGTTGTATCCGTAGGGTATATCACCTAGAATTGACAAGTGGGCAGATATTGATTCTACGTAACTGTTTGTGTGTACTGTAAGTGCACGGCGGCGCCCCGGCCGTCAATCCGACGCCGGAATGCGGAAGCGGTGAATAACTTAAATTTTTGCGGACTTAGCAAACCGGCACCACCGCGCACTATAACCCGGATCGAACCATTAACTAGTCTAAGCTATCTACAAGAATGGGAATAGAGATATACCGACGATCCAAGTCCTCCGGTCTTCTCGTCATGGTCCCGATCTCCTGCGGAAAAGTCCCGTCTCCTCCTCGTCGCCGGAAGTGCACCACATCGCCTACTTTGTTTACGGGCTCCCACCTCAATGCCGAGGCAACTCGGGCACGAAGCCGGCTACTCGACGTGCCCAAGAATCGCTGTAGAATGTGTAGTAGAAGAAGTCTCATTTTTGGGGTTGTGGAGTTGCCATTTGTGGAGGAGAAGAGAGCTTGGAGAGAGGTGGGGAAAAATGTAGCATACAAAGAGAATGAGAATCCCAATTTTTCCCCCACCACAAGAAAATGAATCCCATTCCACCTTTTGGAAATTGGCCGGCCCCCCCTTTCTCAAGATTGATTGGAGAGAGAAAAACAAGGTCAAGAGGGTGGTTGGATAGCAATGATGCAAGCAAGAGATGATGAAAGAAAAACCAATGATCACAAGAAAACCCTCACTCCAACACCACCATCATCAACAACCATGATGGTTACATAAAGTCAAGCCATCATGAAGATATGAAGTCAAATGATGGGACAAGTATCATGACATGATAATATACAAAGACCCCCTCCATAAATGCTTATTTGCAACAATGCAAATAAACCCTCCTCCACCAATCTTCGGCCAATGAACGGAACAATGGAAATTGGCCGAAACGGAAAGCAAACTGGCAACTCCATAAAACTGGTCCCGTAATAAATTACAGGAAAACCCCGATACTGTGCATACACACCCGCATCTGTATTTCGACCGAAATACAAATGCAATGAGACAAAGTCTACACTGTACTATACTAGGATCCGGCTTAAACCAAAGCCGGCTAGTAATATCTGTTCGATCCTGATCCGTGCAATACCGCACGTATCTGATCGAACCCTGCCATATAACCATACGGCCTATAGTACAAACTGTCCGATCCTGATCCGTGCAATACCGCACGTATCTGATCGGACCTTGCCATATCTCCATACGGCCTCTACAACCTTTCGCCCGAAAGCTTGAGTAACTGTAAATGTGGTGGACTCTAAAGACTCGTCTATACTATGGCTGTGGATTTAACCACTAGCACGTCAGAGGTATATGCCAATACGTGACGGGCCACCAGCTATTGACCAAAAGGGACGTCGATGAGCGAACTCATCCTGACACCCTACTGAGCCTGTCAGTGACAATATCCGTGCAGTCCGGTCCGTTCGTCTATGAGTATCGCATGGCGGGCCTAGGGGGTTGGTAAAAGTCAGACCCCCAAAAGCGGTACAAGTCGTGTCGGAGTGTAGCCCAGAACACCCTGAGATACTACTGGAATACCTACCAGTAAATCTCCTTGCCTTGGCCAAGGACTTTGTGTAATGGCTCTCCTAGACACAGCACGACCTCACCCCCAATACCGGGAGAGACGAACCCCTGAAGATACGCTCACTGCCTCCATGTGGCTCGGGACTGTACCCAACTAAAACCTGTTTGCACGACTCCTTTGAGCCGTGGTAGGGTAGTAATCAAAGTACAGTGGGAACTCACACGAGACAAATGACGATCCCCAGGTCGATGAACTAACCTGCACACATGTCACCAGGGAACTGCCATCTGACGTCTGGTATATGACCAACTAGCATGTTCCCGGCGAGTCCTGTCCGGTGTACTCATAACCCAATGAGCACCTGTATACATCTTAGGTGATCCAACTGACACCAGTAGCTTGTGAGACCGGCCACCGCCCCTCGTCGGGGTCTCGACTGTATACACTAGTCTACTAATGGAGTATCGATGCCCAGTCTCGAAACTCCCACGACTAGGGACCTTTTAAGGATAAGCTTATAGACCCCAGCTCCCACTTATATGATCGCCCTCATACTGCTGGTGGTCAAGCAAGAATCCTAGGGGCTCTATCAACGTGTAATAGCGACGTGTCAGGTCACCTAAAGCAGTACACGATGATAAAGGTAAACCAGATAGCATACTATCATCTCGAGTAAGACTGTCCTACCGGGATAGGTCCTCCCTCAATCATTACAATCACGTACCTGTGACCTAATAATTGACTCTGAGGGCACTATCTCCAACAATCTCCCACTTGCACTCAAGGCTAATTATTGCAATGCCGCATACTCACAGCCCGTGTGATACCGAACATCCAACTCCTCTACTAGTCAGTCTCACAAAGCTCGTTTGCGGAACTATTGCGTTCGAGGAATAGCCTCAGTGAGTGGATCCGCTTAGTTGTTTCTTTCTATG